>CM077197.1:8935387-10135387 GCA_039654625.1 Rhinogobio ventralis
TAATCACTAGCTATGTTTCCTATCCACCTATTTGTATGTGCATTTTGGATTATCGGATAAAAAAAAACGCTGGATGGAAACGCTAAGATGTGCATAAATTAAAAAAATTGAGTCGGATACACTTTTTATCCAATAAGAAAACATGCGCATTAGGGGTGGGAATCTCTAGGCACCTCACGATTCGATTATGATTCAAAGGGCTGCGATGTGATGATAAAACGATTATCGATGCATCTTTTTTTCTATACAGATTTTCTTTTTTCTCCCTTGGTACTTTTAGTATTTGTACATTTGTACAAGTATTTGTAATGACCCATAATACATTTACTTCCAATATCTTTTATTAATAAAACAAATGGAAGTGATGAGTAAATGAATACAGACTTCAGCATATTCTGAATCACTAACATAAAGTAATAACAACACCCCTCCTGTTATGTGCAATGAGCAATATAATCCTTCAGACAAAAAAAATTTTTTTTTGAAAAAAATTAAATAAACATTTTGCTGTACCAAAATAACAGCTTTTATACAAAAATAGAACTATATGTACCAGCAGCTCTCATAAAAAAGTAATGCTTGTGGACTTTAGCATATTCTGAATAATAGTAACATACAGCTGCTCTTATACACAAATAAATAATAGAGTCTAAGACTTATGACTTCAAACTAAATCCTGAGCATAGACAAATGTTTTGCTGTATAGCACAATCAAAAACAGCTGAACACTAAATTAACATCTGCAAAGAATACGAACGCAAATCCTTGACCATCAAATTTGCGATAGAGTTTGTGGTCCTCTGGTTGGCAGCAACTAACGTTACCGGTACAAACGAGCGTTAGAAACGTGTAATATGGTTTCTCATATTTGTCGTGTTTCGAAAATATTTTAGTTTAGTTTGACACAACTTGCATATAGTGTGGCTCTTGTCCAGGTCATTTCCCCTTCAACTTCATAGAAGCTGAAGTGCTTCCATACGTGCTTTTAATGCAGAGGGTGCCGGTCGGATTTCTCGCTCCGCAATCATGCGTCTCTGTTATGTGCACGCCACAGACGGTGTGGGTGCTGCACTTCCCACGCTTCAGAGTTGCGCCTTTTGCGTTCCGTCAACATTACGTTATGAACATTTAGAAAATCGATTTTTTGACATTTGTAAATCGATTCAGAATCGTCCACGTCCGCATCGCGATGCATCTAAGAATCACATTTTTCCCCCACCCCTAATGCTCATAAACTATGATGGAAACACATTTACCGAATAAATTCCTTTATGAGCATCAAAAAAGACGTTACTTTGCGATGGGACGGCATAACCGGACTAACCAGTGGACCGATCTCGTTGAACAGCAGCTGAAATGCTGTTTTGGTTGTTCTGAAATGCCTGAGCAAAGTCTGTCGTTAAAGTGGTTCGGTTTAATTAGCTCTCGGTCTTACACGACTGCGTTCCCAAACAGCAGGCATCCGCCTCCGAAAGCAAGATAACTTTATTACGTTTCGTCTGCACGCTCTGAGGTGCAAGTAATTTATTATATATGAAATTATTATATACAGTGGCTTTTACTACTGCTGCAACTTCCATTTTTCTTAGTGATATTTAGTGCCAGTTTATCAGAAAGTGACGATTTTGTTCTCTTCAGCTCACTGGATAGAAACGGTCTGTGCTTGATTGTCAAATGTTTTATGTGATATTCCAATTTTGAGCAGAAGTTAAATTTGCAACATTGGATGGGAACATAGCTACTGTTGTGCTGTATAAACCACATACTCTCTGAATATTTCATTCCCTTTCCCTGTGACACTGCAGCCTCTACTTCTCCCAAGCCTCCATGTGGAATGGATGTCCCTGTGTGCATCTATATTTTAACATCATTAATGTCCTCTGATTCGTGAGTGGGTTTTTTTTCTTTCCAAAGTCAAATGCTGCTCTACTGTAGGGCTCCCGCTGAGCTGATGCTAATTTTGCCAGTTCCTACTTTGTCACGTGCGTTTATATTTGTAACGTAGCTGTGACAATTCACACCGTGCGCCAATGCCAAGGGACGGATGTGATGATGGGTGCCATGAGAGAGCAACACAGGGACTGATGCGACATTACGTTCCCATTAGAGAGGCGAACAGTGTCTTTTGCATTATGAAATGCTCCACAACACATGTGAATTGACAGGCTCAGTGGCAGACTTTGCATGGCAGGTTCATAATAATCAGTGTCTATCATTTCTTCACTGCATAAGTCCTGTGGATGCTGCCAAAATGTATGTAACTCAACAGCGAAACTATTCACTGAGAACATTCATTTAAAAAAGTAACAGTTGACTTCTAATCCAGTTTACAGCTCAGTTGTGTTCCCTATTGTTTTCTCTCCTCTATCATAAAAAGCAAAAAAAATTATAATAGAGAGTTTAAATCTAAAGGTAATGGAGTCAGCAATTTCAAAAGATCCCTCTACGGCAGCCAATTAGATTATGTTACTCTGCATCAGCAAAATGAGGTGCAGTTTTCTCACCGTGGTGCATTCTGAAATCAATTAACACTCGCACCTCTTTGACTGACAGTAACTGAATTCATTCAAACAGTTTACACCACACTTAAACTGTTGATGTCAGTGTTAATGATGTCAGTTGTTATGAAGTCATCTTTTTATATTTTCCCAATATCTGGGATGTGACTCTTGTAACCGTGATGTCAAAATGGCTTACATCAGTAGCTCCTACAGGCCGTGTGATAGGTCCTAGTCTGGAAGCGAGGACAGAGTGGCCAAAAACCGCTTCGAGCTTGATAATGGATGACAGTCCCACTGTTTAGCTGCGTTCTGATTCACAGGGTCCCTACACAGCATTCACTGCTCCTAACATACTGAGCAGAGGATCTGTACAAGTTCACTTCAGTTGACAACATGCTCATTTGAAATTGCTGGCAATGTCATCAAAAACATATAGCATTTAAGATGGAAAGGTCAGGAGTTTCTAGTATAACCAATTTTTTTATTATATATATATTTATATTTATATATATATTAGTGCTGTCAAATCGATTAATTTTGATTAATCGCATCCAAAATAAAAATGTGTTTACATAATATATGTGTGTACTGTTTATAATTATTATGTATATATAAATACACACACGCATGTATATATTTAAGAAAAACATTTTATATATATATATATATCTATATATATATATATATATATATATATATATATATATATATATATATATATATATATATATATATATATATATATATATATATATACACAGTATATATATGCAAATATTTCTTAAATATATACATGAATGAGTGTATTTATATACATAATAATTTGTATACACACACACACACACAACTTTTATTTTGGATGTGATTAATCACGATTAATCGATTTGTCAGCGCTAAAATATATAATCATAATAATAATAATAATAACAATAATTATTATTATTATATACACTCACCTAAAGGATTATTAGGAACACCTGTTCAATTTCTCATTAATGCAATTATCTAATCAACCAATCACATGGCAGTTGCTTCAATGCATTTAGGGGTGTGGTCCTGGTGAAGACAATCTCCTGAACTCCAAACTGAATGTCAGAATGGGAAAGAAAGGTGATTTAAGCAATTTTGAGCGTGGCATGGTTGTTGGTGCCAGACGGGCCGGTCTGAGTATTTCACAATCTGCTCAGTTACTGGGATTTTCACACACAACCATTTCTAGAGTTTACAAAGAATGGTGTGAAAAGGGAAAAACATCCAGTATGCGGCAGTCCTGTGGGCGAAAATGCTAATGCTAGAGGTCAGAGGAGAATGGGCCGACTGATTCAAGCTGATAGAAGAGCAACTTTGACTGAAATAACCACTCGTTACAACCGAGGTATGCAGCAAAGCATTTGTGAAGCCACAACACGCACAACATTGAGGCGGATGGGCTACAACAGCAGAAGACCCCACCGGGTACCACTCATCTCCACTACAAATAGGAAAAAGAGGCTACAGTTTGCACGAGCTCACCAAAATTGGACAGTTGAAGACTGGAAAAATGTTGCCTGGTCTGATGAGTCTCGATTTCTGTGGAGACATTCAGATGGTAGAGTCAGAATTTGGCGTAAACAGAATGAGAACATGGATCCATCATGCCTTGTTACCACTGTGCAGGCTGGTGGTGGTGGTGTAATGGTGTGGGGGATGTTTTCTTGGCACACTTTAGGCCCCTTAGTGCCAATTGGGCATCGTTTAAATGCCACGGCCTACCTGAGCATTGTTTCTGACCATGTCCATCCCTTTATGACCACCATGTACCCATCCTCTGATGGCTACTTCCAGCAGGATAATGCACCATGTCACAAAGCTCGAATCATTTCAAATTGGTTTCTTGAACATGACAATGAGTTCACTGTACTAAAATGGCCCCCACAGTCACCAGATCTCAACCCAATAGAGCATCTTTGGGATGTGGTGGAACGGGAGCTTCGTGCCCTGGATGTGCATCCCACAAATCTCCATCAACTGCAAGATGCTATCCTATCAATATGGGCCAACATTTCTAAAGAATGCTTTCAGCACCTTGTTGAACCAATGCCACGTAGAATTAAGGCAGTTCTGAAGGCGAAAGGGGGTCAAACACAGTATTAGTATGGTGTTCCTAATAATCCTTTAGGTGAGTGTATATATATATTTTTTAGTTTTACATAATATATACATGTATTACCATTAAAAATTTTAGGGTTGTCAAGATTTTTTTTATTTAGCAAGGATGCATTAAATCGACAGTAAAGACATTTAATGTTACAAAAGATGCTATTCTAATAAACGCTGTTCTTTTGAACTTTGTATTCATCAAAGAATTATGAAAAAAATATCATCATGATTTTCAACATTGATAATAATGAACGTTTCTTGAGCACCAAATCAGCATATTATAATGATTTCTGAAGGATCATGTGACACTTGGAGTAATGGCTGCTGAAAAATCAGCTTTGCATCAAAGATGAATAAACCGCATTTTAAAATGTATTAAAATAAGAAGTTATTTGTAAATGCAGTCTAGGTAGACATAACATCTTGCCGACCCCAAACTTTTGAACGGTAGTGTATATACAATACAATATTTATTTACTTTTTTTTAATGATGTCATTGGTGCAGCTGATATGTTTTTCATTTTTCCTTGGTGTATATGATATGAATGTCTAATTTATATTCATACTTTTTTAACGTTTAAAAAGCAGTTCAAGTAAAGTGCTGAGTCTGCACCCGTTAATTCGGTTCCACTGTAATCAGGTTGCGCGCAGCACTGCCTCTTAAAACTCTCGGCTCAACTGAGCTTTCGCTGATCTCCTTTTGATTGGCTACTTGCACGAGGTGTCTGTCCTCACCAAGACTTCTAAGTTGTTTAGATGTCCCGTCAATCAGCTGTGGTTAGTGGGATGGAACCTTCCTCCCACCGCTGAAATCCAGGACTGAGTAATGGACCTAAGAGAGGAACTGAACTGCAACAGCTGCCCCGACTGTAGTGGTTTATTTAGCATCGCCTCAGGTTATATGTTATATGTTATATGCAAAAATCTGATAAAAGCCCCTCTTCTCTATTTATATTTAAACATGTGCATTAATGATTTAAGTCATAAGTGTAGCTCATGTTGGAATTTCACCACCTACCTAATCCCAGATAATGGCATGCATGTAACTCAATCAGAGCGGATGCCTATGTTCTGCAATATTTAGTGAATTATATTTATAATCAACATTTCTCTGTATTTTTTTAACAAACTTTTTGTAATGCATCGTATGCCTTCTCCCTGAAGGACACATGCTGCCTTTGAATTTTGCCAAATTAATTTATCTAACAAGGCAGCGTAATCATGTCAGGAGTGTGCCCATGATGCCTTAAAATGCTGCCTACGTAGGTTTTGGAACAGAGTTGTTGTGTCTTTTTATAGGTCTGCACAGGTGGTACAGTATATGTGTATGTCACCCGAAAAGTGTAAAAAAAAAAAAACATTTATAACAGAACAGAAAGTTAGATAAATATTAAGATAACGGACTAGGGCTTAAAACAGGATCTAGACTTTAATCAAAGAGCGAGGAATCGTTTGTTAAATGTGATTTTGAGGAAGGAAGCAGCTTGCGGATCAGATGAGCCGAGGGACGGTTTGGTTCAGTGACAGATGGGAAACATTAGGGCTCCTCTAATCCTTTCAACATTGACACCAGAGTGTGAGAGAAGTAACTCACACCCACAGCGCATGAAACCAACGCACAAAGCAGAAGACCTTGCGCAGAACATCTCTTAAAGCTAGCGAAGGTGCAGAACTGCTGCGTGGGTCAATGACTTGTTCTGTTTGAATAGAGAGCATTCAGTGCAGCTTTATATACACACTGAAGGCAGAGTCTCAAGGGCATTTCTATCAAGGGGTCAAGGTTTGGTGGTTAGCATGACCCAGTTAATCCCTGCTGGTAGATGAACACAAGATATCTTTTCCATTGACTGCCATTCAAAAGTTGTTGTTTAATCTAATGAAACTGATTATTTTGAAATGAAATGAATCAAATGAAATTTTTGTGAGCAGCACATAAATCGGAAATATTTAGAGTAGGTGATTTAACTCTTTCCCCACCATTGACAGAAATTTTCGTCATTTATGAGACGACCGCTTCCCCGCCATTGATGGAAATTTCCAGCTTTCTGTGTTTTCATTGTTATACGGTAGGGAGGCGCTATGACACATCTTCTGAAAGAGTACTGAATCTCTGGATCAAAACACAGGAGAAAAATAAGCAGAAACAAGCGATTAGCATATGTAAGCATGCATATGTAAAAAAAAAACCTGATCATCAACATATAAATCAAAACTGCCTAATGTCACTGAATGAAATGTCGACCTAGGACGAGCTATAGGACTGTGCAGCCTTAGTGGTTTTGATGAACGCGATCTATTCTATCTATGTGTTTATCATTGTTCTGAATCCAATCTGGATGTAGTCTTTGACAAAAACACAATTTTCTCAGCTTTTTGGTAAAAATTTTGCTTTCTTATGAAACTTATCCACATTCAAGTGTTGATAAAAAAGAATGCGTTAAGCTAGAATAAAAGCAGGAGGTCTATTCTTTCTTTTGATATATTGCATGTTCAGATATTCATACAAAAAATATTCTAGGGGCCATGAGAATTTTGTGAGAATGATCAAAAATGCCTGGCGCTGGCGGGGAAAGAGTTAACAATGGTGCTGGTTTAAAAGCAATAAATAAATTTTTTGGCAATATTTCCCCTGTCTGCTGCCTGTCTGATGTCACAGCTCAGGATCGTCACTACTGAAGTGTTTGGGACTGTGCACGTTCCTGTAATGCCATCAACCAATCAGCTTCAGGACATCATATTCTTGTGGCTACAGCTTGATTAGTGTTTTGTTGTGCGCAGTTAAGAATTGGTTCCCTTTCAATTAGAAGTGGACAAATAGTGGATTTTACTGATAACGATGACTAGGTTGGACCGCACTGGCCGATAATCGATTAATCAACTGATTTTAAAATGGATACTAAATGAAAACAAACTTAACACTCCAAGTAAAAAAACCCCCCAAAAAACAGTACTGTACTTTTTAAATATAAATATATTAATTATATATTTATATAAAATTGAAAAAATGAAATGAACAATCTAACAATGAATAACATTTATTAACCTTAGTTAATGTTACAAATGGACTGTATTGGAAAGTGTAAAGTGTTATTGTAAAATGTTACCATTTCATATAAATAAGTCATGCTTAAAGATCCCCATCTTTAAATATCTACACAAAGGTCATTGCATTGAAATTGGATACATATGTATATTTTATGTACACTCTCCCACTTTATTTGTTCCTACTGTATCGTAGAACAGACGTATTTTGAGCGAGCACCCTTCTTAAACCTAAAATGACAAATGGGACACCCAACTGTCTTGTGTCTTGCATATGAGGGGTACCATTTGAAACCACCCACCTATTTTTATGTGAATTTTGGGATATTGCATAAAAATTGCTGAATGGAAATGCCAAGGTCTGCATCCCATTTGCTACCTCATTTCAAAATTCAAGTTAAAAAAATTAAGCAACTGATAATGCTAATTGATAGTTTTGTAGGTATTGTACACCGCCTTTATTACTGCCTACAGAGGAAGCCCTCAATGTGATGAACCGCAGTAGCTTCTGGACCGACCCGGGATTACTCTCTCTCAGGTGTTAGTGGATGTGATTTAAGGATTTGCTTGTTAATTTTTCATTAGTTGTCTCCTATAAATCATAATGGACAAATGTTTATGCCATTGTCATAAATTACATTTTTCATGAGTCATCAAATTTTTACTACTGTAAGATATTTTATGAATGCAAGTAAAAAAATGAAATGCTTGAATTATTTAATTTATCATCTGTTGTGCTTATTTTTACGTGGAGCCCCATGTTTACTCATTCTTGGAACATGAAGCTTAAAGATTATCTATCCAGTGAGGACGCAAGTCATTTAGATTTAGAGTAATCTGATTGCATAGTAGATACAAATTATAGCATAAAGGGCCACACAAGTAGGGTAACAGCCGGCCTTTGTAAGCCCCATCTCTCAGATGATTGGTCAGCAATGGATTACTAACTCGGAGATAATTATGCTGGTAAATCCCAAATCCTGAATATGCAGCAGCTGTACAGACAAACATGGCCTTTTTTCGTGTGCTGTTATGATATTGAAAATACTCCCAGCCCCCTTTTTTCTCTTTTCCTGCTGTGTTGTGGTATGATTGTAAATCGCTTATGACTGCTAATCCAGTTGCATTTTCAGTACACAAATATGAATGATAGTGCACTATGCTTCATCCTATAATTGAATGCCCTATTCCTGACCCACCTAGTAAAATATTGGGAAAACAAAGTTGAGAGGATTTGGCCATGTATTATCTAACCAAGAAAGTATTTATTTATTAATTTATACAACGTTGAATAATTGTAGAATTAAATTAAGAAAAATTGTGTTACAGAATTACATTTTTCTATTCCCTCCCTCAGTTTTCTCTGTACTTTGTTTTTATTGCAGAATGTTTTGTCTTATTAATATACTGTCCGCAGTCCAACCAGTATTGACATTGCGTGACATAAATCCAGTCATTGTTGCTCTTTTCTAGAAAAAAATTGAATATTGTCTACCTGTCTCTGAGCTCTTTACATTTCAGCAACGCAAGTCTATTGATGAAATGTCCACCGTGTCCTGTCTTTGGACCCTTTTTAATAATTCATCTGTCATCTTTGTTTACGGGCACGTATAGTCAGGCCAGGTTCATTAGGATGTCCCACAGCAAGGTGAGTCGAACCTTCTCATTTCACCTGAAATCTTTCCCTCCTTCAGAAAGACTGTCTGCTTCTCCTGATCACTCCCTTAAAGGGATAGTTCACCCAAAAAGTAAAATTTGATGTTAATTCTCTCACCCTCAGGCCATCCAAAATGTAGGTGACTTTTATTATTTAGTAGAACAGTAAAGAAGACTTTTCAGCTGAAACCGTGGTCTTTGGTGATTCATATAAGTCAATAGCTGCTGTCACTGTTTGAGAGACAAAAAAAATCTATACAGGCAAAACAAAATGAATACCCGTTGCTCCAGACGATACACTGAGGTCTTATGAAGTGAAACGATCGGCCTGTGCAAGAAACTGAACATAATTTACAACATTATAATCCACAGCCTCTGCAAACGGTCCTGAGTGCCTCTCCTCTCCACCAATAAGCTGGTGTGTGGTGGATGTTCTGGCGCACTATGGCTGCCGTTGCGTCATCCAGGCAGGTGGATGCTGCACATTAGGGCTGCATGATTAATCGAAATTAAACTGCACGCGATTTGGGAATTTTTTATGTGCAACTTGTCAGTGCAGCATGGCTCTGTGATCAGTAGTAAATGCTGCTCCATCCAGAGGGCGCTTTCACGCAGAAACGGAAGTACGATCATTCCAGGAATAATAAGCATATTACTGTTACCGTTATAAGCGACTCAAACTCGCAGTGCTTTCAGTCAGATGGAGCAGCATTTACTACTGATCACAGAGCCGTGCTCAACTGACAAGCTGCACATAAAAAATAATCACAACCTTAGCGATTTCATAATAGCACTAAGCCAAATCACAATTTAGGGTTAATTGTGGTTAGTCGTGCAGCCCTACTGCACATTGGTGGTGGTTGAGGAGATCCCCCCCCTTCCATATATAAAGTGCTTTGAGTACCCAAAAAATATAGCATAGCATATATTTTTGAGCAGAACATGAAAGCAGAAAAATATATTGAATGATACCCATTTCAGTGAATTTTATCCTTTTTGTTTATAATTTGTTCAGGCCTGAAAAACACAATATAAAATTTTTTAATATTTTCCAAGACTGTGTGGACCGTATTGTGGGTTTTGTATCTTTGTTGATGCATGTGTGTGCAAGTGTATGTGCTTGTGTTTTTCCTACTCGCTTTACCCCCAGTTCTCCAACCCCAGTGACAGGGAGTGCCATTAATGCTCCTCCGAGCCGTCTCCTTGCATGCTTTCAGATGGGGTGGTTTTTCTTCACACTGAAGGGCAAAAGGAGACATTTTTCTCCTCCTTTGGCTCAGTGAGAGAGTTGACAGCCTGGTTCTGTCAGGCGATGAACTGTCAGGTAGAGTCTTTTCTCATTTTTCTTGCTCTTAGAGCATATGTGGCTCTTATTCATCTGTAACGGCATCACGTTCTTCTCCTGTCTTAAGCAGACTGTGAGCTTCTGGGCTAAATACAATAACCTTGGCCTGTGTCAGGCACTTTGGCAGAGCAGCCACGCTACTATACTCTGATGTGGGGCCAAATAAACATGAGTAAGCTATTAGCATATCTGTTATTTACTTTTCCTCCTTTACTTGTTCATTACACTGCTTGCAAAGACTCAAACATTACAATTTTATTCTACTTAATTCAACCCAAAGTAAATTTACAGACTCTATCTTTATTTAACTCTTTCCCAGCCATTGATGAGTTTTTTACGGCTTTCCATGTTATCACTGTTATAAGGTAGGGGCGCCTATCACATCACCTGAGCGAGTACAGTATCTCCAGATCAAAACACAGGTAAAGAAGCAGCAGAAATGAGCAATCTAATATGTAAGCAGATGCATATGAAAAATAATGTAATTATCAACAATAAACAGCATATAAATCAAAACTGTAACCTAATATTACTGAATGAAAGCCAGGACGAGCTATAGGACTGTGCAACCTTCAGGTTGTTGATGGACTCGATCTACTCCATCTATGTTTTGATCATCGTGCTGAATCTGATCCAGACGTTTGTCTTTGACAAAAACGTGATCTTCTCAGCTTTTTGCTCAAAATACTGCTTTTTTTTATGAAACTTACCCATATTCAAGTATTGATAAAAAAAAGAATGCATGAAGCTAGAATAAAATGTTTTTTTGGGGGTTTTTTTTCAAAGCAGAGGCTCTGTTCTTTCATTTGATATATTGCATGTTTAGATATTTATGCAACAAAATATTCTGGGGGCCATGAAATATTTGTGAAAATGACCAAAAACGCTGGTGGTGGCTGGCAACTTTTTTTTTAAATCCGCTGACGGGGAAAGAGTTAATAATCTAAATATTGGTATTAAATGAACACAATAGCATGTAGCCTTCAAGTAAACCTTTCTTCAGGGTTTTATGTAAGAGTATTTGCCTGTCAGTCAGCTGTGAATCGATTTTTTTTTTTTTTTAATTACCATTTTATTGACAAATTACTGGTACTTCTGACATCCTTAATGCAGACAGGAGTGCAAAATCCTGTGTGACCCATAAATTGAATAAAATGTTTCGCAACACAAGACACATACTAAGTTTTGCAACAATGGCATTATGTATTCACCAGAAATGCTAATGAATATTTTGAACACTTTTTTTTTTTGCTGCCTTGCAAGCATGGTCATTTCCCTTAGCAAATGCAGATCTAGCCTCTGTAATACAATGTATTTTCAACTACAAGTGTTTCTTAGCTTGCTCGTATATCATTGCATTTTCGTCATCATCACCTTCTGCTCTAAATAGCTCAGCAATATTGACGTTCATAACTATTTGAATGATGCTGTCATCAAGGTGATGCCCTGCCTATGAAACAGAACTCATTGGACCCGTATACCGTTACACACTTTGGCAGACGTGACCGCAATTGCAAGGGCATGCATGCTCGCTGCGGCTCCCTGCAACAGTAAACTCAGACTGTTTGCATGCTACAGCACATGTGAATGCCATGGGGACTTCAAGGATGGAAATGTTAGTATCACACTGCTGTGGTTTCGAGGTCTGGGGTGTGGTTGTTTTGTTACTCTGGTGCTGGATAGGGAATCTGGTTTCAGGGGATTTTTTTCTTTTTCCAAGTGCATCTTGATCCCCATCTAGATGGGTGATGATCTTAAAGGGGTCATCGGATGCAAAATTCACTTTTATATGGTGTTTGTATATAAATGTGTATTTGCAGTGCAATGTGTAGACACAACCACCCTACAATGATAAAAATCCATTCACTCTTTTTTTTTA
This sequence comes from Rhinogobio ventralis, assembly GCA_039654625.1. Classification (NCBI taxonomy): domain Eukaryota; kingdom Metazoa; phylum Chordata; class Actinopteri; order Cypriniformes; family Gobionidae; genus Rhinogobio; species Rhinogobio ventralis. The sequence continues at coordinate 8,947,950 of CM077197.1, forward strand.
TCCTCAAAAAGCCTAAACACTTGCAATAATCAAGCTGTTTTCTGAGCAATATGATGTCATATTGCTCATGCTCTGCCCACGACCGCTGATGGACTGTCCCATATTAGCATATTTCTGCCCTCAACCAGTTGTACCCTGTCCGCCAAGGCAGCACTTCACGTGTCTTGTGTCTACACACTCCATGGAAGTAGCTCATTATCATTTAACAAGACATGCACCGAAACAGGTCGCTGGGAACAGAGCTGTTTTTGAGTTGTTTTACACAAACATTTAGGAATTTTAACCAAAGTATGTTACAGACTTTACATGAAGACCCTAAAGAATCATACCAACTTGTGGAAAATGGACATCCGATGACCCCTTCTTTTTTTTTTTTTTTTGGTTCCTAGGGTTGTTGTAGACTAGTTCACTCTGTCAGAGGTCAACACGTTCATTCTCTGTGTACAGTCAAGCAATAACTCCTGGAATTGAATTGGTTCTGTGTGAGTTTGTGAATGTGGCTAATGTGTGGGGAGAGCTGGCAGAAGCTGAGGTATGAATAGAAAGTTGGACATGAGGTTTGGTCTGACAGAATAAATAAAACGGTTTAAAATACTTTCAACAGGATTATTTCACCTCATTTTCAGTTTAGGCTTTTTCTTTAACAAAACAATCAAACAAAAAGACTTTCTAAAATACATTTTCCTAGTTTAATACAACATAAACTTTATCAACAAAATCAAAGTAATTTTCTATGGTAATCCACAGTGTTTGTATTCATCCTGGAACATTCCTTTAACTTAATACACTCTTCTCTGGCTGATAAAAGAATACTTCCTAAATTATAACACAGAAACAAACACTTTCTGTAAATTTGCTTTGAAATAATATGTATTGTGTACTGAATTGAACTTCAGAGTCTGAATGTCACCCTGAAATCAGGGTCATAGAATCCAATCATTGAAATTTCTCATGAATTTCATTTGGACTTTCCCCATGAACATCCTGAATGCATTTCTACCTCCTCTGGTTTGGAGAGACAGTCTTCTGGTGTTGAGTCTAACCATGCTCTGTTGCAAATGTCGAAAATGTCACACTTTCCCATTCAGATTGCCCTCTGAGAAAGCACCCACAAATGTTGTTGTTTATTTTGGACGTGCCAGCTGAACCTGGAGAAAGGTTTATTGAAGTCTGGACTATTTAAGAGCATTCCTTTCAGACGGTGAAACATGTGCATGACAAATGTCAGTATATGTCCAAAGCAGTAGTGTCCTTTCCTCTTGTTTGCTCTCTCTCCTTAGATTTTATTGCATGAATCAGGCACAAATGTTGTTGTTTTTCTCAGACATGCCAGCTACAGCAGGAGAACGAAGTCCAAATTAGTCAAACGCACCAGACACATTTTCAGACGGCCCAATGCATTGGTACTTAGTCACAAATTGGGGGAAAACATGATTGCTCCGCTTTACCATCAAGCAGCTCCCTGAGTTCCAGTATGTGACAGAGACATAAAAATATACTTTGGACCAAGATTAAGTCTTTACAGGTAGTCTGCAGTGAGAGGGTTAGATAACATTGAAATGGTGTGTGTGTGTGATGGTTTTTATAAGCGGCGCATGAGCTGTGCTACCAAATTGGCAGCATGCTGCCCAAGGCCTGCTGTGTGCTGTCGTAGTATTGGGAATCGAAAACCTTTTTTTTGTTTTTTTGTTAACCAAAATGATTTAAAGTTCAGTTATGTTAATAGTTAGTGTTAATAATGTTAGTTTAGTTAACAGTAACTCTTTATGTAGGTTACATTGTTACGCCAAGTAGCATGATTATGAGTGATTCAACCGATTCATTTAAAAACACTCATTCTGGAATGAAACCAGTTACTGTCTTTTTGAGTGAGTCATTGAATCATTCAAAAACACAAAATTGTGAATAGTTAATTGGAATAGTTATGTGAAATCGGAATCAGATTACATTTCCTTTACAGTTCCTATCCATGTCCAAGACTGCATTTATTCGATCAAAAATGCAGTAAAACTGTAATATTGTGCAATATTACTACAATTTAAAATAACAGTTTTCTATTTTAATATATTTAAAATGTAATTTATTCCTGTGATGACAAAGCTGAAAACAGACATTAGTGTCATCAGTAGACACGTTTCCATTACAGATTTGCGCAAAACTTACGATATTTTCTTAATATCGATAAAATACTACTACAAAATGATGGCGTTTTCATTAACCGATGGTATGCGACTAGAGCATAATTTTTTCGATTTTTAATTGAAGGAGACATCGGCGTGTTATCCAAGCATCAATGGCAAGGAAAGCTCCTTAATTCTTTAGAATTCAGTATTCCAGTAATTATTTTGTCTTTTATGAGTTTAATAAAGAACTCTGTCTCTGTCCAAACATACCGTGCCTTTTTTAAAGAATTATAGACTTTTGCGTACGCCAGGACCTGTAAATGCGGTTTTCGGTTTTGCCAAATAATACTTTTTTGAATTGCCTGAAAAACCACCTCATGCAAGCATAAAAATTTTTTCTTATTTTGCAATTATATGGGAGTTTTTGCGAAATTTACGTGATTTCATTGTGCGTATTTTCAATTCGCAATTTCAATTTGTGCAATTTGAAGGGTAATATAAATGTGGCTAGTGTCATATGATCATTTAGAAATCATTGTAATATTCTAATATTTGATGGTGAAGAAACATTTCTTCTTTTCAATGTTGAAAACAATTGTGCTTAATATCTTTGATGAATGAATGTTCTAAAGAACAGTAACATTTTAAATATTTTACTGTCACTTTTGATCAATTTAATGTATCCTGGCTAAATTAAAGCATATATTTCTTTAAATATGAGTTTAAAATAAAATCTTACTGACCCCAAACTTTTGAATGGTAATGTAGACCGGGGAATAGCTGTGCAGACATGCATGGGCCTGTACCCTTTCATAAATGATTCTCTCTTTCTCTAATTTAGTTTTTCTTCTTCATCTCAATCTCCATCACTCCTCTTTTACATCTTTTCTTCAATTCCCTTGTCACTCTCCCTGTCTCTGTCTTTTATCAGCTTGTTTCTCCATGGATCTCTTTGGTAATGAGTGGTAAATACAGTCATGTCTCATCACTGTTATTTATAGTCTGTCTGAGAGAGTGTGTGTGTTCATGTGAGTGTCCATGTGATAACCTATTTTATTTTCTCTTGGCTAGCTTTTCTTCAATGGTATGTTGTCTGTTTTTAAGTCTGAATTACTGTTTTCAGTCTTTTTAGCTTTCTATTCTTGAGCAAAACATCAAAATATTAGCATGATTTCTGAAGGATCATGTAACACTGAAGACTGGAGTATAATCACATTAATAAATTACATTTTAAAATATATTAAAATAGAAAAATAATTTGAAATGGTAATAATATTTTACAATATTATTATTTTACTATATTTTTGACCAAGTAAATGCAGCCTTGGTGAGCATAAGAGATTTCTTTCAAATGCATGAAAAACCACAAACTTACTGGAAGTTTGGCTCTTCGACAACGCCTCCATTCAATATATGAGGCAAATTATGACATTTCTCCATATATTAGGTTATGAAACCAGTTGAAACCGATATTGTAACATAGGAAATGTTTCTTCACGGTAGGTAGTTAGTTTGTAAGACATCTGACATTTCTTGTAGAAAAAAATCTAGATTCTGCTGCTCTTTCATAACTCCATCTTTCATTACAACACTTCTTGGAGAGGAAAAATCCAATATATGTGGTGAATTATGAATTTTCACACACTGTTTTAAAATGAGGGAAGTTGAAAGTACTGTTACCAAGTTAAAAAGTACTGAAATAAAAAAGCATCAGTAGCACTGTCTCTCATTTCAACCCTTTTTGGGTAGAAACATCCAATATAAGAGGTTAATTATGAATGTTCTGCTTTATTGAGTTATTGCTGTGAAGCTGAGATGGATAATGTAGCAGGAAATGTTCCTTTCCCCATAGTTAATTTCTCTGTGTGCTGTGCTGAATCTGAGAGGTCACTCATCGGGAACGTGGCTGTATGTAACTGGCAGAGCAGGTGCAGTGATATCAGACCCCTTTGTAAGCAGATTTCCCTCTTGTATTTCCACACACTTCAGCATTGTCAAAGACCCCCATCAACACAACCGATCCGATGCTCCACTTAACTGTCTGTATGTCTGTTCTGTCAGCTTTCAAGGGCCAGTGAATATTCTTTTGACAACATCAGATCACGCACATGGTCAGACGCATACCAACATATGTTCGCTCAGCTCACAGTCTTATCATCGTAAGTATTTTCTATACAAAACTGCTTATATAGTGGATTGGTGTAAATGGCTATATAATATCTACATGCCCTGGTCAAAGGCACATTGAGGACATCTGTGAACAGCTTAGCAATTGAGACTCTCCAGTTCTCACCTGACACTGCTGTAAGCTGCCGACCCTCCATTAACAGAGCGCTTCCTGTCCAGATGTTACGCATGTGCGTGCCAAGCCCTCCCTGTGTGTGACAGACGCACACGGAGTGGAAAACTTTCACATTCATTTTCTTTTTCTGTGTTTCTGCTAAGAAAGGCTGAAAGGCATTAGCGCGGAATTGGTCTGCAGAAACACGTCCGCGGCCTTTCCATCTGTGAGATTTTAGCTGTGGGTTTCGTAATGGGCCGTAAGTTTGAAATGGGCACGGCTGACTGAGTGCGACACGAGCAGCTCTCCATCTTTACGATCCCAAGGAGAGCATTGAAGTAATTCCTGACTTTTCTGGTACTTTCTATCATTCCCTGACTCCCTGATCAGTGCCATGACTACTGAACTAGGGAGCTGACTGAGATGCTCCCATAGAGACAGGTGTGATTTCATATCCATCTCTATTTTTCTACTACTTTATCTTTTTCTCTCTCTCTCTCTCTCTCTCGCTCTCTCTCTCTGTGGTCTCTAGACGAACAGTGGTTTTTAGTTACTGTTGCTATTTTTATTCTACTTCCCACAACCTGGCATAGAACTCAATATCTGGGTAAAGTTGGTAATTAAGCCCAAACTGTTATAGGAGCTATGGGTGCCAAAGCGTTAACATTTACCTTCTGTGGCTCTTAAATATTGCCTGCAGTGTATTCATCAGCACCTGCCCACACAGAGGTCACCCATACAAGCTCTTTGCCAAGGGCCACAAACCATTATACTTGAGAGCCATGTGTTTTGTGCTGATTCCTGATTCACTGTTGAACCAGAGACGATCCATAACTTATGGATATTAGCATCTCTCAACAGAGTAGATATATTTTTTCTCACTGTTTTCTTTTTTTTCACACTATGATTCTTTCTTTTTTTTTTAAATTAGTTTTTCCTGTTGCAGAAAAACTAGATCATCCCCCCTATTATAATCAGCAAAGCTGTCTAGACTGGAAGCACCAATTCTGTCGTATTGTGTCACAATGTGAAGCACCTTCAGTTAATGAATGGATTCTAGCTACTCTACTTAGACACTGCAGATAGATACTGCTCTGAACTGGTATATACACTCACCTAAAGGATTATTAGGAACACCATACTAATACTGTGTTTGACCCCCTTTCGCCTTCAGAACTGCCTTAATTCTATGTGACATTGATTCAACAAGGTACTGAAAGCATTCTTTAGAAATGTTGGCCCATATTGATAGGATAGCATCTTGCAGTTGATGGAGATTTGTGGGATGCACATCCAGGGCACGAAGCTCCCGTTCCACCACATCCCAAAGATGCTCTATTGGGTTGAGATCTGGTGACTGTGGGGGCCATTTTAGTACAGTGAACTCATTGTCATGTTCAAGAAACCAATTTGAAATGATTCAAGCTTTGTGACAGTGCGTTATCCTGCTGGAAGTAGCCATCAGAGGATGGGTACATGGTGGTTATAAAGGGATGGACATGGTCAGAAACAATGCTCAGGTAGGCCGTGGCATTTAAACGATGCCCAATTGGCACTAAGGGGCCTAAAGTGTGCCAAGAAAACATCCCCCACACCATTACACCACCACCACCAGCCTGCACAGTGGTAACAAGGCATGATGGATCCATGTTCTCATTCTGTTTATGCCAAATTCTGACTCTACCATCTGAATGTCTCAACAGAAATCGAGACTTATCAGACCAGGCAACATTTTTCCAGTCTTCAACTGTCCAATTTTGGTGAGCTTGTGCAAATTGTAGCCTCTTTTTCCTATTTGTAGTGGAGATGAGTAGTACCCGGTGGGGTCTTCTGCTGTTGTAGCCCATCCGCCTCAAGGTTGTTTGTGTTGTGGCTTCACAAATGCTTTGCTGCATACCTCGGTTGTAACGAGTGGTTATTTCAGTTAAATGTTGCTCTTCTATCAGCTTGAATCAGTCGGCCCATTCTCCTCTGACCTCTAGCATCAACAAGGCATTTTCGCCCACAGGACTGCCGCATACTGGATGTTTTTCCCTTTTCACACCATTCTTTGTAAACTCTAGAAATGGTTGTGCATGAAAATCCCAGTAACTGAGCAGATTGTGAAATACTCAGACCGGCCCGTCTGGCACCAACAACCATGCCACACTCAAAATTGCTTAAATCACCTTTCTTTCCCATTCTGACATTCAGTTTGGAGTTCAGGAGATTGTCTTGACCAGGACCACACCCCTAAATGCATTGAAGCAACTGCCATGTGATTGGTTGATTAGATAATTGCATTAATGAGAAATTGAACAGGTGTTCCTAATAATCCTTTAGGTGAGTGTATACATAAAATGTATGTGTGTGTGTGTGTGTAATATGTCTTTGTATGTACATATATAATATTAAATATTATAAGTGATTAATAATATAAGATATACATCTAATATATTAATTTATATATATATATGTGTATGTGACCCGTGCTGGGTTGGGCTTGGCCCCTTAGTTCCTTATTGCTTCAGCATACCAAGACATTTTGGGCAATTTCATGCTCCCAAATTTGTGGGAACAGTTTGGGGATGGCCCCTTCCTGTTCCAACATGACTGCGCACCAATGCACAAAGCAAGGTCCATAAAGACATGGAGGAGCTAGTTTGGTGTGGAGGAACTTGACCTTGCCTGCACAGAGTCCTGACCTCAACCCGATAGAACACCTTTGGGATAAATTAGAGCGGAGACTAGGCCTTCTCATCCAACATCAGTGCCTGACCTCACGCAGAAACACTCCTAAACCTTGTGGAAAGCCTTCCCAGAAGAGTTGCAAAGGGTGGGCCAACTCCATATTAAACCCTACAGATTAAGAATGGGATGTCATTAAAGTTCATGTGCATGTACAGGCAGGCTTCCCAAAACTTTTGGCAATATAGTGTAGCTAGATAGATTTCATATCATATTAATTCATAATAATATTTAATATCACAGACTTCTTTATTAGCTTCAGTGTAGATATTGTATTATTAAAATAAGTTTAATATAAAGAATTATGCTTTCTTTCTCTTCCTCTAATTCTTTTTTCTTTTTTGCATGCATGCGTCTCTCTGCATTACCACCTACTTGACTGCATTGACCTGTGAGCACCTGATTAACTTCCTGTTGTCTGACCTCAGAATCTCACCATTGATTGCACATGACATACCTGAGCGCACAGCTCTCCATCTAAAAGCTAGAGGAGGAGAGTAGTTGGGTGTTGTAGCTTGGAGCATGTTTCATTCACTCGAACATGAAAACCAGGGTTTCCTCAGCCGACAGTCTCACCTTTGCCCTCAGGCATACATCTGACATGACCACAAGTCAACGATTTTCATATCACATTTGTTTTAATGCAGTAATCACCTGACCTTTAAGAGGTAGATTGTGAGTAGAAAGAGAGATAGTGAGAAATAGAGACAGGTTAATAGCATGTGGATGTGTTGGGAATTAATTGAGAGTACGAAATGTTCGAGAACAGTTAACTACTAAGAATTTGCAATTAAATGAACACATAAATCAGTCAAAGATCTGCCAGCATCACACTGAGCTCCCACATTCTGCATGCTAATATAGTGCATTTGCAATGAAGGTTCTCACACTGTTTTAAACCTATCAGTGTGTCATATCTTAAAATTTGCATTTGCTCTCCTACAAAGTGAAACGTTACTTTTTTTCTCATATGGATAATTTCATGCTCAGGTAAACTATCATAGAACAATCAAATGTTTGCTTAAGAAACAAAGCCTTTTGACCCCTTTTAAATGGTCCACTTCAGTCTATATTTCTCTGTACTGGAGTGCTGTAATGATGTTTTCTGGAAATTGCTACACAACACGTGATGTATCAGGGTCAAAGCGCTCTTTATGTTTGCTGAATGATATCAATATCCATTTTCCAGAAAGACCTTCAGAAAATGTCTGAGAAATGTTTGCACTTGTCACACTGTAGAACTGCTTCGTAAATTTAAAAAGGCCAATTTCATAAAGGCAATGCGTTCCACTGATCAGTCACTTTAATAACGTTTTATAGTTCTTGGGCTACTGCTTTGATCTGTGATCTGCTTCAAGAATAATGCATTTATGGCTTTCCTATTATACCAAGGACGTGTACAGTAGAGTTTAGTAATTCATTCTTTTAAATTTCTAGTGCTAAATTATATGTTGGCTTGATTACATTGTCTGGTTGATTTGAAATACATTGTCTCATTTAATATTTCATTTAGTTTTTTGATGTGATTTAAAGGGTACATAACACACACAGTTTCTGCCAATCTCATGTTAATCTTGAATACCTATATAGTAGTATTGGATCCTTCATATCTCTGAAGGATCTTTAGTCTTATCATATTTATATAAGATAGATACGCTGTACCGATTCTTCCCGAAAACAGTCGAGCTTGTGAAGGCGTGCAGCACACACACATGCAATACATCATGGCATTATCCCTGGATAACTTTCGATTTACTATACGTTCGTGTTGTTAACATTATATGCCCTTACGCGTCGATTGCCAACAAAACACAGACATTTGATGCAGTTTCACTCACTGCCTGTGGTTTCGACTCATGACAACTTGGGAACAAACAAACACACACTTGCAGAACTCCGTTGCTGCTCCGGAAAAACAAATTGCATCTACTGTTTCCTTAACGCTGGGTTATTTGGGAAGCTGAACAAGGTTATCTTTCCCTCACAACCAAAAACACACTGTTTTAGTGACATTGTTGATTTTGTGGTCTAAAAACAAAATGACAGCGCTGCCGACGACTTCCGTAACCCGAACGAAGCTCATTGATGTGCGTGCTCTTGCTCTCGCTCTGGTTGATGTGTGTGCGCGCTCATCCAGGAGAAGTGCCCATGCAAAGAATTCCGCCCTTTATGATGTCATACAGGGCCATACTCTGACATTTTTTTTCCAAAACTTTGAATCCTGGAGGAGTGTATTTGGCACAGAAATACTCCATCATACGTCCAACTCATTTTTTTTTTTTTATTATTTGGCCATGTTTAGCATGAGACTCTTTAACAGTGTAAATTAAAAGATTCAAATAAGAGATTCAAATCACTTATTTTCTACAAGTTTGTGACAGCTTTTTACAAAAAAATGTCATATCTAATTTTATATCTTTTTATACCTAAATGCAGTACAGTACAGTAGGTCATTCCCTGGAGTCTGCAATACTGCATTGGCCTGAAGTTATCTTTAAATATTTTAAAGCTATAAAGCTTTGTTTGAATTACACTAACTAGAATTGTATAAACACCAATATTCTTATTCAAAACTCTTATTTCTTATGTTTGAAATACTAACATATTACAATTTTTTTCTGTGTATAGCATGCGTACCATGCAAAAAATACATATCTGTATGCAGGCCCGTCGCAAGGGGGGTGCGAGGCCCTGTGCGAACGTGATGTGCGAGGTCCGGGGTTATAGCCTATTAATGGGGGTCTACTGTTGCTATAGTGACAAACAATTTGTTGTTTATGTGGATATTTAAGAAAAAATTTTTTTTATACAATTCAGTTTAACAGCATTAGGTTAAAGAAGTTAAACTGTGTAACTGAACTGCGCTGTGTGCACATTTTGACGCTTAAATTATGTTCTAAATTACGAATGGGTCAAACGCATCCACTTGAATGAGTTTAAACTGCTCTCTCACTGAATCATCTGAAGTGATTTCTCAGTCAGTAAAACAAACAGACAGTATTGAGAGAACTAACCCTGTTTTTCAGTTGTTTTCCTCTGTGAACATGCGTTAAATGGATGTCTGACAATTTCGTTGCTTTTTGCAGTTTTCAGATTTAAAAACGTTTAAAACATCTGTAGATAGAGTAGGCTTTACTCGTTCTGCAGTGCCATTGCTCTCACTGATGCTCCGAAAGATAAGTAATAGTTAGGCTATGCTTATTTAACTTTAATAATGTTAAATAAAAAACCTTTTGTGCGTACCGTCAGATGAAATGCAAGCTTCCATGCTTTCTCCGTCCATGCAATAAATGCACATCCTTGAATGAGCGTAGATTTCTAGCGTATTTAGGCTACTTGAACTTCTTAGGTAATATGTATGGTTTGACCCTTTTGATCAGAGGCGGCCAAAATCAGAATTTGAATGGACTGTGAATAAAGCTTTACGAGCCTGACGTGCGATGCCCGCTGACTGACATGCATGCGCATGAATCACTGTCACACGCACAGTCTCAGTTAGTTATTTTTAGACATTTTTAACAAGCAGAATAATACAGCATCACAATACGCATTTTTAGCTATGTCTTTTAACTATTATAGTATTTTGAAGGACAAAAACATGAACTTTAACTATTGGCTTTACATCATCAAGTCATCTGTCACTTTACTTTTGCGCGAGGTCCTGGTGAGGCACGAAGCCCTGTGCACCCTTGGCACAGCCCTTGCGACGGTACTGTATGCATGTACAGTAATGCTAGATGACCTACTATATTTGCCCTGATAGGTAGTATACTTGAGAGCACATTGAATGAAATAATATATCTTACAATGCAATGTGTTGGCTTCTATTTCCAGAGTGACAAATGTGAGTGACATTCAACCAGAATGAATATCAGCAGTCATTTTCAAAAAAGAAAAAAAATTTCTGTTTATTGTGTGGAATAATGCCTACTTATGCCTTCACATGCTATTATTAAAAAGCATTATACGGTGCATATTGTGCAGTATGTAAGCTTGCATTCCATGTGTTTGCACATTGATGTGACACAGGAGTGTTGGAGATGGCACTGGGGGAAAGTAGAGGACCCTGGCTGGTTGATTAGTTGACCGCTAAACCAACAGATGTGATGTGAACAGGCGCGAACTGAGCATCACAGTCGGTTTACTTCCTCCAAACCCCAAGGCACGGACCGCACCACATATCTGGAAATCCTGCCTGCGAATACAGGTCACCAAAACCACTGCAGCTTCAATTTTTTTTCTCACTGGCCTCATTTCCACCGCAAAGTAGAGCAAAGCTCAAGCTTAAGTAATAGCTATGAGTTAGAGAAATAGATTCACAACATTGAAAGAAAGTGATTAACATCAGGGATTTCCATTTACAGTTTTCCTTTCTCTGAATACAATAGATTCCTGAGAAAGTGTTAAGGAATGGAAGAGAGCTGGATGGCCCGAGATTCAGGGGAAGTTAGAGGAAGTTTATCTGCAGGGATTAGAGTGTGCAGCTGCCCACAGAGATTACTGAGACAGTGTCAGGAGGATTACTGGACACGGACCGAAACATACTCGATGTGTGCAGCCTTTGTACTCGCATACGTGTTTTGGTCTAAAATGAAAAGAAAGAAATTGGACATTTTAATTTGCTTAAAGAACATCTTACACATCTATTTTCACACACATGTAAACGTGTACGTGAGCACAGCGATGGATATTTCATGCCTAGCATGCTCTCAAAAGTGCAGCTGACTCAATTGGTATCTTTATGCTCCTTCATCCTCTATCATCCAGCCCAGGAAGCCTGAAGCCGTGGCATTAGTGCAGACTAACTAGAAATGCAGTTTTTGCAATTTTTGGATTAAAAAGATCACCGTTTCCATTACACTGGCCATTTAATTGTAGTTCTCAAGTGGCTGCGGCTCGGGTGGGGGGCTTTATGTAATTTCTTCACTCTCGCAGACACACAATAGCTGGTTAGGCGTCTGCTGCCCCTCCTAGCTGCTTGTGCCCCCTGGGCTGACTGTCTTCCTCTCATCCATGTTGGTTGTGTAAGACCTGTGGTCATGAGGTATGCGAGTCGGGTCTCTTCGGAAAGGCAACAGATGGGCACAGGAGGTCAGTCCATAGCTCTGTGCCCGCTCCACAAGTGGGGAAGCTTGGCTTGAGTGTACTGAGGGGAGGAGTCAGAGCTCAGGGAGAAGAGAACATTCAGCCACCCGTGTAGCCCACACAAGCGCTCCAGACATCCGCACTCACACACGTTTCCGCTTCTCTACCTTGGTGGCTTTAGGATGTAAACTCTCCCCACCTGGTGTTCAAAAAGCTCTGTGTGGGGTGATGTTGAATTCAGAAAGTGAGTCATCGCCAATCCTGGTTCGGATTAAACACTTTCCATGCCTCTAACCCTCGTCCTTTTGCTCTCCTGCAGGTATGAAGACCCCCTTGAGCCCCACCCAGCTCATAGAAAATGGACAGCTGCGCTTCGCCATCCCAGGCTGCATGGAGGTAAAGGAGCCTAGCAGTGCCAACGCAGACATGCAGCTCCAGCAGGAGAAGAAGAAGCTGCTCTACTCGCTTTGTGAAGTCTGCAACATCCAGCTGCACTCTGCCACGCAGGCCCAGGTCCACTATAATGGCAAGTCTCACCTCAAGAGGGTCAAACAATTGAATAAAGGAGATCTGCCCACGGCAAGCGTCAGCTCGGCTCCTACTTCTATACACTCTCTCAGCAGCAGTGGCAGCCAAGGTAAGACCTCCTTAACCCAGGGAGAGAATCCTTTGATGCTTTTCGCCATGCAGGCATAAACAGCTCTGATGTTAATGCGCCCTGAGTTAGCATTTGACTCGAAGGGCCCAACTTGTCATTTCTTGTGGCATTTTTAAAGAGGTGCTTTTATTAAAGCCTTATACTTCACATAGAAATGAATATTCTGTCATCATTCTTCTCTTCATGCCATTTCCACACCTGACTTTATTTCTTTTGTCAAACACAAAATAACTCAATTTTGCGTCTGTCAAGCTCCAAAATTATGTCATAAAAGTACCAAAAAAATTGTCTATATCGACATAATCACTCTTATTTCCAGACCTTTTGAAGTCATATGGTTCCTTTGTGTAAGGAACAGAACAAAATAATTAAAGTCATTATTCACTGAAAATGAACCAATTTTGAGTTAGTTCTTTTCAATGAATCAGTTTATCCAGTTCACAGAGCAATCTGGTGTGTGTTACCCATAAAATAGCATAACTCGTTGGCATAACTACCATTGTACGGTGCATTGTGTTGGAGAAATCAATTAGCAAGTCACAAATGTTTCCTGAAATCGCAAAAACTTTGTTGCACATGCCATGTTGGTTCAACAATATAGAATCCTTGATGATGTCATACAGATGCTGGATTAAGAGCTTCTGCTAATAAATTGCTTTGAGATCAAATTTAATGTCAGATTATTGCTTTAAATAATGAACCTGGCATTATTTTGCTCAAAAGCATAATCTATTTAAGTCATACTAACAAGAAACTATGCTTGTAAACACAAGTCGAGCTGTAGTTCCAACCACACAAGTTTGCGATGCTGTTTGCGAATGTTCGTTAGATCTTTGAACTATGTTGGTAACAACAGAACTTTTGACCATAGTTGGCTGATTTGAATCTCGAGTTAAAATTGACTGACTCACTGAATTTATCAATGAATAACAACAAGCAAGAAGCAAGAAGCACACTTATTCCAGTCACAATCTCCCAGAAGCTTGCTCAGGGGCACACCGGTGACACGGTCGTCTTTTGTGGGGCTTGAACCGGCAACCTTCCACTTTCAGGTCCTGAACTTTAGACAATACAGAGACCACTCACACTACTTTGGCAAACAAGCTTTGCTCTGAGTTCTTGTGCAGTTGTTTGAAATGGCAAGAGTGTGCATGAAATCGAGTGTCAGCAATGTTTTTATTGTTAAAGGGCTATATTTCCCCCCTGGAATTGATTTTCGGGGGCACATAGTTGTTGATTTCGTTCATATACAAAATGCACATTTCATCTATTTGTCAAACACTGAACATTAATTGAACAATCTATTGAATTAAATAGATTCAAATAATTGAAAAATCGGAACAGTTCTGGGTGTTACCTATAGAAATCATCATATTCAAATATATTTCATATACAAAAATACCTGTAAATAATACACAATATATCATCAAACACACACTCACACACACACACACACACACACACACACTCTGCTGAACATTTTAAATAATTGGCCATTATGACTGGCTATGCTAGATGAATTCTTGCATTCATTGGGGAATTTTTTCTACCTTTCTGTAGCATTTTTGCCCTGATCCCTGATTAATTTCTGACCCTGGTAGGAGCAGTACTGAGGCTTGTGCATCATTTTTGTAACCTCTTGGGAGTCTCTGACAAATAATGGCATTTTCCCCCCTGAAGTATGCTTTTCACATGGACTTTCAAGGATAGTGTGTCTTTAACAGGCTTGTGGTGGTGCTGGCATGTGTAACTGGTGCAAATGGCAGCAACTGCACTTGACCAGTAAGTGACAGTTTATCAGTGTGTTCACAGTCTGGTTGGTGGGTGGAACTGTTGAGACTAAAAAAAGAAGAAGATGAACGTGTATTAATGGCTCATTCAGTTTATGAGTACGATCCAGATGCATACCAGGTTTTCATATTTAAACAAACACTCTCTTGTTTTGCATGTTACCTGGGAAACATTTTGGGTTGCATTGATGCAAGATGGGCAGAGGATCTGTGAGAAGTTGGTGCTGGACTGGCAGGCGAGACTGTGGCTTCCAGTGCAGTGTCAGAGCGGTGGTGACCAAACTTTCATTAGATTGGTGGAAAAGTAGCATACAGGCTACAGACATTAGACAGACTGTGTTGGACTCCATGGGAAAACTTTTGCCTCTTTTGAAGGGGCGGCCAAAGCAAAATGGAAATTTTTATTCAGTTTGAAGAGCTTATTGCACTATTAGACGGTCTACTATGCCATGGCGAATTTCATGACTTTATGAATGCTGGTAAAATAATCTGTGTGCTTTCGCTTATGAAGAATCACAGATATGATTTTTTTCCCACCATGACGTTATTCTACTATTAAACATAAGAGATGTATGCCACAATTCTTGGCCACATACACAATAGACAGTTTAGGGATGGTGAAAACTTCTTTTAAATCCCCTAAATTATCATCCCGTTTGTGATGGGTTATGATTATGAATTGATAATCAGTGCAACATTATAAATTAGAAACATGAATGTATGTTTGATGTTAGCTATAGATTTTTTGAAATTAGAGACCAGTAGAGATAGGAATCTGGCCACATGATATCATATGGAAATGTCTGAGTCACAATGTGATATTATCGTGATTGTTTATATGTACACTACACAAAAGTTTGGGAAAACTTTCATTATTTTCTTCAGCAAGGATGCATTAATTGATCAAATGTTAATAATGTTAATGTTATTTAAAATAAATGCTGTTCTTATGAACTTTTGATTCATCAAAGAAGTTTCCACAAAAATATTAAGCAGCACAAATGTTTTCAACATTGATAATAATATGAAATGTATCTTTAGTAGCAAATCAGCACATTAGAATGATTTCTGAAGGATCATGTGTCATGTCACTGAAATTCAGCTTTGCCATTACGGGAATAAATTACATTTGAAAATATATTAAAATAGAAAACAGTTGTTTTAAACTGTAATAATATTTTACAATATTACAGTTTTTACTGTATTTCTTTTTACAAAAAAATCAATGAAGCAATCAGTATCACAGATTTTCACTGAATGCACAAATGCTTTTCCCCAAAAAATTATCATATGAAAAATGTAAGAAAATATTGATTCATGAGGTAAAATATCACATTATTTCAAATGTATTCCCCCCTCCCCAATCCTAATATTAATACTTGTCAACCGTTGGTAAATCGACATAGGCAACGTGTTTTGTCAACTATAATGTATGAGCTGCTGCTATAGCTAGTGGGAGAACCTATGGTGGAAATTTGTGAATGAATCAAGACACACACCTCCTTTTCTGTGATTTTCTAGAAACTTCAATAAGCTGTCAGTGTCCAAAAGATTAATGCATTTGCAAGCAGCTGTTTAGTTTAGTTCTGTTCAATTTAATATGCAGTTATCAGAACCTGCATTTTTCTGTAGTAAATTTGGTTATCAAATGCAGTTTTTCCACTCCTGTAATTAACCAAACTTAACCAATTCAGTGTGAACAGAACAAGATTAAGCAAGATTAAGTTTCACAATCATATTTAGCAGCTGTGTGGATGTGGCCACCATGTTTCTCTCGAAATGAGGAGATTGTTATGTATAACGAGATGGAAGTGCATAGTTTGTCTGTGCGTTTGTAAGTGTGTCATTAAGTTTCAATTTTCAGCTAATATGTTTAGCTGGTGATGTACTGTACATCAGCCCACATGTGTGTGTGAATGTAATAGTGATTTATTTAGATTTTCTTTTTAAATATATGGGTGTGTGAAAAGCAGAGGTGATGTTTGATCTGCCGCAAACAGCTGCTGCTCCTGCAGGGATGTCTGGGAGTGAGGGGATGTCACGTGTTTTCATCTCTCTCTCTCTCTCTCTCTCTCTCTCTCTCTCTCTCTCTCTCTCTCTCTCTCTCTCTCTCTCTCTCTCTCTCTCTCTCTCTCTCTCTCTCTCTTTCTCTGGGAGCGTCTCTAGGGCTCCATGGAGCTTCAATAAACAGCAATAAGAGCTGCAGGGGCTGATGTATTTAAAGCAGTCATCTGTAAACGCCTCAACTGCTATTTAAAATAATAGGTTAGCTAGTACTGTACCAAAGAACCTTGATGTTTTTGAGATATTTTGATAATAAGGGTAATTTTTCTTCCTGGAAATCCATAATTTGGACAAAACATTCATTGTCGCGAAGCACATTTAAAATAATAAAAAAAAATTATATTGTATATTGCACACAGATAATATTGAATGTATTTTGAATATTTGCAAAGACTTTACATGTTGGATAAAGAAAATTATGCATTTTAGGTCAATTGCTATTTTTAGCATTATAACAACTGAGCATTCCCCTGCACAACCCCCCCGTATGTAATATTTTCCTTATTAATAAAAATATAAAAATATTTGCTTTTTTTTTTTTTTTGCTTTATGCTAATGAGTATGTAGAGGAAAATATTTGGAAAATGATGTATATATTTATCCATATATAATTTCGATATTTTATATTATATTTTATCGTACTAACATAACAAAAACAGGGATACTACACAGTATGGAAAAGTATGGAATTTGAGTGATTTTGGATTACTGGATAAGTATGGGGAAAAAAATGTGTTTCCAGACTATTGTCCCTATTCCGTTTTCTAAAATAGAAATGTAGGAATTTCTAAAAAAAAAAAAAAAAAAAAATGATCATACAAGCAGAGTGTTTTCATGGCAAAAGTTTTGTGATCCTTTAGTGATTGTAGAACCAGATTGAATGAATTCCAAGCGCACACTAAGCGAACTGTTTGTTTTCAAGTCTCTTTTGAACTTCACTAAACGGTTGTGCGTGTGGTGTGCCACTCAAACCGGCAGTAAATAAGGGAGCAAAATCAGACTGTACTTTGCTGTTTGGTGATCGTGCAACACTAAACCACATTTAAAGTATCAAACTGATGTGTTAGAGGTTTTTATAATATATAAAAGGTTAAAGTGTGTTAGGTTTCTTATCATCATATAAGCGCATGTTATCACTTTGAGAAAACCAATAAAAAACCTCAGATATTCTTTTTTGTTTTTTTTGTTTTTTTTACAGATGGCTGTACTATATACCAAATATAATGCTAAAAATAATGCTATATGAACCATTTATGTTAAATATGGTCTGAAAAATCCTGAGAGAGGTTTGAAATTTTGAATGTGGAAAAATATGGAAGTTTGAAATGGAAAATGTGCAGGAACCCTGCATAAATCTCTCATGCTCACTTTATCTGTTGTATAGATTCTGTTTGTAAAAGGAAGTCACAAGATTGTGTTGATGATGAGCGCCTGTGTTTGTGATTGATTGAGCCCGTTTGAGTTGGACACTGTCTCGCGCTGCTGGCGGTGTCGGTGGCTCTGAATCTTTAAGCAGGCTGCTCATTATTTGCTGTAGTCTGAGCCGGACATATGTAATTACAGCAGGGAGGATGTGCTGCGCTTTACCGCGGTGTCCTGTTGACTGACAGTGGATCAGGTCTGCTTAAAGCACTCAGACCGTTGAATAGAAGAGCTCAGCTCGCTCCTCACATCTGTGCGCTGACTTTGATGGATTATCGAGAGCATTTCTGCCAAGGTGGCACCTCATTTACTCTCTATAGACGGAGTACATTTCTGTAGTCTGTATGTGTGAAAATGCATGTGTGTGACCATGTATCATGCTCTTGTTGTGGTCAGAGCGCTAGAGACCACTAGATGGCAGTGCTATCATCTTGAAAAGGGACATTTTCATCATTATGGCCTGCAAAGTTCATAGCAGGTGAAGATAATCATATTTCTAACTAAGATGAATAATATTTGTAAACATAATATAAAATGTCTGATTTGCCATCATATTTCCAATTTCTGTTCCCTTTCACCATCATTTCTTTTCCACTGTTTACACTCCCTCTAATAAAGTGGCCAACAAATATAATGACTAATGACATGAATAAGCCAGACAAATTCCCTCTTCCTGTTCTTTGAATCATCATAGCTCATGCCTGTCTACTCTGATTCTGTCAGAACTACCTCAGATTAAAACAAACATAAGGTACGTACACAGCGCTGCTGAGTGTGGTTCAAATGTGTTTTTTCCCCCATCATATGCGTCATAGATCTTGTTTTTCCCCCCGATGATAGTGTGAATCATATCAGGAAAAATTGTGCACAATTTGTTCCTTTAGGGGTACTAGCTTGTCACTGGTTACTTGTCATCTTTGTACATTATTTACACCTAAAAGGTGCATATTAGTACCTTATGGAACCGTTTCAGGTACCATAAGTAAATAAGGTACAAAGATGTTCCTTTAAGATTACTGCCCTAGTGACAAGCTGTATCATTAAAGGCACAATTTATGCCTTCAGTCTGACCTTTTCAGTTCTGATCCTGCCACTGTCATTAAATAAATTGAATATGCATCTGTTTTTTTGCAATGTGAACAATCAGGAGGTTCAGTTCCATCACGCAATTTAAATCAAAGTTGACATATATCTAAACTGCATGTTTGATTTACCCATGGCAGGAGGATTCATAAATTTTTTTATGATTTGCTCAATGTGTAGCATTAAACAGAATGTTGCAAAATATATAGCATTTGTTGATGAACATGATGAACATGCAATCATTTTACATGTATACATTACTGGGTAACACCTATTCACTATTTTATGTGTTTTAAGGACAAAAACCTGACAAACGTCTTGAAATACACAATCTGAACAATGTTTTGAGGTGTGGTAACCGTAATACAGCATAAGCGGAATAACTCTGTTTCACGTTATGGCTCAATTACCACCTCGGGTGTGCATTCTTTTTCTAATAATTCAACGGCCCATTGTCAATTATTCCTTACACAATAGTTCAAAAGAACAATATTTATCTGATATAGAAATATTTTGTAACAATATTACCCCCGGTTAAGCCTAGTCCCAGACTAAAATGCATGTTTGGGCTGTTTTAACTGAAAGAAACTGGCACTTGACATACATAGTGTATGTCAAGTGCCAGTTTCTTTCAGTTAAAAACAAAAGTATTGGGTCACCCCACCTAATCATTGAATTCAGGTGTTCCAATCACTTCCATGGCCAAAGGTGTTTAAAATCAAGCACCTAGGCATGCAGACTGCTTCTCCAAACATTTGTGAAAAAATGGGTCGCTCACAGGAGCTCAGTGAATTCAAGCGTGGTACTGTGATAGGTTGCCACCTGTGTAGTAAGTCCATTCGTGAAATTTCCTCACTACTAAATATTCCACGGTCAACTGTTAGTGGTATTATAACAAAGTGGAAGCAATTGGGAACAACAGCAACTCAGCCACGAAGTGGTAGGCCACGTAAAAGCACAGACCGGGGTCAGCGCATGCTGAGGCGCACAGTGGACAGAAGTCGCCAACTTTCTGCAGAGTCAATAGCTACAGACCTCCAAACTTAGTGTGGCCAGATTAGCTCAAGAACAGTGCGTAGAGAGCTTCATGGAATAGGTTTCCATGGCCGAGCAGCTGCATCCAAGCCTTACATCACCAAGTGCAATGCAAAAGCGTTGGATGCAGTGGTGTAAAGCATGCCGCCACTGGACTCTAGATCAGTGGAGACGTGTTCTCTGGAGTGATAAATCACGCTTTTCTGTCTGGCAATCTTATGGACGAATCTGGGTTTGGCGGTTGCCAGGAGAAACGGTACTTGCCTGACTGTAAAGATTGGTGGAGGGGGGAGATTATGGGGTTGTTTTTCAGGGGTTGTGCTTGGCCCCTTTTTCAGTGAAAGGAATTCTTAATGCTTCAGAATGCCAAGATATTTTGGACAATTTCATGCTCTTAACTTTGTGGGAACAGTTTGGGGATGGCCCCTTTCTGTTCCAACATGACTGCACACCAGTGCACAAAGCAAGGACCATAAAGACATGGATGAGCAAGTTTGGTGTGGAGGAACTTGACTGGCCTGCACAGAGGCCTGACCTCAACCCTATAGAACACCTTTGGGATGAATTAGAGTGGAGACTGTGAGCTAGGCCTTCTCGTCCAACATCAGTGCCTGACCTCACAAATGCACTTCTATAAGAATGGTAAAAAATACCCATAAACACACTACTAAACCTTGTGGAAAGTCTTTCCAGAAGAGTTGAAGCTGTTATAGCTGCAAAGGCTGGGCCAACTCCATATTAAAGCCTACAGATTAAGAATAAGTTCATGTGCATGTAAAGGCAGGCGTCCCAAAACTTTTGGCAATATAGTGTATCTTAAAATATGTCAGTGCCTTTGTTTTGTCTCAAGATGCATACCAGTAAAAGCTACTTAAATGCCCTAATTGAACTAAGGCCTATTCCTGGCTTAATCGAAGCCTTGTCTGTGAAACCATGCCTTAATGTCTTTATTGTTGCTTATGATCAATTCAATGTATCCCCGTTGAATAAAAGTATAATTTAAAAAAAAGACCCGAACTGACCCCAAACCTTTCACCAGTGTTATAACCTTTAACACAATCGAAGTGTTGCTTGTTTAGACATGTCAAATATGAGCTAAATTATCACTCATGCAAACAGTCAGGCTGAAATTTGTTTGCATTTATGTCAGTTTAACTTGATTTTTTCCATTATTCATAAGCCTTGCAGAAAGATGCTGACATACATAGTCAAATTATAAAACCACCTTTCCTGGTCCTGATCACGCTTCCATCTACTATTGAGGCCAGGTATGACTACATAGAATGTATTATTTAAATGTTGCCCCTTTTTTGCCTCCTGCCCTCATAATTAATCAGCAAGCAATTTGACACTAACCTCCACTGCTTCATGAGCATTGCCTCACTTTATTTGTTTACTTCTAATGAAAGTGTCAGTGTAAGGTGTTTTATGCAGGCATGTCAGTTTAGGAACGTCATCTGTTCAAACCAATGGTATGGGCCACATTTAAAAGGTAATGTAAACAACCTCACAAAAAAACATCAGATTTTAGACTAAAATTTAAATTGTTCACTTTAAATGCTCTCACAAATGTTTTTTTTTGTTGTTGTTGTTGTAAATAAACTCATTAGTGAAACTGCTTGAATTATGCAGCATGTTGAAGAATAAATGTCATAAATCATTTGAAGAGTCGTCTGCCGTCTGGTGAAATGCGGTCGCCTCACAGTGATGTAGTCTCAGTTGATGAGTCATGACGTGTGCGTGAGGTACGACCATCGCCAGAATGAAATTTTAATGGTCCCTTTTGAAAGATTTATATTATTTAGAGCAGCAGGGATGTTAGGCGGTGTTCTCACATGATGTTTTAAACGTGGCTCTCATCTAAACCTGGGAAAATTCATCTCTCAGAGTCAAGCTGTGAGAGCATCATGTCTCCCTGAGGGCTTCCCTCATGACCATAGGCTGCCTTTACACATACCATTAACATGCATCTCGTATCTGGATAGTACTGTATGTGGATCTTTTTTAGCTGGATTGCATTTATACCTTAGAATCCAAAGCATCTCCAATGTGATTGGATAAAGATCTGATCTCATTTACACACACACACACAAAATAACTACAGGACTCCTCCTTCTTCTTCACCTCCTTCACCTCCTCCTTCTTGTTCTTCATATCCTTCTTCACCTCCTCCTCCTCATTCTTCTTCACCTTCTTTTTCTTCTTCACATCCCTCTCCTTCTTCACCCTCTTCTCCTTCTTCACCTTCTTCACCTACTTTTTCTTCTTCTTCACTTTCCTCTTCTCCTTCTTTTTTTTCTTCTTCTTCTTCTTCTTCTTCTTCTTCTTCTTCTTCTTCTTCTTCTCCTTCTTTACCTTCCTCTTCTTTTCCTTTACCTCCTCCTTCTTCTTCTCCTTCACTTCCCTCTTCTCCTTCTTTTTTTTTCTTCTTCACCTCCTTCTTCTTTGCCTCCTCCTCCTCCTTCACCACCTCTTCCTCCTTCATCTCTACCTCCTCCTTCTTCTTCTTCTCTTTCTCCTTCTTCACCTCCTCCTCCTTCTTCTTTGTCTTTTCTGCACCTCATCCTTCTTCTTTCTTCTTCACCTGCTTCTTTATCTTCTCTTTCTTATTCTTAACAGTCTTAATTGAACCCATCACTGACCACATTTGAATTCACTAGTCTAATTGCAATGCATCTTACAGAAGGTGCATTTACACCTGGCTTTAATGTGGCCAAGCGCTATCCGATTGTGAAGCATGCATAATAATGATAGGTTTTAAAGTAGGTCATACATGTGAGAAATGGAGAAAAGAAAAAAATGCCTCCAGTTGCAAAAAAAAAAAAAAATCTTCTCCTGTTCGAGCAAGAAAAATTATGCAAATGTTCAGATCCAATTTTCCATGTGAGTGCAACACTGCACGAACGATTTGCTATTCAAACGCCATCAAACGTTTCTGTCGAATAGACAGAGGGTGAGACGACCCACCCAACAGGCGCTTGATGAGTCTAGGACGTCCAGTGCACGCCTCCCAGCAGATGGCCTGTCCTTCCCTTCGGCCTGTTTTCCATGTGGGTTTACATTTGTCTGTGTGTCCGTAAACGAACTTGTCCGCCCCATCCAGCTCCTTTAGATTAACCTTCAAAACATATCCTGGAGAGAAATTGTTTGGGTCACACACACAGTATGAAAAGTTATTCATGGCTGTGAGGCTGTTGAGAGTGTGCATGCTGCATTAATTTCTTGTTTTCTGTTTGTTTATATGCAGCGGGCACCTTATCTTCATTTGCCTCCCTGACCTGATGCTCTGCATTATAAAATAAGTAGCCTGGGATTAGTTTTTGGTGTGGGTTTTTCTTTAAATATGCTGTGCCTTGTTCTTGAAAATAGCCTTTACTCTCCCTTTGAAGTTGAAAAATGGGCCCATATGTTTGGAGGTAAACAAAAGATATTTGAATTATTTTCACTGTTGTTTGTTATTCAGATGCATGCGAATCATTATGCTAAAACATGTTTTGCAGAGAGATGCTGCTTTGTGTGACCACAAAGTCTCTAAACATCTAAAAGCAAGCACCATTTCACAAACTGAAGCAAGAAAAACAAAAACCTCCTTTGTTCTACAACTTTGCAAGTTCGTTCACCCAAAACTGAAAAAAAAGTTCATCAATTACTCACTCTCATGTCATTCCAAACTCATTCATCTTCAAAACCACAAATTAAGCTATTTTAAATTGCTGTCCCTCCATTGAGAGCTACGCAACTACCACTTTGTCATATCAAAAAGTTCATAAAGAGATCATAAAACTAATCCATACAAAATGAGTGGTTGAGTTCACATTTTCTGAAGAGACACGCTAATAAACGTTGATCAGCGCACATAAATAGAAGCGCAACCATATTTGCTTGATGCGCGAGAACAAGCCTCATTGGTTCTCGCAAGCATGTTTGAGCTTTCATTTACCATATCCAATATGTGCGTTGATGAATGTTTATTGAATCATTATTTCTCATTGCGGTTTCCATTGCATTGTAAACGACAGGCCCTTTCAGTATTCCTGTCTGACTCCTGTCGCACAGAAACCCACTGAGCTGGCCTGACCAGAGTACGGATACAGAAGAGATGGAGAGGAACGTAAATGAGGAACACAGCAGGACTCCACTCCAGAGGTGTGACATTTCATTAACAATGGATTTAAGCCTAATGGCTTTACCCTCGGCATTTCACAGAGTGATTGCATGAATAATTTCCTCTCAGATTTGTATATGAGCAGTTGTTAGGTTGTTAGGGAGTTAATTGTTTAGATTATGTGGAGCTCTTAAACTGGAGTGTGTGCAATTCCAATCTAAGGCCAGAAATATACTATATGGAAGTCTGTTGGCAAAAATTCTTTGTATACATAATTGTAAACTATATATATAATTAAAAGAGCCATATAACAGCAAATTATATCACAGGTGATGACATGTTCTAATTTTAATTGACATGTAACATTAATTTATGTTTTGTCAAATATGTGATCCTGGACCACAAAACCAGTCATAAGTCGCATGGGTATATTTGTGGCAATAGCCAACAATACATTGTATAGGTCAAAATTATAGGTTAAAAATGTATTATGAGTAGTAATATGCATTGCTAAGGACTTCATTTGGACATCTTTTAAGGTGATTTTCTCAATATTTAGACTTTTTTGCACCCTCAGATTCCAGATTTTCAAATAGCTGTATCTCGGCTAAATGTTGTCCTATCCTAACATACAACAACTTATTTATTCAGCTTTCAGATTATTTATAAATCTCAATTTCAAAACATTTACCCTTATGACTGGTTTTGTGGTTCAGGGTCACATATAATAACCTCAAGAAGAAATCCTTATTAAAAAATTAACATTTAAAAATAAATGTCTTTTGTGTGTTTACCACATAATTTGCTTAACAATACGCTAACACAAACACTAGTGAAATTGTAAGTCGAGTCCCCCTGGTGCCTAAACTGATGAGCGCTATTTGTATGATCCACAGAGTTGTTTCCATTTCAGTTACAGTAGCATGCTGTCTTAGAGACAGTATACATCAAAGTTTTGGAACAGAGCTTACATTTCATGTTCATGCACTCAACATGTTTTGCATCAAATTCTCTGTAGTTGTGTGGCTTAAATAACGATTATTTCCACATCCATCTCATTCAGCCAGCGGTCATCAGTGGAACACATAGTCACTGTTCTGTAATTAACACACACACAAATAGGTGATGCTAGCCTTTGGAAATGATGACTAGATGTAACCGTGATAGCCCAGTGTGACATTACTGGTGGCTCGTGTACCAGGGCTGAAATATTCAGTTACATGCTGTGTTAGTATGCCGTTTGGCAGCTGCTTGAAGCTTTCTGAGCCGTGGGGTAACGGGGCTCATCCGGTGACATATACTCACACATTCATCTTAGCCAGCATGGCCGTTTACTCACGAGTGTCAGGTTGTGCAAGCCACTTCTCCATTCATTTTGTCACCTCTGATGGCAGGGCCCGTCCATCTGATTCTCTCTCTCTCTCACTACCCGGGTGCTTTCAGATAGCCAATCATTCTGATTTGTGACATGCCCCCTTCTGAGTGACAGGGATGCCATGAATGTGTCATTTGGTTTAGTACAGTCATCAGCAGAGGCCTGTCATTGCTCGTTAGATACTTTCATTGCTGTGACATTGTTTCAGTTGTTGTTGTTGTTGTTGTTGTTTTTCTTTTAATATATTCATATATATAATGTATGGTCCGTGGAACATACCAAAAGAAAGGGGAGCCCGGGGGTGGGGTGTTTGGGGTGGTTGTGATGGTTTGCAGAACTTCGCTGATGTTTGTCATATTGTTTTATTATATTGCATGTTTGTACTAGACCTGGCACCCCCCTGTTTAAACAGTTTTTAAGGAAATAATTGTATTACTTTTTACCTGATAGTTATGTTTTCATTTCATTAAATATTTTTTTGTTGAAAATTAAAGATTACATTTCTAAAAACTTGGTGCCTTTTCATCCAGATACATTTTTTTTGTCATTGACCCATGTAAATGAGTTTCTTATATATTACATTTATGAAGAAATAGTCATTTAGCATCAATCATGCTACTTCCCTTGCTAATCTATAGGAAGAAAAGAGATTGAAAAAGTATGTG
Source organism: Rhinogobio ventralis (assembly GCA_039654625.1). NCBI lineage: Eukaryota > Metazoa > Chordata > Actinopteri > Cypriniformes > Gobionidae > Rhinogobio > Rhinogobio ventralis. Next base: position 8,974,363 of record CM077197.1, read on the forward strand.
TTTTCTCATTGAGTTATGCCTTATGGTGCAAAGCATGTGGTCTGCACATTACGATGAATGAGCATCAATGACCCGAGGTAATTAGCCGGCTGACACAGATTTTCTCTTTCTCCCGCCTCCTCATACAGATGGGAGTATGAACCTATGTGTGTGTGTGTTTTGTGTGCCAGAGACTCTGGGATTCCACTGAGAGGGGAAATGAAGCAGTGTCTGAGGGGGTGCATTGATCCTGAAGACTATTGTCACAGATTATAAGACACGAGACTGAGGAGCTGTAGCACTGCTCAAAGCAACGCGCAATCTGTAGGATTCACGCTCACAGTTTTGAATTTTTTTTTCGACTGTCGTCATTTGAATACATTACTGTTTGTGAAAATGTGGACCAGCTTTCTCAACAGAGGTAAGCAATCAAGTTTGCGTTACAAATTTGCAGTGTTTTTTCATGTATTAATGTTCTTATCACTTGCAGAATAAATAATTTGTTTTCTGGAATTAAGAAATGACATTGTGGTCACATTTGGATTTTGTTTGCAGACAAAGTACTTTGAGAATAATCTTAATGATTTCTAGCAGCAGTATCCGTAGCAAAGAAACATGCAAATGAGATCTCTCTAATATCTCAGTTGTTTCTCCTAGACCGCAGTGAGATTAAATGGAGAGCAAATTGAGACTTTGCACAAGTCTGACTGTTGTGTCTCAGATGTTCCTCCTGAAAAAAAGACCCCAGTAATATCATATTTAGAGTTTCGGAAAATATCTCAAAATGCCTGTTCTCAGATTTGTCACCAAGACACTAAAGTCTCCAATCTAATTTGAGGGATCTCAATATGAACTCAAATATTTCTCAGTAAATTGAAGACAGCATTATCTGAGCTGTGATATCTGTTAATTTTATTGCGCTGTTCTCTACTGTACAACAGCAGTTATTTCTGATGGAATTTTAGGCAAAACATCTGAGACAAAGTTGGATAAGCGACAGTGTAGCATGTTATTTCTGCTCTTGACTATTGTTTCTGGCATTTTTATTATAGTAAATCATTTCTAAGTTGCATTTAATCTGAAGCCCCGTTTTCAACCCAGCATCGTGACAGTTGTGGATGCTTTTGCTTATTCATCCATAAGTCATCTCCAGCCTTCAGGTCAGTGGCAGGGCAGCGTGGCCGTGGGGACTACACTAAGGAGGGGGCAGGAGTTTTCCGTGTCTGCATCTGGGGGGCATAGCATCTTGTGTGTGTGTGTGTGTGTGAGGCAATGGAGTGGAGAGTAGGATGCTGGGATCAGGTGAAATGGGAAAGAGAGAATTCAGCTTGTTTTGCTCAATATGGTTTTGAGGCAGATCATACTACAATTCACTGTATTCAGATGAGGAGGTAATCCACAAGAAGAGGTGTATAATATCTGGAGGAAGATTTGCCATCTTGATGGCATTTTTTAAACAATCACCTGAGCAGTTCACAGTTCGAAACCCTTTATTAGCGGCTCTCCTGAGTCTGGAAATTATTGTTATTATTATTTAATTTTTTTATTTCACACTTTTATAAAGCACATATTAATGCCTTATTCTGCATGACCTTATTCTACATCCCTTAATCCTACCCCATACCTACACTTAAACACTACAAAAACTACCTTACTAACTATTAATAAGCAGTAGATTAGCAGTTTATTGAGTCAAAAGTCCTAGTTAATAGTGAACATGTGTTCCCCATACTAAAGTGTTACCATATATTATATTTTATTCCTGTAACTCAAACAGTATAGCATGGCTCTAACAGTCATGGGTTTGATTCCCAGGGAAAGCATAAATTGATGAAAAGTATACCTTTAATGTGATGTACTATAAGTCGCTTTGGATAAATGCATCTGACAAATGCATAAATGTAATGAGAATTTTATTTATAAGTAGTCGATAACTTTATTGTCCCCATGGGGCAATTGGGTTTGCGGCACAGTCGCAAGGCACTACATAACAGGACATCAGATGTATAATACAACAATACAATACAATGCAATACACTATACACCCCTGCATCTGACCAGGCCAGCTGGACATCTAGCTTATTTTGACTGATTTAAGGCTTTTATGGCTTGTGGTACAAAAGAGAATTTGGATCTGTTCTTGGTCAGAAGGGGTGGGCAGAAGCGATGCCTAGATGGCAGTAAATTAAATCAAAACTATAGGACAGTTTATGGACTCGATCTACTCCATCTATGTTATGATCATCGTTCAGAATTCAATCTGGATGTAGTCTTTGACAATGTGATTCTCACTGTTGTGTTTCAGCTTTTTTTTATGAAACTTACCACATTCAAGTGCTGATAAAAAAAGAATGCATTAAGATAGGCTCTGTTCTTTCATTTGATATATTGCATTTAGATATTCATACAACAAAATGTTCTGTGGGCCATGGAAATGTTGCTGATTACTTTTTTTTTTTTTTAACTGCTGGCGGGGAAAGAGTTAAAACATTCAGCTGAGCTTTATCTACCTGCTTTTGAAAAGATAAGAGCTACTGACGATTTGGACCACAACAACAACAACCAAAAATTGACTTTTCTTCCCACTTTGATTTTAGCAGAAAAGGTTATCTGGTTTTATTGAAGCTCCCGCTTCTGAATGAAAAGATAGTCAATTGTAGGTTACATCTGTAGTGGTCAATCAAATTTTAGGCCGCTCAAGTGTGCACGCAGATGGCTGGAGCAAAATCAGGATCTCTTTCAAAAGGTTAGTTTATTGATGGCACGATCAAACAAGTATCACAGAAATAAATACGTTTTCCCTATCGGACTCTGGGACTCCAAACAGCTCTTCTTGGTTTTTGAAGTGTGCTTTGAAGGCATGAAATTGCATTTGATCCCTGCTGTCTTCCCCCTGTTTACAGGCTCTTTTCTTGCAACGGTCAGTTTGTGGTTCACTGCCAGGATTGGGCACTTTCTGTCTCTAGCCCTGATGCAGTATCGGCACAGCCAAGGTGTCCGTGTGAGATAAAACACCACAATGACACACCAGATGAGCGGGCTAACCATCCAACCGAGACGCCAAGGGCGTTATTGCATTAATTCAGTGGGATCACTGTCAGTGCTGGGAAATGCACGATTCATTACCGCCATCTAATTTCATATAATGGCTTTTCGTGCACAGTTTTGTATTTATGTGGGAAACACAGCGTGAATGTACGTGCACTTGTCTCTGAAATGCACCGCTGTGATGTGTGAGAGTGTTTTACAACCATCACATGAGTGTGTGTGGCTGACAATGCACATGAAGTTTAACTTCCTTGGCAGATCAATAAGCACTCCACGTAAAGGAGCTGTATGTCAGCAGAGCCGCGTGAGTCGGCCGGCTTTTAGAGCATGATTTTATTAGCTCCACTAATCGATTTCTCCCTTCAGACCACATAGCCGCCGCAAACCGATCTCTGCCACTTTTCCTCCGTAATCGCTTGGCACACTGAGTCCTTTTGTTTTCCTCCTTCACAAGAACTCTGATCCCCAGCTGATTGAAGTGAGGACACTTTCAAGAAATGAAAATCCTGACATTAATTACTTTCACCCTCATGTTGTTCCAATCTCGTATGTTGTTATATTTTGTTGAACACAAATTACAAGGACATTTCATAGTAGGAGTGGGTGATCTTCCAAAATTTCATATCATGATATTATAGTTTTGTGATGTACTATAGAGAATATCCAAACTGGAACAAGCCGATGGACTCTATTTGCACAATTTAAAACACAGTATTGCATTTAACAATCAGTCGTCAAAATAGTCATTAAACCCTGAGTTAAACTTTAAAACACTGCATAATCTTTAAATATACATCTCATTGAAACTACTAACTGCTCTTGACTAAAGAACTTAAGTGATTTTGTCTGTTGTTTAACATTAATGACACAGACAGCAGCAGGTATTTCGCATTAAGGCCCGTTCACACCAAGAACGATAACTATAAAGATAACTATATTAGTGTCCACAACAGCAGACAATATAAACAGCAGCAGACAGACCGCTTTAAATGCTCGAGCTTGTTACAGAAGGATGGATTCTGATTGGCTGTCGCTCATCAGCTGAATAAAATCGTTCTGAAAGTGATTCCAACTATATCGTTTCTCTGTGCCGTTATTGTTATAGCTGTGGTGTGAACTCTGCTATTGTTTAATATTGAGAATGATTTTTAGAACTATATCTTTATTGTTATCTTTATAGTTATCGTCCATGGTGTGAACGGGCCTTTAGGCTGTAAGATCGAATGCATGGGTCTTATATAATGACACGCATCCGATTTCTTTCCCAACTGTTTATTCACTTAAGACGTAACTGGCTGTCTTTGTGTAAATACTTGCCGAGACGGACATTTTGACATATGTTTGTGTATATTTGACCATTTAGGTGCGCTCCTGAAACCCCAAGGATACTTTGCTTTTCTTTGTTCCACTCCGTCTCACAGCACGCACACAGAAAGCATATGCGGATCAGTCTCTTTCACAGTTTAATGCACTTTTAATAACTAAAATAAAGCATGTCCCGCATTTTACGACTGTCACGTTACATGATTTTACTGATTTGGGCGTTCAATTTAGGTTTTTAAGGAGGGACGAAAGCACACTGCTTTAAAGAAAAGGAACAGCCGGATCCGGCCCGTATCCAGATCAGATGGTGGACCAGCGCCCAGATATTACCAACGCATCCCTGAAGTGTCTGCAGAGACCGTGTCAATTAGTCTACCCTCTGAAATTGCTCATCGACATGGCATCCTCAATGGATCCATCTCCGGCGTGATGACTCCGATATTTTGAATATTCCTATTTAATAATTGTTTAATCGACACGCCATCCTCAATAAACCCGGCGTGATGCCTCCGATCTTTCAAATAATCCGATCTAATATTACTTCTGACCTATAAGGCTGCCAAAATAATAAACATACACTGTTTGTTAATTGGCCAGAGGAGAACTGGCACCCCGACTGAGCCTGGTTTCTCCCAAGGTTTATTTTTCTCCATTAGGACACCTGATGGAGTTTTGGTTCCTTGCCACTGTCGCCTCTGGCTTGCTCAGTTGGGGACACTAAATTTTCAAATAAATATCCAAATAAATTTAATTACTAAACTAAATTATATCAACTACATTACTTGAATATATATGATAATTGAAATGAGCTGATGACATCACCGTTTTCTCCAGAGCGGCTGTACAGCTGAATCAAATTCTGTTCATTATTTTCCTGTTTAACACTGTGAAGCTGCTTTGAAACAATCTGCATTGTAAAAAGCGCTATATAAATAAAGTTGACTTGACTTGACTTGACTTGACTTGACTTGACATAAAAGATTGCAATCTCTGATTCACTTGAAAAAAAGTAGATTGTGAACGTCTTCAAGATGGATCACGATATAAAATCTCCCACCCCTATTTCATAGTCATTACAGCTGTCGGATAGAGCTTGTCCAATAATTGTTTTCACCAATATTCATACTTTTATATTGTACTAAATTGTCTACTAAAAATGTCTAAAAGTCTACCTATGATTAGCACCAAGTGCCCAACAACTGTGTATTCAACAGGTAAGTTACTTTGCCTGCAAAAGTATTCTTGTTTAAACTGAAGTAACTTAAGGCCGTGCAACATCAAAACGACATCAAACCTCACGTTGGCTGTGTTTGAAACTGCACTTGAACACACCGCAAAGACTACAGCCAACTATATCTATGTCTATATCAGCAGGTATCAATAGTCTATATTTGTTTTCAAAAAGGGAAACTGAAACTAGGATTGCAGATATATATAAGCTGTGAACAAAGCAGCGCTTGCTTAGCATTTCGAATATCAATCATGCTGTTCACTTTCTTCATTGGAGTGCTCAGGTAAGATCATGTAACTTTAGAACAGCCTTCTTTCTGTGCCGTCATGACTTCCTTTTATTCTCGCCCACTGACGCGTGCGTTAAACTGAACAGCCAATCAGAGCGATCTCTCACACTGATGCTGATTCAACACACTGAATCGGGCGAACTCCCACTGACATGAGCACGACTAGAGCTGAAGTGTGGAACACACCGCAAAAACTAGCCCAACAGACTATGATGGACAGCGCTGGCCAATGGCTGACTGTTTGCTTGGTGTTTCATGGCCCTTACTTATTTAATACACTTTTAGCATAAATTACTTAACTTTTTAGCTCTTTTACATCTATTCCTTCTGAAGTGCTTATGCTTACCAAGCATTTGCTTACTGCATTTATTTGATCAAAAAATTACAGTAAAACACAGTAATATTGTGAAGTAGTATTACACTTTAAAATAACTGATTTCAATTTCAATATATTTTAAAATGTAATTCATTCCTATGATGGCAAAGCTAAATTTTCAGCATCATTACTCCAGTCTTCCGTGTCACATGATCCTTCAGAAATCATTAATATGCTGATTTGGTGCTGCGAAATTCTTATTATCAAGATTGAACAGTTCTGCTTAATTTTAAGTATACATCACCCCCACCCCCCAGGATTAAAGTAACACAATTTATTAGAATTTTTTTTTTTTTCAACCAGGGCTGAATTACAAATGTTTTAGCGTAATGGTAAACGGTAGTGTAGCTCAAAATGACAATAAACGTGCGGCCATTAAGTATAAGTGCATTAATAATAATATATAGTAGTAATAATATGTTAAATTTGTTTGTGGATGTTTGTTATCAGCCATTTAAACATCATAAAAATATTGGTCCATAAAAGTCCATATAAGTAAAACTAAAAAATATAGTCTGCATGGCTTCTGAGCTATATTCATAGTCTTGTGAAATACAAACAAAATGTGGTTCACCCAGGACAACATTTAGAGAGAATTGCTCTTTTTAAAGGTTCAGAGAGATTGGTTTTGAAAGGAAAGTGGCAGGTGTTTTTATCCCTTTTTGCTCTTCCTTAATTTGTTTTCTGTCTGGCCCATGCATCTTCACTGAGAAAAATACTCATTACCAGTAGATATGGAGGACTGTTTTCTTGACTTAATCTGGGGGAAAGGAATATAGAGTGAGTTGATAGAGATGAATTTCAGCTGCCTCGTGTGAAGCAAATTCAAATGTTTTAGCTTCAAGCTGGGCAGTTTTTTCCCATGACCTTTCCGTAGACTCATTCATACGATTTGTTTCTGCTATAATTGATTCTTTTCATCTTATCAGTAGTTGTAAGAAGAAATATAAAAAGCACACTGGCCATGAGATAAAATGTAAGTCAATAGCCATTAACGTTCCAGAAAAAAGTAAATATGCAGTAGTTTAGAAGCACCATGAAAGCAGCATACATTTTAAGCCCCAATCCAATATCATGTAAGAATGTTCCTTTGATTTTTCACTTCAAGTTTCTATGTCCATTTATTTTCCCAGCAGCGTTCATCCACCTTTTCAGTTTCATTAAATTGGATTAGCCTCATCAATCGAAGTCACTTCATTTCACATATCTTCAATTAATAATGCAGAGATATGGTTACCCCCAGCATGTGGAAATTGCTACAAGGCTCTTTTATTTTTGCCGTGTTCTGTTTGCCACGCGTTCCTACGAGGCCCCTGTCAGCACGTATCTCTGTCTTTTCATCTGCAGCGTCTCTGGAGAAAACTATCTCTAATGTTGTTACTTCATCACCTTCAAGTAGTGCTGCAGCAATTAAGATTTCAGCAATGATAGTCGGCAAACACAGATGCTGCACCAGTGTTACTGCTGCATTACACCGCCGCTGAGCCGCTCTGCATGCAATCTTAGTCGTCTCAGATCACAGCTAATGTTAATTGATTTGGATGTTTGCACACATGCACATTAACAATGGAGTACCAATTGAGATTTCCACCATTCATTATAAATGTGAAATATAGCGGTCTCCTGATTTATTAAGAATTCACAATTCGATGACCACAGATCCTTGTCTGGTTGTGTATAAAGCAATAAGCCATACATTGAGGCCATACATTATAGGGAAAATCACTATAATGTATAGCCTTATTGACATATGCTTAAATGGCAGCAACAGCAATGTGGTAAAAGACATTGGTGGTTAACAAGAGGTTATTATACAGCTGTGGTTATAATTATTGACACCCCTGGTAAATATGATCAAAGATGGCTGTAAAAAATAAATCTGCATCGTTTATCCTTTTTATCTTTAATTCAAAAAATTTACAAAAATCGAAACTTTCACTGAAGTAAAAGAATTGAAAGTGGGGGGTAAAACACATTATGAACTAAATGCTTTTCTCCAAAACACATTGGCCATAATTATTAGCACCCTTTTATTAAATGTCAAAAAGCTCTTTTTATAGTTTCATCTGACCACAGAACCAGGTCCCTTTTGAATTTCCAGTCGTGTCTGACAACTGAATATGCTGGAGTTTGTTTCTGGATGAGCAACAAGGATTTTTCTTGAATCCCTCCCAAACAACATGTGGTGATGTAGGGGTTGTTTGATTTTTTTTTTTTTTTTTAAGCTTTCTGACCCCAAGACTCAACTAATCTCTGTGATCCTTGGAGAGTCTTTGGCCACTCAAACTTTCCTCCTCGCCGTGCATTAAGACAGTATAGACACACGTCCTCTTCCAGGCAGATTCGTAACATCTTTAGTTGATTGGAAATTCTTAGTTATTGCACTGATGGTGGAAATGGGAATTTTCAATGCTTAAGCCATTTTCCTACAGCCACTTTCTATTTTGTGAAACTCAACAATCTTTTGCTGCACATCAGAACTATATTCTTCGGCTTTTACTCATTGTGTTGAATGATTAAGGGAATTTGGCCATTGTGTTTCCTCATATTTATACTCCTGTGAAACAAGAAGTCATAGCTAGACTATTTCATGTTCCTAGTCACCCTGGTGTGCTAAAAAATGTAAATATTAATGGGAATATACTTCAGAGATATTGTGGCCAACGTGTTTTGGAGAAAATAATTTATTTCATAATGTGATTTTGCCCCGATTTTCCATTTTACTTCGATTTCGATTTTTGAGAATTTTTTGAATGACAGATAAAAAGGATAAACAATGCAGATTTATTTTTATAGCCATCTTTGATCATATTTACCAGGGGTGTCAGTAATTATGACCACACCTGTATAAGGTGTCAGAAACCGGTTGGATTTTCTGTATGTGAATCAGATTGCAGAACCAGAACTGTTATTGGTACTTTATTTTACAGTGTCATTGTTACATATGTTACATGTACTTACCATTGCAATAACAGTAAATTATGCATAAATACATGCAACTAACACTCAACAAAACCCTAACCCTATATTAAGTACATGTAGTTACTTAATATTACTCAGTACTTATAGTCTGTATTTAGGTTGGACTGAGAAAGACATTTAAAGTCGGCATGAAATAGAAGTTGCAATAGTCTTTTCTTCCCTCTTTTCATCTGAGTGAAACGGCTTCTCGAACAAGAAAAAATGTAGGATGGAAGTTGATTTTGTTCATTGGGTATTGATTGGATCATTGGATCGTTCTGGTTTGCTAATGCCGTGATCTCATGAAAGACACACTTCATCAGAAGAGAAGAGATGATGCTCCAAGAGGGAGATATTTTGATTAAAGATTATGATTGTTTATAATAAATACTACTAAAAATTTTGAATGGTCAATTTTGGTTTCCTGGTGACGTTAAGACTGTACATACAAATCCATGTTAAACCCTGCGGCTCGTGACGACACATTGATGTCATAAGACACAAAACGATTGGTTTGTGTGAGAAACCGAACAGTATTTATATCATTTTTTTTACCTCGAATGCGATCTATGTACAACAGCCTTCACTGCGCCATCACTTCCGGTGGATGAGGTCAAATGTACACGATATGGCTTATCTTAATCTAATACATGCGGCGGAAGTGATCTCTCGCTCGTATCTCTATGCCATATCGTGTATTTTGACCTCATCTACTGGAAGTGATGGTGTGCTGAAAACTGATGTACATAGTGTTGTATTTGAGGTAAAAAAATATATAAATACTGTTAGGTTTCTCGCACAAGCCAATCGTTTCATGTCTTAAGACAGGAATGTGTCGTCACGAGCCGCAGGGTTTAATATGTATTCGTATGTGTATGTTTTTTTTACTCTCATAGCTCTCATACTCTAAAATGTTGCCATTGACATGCATTATACGACTGGCAGACCGCAACGGTTGGAGTTAAAAATCTTCATTTGTGTTCTACTGAAGAAACAAAGACACCTACATCTTGGATGCCCTGAGGGTAAGCAGGTAAACATCAAATTTTCATTTTTGGGTTTCACCCAAAAATGAAATTTCTGTTATTAATTACTCACCCTCATGTCGTTCCAAACCCATAAGACCTTTGTTCATCTTTGTTCATATTTTTGATGAAATCGTTGTGTTGCTGTCTATGGAGGGGTCAGAAAGCTTAATTTGTGTTCCAAAATGAACGAAGGTCTTACAGGTTTGGAACGACATGAGGGTGAGTAAATAATGACAGAATTTTCATTTTTGGGTGAACTAACCCTTTAACTCGGGAACTCGGGTATCAAAATTATCCCGAGCTTTCCAGTGGCAAATACGTCAAGAACGATCCTTCACGTCCAATTTTTTACCAGGATACTCATATTTATAAGTTAATTCCGATAGCACGCCAAGGCAGCATATGTCACAGTGACACTGCAATGTTGGTTTTCTGCTATTAGAAGAAGACTTAATAAACTGTTGAATCTGACATGACTCTTTCCACCACAGCATGGAGGTTGAGACCCTGCGTGTGTCCTCTCTGCATTTTATTATGGGCATCATTGCTTCATTCTCACCACAAATGTCTTCTCTTGATGCCTGATAGTGGAATTATGGTGAGAAACAGCTGGTGGCTTATTCACATGCACTTTGCCAAGCTTTTTTGTGTTTTTTTTCTTGGTCAAAAGAGATCCCTCCGCCATATGTGAGCCATTACTGTGTCAGTTTTTACTCTACAAGATGCCTGAAAGAGCCTGTGATGCCCTTGTATTAGAGAATCGCATTTGATTTGTGTTATTTCAAAGCCTGTGTTAACAGAGGCTACCATGACAGTGGCCATGATGAATAAAATCCTTGACGTTGTCTGAAAGCTCCTCACAGTAGTTTAGTTTGCATGGGGTTTTGTGATGCCAGTGTTCTTGAAATTATGTTTTAAAGAAACATTCTCACATTTATTGAAATCCTAGAGATTCAGATGGTGTTTCAGATAAACCCGCTCTATAAATCATCTCTCCTTGAGAGCTATACTGAAATTAGCATGCATGGCAAGGCATGTTCAAATCAGTTGAAAATCATAATTCTAGTGATTTTTACCACAAATACACTTAAAATCCACTTAACGGTGGTAAAATCATTGTAATGAATAGCCTTTTTGAAAAGTGTGGCAGTAATAATAAACTAGAAACATTTAGAATTATTAATTCATTCGTTTAAATTTGACTTTTTTTTCCTAAACATTTCCAGAAGATTTGTGTGGATTTTCAGCAGTTGTGTTGGTTTGCTGAGCTAATTAAGCTCTCAGCGATTGTCTGCATCCCTTTCAAGAGTCAAAATGTGTGTTATGATCTAGAAGAGCTCATTCTCTCTCATTTAGTGTGCTGTTACGTAAGTCTTGGCTTATGTAATTCATTTCCCCCTCTAAAGCATTGTTGAAGTGTGCTTTGGTGACGCACTGCTTACCCCTGCAATCCTATTATGCTTAAGACCTTTGTTTAGACTCCAAAACCTGGAACTGAAATCTGAGGTAAATTCCAAGTTAAACAGTTTGCACTAGTGGACTAGTTAATCTTCTAAAAGTCAAATTTCAGTCATAATCCTCCAACAAAAGTTTAAGATGAATATTTGATTGGTGCTGCAGCAGTGACTCTTTCTGTTGAAATCACTGTGAGAAATTAACCTCTTTTGTTAATGAATTTCCTTTACTTTCATCCTTAAGAGACAGCGATAAAACTCTGATGCAAAGAAAGGATATTCATGTTGTTAAATTGAAGGCATTCTATTTGCAAGGCTTAATTTTAAAAATAGATGTGAACAGCTGATAATATCCTTTTTTTGTGGTGAGTTAATAAAGGATTTTGCTTCCTGACCAGCTTCTTTGAATAATGGGCACCTCAGCTGATCACAGACACAATAGAGTGAGTCTATTCATAAAACTTACTGTCACCTTTTATACCTCTGTGGATTTATCAGAAGATCATCAGCCAATCAGAATTGTTTTCTTCAAGATAGCAACTGTGTATGTGTGTGTGTGTACATTATACAGCTCTGGAAAAAATTAAGAGACCACTTAACATTAAGAAATTAATGTTAAGTGGTCTCTTAATATTTATATGGAATCGAGAAGCAGTAAGCTTATCAGTAAAATTTCACAATTCCCAATACAAATTTAAATGCCACAGCAAAAACAATTATATAATAAGAAAGCCATGTATCAAATATAATGGCTTCACACAAAGTCCTCATTAACATGATTAGTACTTTCCCAAAAAAAAAAACTTTTGTACATGATCTACTGCATGTCTTCTGCCCCCTGGTGGATTATTCTTATTATTTCAGGAAGTAGACGCACTTTTAAAATAATTTCCAAAATGTCCGCTTCTGTTTTGCAGTGCAAGTCTTTTAGCCAGAAAATCTCTACTGGTTTAGCAATTAGTAATACCACAAATATTTTTTATATTGCCATTGATATTTTTAAATTAGTTTTAAGCATTTTGTGTTTATTGTTGTGCATTTTGTGATGTATTATACCCTCCATGATAAAAAAAAAAAAAAGATTGTCAAAAAATACCCATTAAAGTATTTGATTTATCTAATCTTTTATATATAAACATTAAAAAATGGTAATGTTTCCAAATTTTTGATAGGAACTATGTGTATATATATAATATATATATATATATATATATATATATATATATATATATATATATATATATATATATATATATATATATATATATATATATATATATATATATATATATATATATAATTATTTACAACAGGATCTGCATTTTAATCGGTTTAAATAAAAATAAAATCAAAAGAGACAATCAAAACAGCTTTGTGCGTCAGAACCACTCCTTTCCTTTAAAACAAATTTACTTGATTTTTAAAAAGATTGATTTTTAAATATATATATATATATATATATATATATATATATATATATATATATATATAAAAATATATACTATATATGTGTCATGGGTGTGTGCAGGCAAGAACAAATGGAGGAATCAGAAGATCCAAAATCAAACTTAAACTTTAATCTTTAACACAGGAACAGGCAGACAGGCAACAGAAACACACACTTAGCATAACAGAACTTAACTAACGAGGGTAACCTAGGAAACTAAGACAAAAGAACATGTGACAGAATCAAAACTCAACTGAGAGACCCTAACAAACAGACAGACATGACAGTATGTGTGTGTGTAGGGGACTAGGGGTGAATTCAGGTTGATTGATCTCAATGGCAAAAAGTGTCCCAATCACCCTGAATTCACCCTATTTCTGACTTAATCATATATATGCAGATGTAATACTTTTTATACATTGCTATTATGTGCAGTGCAGCTGTGCTGTTTTACCATTTTCATAAAATGAAAATTTAAGCGCCACTGTTGTAGTGCATGATGAAGACTGGAGGCAGGAAGAGAGGATAATGTGCATATAACCTGCAAAATTACTGTATAAATGTCTATTGAGACCGTCTGAATTCATATGAGAACTCGTATATTCTGCTTCTCTTTGTTACTGCTTACCAGGAGTGGCCATTCAAAATGATTTAAGCGCCATCTGAGCAACTAGACGCTCTTGCTGTCAGACTGTGTCGACTTCAGATTCCCTACGGTGAATTTGAATGTAGCCTGAAGTTGCAGTTCACTGAACCAGAGCTTGAGTTCTTCCAGAGTAATACTATTTTGCATGAGCTTTCTGCATGATTGCAAACGTAGATACATGACTAGTTTTTTGTTTTTTTGGGATGGCATGTAAAACCTCATCAACCTAAAGGGCTGTGTCCATTCAAATTAAGGAGGCATGACAAGACTAGGCTTATTCTTAAAGGGGTAGTTCACAATGGAGTCCAAACAATTGACTATCATAGTTATTTTTTTTAAATACCATCCACAGAAGAAATGAAGTCAAACAGGTTTGGAACGACATCACGCATATCATTCACAGATGGCGACAAGGAGGCCAAAGTTCCTAGAGTTTAAGTAATAAACTGCAAGGATATAAAAATTTTTAAAAAAAAGTGTTGGTAAAGTCTTTCATTTTATCTGGTCTAGACTATAGGGAACCAAGTGAGCTAGGTTTGCCACTGGTAAACCCTTCAAAAATAGGTGCCTGACCCTTAATCCAGTTTTAAATACTCTGGAAAGGCTGAATGTTTCTGAGAATAAGTGGTTGACTCTCTGGAATGTTGGAGAGGTGTTCAATAAATTCTTGGATGTAAATTCCAATCAAAGTCCACAAGAGAAAGCCAATAGTTGTGATTTCCCTTGGAAACTCACTCCAAGGGTTATCTGGAATCAATTTTCCTAAAACGATGTTATTCGGAGATGATGTCATAGTGAAAACCTGCAGCTGGACTCTGAAGTTCAGAGAGTTGTACCTTTTGGCTCTGGATCACATTTCCAAGCCTCATGTCAAAACTCATTTTCATCCTTCCAATAAGTGTTACACATGGATTAGGTTAGCTGAAGAATTGGGAGATGGTAATAGAAAAAGAAGACAAAAGCCTACCAAATCGGCACCTGTTTTCCATCCCATGCTGTTTGGTCTCCAAGCTTTCCTCTGCAACTTGCTGGTTTCAAGTGGGAAGTAATTATTGTACCATTAGTCTAATGAAACGTCTGTCTCTGGGGAGTGTGTCTGTCCACTGCGATTGATTTCCTTTGTAGGTCTGCAACATAAACATGAATTCACTTTGTGTATGGTTATGCTTTCATGGTGTGCTGTTATATTGCTGTTATATAGGCACAATAGAGTTGGATCTTTAAGGGGTAGTTTAGCCAAAATTAAACTATTGGGCCCTATCATAGCGCAAGCGCCAGGCGCGATGCAAAGTTTTTTTGCTAGTTTCATCCTGAGGCAGTTATCATTTTTACGTCCTGCGCCATGTTGTTTCAATAGCAAATGCATTTGCGCTCATTTGTGTGCCCATGAGCGTGCTGGTGAAAACGAGGTGTGTTCAGGCGCATTGTTGGCACGTTGCTATTTTGAGGCAACTGAAATAGACTGTGCCATTGACCAACAAAAATCTGGTCTAAAGTCAATAGCACAGTATTTTTTGTGTTATTTAAAGGGCGTGTTAGTAATATGCACGTATAGGCGCACGTACACTCTGCTTATTACACACAGCAGCATACAAGCATTTTTAAATATTAAAAATAAAAGGATTACAATGTAAAAGATTATTATTGTGTACATAAGGATAAAAATGCCTACATGTTTTATTGGATAGCCATTGCATGTATCAGAATTACCTATTTACAGTTAAACTGACTCGTCAGGTTGAGGGTGTCTATATTCCACCATGTAAACAGCGAATCCGCCATGGTGCAAGCGCAACTGGCTCTTAAAGAGAATGGGAGATGAGACTCTGATTGGTTTCTTGCACGTTACGCCCAAAACACACCCATGACTCATTAAGAGAATAGGGGCAACCCTTTTAGACCATGCGCTGGGCACACTGACCATTTTTCCCGTCATTAAACTAGCAAAAGTGGATTCAGAGACGCCCTAAGTGCACTTGTGCCGTGCGCTTTAGACCATGCCCTTAGATAGTTAAAATATGGCCCATTGTCATCATTTCAGAAGTCATAAACTTTTATGATACTTCAGAGTGCCCCAATTATGCTATTTTAAAGGCTCATTGTTCTATTTTGGAAATATCCTACAATAGGTTTATATGCATCCAAGGTCAAAAAACACTTTAATTTTCGTATAATATACACTTCAGCATCTCTTTTCTCACAGCGTCTGAAACGGTTTGATTAAAGGATTCTGTCTTTTTAAACCCCTCATTTCCGAGAGCCAACTCTGCTCTGATTGGACGGCCCAGTCTGTTATGAAATGAAACGTCCATTATCATAAATAAATTTCAGCTCCAGAAGCTTTCTCAGCACTTGTTACACAGTGATCCGAACAGTAACGATGGCACCTGTTTTACTGTATCGATTCGAGATCTTTTGGAAGTGCATGCAAAGCGCAGAAAACAGCGTCTTCTCAACGTTTCAACAACATGAACTAAACTCTTCCAGGCTACAGCTACAACATTTGAGAGAGGTCCAAACTAGACGTTGTTCATGGGGAGCCAATAAATAGGCTGGCATTATGCAAATTTGTGTTACTGACGACTCGTTTTCAGGCAGTTTTGAATCGGTTCTTTCTTTTTGGCAGACTCCATTTATTGATCTTTTTTGAATATAAGCACACACAAAGCATTTATCTCCATAGAGATTTGGAGTAAATTATGACAAAGTGTTCATTTTTGGCTGAACTGTTCCTTTAATGAGAGTTACATTACTGCTGTTAAAATGTGCATACTGCATATTTCCTCTCTTAGCACAGCATCATGCAGCCCCCAGACTGTCATTTCTATTGCTCTTTAAATAACAGATACGCTCCATATGCAAGTCCTCTCCCAGAGCCACGTAGCAAGTCAGAGTCTGTGCACATATTTTCTTTCGCAGCACAGGGCATCAAAGGTAATTGCCTCTGAACTGCCTCACAGTTTGTCTGCTTTTGTGTCATTTTGATTTGACATCTCTTTCATTTTTGGATTGTATCTATGCGCATATCCCACTGAGACATGAGTTTTCCAAATGTGGCAGGTTAGAGATGTTGCGCTTTTTTAGATGAAGACTATGGGGTTCAAAAATAAACATGCTCTGGGGCCATTGTAAATGTTCCAGGTCAATTTGCTTGCTCTTTCAGGCCAGATTGTATGCTCTTACATTCCAACAATCATACTTTTGTTGATCATGTGCATGAACTCAAACTTTTTTTGTCAGAATTAGAGGACTGACTTGTGATAGTCTTGGAAGCATTAGTTGAAATGCATTAAACATTGAAACATGTAAATATGATTATTTATTTATGTAAATATTATTATTCAGTGAGAAAAAAGATAAACAAAAAAGTTTAAAGTCAGAGTCACCTACAGCTGAGAACATTTTTTTCTCTATTAGGATCCAGATTCTATAGAAAAGAGCTAATAAAAAGAGCTCCCAAGATCAATTTACAATAATGACGACAGCATGATTAAATCATTTCCAAGTTATTTTCATACTTGACGACTTAGCACATTTAGCTTATACACTGTAAAAAAAAAAAAAAAGTTTCTGCCTTAAATTAAGTATAATCAACTTGGATTTTAACTTAAATTACATTAAAATGACTTAAAGGGATAGTTCACCCAAAAAATGAAAATGATCCCATCATTTACTCACCCTCAAGCCATCCTAAGTTTATATGACATTCTTTTTTCAGATGAATACAATCTGAGTTATATTAAAAAAATTTCATATTTACTACGTTATAAAGTAAAATATCTAGCTCCCGGTGGACCGCCTTCCGTATTCAACTTACGAAAAAAAGTAAAATATTGTGCAATTTAAATTTAGATTTTAATGATTGTGGAAAAGTTTGTCCTTGTGTAAACACATCAATCATCTTGTTTTTCCTCTAAATTAAATTTTATTTAATGACATTTTGCATATAAACATATATAAGTAATAACTATAATTACTATAAAAGCAATTTCTTAATTATATAAATTCATATTTCAGAAGTGCATATGTATTTATATTTTATGACTTTCTGAATATTTTGTTTAAAAAAAAAAAAAAAATCTTGTTGTTGAGCCCTGTACTATTTTGACCATTGAATCACAGAAACCGTGATTGCATTGGAAAAGGTTTAGGGAAATCATGTTGTCGTCATTATTGTAAATTGATCTTGGGAGCTCCTTTTATTAGCTCTTTTAATGGGCTCCCTGTTCATTACAGGTTGCAATTTAGCCTTTATTGCTCTGCGGTCCTTAAAACTGGGAATTGCATGTAGTTTTATAAGAGGTCAGTGGAAGTCTTTTGTAGGTAGGCCCAGTCATTGTACTTTTAACTTCTAAAGGGGCTGACTCGTCCTCATTGCCAAACTAATTCATTCTGACGCAACGCTGACAATATTTCACTAAGTGTCCCTTTAAGGATGTGATTTAGCTGTTGGATCTTAGGAGCTAAGAGGACACAAATCAGGAAACCAAGGGCTTCCTCTATAAAAACCTGTAAACATGACCGTATGAACCTAGCCATTACAGAGTTCCAGCAGGGGTATGGCATGGGGTGATCAAGTTGAGGAAGAGTTTGAAAGGATAGAGGATTAGCATGAAGGACATCTTGCTGGAAGCTTCAGCAGAAGGAAGGTCCAGATGGAAAACGACAGCTCGGCCTGTCCATTGTGCAATGACGTACACCCAGTTCTTCACAAGCAGACGGTAAATCTTTGACTTTGATTGGCCGGCCTCATATGCTCCTCTAGACTATGACTGGCCACATACGCTGCTCATTACCTGTTCCTCAATGCTGTGAGCGAAGATAAGTATATGCAAATTCCCCTGAGAGTTGCAACCTAATTTTTGAAACTGGAAATGCGGAATAAGACATGATTCTGCTCTAAGGGAATCACTGTGCCAGACTCTTCAAGGCATACTTGAGCCTTATATTTGGTAAAGACTTGATATGAAGCCCCTGTAGATTTTGATGAGCTTCCTCTGATGGTGTGATGGTGTCGCCCTTCCAACACTAGACGGAATTCTCCCTGAGAAACCTCTAGGTAGCAGCTGGGTAGACTGACAGATTTGAGAGGCAATTATTGAATAAGTTAACTATACAAGCATAATCAAATGCAGTCAGATGGGTAAATTGTGGTGAGTTGAGCACCATTCACTCTTGAGGTATTTGAGTGGTTTATCAATAGGGGCCTGTACTGTAGCTACTGTTCTTCAGAGAATTTCCCAGCAGGCCTCTGGTGCACAGCAGCAGTGATGTAGTGAGGCGTTTAATTTGATATTCGTACTTCAAAAGCTTCAAATGTGTACACTATTAGAGCGGTATGTTTCTGTTTTCAACTATTGAAGTATAGGTGCAATATAGGTTAAGGTACTGAATATTTACTGCAACAAATAATTTCAACTTATTCTTCAATTTGCAAAAACAAACAAAAAAATGTGTTTGCAATGATGAACTTAACATTGAGGGCTGTGGGGAACAAGGATGAATGTGGAAATGTATTGTTTAAGTCTTAAAATAACCTTTATTGTGCAAAGGTACACCGCTCAGGCATAGTGAATAACACTGATTATTTCTTCATCACGGCACCTGTTAGTACAAGTGAACATTTTGTCCTCAAAGTTGATGTGTTAGAAGTAGGAAAAATGGGCAAGCGTAAGGATTTGAGCGAGTTTGACAAGGGCCAAATTGTGATGGCTAGACGACTGGGTCAGAGCATCTCCAAAACTGCAGCTCTTGTGGGGTGTTCCTGGTCTGCAGTGGTCAGTATCTATCAAAAGTGGTCC
The DNA here is from genome assembly GCA_039654625.1 of Rhinogobio ventralis. Taxonomy (NCBI): domain Eukaryota; kingdom Metazoa; phylum Chordata; class Actinopteri; order Cypriniformes; family Gobionidae; genus Rhinogobio; species Rhinogobio ventralis. The sequence continues at coordinate 8,993,946 of CM077197.1, forward strand.
AAGGAAGGAACAGTGGTGAACCGGCAACAGGGTCATGGGCGGCCAAGTCTCATTGATGCACGTGGGGAGCGAAGGCTGGCCCATGTGGTCCGATCAAACAGACGAGTTACTGACAGTTACTGTAGCTCAAATTGCTCAAGTTAATGCTAGTTCTGATAGAAAGGTGTCAGAATACTCAGTGCATCTAAGTTTGTTGCTTATGGGGCTGCATAGCCGCAGACCAGTCAGGGTGCCCATGCCAATTTTCATACTATATGCATAATGATACATAAAAAAGTACATTACATAACTCAGCCCACTGGAATGACTTCTGTAACACAGATGTTCATCCTCTTAGAATAGTAGTCTCACTGCTAAAGGAGGATTTAAACCAACTCAAATGTAGCAGTGCATTTATGCATTTAAACTCTCTTGAAAACCTTGCCACTAAGACTTACATTGAAGGTGCATAACGTGTACACTAACATACTAGCACAAGAGACTTCCAAAAATTTTTGCTGTCCTCAAACTGTTGAATGGTAGTGTATGCCACAGATGCTTTCAGTAAAGCTTAAATTGTATTGAACTCGGAGACTTCTCCTTAACCTCATTCAGATTTTGACAGGCGGTGTTCAGTATGAATACAAATATACTTGAAATGCAGCAAGTCTTTATTTTCAAAATGCCACAAATAATTTATTTTAAAGCTCAGCAATCAGACGAGAATCTATCGGGGTCATATCACGAGGGATCAAATTTCCATTGATCTTTTGAGATAAAAGAGTTCATTGTACCATGAAAACATTGCCTGGATGCCAGCCGAACGTATCCCCGCCCACAACATTTGAGGTCGGGAAGTTCAGTCTGGACCATTGTGGAGCAACTATGCTCAGCTGTTCAGACCAATCAAATTGTCAGGGCGGGCTTTATATGATGATGGACAGATGATCAACAGTACCGTAATCATCCACGTCATCAAAAAGCGTTTGGGTTGAATTCGTTCTAATCTTAAATGGAGAACTTGTTCGTATATGCATTCACCATTACTATTTCTCTCAAAAATGATCATGTTGGTAAGTACTCCGTGTATCCTTAAATTCTTTTCACAACACCGGCAAAGATCGTTTACACTCATCTTCTTCTTCTACTTCTTCCAGCGTGCGTGCAGTTGAGTTCTGTTGACAAAAATGCTTCACTCAACATACGTCACTTACTCCGTTGCTCTGATTGGTTGTAGGTCTATCCAATTGAGTGCAGAGGCATTTTCTTCGGTTGAAACGCCCCATAATCACAGCCCAGTGGAGCAGTATCAGACTCATATTCTGACTAGAATCTGAGTATGACCACGTCAGGCTAATGAAAACATACTGAAAATTTCAGACCTCAAAACTTTCTCCTCAGTGAAAATTTTGTATGTGATATGTACTGTATATAACATATAGGAAGTGGTATAGATAACAGAAAAACTTGTGTATAAAGTCTTCCAAACCTGACTGTCTTTAGCACCTGCCGATTTTCATATTTTTTGATGTGAGAAGCTAAGCGACTGATATTTTTTTGTCTTAGGTCTTTCACTATGTAATTCAGGCTTTGCAAAGAGGTTAATATTGAAGGATGGGGCTGTTGGAACCAACCTGCTATTTTGTGATTGATTCTCAATTCACATGCGAATAGAGTGGTACTAAAATTACAAGTGTACCTAAGGGGGAATTAATTAATTTATTTATTTATTTATTTATTTGTTTGTTTGTTTGTTTGTTTATTTAACAGAGGTAGACCAAATTATCAATACTTATTATTACTATAATAACACAACTAATTTTTATTTATTCAACAGAAACAGACCCATTTATCGACTTAACTATCATAACAAGACTCATTTTTATTTATTTGTTTATTAATTTTTTGTTTGTTTATTTGTTTAACAGAGGTAGATCAAATTATCAATACTTAATACTTTAACAACACAACTAATATTTATTTATTTTTATTTATTTATTTATTCAACATAAAAAGACCAGTGTGGGTGGGGTGGAGTGTTGGATGATTAAAGGTGCATGATATGACCACTTTAAATGTCAGTGAACACCCAAGTCTTGCACAAAAAAATTATAATTATATTATATTACTAAAAGAGAGATTTTCAGTATTACACAGCCATGCCAGTTCCATAAATTGTCAATTCCTCCTTGTATGCCTTTCTTGGGCATGATTGGGATTGTATTTCCCAGCCTGAAGAAATCACAGCAGGATTAAGCAGTTGTGCCACACCTGACACGAGTGATCATTCCAGTCACCATGGGGCTGCAGCTCAGATGGCGATGACAAACATCCAGTACCCGAGCGGTAATTCAATCAGCACTGGCATGAGAAAGAGCTCTCACAGCGAGATTTATGGAAGTAAAATAATGCCAAATGTTTTCGAAATATAAAAGGATGTTGAATTGCACTACTTGAAAAAATATGCATTGCATTAACTGTGCTTGCATTTTAATGCATTGTATTTTTAGGGCTTGCATTTTTATGGGCTGAAATTCAACATGGTTGTATATTTAAGCTGTGAATATTTCAATTCAAAACATTTCACACACATTTTCATAATTAAAAATTTTATAATCCATGTTCACCTCTCAGATTTCAAAAAATACAGCTGCTTACATGTGCAAAAGCAACTGTGAAGACTTTAAATGTAAACACAGCTTTTGTGTCTTTATCAGCTTTTCCATATATATACTGGCCCTGATAATAATCACAAATACATATAGCTTGCTCCATTTCTGTAAATCCGTTTTAATGAAGGAATGACTCTGAGTCTCTCTACCCGTTGCTATGGTCTTCGTCAACAGCCGCTTGCACCACCTGCTGGTGAGGCCTACTAACAGCAGATGGAGATTATGCTCTGTAATCTACTGCTATTCCTGCAGTTCCCGGATGTGAACTGTTGAATTTTCTGTCGAATTTGTACCTCTGAATTTGTGGAAGTGAATTTGTAAAGCGAAATAAAATCGACCGAAAATTGCTTGTTGAATATTATAGGTTGTATTTTTAAACAGAATGAATATTCTCAAGTGAAATCTGAGAGGTGAATTTGTATGCAATTCAACAAGCTTTTTTGTTTCAAAAACATTTGGCATTATTTTACTTCCATAGAGATTGACCTTGGCTTTGATAAGGTCCTCCTCGGAAGTCCTAACATAAAGACATTTAAGGATAAACAAAGGGAGGTGAAGGACTTTGGAAGATTGTGGAGGGTTCAGGAGAACAGGATAGTGAGAGATAAAGATAGCTAGAGGGAAAGACAGGCTCGAGGGGAGGGCTGAAAGAAATTAAAGAGGACCGGGTTTGAGACAGAACAGGCGGTTCACATTCCAATGTGTTTTGATGTCTAATGTGCAGAAGAATTCTGTTAGAGTGATCCTGGGATTGGGCTCTCCCGTTGAGGTACACAATCTACACCAGAGTTCATTAGTGCAATGTGTCTAATATCTTTCAATTGGACTCTCTTAAGCAGGTTTTATATTGTCTTTTATATTGAGCTTATTTGATTTATGATCTGGTAGAGGCGGCCAGCCACGTTGAGTGAAATATTTGTGTCCCGCTACAGAGATTCACAGCATGCAATGTGTCCAAGAGCGTGAAGACAGCAGGGAATAAATCTACAAATTGGGAAAAAGTGAAGTGATTCCACAAGTGGAATCTTTGTAAGGGTTGTCATCCTGATCTAATGCCCGGAGAGAAAACGATAAAATATTGTTTAATTCTGAACAGTGTGAAATCGGAAGGCCTAAAGGGTTTTCCCTGTGTGTTCCAGAAACGTGACATGTCAGACACCAGATCGCCTCTGATTTTGCTAGTTTGCCGACTCACAGGGCAGCGTGAGTTTTACCTTCTCTCTACAGCTATTCTTTTAATGAGAACCACCTCATACTCGATCACAACCATCCATAAAGTTGACATGAAATCATAATTGAATCTGTTTACTATCTTAACATGCTTTGTCTAATGCCTGCTATTCTATAAGATCCTTACAAATCACACTGTACAACATGGATCTAATAAACTTGGGTATGACATGTATGTTGAGTGTACAATGACACCTATTGAATCGTAGTCTACGAATTAAATGAGTCTAAGTCTAAAAATGGTCGTCTTTGAACCTCTCTCACTGTACGACGTAGGTCCACCATTTAGTAGCCATGACCATTAGAATTAATAGTTATAATATTTTTTGCATTTATTATTATTATTATTATTATTAAAAACATGCACTGAAGAATTATGCTCGCTGGAGAGAAGAGTTTTCACTGCAGAAACAAAATCACTGCACTTCCAGAAAAAGTTCCTCTTTGTCTCAAGTGTTTCTTATAAAATTGATTTAGGAGAAATAAAAAACAATTAGAAACAAATTAGACAGTTGTTTGTGTAAGCCATAAAATCAATGAGGATGGCATATATCGTAGATAATTTTTTCTTGAGTGAATATGGTGAGAAAAATTTGACTTGATTGTGATTTAATTATTTTTTTATTTTAAAATCGGAGCACAGTTTCAGTTTTTTGTGGTGTAGATACAACGATCAGGCACAACATTGTGACCAGTGAATAACACAGATTTTCTCTTCATCACGGCACAGCCTCCAAATTCCCCGGATCTCAATCCAATCGAGCATCTGTGGGATGTGCTGAACAAACAAGTCCAATCCATGGAGGCCCCACCTCGCAACTTACAGGACTTAAAGGATATGCTGCTAACATCTTGGTGCCAGATACCACAACACACCTTCAGGGGTCTAGTGGAGTCCATGCCTCAACGGGTCAGGGCTGTTTTGGCAGCAAAAGGGGGACCAACACAATATTAGGATAATGTTATGCCTGATCGGTGTGTGTTGAGATCTCTTCTGAGAGGCATGTGAGATTACAGGGGTCTTTTTCTCAGGAGAAAAAAAAATTGACAAGCAAGAGACTTAAGCTAAGTCCCCATTTTTCTTATTGGATACATTGCCTCCATTGAGGCAAGATCTATTAGGTCCATTCAAGTTGAGCTAAGATCTGTTAAATGTAAATGTACGTTAAATGCCTGCAGTTTTTGATAATTTAGGAGCTGAGGTCATTTTTTACTCATCCCTATATTTTTTATAACTCTTTTGCCAATACTTTTTCAGTGGAAAAAAAAAAATGTATGTAACTCTTTTCCATACAATCCATTGCTTTGTACTATAAATAATTACAGAATTGTAATTTTTGGGTGAAGTGAACCTTAAATTTTTACGTCAGCTCAAAAAAATGTTTATAAAAATCAACATGCATTCATCATTACACTCAGTATCTGGGTTTGTCCTTGTGTGCTTGTCTGGCATCGGCTGCACGCAAAACCCCTTTTAGTCTATTAACTTGCACAGTGTGCCATTGTCTCAAGGCTCAATACACTCGGTTCCTAATCTAACACTAATGTTCCTATGACTGACTCAATTCCACCCCTTATCTGTGCTCTGCCTTTACAGTAGTAACAAACTGGAGATCTCTACAACACATTTTGTTTTTCACAACATATAAAGGTCTGGCATCCTCCAGTTTGCTTAATGATATCTTAATGAAATACAGACACGCTGTATGGCTCTGGAGCATTGTGGGTAAACTTGCATTATACCATGTGTGCTGTGTAAGTTAACTGGTCAGTATATACTATTTATTTCAGTCTTTCTGCTTCAAAATTTTGTGTTTAATTTAATGTGTTACTTGCTGTTTCTTTGTGAAATTTGCTAGCAATTTCTGAGTGAAAAGGTTTTAAAATCATTAATTTAGTTTTATGGCTGCTGTTTCTCTTCATCACATAAAAAAAAAATTCTCTCATGCATGAGTGAAAAATTTCCCGGGTACTTCTGAGAGGCTAGCATTTTTCCATTTCACTTCTAAGATGTATGTTTTTTTTTGTTTTTTTTTAAAGCATATTGATTCATCTCCTGAGAAATGGCAGCTGATATCTGGATATTATAAAACAGATTATGTCCGTCTGAAGCACTCCCTGTTAGAAGACACAAACTGCTCCATGCTCTGTGCCTTTATCTTTTGCACTCGGCATTGTCTAGAAAAAAAGATTATTTACAACTCTTTGAGTCTGACAGCGTCCTTATAGAGGAAGCCATTATTTACAGCAATTCCTGAATGTTCACATATGCTATATTATCTAGACAATGACAACAGGCCAAACAAGCGCTTAGGGCAGCAGTTTTCAAATGAATGTCTTTGACAGCACCAAGGTGAAATGGAGCAGTTTACGAAATGTCCCAAATGACACCCTCGGCGTTCACGATCCTATACTTTGCCGCATGGGCTGCTGGGTAATAGTCCCCCGTAAAGTCTGCAACAGTGTGGGCTGGAATAAAGCCCAGTGCATGCACATTGTGACCACAAGCTTTGTTTGCGAGCATTCCGAATCATAAAATGATGAATGGGACCCACGGTCTTCCAACACTGTATGAATTTCTGTCTTCTGTGGAACGCCATACAGTTCCATACAATGAATGTTAATGGTGTTCAAAACTTTGGGCACCAACACTGACATTTTTCACATATTTTTCTTGGATTCCCCACCCCCATTTCACATATTTCATGATATGAGAAAATTTTTTTGGTAATAAAAATAGACCTAAGTAAAGACCTAAGCCATTAATAAAATGACTTAAAATACATATACAATAACAATGAGGCAATAATATTTGGTTCAAATAAAGTATCAAAAACAAGTAATCATGGTTTCATAGAACAACACTGTTAAAATACATAATATACAAAATACAAGCAATCATTGTGTGTACATTATGTATTATAACAAATACCTGCAGGGGGCGTCAACGGTCTGGTGTTGTTACACTTTACAGCAGATCAAATCCTTTGCTGTGTTAGGGTTAGGGTTAGGGTTAGGGTTAGGAAATCGCCCCATATACCCTCATTCACTATTCCCTACATTACTCCACTAATATAGTCCACTTGAAGAAGTGAATGAAAACGAGTGAGTGAATTCGGACACTAAGGGCTACCCCTTTTGCATAGTATTTGCTTGCTGTTTAATAATTATTTGAAATGTAGCAAACTGGCAGCTCTAGTATCTTAAACTCTGCCATGGAAACTAGCATGTATAAACCATAATTAAACAATTTAATAATCAATTAAAAAGGAATGTATACCTGTATGATATTATGCTGGACCAGCACGGTTTGGAAAATGGATGGATGATCGATTCAGCTGCGGGCGCCATCTTCTGGCGAGACGTGGAAATGTATGCGTCTCTCACTGCAGTGCATTATGGGTATTCTCTAGCTTTTGAGTGTACATCAGTTGTACACTCGTTATTGTGGTGCATTGTGGGATTGAATGAGTGCACTCAATAACGTCCACTATGGTTTCGGACAACACTACAAATGGCTGTCCCCTCAAATAGTGCCCTATTTAAGGGTGATTTCGGACACAGCCCTGGTTTAATTTTGTCCAAACAACATTTAATTAAAATGTTTGCTTAATCTTTGATATTTGTCAACTTCTTTACGATAGAAATACTACAGCCACCGTAATTTCTTGAACAAGAACATGTGGACATCAAAACAGGCAACTCAGAGCGAAGGTTTGAACTTTTATTTTGAAATCGCGATGAACTTTTGCGTATTTAGAAACATATTGATGTATTCTGTTGGTGTAGGTTTATAAATTATTTTCCTTAATCTGGTAAAATGGATGAACGTTGATGAACGTTATAAGCAACCCAAACTCAAGCCTATTCAGAGATGGAGTTTGAGACGTACTCCACACATGTAAATGAACAGTTCATGTGGAGCAGAACGGAGCCGCTCTGAGACACACGCATTTAGCCTACACACATGTTAATGAAGCGCATATTAAACCCGCGGGGCATATATGCTTTTGTGAATTCATTTATCTGGTTTTAATATATGGTGCAGCCTTAGAAAACGGTCTAATGATGCGGTTCATGGATTCTTGTCAGTGGAATGTGCCACTTCCAGTATTTTGCCGGTTAAGTTACTCGACACAGGTAAATTGCAATCAAAGATTTTTTTAAATCGAGTACTCAAATTTAATAGAGGAATTGTGACAGCCCTAGAGTATATCATAAGCTGTCATGGGTGTTTGCACAGACAGAAGACAAAACTGATGAATAAAGTTCCACACAATGCTTTAATAATAATACACAGGAAAATGGTCTAAACGATGGCCGCAAACACACTAAATACAAATGTGACCAGGCATCAAACAGAGGAAGAGGAGGAACTTAAGTACAAGCTAAGAGAATGAAATAATGATAAACACCTGTGCTGATTAAATGACTTACCATGACAACAAAAGAGAAACTGAACAAAGGAACACGTGACTGAAAATAACAAACTAAAAGTCCATGAAAACAGAAACTAACTGAACATAACTTTGACATTACGAAAATAATTTTCTGTCCCTCCATTGAAAGTCCAAGCAACCAAAAGGTACAGATCCTGTATTCTTTCTATGATGCCTTATTAACCAAAGGTCATAAAGGTGTCATGAAATGAATCCATATGAATCAAACCGTTTAATCCAAGTCTTGAGAAGAGATATAATCACTTTATGTGATGAACAGATTGAATTTAGGCTTTTATTGACACATAACTAGAGCACATCACATAAGGTATACATGGAAGCTTGTGCTTGAGCGTGTTTGAGCTTCCATGTTTACCATATGTGATGTGCTCGAAGTATGTGTGGCGGTCATTGTTTAGATTAAATCTGAATAAATCTGTTCTTCATATAAAGCACTTGTATCTCTTAACAAGACTTGCATTATATGACTGCTTGATGCGGTTTACGACGCCATTCTTGGATTTCTGAAGTTTTGGTTACTTGGACTTTTTTAATTGAGTGACATAAACCTTTTTGTTAAAAAATGTGTTTCGAAGTCTTATGGGTTTAGAATGGAATGAGACAGAACAATTATGACAGGATTATTTTCATTTTTGGGTGAACTATCCCTTTAAGTAATTAAACTTTTTTGGGCAGAATCGACGCACTTCACCTTTAACACTGCACAGTGCTCCAAATTTAAGACTGCATTGTTTTGTCAATGGAAAGAATCCTTGATATGCTTTATATATTTTTAGTTCCCCCTTAGCTTTGCATGTTGTTGTAAACAGAGAAAGGTTAGAGTAGTATTCGGCACGTAATGGAGGCAGTCTGCTAAGTGATCAGCGCTTGTAAGGCCTCTCTATCCAGCACTGTAACCAGAGAAGGAGACAAACTTTCAGTTGCTGAAATGTTGCAAACAGATGCCGCTGTCCCTGTCCCTGTAAATCACATCAGCACCTCTAAAGGAGGAGGGTGTGATAACCCTTCATAACCTCGTAGGCTCCGCAGGCACCGGCTGGGTGTTGGAATATTTGTCGAGATGATCAGGACTGCGGCGCTGAGAGAAGCGCGAATCGTTTTTGTGCAAACTGTTGTTCTCCGAACCGGATTTCCGCAGAAAAGGAGACCTCTGCTGTGACAGGTTTGTCATCTCATTGTAACTTTTATGGACTCTGCAACCTAATCTAAGACACTAAAATAATACTTCTGGTATGTCTGAGTGGGCCGTGATTATGAGTTTCCATTCAGGTCGAAAGTGTAGGTTGGAAACCAGATCTAGGCGTTAGATGGACACTTCAAAAAGGAGGTTGTGTTAAAGTAGGAGTGGTTGAATGTAGTCACATTTTGCTGTTTTGTTCTTCCTCAACTGCACCCATGACGCATTGCCTGTCTATTTCTCCTTTGTAAGCCCTTGGATTTACATGTCGTGAACCGTTGTATTCTTGGATGTGGGGTCTTGCACTCATTGCCAGCCAGAAGAGTAACTTGATCCTAAGAGCATTCTGTGTAATTTCTTTCAAAATGTTCCATGGGAAACTCAACACCAGATGAAGGGCTTTGAGACCTGAAAAAAGCCCATGCACAGATGTTTCACCCCTAAATTTGCACCTCCTCTCCACCTGTGTCTTTATATATACACAATCAGAGAGTTTCCTTCATGAAGTCACTATGTGGTCAATTGTTTTCTCAGACAGCAGATCTGGTTTTGTTAACACTGGCATATTTGCACACGCTGGGTCTGCTGTGGCAGAATCACATTATGATTTCTCTGCATATGCGGCACATTGCTGCAGCTCAGTCACGATTTTGCTTTGTTTTCCTTGTTGGCACTGTCGCTTATCTTGGTGGATGACATGCAGATCTGTTCAGAGGTTTCCGTTGTTTTTTTGTTTTTTTTAATGGGTCTATTTTACTAGGTACTTTGTCAAGGTTGCTGGTTTTCTTTTGGACACAGAGGACAGGTGTTCTGCCACAGTATATTTTAGACTCTTGTAGCATTGTAAATAATTAGCAAAACTCTTGCAAGTAACTACGCATTGTTATATGAAGAACTAGTCAGTTCATTTCAAGTCAGATGTAGATTCATTAACTGCTCTGACTGTTTCAGTGAAGAACGCGTCAGACCGAGTCAAACCAGTTATTACAAGAACCGACTCATAAGAGTCATAAGTTTGTGAATCGAACTGCACTGGTCACACTGTTTATTTTCACATTCAACCTGCTTGTACCACTCAATAGACAGGCATGTTTATTTTAATGGTATGTTTACGTGACAACGATGTACTAAAAACAGAAAAGGTTTTCCTTTGCGTTTTTCGTGTACAATTGACAACGTTGTCAAAACGATCCCTGTTCACACGGATCTGCGAAAACGACTAAAAACGCTGTATTCTCCTGCCAGGCCAGTAGTTGGCAATGTCACTTTGTAAAGAAACACTACGCACCTATAGACTGAACACGTGATATGTATACACATGACGTCACCGTTTTTACAAATTCATGTTTTTGTGGTTTACACAGAGATGATAACAGTATCTTTTTCAAACAAATTTTGCATTTGAAGGCCCCCAAAACGCCATTAGGGCTTTTCACACTTTAAATAGTTAACCCTGGGTCATTCTAAACCCCGGGTAAACGAAATCCTGGGTTATCTTGCTTCACGTTTCACACTAGTCATAATATACCCGGGGATAACAATTAATCCTGGGTATTCATAAACTAACGTTTCACATTGTACATTAGTGAACCCTGGGTTAACGTTCTTATTTGCATAGTTGTGCTGTCAGTGTCATTGATTGGATAAACACAGCACGCAACCTGTTTACATAAAAGCTCTAGCATTGGCGACTGTACTATCGAGTTTATACTGAATGGACATTTCGGACTATAAAGGCAAGAAAGAAGTCTCTTCTTCACTCAAATTGTTGCGTTTTCTCTCAGCTTTAGACATTTTACCTCTCAAACGCTGAATTTACTGTTTATATACAATGCGTAGTGTTTTCCGTGAATGTCCAACGTACACAAATATGTGTAGACGATTGGTTGTCTGTTGCTAAGCATCCAGTGGTAACATTCTAACACCGCTCCGTTTCACACTGTACAAGTTTGGCACCGCAATGCAGGGGTTAACACCACAAAAACGGTGTTGTGTAAATAGCCCCTAGGTATTTTTTATATAATCGCATTCAATTCAGAATGGAAAAAAAAACTCATTCATACTAATATGATAAAAATAAGATATTAGTGATATATGCAACAGAAACATGATGGTAGGATTTCTTTGCCACGCACATTTGGAAATTTCTCGATTTATTAGTGCACTCCTCACCTTGCTTTTGTAAAGTACATTTTGCTTAGTATCTCATTCAAATCTGAATTGTAGCCTTTATAGGACTCACTCTCTTCTATATTTTTTGTATGACCAGTCTGTGTTCCAGCGTTCACAAAGTGAGCCTGGGATTGCCCCTTGATTTACGAGATCCAGATTCCTATGAGCTGAATCACAGCCAGGTGCACGATTTCCAAAGCAGATCATCCAAAAACCCGTCTGATCAGCTGCTTCGCTGATTTTACACAGATTCTCGTGCCACATCCACAGCGCAGCGACCCAGATTTTCCCTTATTCTTCACGCTCAGAGGGACTGTGGGAGCTGCATCTGCCGACTCCGTTTCTGGGTAGACACTCTTTCTCTTTCGCTCTCTTTCTCTCTCTCTCTCTCTCTCTCTCTCTCTCTCTCTCTCTCTCTCTCTCTCTCCTCTCTCTCTTCACTTCATCTCAGCTGAGAGCAGCACGCGTTCAGAGTGCATTCTCTCTCTGTCAGCGCTGTACCGCACGGACTGCTCCTGCACGAGTGCTTCATCACTGAGCTTGACCGGCACAGAAACCCTCACCAGCAGCACCTAAAGCCCTAACTACACGGCGAGCGTCAGTCATGCTCTTAGGTGAGTACGGTTTACTCTCAGGGTAGTGGCATCGACTTGTCTGCATGCTTCTTTTCCCATGCAATACAGCGGTGGACATCTGAAAGAATGTGTCAGATTGGAACAGGCGTCAATCCAGATATATATAGTTGTGATTTGTTCTGTTTCGCTTTGCTCTGTGTGTTTGCCAGGGGAGCTGAGCTTTGAAATACGACTGTGCTCTGGATTTATGTAAGAGATCCTGTCAGCACCATTGTTTTGTTTATGTGGGTTAAGTTTGTGACATTACTAATACAGTGTGACACCTTATCTCAGCTGATACTAACTTCACTGAACTGTATCCTTCTAGCATTAAAGACAATCGTTAGCTCGAGTAAAGATCCGACATTTGATACTATACCTGATGTTTTACAGTATGACCAGATGTTTCTATTAATAGTTTTGTCTTTGACTAAAGGCATTTAATTATCTCTCTTTTTTTCGTTTTAAAGTCTGGAATTGTTACTAAACAGTTGGGTTAAGCACTTGAGTATGTTTATTCTTTGATTTTTTTTCCTCAATTATTTTCACTCTGAACATATTCTATCCATAATTTGCTCACGTAACCCACACCTACCCGCTTAGATCTGGTGCTGATCGTCCTCGTAGCGTGACATTGCGGCTTACTTGCTCAACCACTAACGTGTGGGTGTTCGTGAGCAATCGGGCTCCTTCAAAGGCTCATTGATACGAGTGCGATGGAAAGCCTCTCTCAGGAGCGTCTCGTTCGATGAAGTACTAATGCAGTGTCACATTCCAGAGGAGTGCGACTTGGAATAATCAGGCATGTCTGTGGGGAGCGCAGGCTTGAAATTGCTGTTGATGGTCGCTGCGCGGCTGTCTGCCAATCTCCTGAAGCCCCCTGTGGAGAAGACCTGGGGGGCTTAGCCCTTTGCCAGAACTTTAGCAGCTTCGTTAAGCTTGCAGCTCCTTTGTACTAATGGAGTGATTTAAGGAAATGAGTTCAGTGCAAGTTTTAATATTAAAATACTTTTTCTGCCCCAGTTTAATCTATAAGTGAGTCTATAAGTAAGTGACTTATAAGTGGGGTGATTTGACCGAAAAAAGTAAACACTGTGGCTCTGTGGGTATATCAAAACAGTGTTCTGTTTAAGTATCCCGACATAGCATGGCATGAGATTGGGTCGAGACTATCTGTTGGATTATGAAGCTGGAAGTGCTCAGGGACAGTGGCGTCAATTCACCAAAAGCCAAGGTATGGCGAATTCTGATGACGTCATCAAATCTTACTCCCTCGAGGTGACATCAAGTGTGTGTGTGTGTGTGTGTGTGTGTGTGTGTGTTGTGCGCCCAAAGATAAATCACATATAGCTTTGATCATAACCCAGCAAATTAAAGTTATAGACCACTGTTAAAAGAATTAAGAGCTTTCAAAGGCTTTCACAGAACTTTTTCCAGCACTCCAAAGCTCAAAAGTCTGAATATTATCCAATTAAAATGGTATTTTTAATGCAATGACCAAAAACTGTTTTTGTTCATCCTTCAAAGATGAATTTGTAAAACTAAAAAAGTTTTACGATTGTAGGAAAACTAACACAAACAATTTTTTTTAAATATATGAAATTACCACTATAACCAGTAGATGGCTGCAGAGGACCACTCATTAGCCATTTTCACTCCCTAACAGTTTTTCACACGTTTTGCTTTTAAATTTATTTTTAGAGATTATCAAATCACTATTACAAAAATCTGTTTTTTTTTGTCACTTTTTGTGAAGTATTATAGTCACAGTTTCATGAAAAACAAAAACTTTTCTTCAAATTGCGAATTAAATTACACAGAAAGCGAGTAAAGAGCTCTTCCTTTATAATCACTGAAGCTATCGGTTCAGTACAAACTCATTGAGTGCGAAAACTCCCGTTTTAATCAACGAATATGACTAAACTTCACAATGATTTTTTACATTCATTCAATTATTTACGTAGTGTTTGCTTTGTTTTTTATAATGAGAGGATTTATGCACATGTAAAACTTAGTAAACTTGCGCTAAACAAACTCATTCAGCATTTTGAGCGATACTGGGCGAATTCTCACTCTTTTATTAAATAATTACAAATTATATGTTACCCGTAGTAATATAACTCGGTTAATCCTGCAATAAAAATATTATATTGCAATATTATTACTTTGTATTGACCTGACTAGGAAGCCAAGGTATGACAGCTGCCATATCCAATTGTAATATGCAATATTTGATGATAGTGGCACAGAAATCACATATTTTATAGTTTGGTAGCATTTGTGGCTTAATGTCAACTACCACAAAAAATCAATATGAAAAAAAAAATCTGGCTTTTTATTTAAATTTAATAATAATAAAAAAAATACATTTAATAAATTGTTTATTTTTTTCTGTTGTTATTATTATTATTGAGGTTGTTGTTTCTTTTTCTCTCTTTCAAACAAGTGCATCCTGTTCTGTTCACAGTGTGGAGGTGTAGTACATGACTTCTGATCTCGTCAGTAGCTCAATACAGAATACTAATCGAAAATTGGTTTTTGTTTATCCTCTAGGAATGTTCTTCATCACCCACTACATTTTTAGTAGTATTTATGCCCACACAGATATATTTAAACATTCACGACATGCCACATGCCCAAAATAATGTTTCAAAGCAGATTTTACATCATTGGAAAGTAATGTCTCTCATTGAGGAGTAATTAGCATAATCAGGTTTCTTAAATTGGTGTATATGTGATTAAATATTTAAGAACTGTATTTGAGCATCATCCCCTGTGAGCAAAGGAGGTTTTGTTGATATAGGGAAAAGCTAAAAGCGCTCTCTTTCTCTCTCTCTCTCTCTCTCTCTCTCTCTTACCGTTTTCTCTTTCTGTCAGAGGAATCTGATAGTTGAGTGTTGAAAGAAGCCTAGCTTAAGGAATGCTCTTTGGCTTGCTATACTTGCCTTCATGAGACCATCTTAATTATGATTCATACTCTCCAATCCAGTCGTGCTTCCCTTTTGACCAGTTGCGCAATTATGTTATGCTTTAAAATCATAAAACTGCATGTGCATGTTCCTGTTCTGACTTATGAGTATTTTACATAAAGAACGTAAAAAGACTGATTCATTGGTACACAGTAAAAAAAAATGTGTTTTCATAATCGCTTATCTAAATGTATACTTGCATTCAAAAGTTTGGGGTTGGTACTATTTTACCAAGGCTGCATCTGATCAAAACTACATTAAAACAGTAATATTGTGAATTATTGGTATGATTTAAAATGTAATTTATTTGTGTGATTCAAAGCTGAATTATCAGCATCATTCTAATATGCTCAAGAAACATTTCTTATTGTCAATGTAGAAATTAGTTATTTTATTTATTTATTTATTGGAAACTGTAATGCATGTTTTTCAAGATTATTTGATTATTTAATCAGAAGAACAGCATTTAATTGAGTTTTTTTTTTTTTTTTTGTTAAAAAGTCTAAAACTGTCACTTTTGATCAATTTAATGCATGCCAAGTATAAAACTTTATTTTTTGAGCAGGGAAGTGACAAAAGATTGACAAATCAAAATTAAGTGGACAATAATTAAACAATAACCATAAATAAAGGCTAATGACAAGTGTTTAGTTTACATCCCACCATATTATTGCTATGAGTATCATATTGTTTTCGTTTGACCGATGCTGTAAACAATTATAACTTGATGACTGGTCTCTGGAATACTTAATTCCGATTGGCCAATCACTCGATTCTGGGGTTTAGATATATAATGACTTCTAAAACGTATGACTGAATGACTTTATTTAAATGACTTTTAGACACATTTACTAGGAACAGAAAATTTTAAATTCATACTCAATATTTAGCACTCTGTACACATTTTTTAAAAATATTCATAAAAACCTTTTCTCACCTTCATGTCGTTCCAAACCTGTATGACTTAATTTCTTCTGCAAAACACAAAAGAAGTTATTTTGAAAAATGTCATACAGTGAAAGTCAATGGGGTCCTATGATGTTTTGAGCCCCAAAATAAGAGAAAGAAATGCTGTGTTCCAGGCAGGTTTTTGAGCCCGTAAGTTACGACTTCAAACCACGACTCACAACTTTGCAGCGTTCCAGGCAAAGTCACGCCAAACTGCCTGAGCGCAAGGAATTGTGGTAGCTAGATGTAAACAAAGCATGGCGGACCGTATGGGGCTTATGCTCATTTACAATCATTTCTACCGCCAACGGTGCTTACTCCTTGCTTATTTGAGGGAAACAGAGAAAAAACGGCGCATAAGGGAAGCTGTTATACCTTTTATTTTATGTTATTTGTATAACAGTTTGACTGCCGTTCCAGTGCACTTTCACGGGTGGAAGGTTGGAAAAACACGGCATACGGGTTGCCTGGAACGCGGCAAAAGTCACAGAGTGTGTGAGGGTGATTAAATGATGACAGAATCTTCATTTTTGGGTGTAATATCCCTTTAAGCTCAGATCTATCAGTATGCAAAACAAGTGAGACTTTGAGGTCCATTGTTTTAAAATATTTCCAAATCATTAAGGGAAATAAGTTTGCAGGTACCAAGTGTCTTGTGTTGCCATGGTAGACTGCACTGATATGCATGACAATTACTCTGGTCACCATTTGTGGACCTGATCTCTCGTCTCTTATCTGTAATTAGAGTCGAAGCGCTCTTCCACGCTTCACTGCAAAGTAATCATAATTGCAAACATTTGTTATAGCAAACAACTCTGTCAGCAGTAACAGTGATAAATCTACAGGCCTCTCTCATTGACCTTAGGTTAATACAGCCACCGTTTTGGTTTTAACTGACGCAAAACCGTAACTCCTGCCCAGGAGGAACGGCACGGCAGGCGTACATTGCGAATATGTCAGCCGTAGCTTTGAGCGATGCAATAATCCTCTCGACAGGATTTGATTTGCATGCACTCGTATGCTTCTCACTGCACTGAATATTAATGCCCAATATTGTTTGATAAAGTAAAATCAGAGAATACATTGGGGAGAGAAAGATAAGTCACTTAGAGCATCGGCCCACGTGTCGCGAGAGCAAACCTACCGGGGCCTACGCAAGGTACGTTTCAACCTATCCCTGGGGGGTTTGGAGCGGCGTGCCAAGTTGCCAACGCTCAGAGCTGGCTTTTAGCAGACATTTGAGATTGTTTGACCAAAAAAAGCCTAAAGCACATTAACATGGGTGGCCGGAGGGGACGGTCTGCCTGTCGGTGTGTCTGTCTGTTTAAGGGATGTTGTTTCCAGAGAGAGCCTCGCTTGGAAACAAGCATTAGGGACGGAGTTTGGGCTCGAGCGTGACAAAAGGTTCTCCTGTTCCTACTGTTCCTTAGTCTCCATGGAAACCACAGAGCTGAAACAACAAGTACTGCCGCTGGTAAAATCACTTTATGAAAGTAATTTGCACAGCAAGAGTGTTGCGTTCAGATTTGAAAAGACGATGATGGCTGCAAACATGAGCATACTCTTAAGAGGGTAATACTTATATTTCCTTTTTTTGACGATTGGCCAAGCCAAAAGTGTGTTATTTAATCCCAGCTGGCTGATGCTTTTATATGGCAATCAGGTGAACATGCACACCCCTAACTGTATCGCTTGCACTTTACGGGAGGTTTGTAAATGCAGATTGGTTTCCAACAGGGGGTCTTGTGTCACTTTGCACACTGAATGTGACATATTTTGTTCTTTTTGTTAATAATGAAACAAGCTCCCCCTGTCATGTGCCAGAGATCCCGTGACAGCTCGCTTTAATGGTCTTGTTATTGTTCTTTGCAGAACAGATGTTGGTGACTTAACGATTGTTTGCGTTTTTTGATCCCCCTTTTTCCAAGCATTACCGTCCCCGTAAATCTGTATTTGATTTGCGCTGCGTTGTTAATAGAGAGAGAGACACTGAACAGACGCAGGTACGCATATCTCTCTCTCTCTCTCTCTCTCTCTCTCGATAATTAATTCAAATAAATGCTATAATTCATTAATTCATATACATGTTATATACGCACTACTTTAAAAGCGGCCAGAATGCCAGATCTAACGAGCCGTAACTGACGAAAATAACTGTCAATTTTACCCTTCTGGTTAAATATTGCGCCACCAAACATCAATAGCAGCTTTAAGTTGTCAATGCTGGAAAATGACCATGGTATAAGAAGGATATTCCATGGCTAGCTGTATACTAAATGATTTTAATGCACTTTGCAGAGGCAGCCACCCTCCGCTTCGTGTCACCTTACTTGTGCATTGTAAATTCAGAATTCAACATTGGTATGGAAGATACCCTGACCCTGACTTTAAATTGAAAGCCATTAAGTAGCCACCTACAATAGTAACACCCTTGAACACCCTAGCAAACATTCAACCATTCCCATTTAAAACACTCAACCATGTTAAACTCCACTCAGTGCACTTAAGCAATCAATCACATAGCAACAAACAACCAGAAGACTGTTGGATCGTGGCAGGAAATTTTGCAAATGCAAAACCACTCACATTTTCTTTTGGAAGTGATTTTACTTTTCCCCTTTCTTTATCAGAGCTTTTAACAGTTTACTGTGATATTGGGAGAAATGGATGTTGTTGTCTAGATATACAGTCTTATGCGAATGTCTAGCAAAACTAGTAATCATATTATTGACAAACTGCCAACATGTCAAATATTCTCTGCTGAAGTGTTGTAGCTGAATAACTGTACAGTCTTCTTTCTTTCTTTCTTTCTTTTTCTTTCTTTCTTTTTTTTTTTCTTTCTTTCTTTCTGTCTTTCTTGGTGAGCCATGTTTTATCGTTCTGTGAAGTGCAGACCTTGGGACTGATAATGTTGGTGATATTTCTTTCATGCCGTTTTTCGCCAACCTTGCATAGCTGATTCATGTCTCTCACCAGGCCGAATATTTCCTTTCCCAACCTCCCCAGAGTGGACACAGATTTAGCTGCGGTCCCTTTGCTGGCACGTCCCTTTGCGGTTCACAGGTGCCCAGAAAGCTGATGATGGATCTCTTGAACATTCCCAGTGCATTGTCCCCAGTCATTATCCTCCCGAGAACCCCTAATCCTTCTGTCAACACAAGAGTATATCTCACTGAACGATCCATCCCAAGACATGCAGATCTCCTGCACTTCATTCAGCTGTGGATTCTGGCAGTGGGATGCAACGCATCTTCTAAGCATCCAAACACAAGAAGTTGGCTTCAGATTTTGCCCTTTGATTCCACCTTCTTCCTCCTCCTCCATTTCTTCTAGCCTTTATCTCTCTTTCCATCCCTCATCTCTTGCAAGTGGATTGAGTCGATCTTGATGAGTCACTTCTGTGTACATATATAGAGTAAAATAAGAGTAAAAGATTCACCCACCACTATTCCACGGGGTGATTGAGAGAGCGAGAGTAACCTTTCTCGCTATAGCTGAAATGCATCTGCTCATTTGCACTTTCACTCGATGACCTCGCTTCCATTTGCACGCTCACTTTTAGTGTAGGTATGTCCGCCCCCTCTCAGGAGAACAAACGCCGTGCTTCTTCTCACATGCGAATGTACGCTTACACCTGAGGGAGGCGGGCGAAACTTTACCATCATCTCTCAAAGCTGTGTGTTACAAAACAATCTGTAGCTGTCTGGTTCTTGTGTTTGTATAACTCAAAAACCAGTATTTGAGATAAGTGAACCCATTTAATTGTGAAGTACCCTTTGAGTGCACTAAACAGACAGATGGTAGACAGCAGCAATGCTGCGAGAATGGGTTTTGTAACATTATCTTTGTTTTCATTCAACTAAAGCCGACAAAATTTTCGAATGCGAAGATGCAATCATTGCAGGCAAGTCCTGTTGTACATACTTAAAGGGATAGTTCACTCAAAAATGAAAATTATCCCATCATTTACTCACCCTCAAGCCATCCTAGGTGTATATGACATACTTCTTTCAGGCAAATACAATCGGATTTATATTAAAAATGTCCTGGCTAATCTAAGCATTATACTGGCAGTGAATGGCAGCCCAAAATTTGAAGCCCAAAAAAGTGCATCTATCCATTAGAAAAGTAATCCACATTGCTCTGGGGGGTTAATAAAGGCCTTCTGAAGTGAATCGATGGGTTTGTGTAAGACAAATATCCATATTTAAAACTTTATAAATTAAAATATCTAGCTTCCGCCAGACTGCCTTGCGTATTCAACTTACGAAGAAAGTGTAACGCCTCTCGCAGTTCAAACTGCTTACACTACGTCTGACGTCATACGTCACACCTGTTATGCTTTTTTCATAAGTTGAATACAGAAGGTGGTCTGGTGGGAGCTAGATATTTTACTTTATAATGTGTTAAATATGGATATTGTTCTTACACAAACCCATCGATTCGCTTCAGAAGGCCTTTATTAAAATCTTTACGTAGAAATAATTCTAATATGCTGATTTAGTGCTCAATAAATATTTCTTATTATTATCAGTTGTGCTGCTTGATATTTTTGTGGAAACCGTGATTTATTTATTTATTTTTAGGATTCTTTGCTGAATAGAAAGTTCAAACAAATAGCATAAATTCGATTTTTTTTTCTGTAACAATGTCTTTACTGTAACTTTTGATTAATTTTATGCATTCTTGCAAAAAAAAAAAGTAATAATTCATTTTTTAAAAAAGGAAATCTTACTGACCCCAAAACTTTAAACATAATCTTAATAATCAGTGGTTGCAGCCCAAATGCTGAAAGGCAAAAAACAGAATGTCCATCAATCTAATGTGTTAAACTGGATGTGTTGTTATTCCGGTAACTAGTTTTTTTGAGATCTACCCACAAACTCTTCAGTCTATTTCCAATACCATTCGTTGTGTATTCACGGAAAGATGGTGAGGAAAACAAGAGCAGCGTGAGAATGCTGCATTGTGACCTGTGGATGCTCTTGTAATTCCAAGCTGTTCATTGCATCACCTGGCAATTTTTGGCAATCTAATCATTCCCTGTAGCACAAGGACACACGCTCACAGTGAGGCATGATTTCATTTACCCTGTTGTCAGGAGATTTTTATTAGAAGCCACACCAACTTCGTTTTCACAAATTGTGTTTAAAGGCACAGACTGAGCCCGTTCTGTCTCGCTCTGATGTGGACCTGAAGCACTGGCTTGTAAATCTGCATTTAAATTGAATTTAAGACATTATTAGATTTGCCTAAAATAGTGATGGCTTTGCGTGCGTTGTCTACATGTGACCGGCTCCACAGAAAAGAAAAAAAAAACACATTTGTGCAGCTGTGTCACATTAAGTAGTTTCATCCGACTGTGGTCACTATGCCGTCTAAAGAGACTGCCTCATTATACCTACTTCTAGCTGCGATGGACAGCCAATATCACCCTTTGTGTCATCTAGCCTGACAGAGAATGTGCCAGAATTATAGCCTCTGTTTACTTGTCAGCGCAACTCATGATCCATGACTGACTTCATAAAGCCATGTAAACTGGCTAATAGTTAGTCTATTCCAGTATCATATCAATTTACACAAGACAGTCAGTCAATATCAGACTTATTAAATCCAAAAATATGTTTTGAAATCAACATTGCAACTTTGTCATAATGTAATTTATATATCACACAAGTGTAACTTTATCTTACAATGTTTAAATCTCAACTGTCATTGTGACTTTATATATTGCATTGTGTTTTTATGTCTCACAGTTGTAAATTTTTTTCTCATACTTGCAACTTTATATTTCACAATGTGACTTTATATCTTAAAATTTTTACTTTGTGTCACAATGCGGCTATATACTGTTACAATATCTTTGTCATAATGTGACTTTATGTAGTTGTGACTATATACTACCATCATACAGTATCTCCTGCATCTTTTCACCCCTTCACTGGAGTGAAGCTGCTATACACCTATTTTTACACAGGTGTATTTCACACCAGTATGCCACAGCGACCCTGGTGTCTTTTCACTCACGTCTGAGTGCGCATCCTCATCATCACTTCCCTATTCTCTCAGACTCTTCCATCAGACAGCCCTACCAGACACAATGAAAATAATAAGATAAATAAAATCATACACACATAATAGAAATAAGATAATAAAATGAAATACAAAAAAAGTAAATCAAGGAAAGACCCTAGTGAACAAAAGTGTTTTGAGAGAATTTTTAAAAGTTCATAGTGAGTTGATTGCTCGTAGGTTGTACGTTCCATAGCTTTGGACCAAAATGACTAAATACTTTTTAGCCGTCTTTTTAGTAACTGTTTTCTATTTTAATAAACCTTTTATATTTCAAGCTTGATGCAGCATTACCTGATCTTTCCACTATCCATAAAAATAGACAATGTTTGTCTGTGTGATTTCAGAGCATCTCAGTGATTTAAACCTGATGATTACCATAGCCAATTATAAAATAAAAGACTATTTTTGCAACAGTGAGCAGTTTTGCAGTAAGTTAATCATTCATTTAAACAGCTTTTTATAGTGCATTGCTCCAACACATAATTCTCTTTTAATATAATTACTATGAAAAAGTGTTTTTAGAGACTCTTTGTACCCAGTGCACCAGCTAGTTTGTAAACATGTACATTTGGTGTGTGGGTGGTGAATCAAGAGCTGAACACCGGTATTATAATGGCACTGTCTATATGCTCTTATGGTTCAATTCAGTACAATTCACACTGTGATGTTTCTGTCGCTCTCTGCATGGATTCACATCAGCTGAAGCTAATATCATTGACCTGCTGTCGTCTTTCTAATGAATATCTTAGTGATGGAAGGAAGTTGCTCGCTCTTAGCAGACACTTCCCATCCATAGTGACTTACAGTGCACTAATTACACAGACAATCCCTCTGGAGGAACCCAGGGTTAAGTGCTGCCCTCAGAAGGCTCATTGATTGTGTGCTCAGTATCTCTTCTCAGTAACCTTGATGTTAGCAAGTCCGATCCTAATTTAAAGATAATTTAAATAATTGAATGTGTCAGTCTTAAAGGTATAGTACACAAAAATTAGAATTTTGTCATCATTTGGTCTTTCTCATGTCGTTCTGAACCTGGCTTTCTTCTGTATGCACAAAACTAACTGCTAAACTGTTAACTCTATTTAGTTTCTAAATATCTTCTTTTTTTCCACTGAAGAAAAAAAAAATTCCATACAGAAAGGGTGAACAATCCCTTTAATCCCTTTGTCAAGTCACATTTATTTATATAACGCTTTACACAATGCTGATTGTTTCAAAGCAGCTTCACAGTAATAAACAAAAAAATAACAATAAGTTGTTCAATTATGAAATGAATACAGTTTCAGCTCTAAAGACAAAGACATTATTCAGCTCAGTTTAGTTCAATGTTATTTCAATTTAGTTAAGTAACAGTGTGAATGTTGCAAAGTTCATGAAGGTAAAGATTAAGGTCAGGTTTATTTATATAGCACCTTAAAAACAAAATGAAACTTAGTTCAACTATAAACAAAGTCATTTCAAGTCATTTCACTCAGTGGCCATCTTTGAAATGCTTCTCGGGCAGCTATTTCAATATTTTTTAATGGGGAAACATCAAATTCTCCAAAGCGGTTCATCAAGCTTAGTGATGGAATCACCAAGGAAATCTGACAACAACTGTCTCATAGGGCCTGTTTACACCTGGTAACTGCATGCATTTTTCTGATTGGATAGCTATCCAATGCCCTCAGAAATGCTTTTCGAGATTTAAATCTGATCGCTCAAACCACTTCAGTCTGACATGCATTCCAGACAAAACTGAAGTGTAAATGCATCTGAAGCCACGTAAATTATACTCCTCCCAAAAAATAAACGTGTAAGAGCGTGTTATAGGATATATGACATATAGCTAGATATGACAGCGCTACTGCAACACACATCGCCGCAGATGAGTATCTTTTCAGAAAGCCGACATGCAAATTGTCACAAATGAAACTGAAAGTAAGTCGCAGACGCTTAACACATAACCATCTTCATTGAGATTAAATGATCTTACCAGTGCTGATGGCACTCTCTCCTGTTGCGGTCTTTGATCTTGAAGTTAGCTGATGATAAATAAAATGCAGCTCATATCTGTTGCTTTACATAAATGTAGTTTCTAAAACAGGAGTGTCCAAAGTCAGTCCTGGAGGGCCACTGTCCTGCAGAGTTTAGCTCCAACTTGCCTCAACGCACCTGGAAGTTTCCTCCAGGAGCAGGATTGGACACTCCTGTTCTAAACACTCATGACAAAAACTGCATTTTTCAGGCTGGACCTGCCAATGCGCATGTGCAGTCATAAGAACATGTCTCTGAATGCGTGATGTGATGACCAATTGGCTATTTTATTTAGAAGGCGTGGACTTCCACCATATTCGCATTGCACTTTCTCCCATTCATTGTAATATGAGTCTATAAAGCAGCTCTACAGAAGATAACAGTCATTATACAGCTCAAGTCAGGTCAGTGTTGATTCATTTTAGTTTAATAACAGTGTCAATGTTGCTGAGTTCCTCAATAAAGAAAGCTATAAAGCAGCTCAAGAGAAGACCATTGTCATTTTCCAGTTTGTGTCAGTACAATAGTGTCAGTACAGTCAAATTGATAATATTACTGACAGTAATGGAGAAAGAATAAACCTTGGGAGAAACCAGGAAACTTTGGAACCAGTACATGTAAAGTGGCAGAAATATCCATCACAAAATATTAAAGGAACAGTTCACCCAAAAATTAAAACATCATTGTTTTATGTTGTTTCAAATCCATAGGATTTATTTTCTTCTGTGAAATGCAAAAAAGGAGGTGCTAGGCTGATCTTTTCCCTACAATGAAAGTGAACTGGGACTGTCAAGCTCCAAAAAGGACAAAATAGCGTTATTAAAATATACCATAAAAGTGTGGCTTGTGCACTACATTCCGAGGTTTCTGAAGTTATATGATAGATTTTTGTGAGAAACAGACTGAAATTTAAGCCATAATTCCACTGTAGCTCTCAAATATCATATGCTATTGCATTCAGTTAAAAATGCTATGGTGCATGGGTCATATGGACCACTTTTATATCTCTTTTACTCTATGGAAAAGAACCGCTTTGATATTCTAATGAATAATTTTGTAACTCCATACTTACTTACTTACGCCTATTACCCCTACTGGGGCATAGGCCACCGACAAGGGTTCTCCAGGCATCCCGGTCCTGGGCCAGTCTCTCCAGCTGTCCCCAAGTGCAGACTGTACTCTTGACATCGGCGTCCAGGTCTCGACGCCAGCTGTTTCGAGGTCAGCCTCTTTTTTATTTTCTCTTGGGGGTTCCATGTAAAGGCTTGCCTAGTGATGTTGAAAGCCGATTTACGAAGAGTGTGTCCTAACCATCTCCAGCGCCATTGGATGATCTCTTCGTCTGCTGGTTTTTGGCTTGTGCGCTGCCAGAGTTCCTGGTTGCTAATGGTATTGGGCCATCTGATCTGGAGAATGCGCTGCAGACATGTGTTGATAAATGTCTGTATCTTTTTGGTGGTGGTTACAGTGGTCCTCCATGTTTCAGCGCCATAGAGCAGAACTGGCTTCATGTTTGTGATGAACACCCTGATTTTTGTTTTGATGGACAAGTCATTTGAGCTTCAGATATTCTTTAGTTGGAGAAAAGCTGTCCTGGCCTTGCCAACCCTTGCTTTCACATCGGCGTTGGTTCCACCCTGTTTATTGACGATGCTGCAGAGGTATGTGAAGTTGTCCACCTCCTCTAGCGTTTCCCCTTCCAGCACGATGGGTGATGTGTTGGTAGTCTTGCAGAAACACCAACAAGGATTTCAACTGTAACTCCATGGTTGAACTAAAATCATACAGGTTTGGAATGACATGAGGGTGGGATAAATGATGACAGGATTTAATTTCTGTCTGAATTACTCCTTTAAACAGCAGAAGCAAACCACCATTGAGTTTAATCGTGCACCTGCTCGCGGATATTCGAAACACTGTAGATCACAGAGACTACACCAACTGCTGTTGGGCTGAATTATTTTCACTCCTTGGAGATACGAGCAGAGCAGAATCAAATTCAGATGTGTGGGTTTCGGCTGCACTCTGCAAAAATGAATGTTCATCGTTTATGGCAAAAATGAATAAGCCCATCTATAGCAGGCCTGATGTGTGCTCATTTAATCCCAAACATTTTCCTTTGTTGGCATAGGAAATTGTCCTCAAACTGTCAGCAATGAGTGTTTCTGCGATTCAGAGAGTTCTCCTGTTGTTTAATTCTGCAAGCTGCATCTCACCGCAGCCTTTTTTTTTCAGTTTCCCGTTCAGTGGGTTTCTACGCTTCCAATAGTAACAGCCAGAAAAAATATGAAGTCATAACCACAGTATCTGTTTTCCCCTGTACAAAAGCTTAAGAAACATTACCCCAGTCTAATAACGTACACTCTTTGGAAAGGCCTTTTTTAGGAATTAGTGATGAAATCATTCTCCGAGGGCCATTTAAAAGGAAAAGTCACTCTCACAGTTGGGTTTGGAACGCCATCAAGATTTGGGAGGGCTTAATTTACTCAAAGTACTGGTCTTGCTTGTTTTTCCAGCTAGATCTGAAAAGCTTCGCCACCACCCTCATTTACTGTACTCTACTATAATTGCATAAATTCAGCTGCTATTTTGTCTTGTGGATGTCAATATCTGCCAAATCAGGGCAGTACTAAGTAGAAAAACACATGCTATGTTTATGATCTCTAGAAACACCCCTGCTGTAGTGTTTACTGAAGTGAAAAGATGTGCTTTTTCATTACAGCTTGGTTTAGATTAGGTTTCAAATGACATCTGAGCCGGAGCAGGTTCAATATGATTTCTCTTTGCCGCTCATTTGTTGCAGCAGGTGGCTAGAGACCTGCAGGGTGCAAGTGAGTGACCACATCTCAAGATCTCCCTCGCTCGCTCTATCTCTCGTTTTCAGCTTGCATTCTTGCTTCCAGTACAAGGATTAAACAGATTAAATCCCACCTGCCACAGATGCACCCCATACCCGAGGAGACCCCCTTCCCATGCAACCTACCTCAACATTTCCATTCCCCCCTGGGAGAGATGGAGCACATTTTATGTGCAAAAACATTTTTAGCCAAGAGATCAACATTTAATTTTAGTTAAAATAAAATAATTTGCTTTAATGTACATTAGCGTTCAAAAATGTGGGGTTGGTAATATTTTTTATGTTTTTGAAAGAAGGCTGCATTTATTTGATCGTAAAAACATTCATTGTTATATATTATTACAATTTAAAATAACTGTTCGCTACCGCTATTGTAATATATTTAATGCAAAGCAAAATTTTCAGCATCATTACTCCAGTCTTCAGTGTCACGTGATCGATCAGAAATCATTCTAATATGCTGATTTGGTGGTCAAGAAACATTTATTATTATTATCAATGTAGAAAAAAGTTGTGCTGCTTAATATTTCTGTGGAAACCGTAATACGTTTTCTTCAGGATTCTTTGATTAATAGAGTGTTCGCAAGAACAGCATTTAATTGAAAAGCATCCTTGCTGAATAAAAGTATTAATTATGTCATCTGGTATCACACACACGCTCTCTCTCAGCTGCCTCCATTTTGAGACAGTTGTTTTGTACAATGGATTATAAGATACAGGTACAATTTTAAGACAGTTTCATCTCAAATCAATATCTCTTATCCCCATAATCATTTATGCGTTGAAATGGCGTGTAATAAGTGGTATGTCTGTACCGTATCCCTTAAAGGGCACCTATTATGCCCCTTTTTACAAGATGTAACATAAGTCTCAGGTGTCCCCAGAGTGTACTGTGAAGTTCCTAACAGATCATTTATTATACCATTTTGAAAATGACAATTTTTGTGTTTTTTAGAAAAACAAGCCATTTGTGTCTCCTTTAAATGCAAATGAGCTGCTGCTCCCTGCCCCAGAGGGCGGAGCCTTCACAGCTCGTGAACACGTGAATGAAAACTGAAACATCATATATCTGTTTGGTTTGATCATAGACTGTAAAAAATAATAATCATCTTTATCGCGGACACGCTCATGTGACATTGCAGTTCTTCTTCATCATCATGAAATATTATCACCTGCATGCATTTTAAAGCCTTATCACTCTCAACTTGAGCACACACACCCGACGCATGCACACAGAGAGCTGGATGTCGGTGCGTCCGTGAGTATTAAACTACTAGACTAGACTTTCATGTGTTACTGTCAAATGCACATAAGGTTATGTCAGAAACACACAAAGTTCACATGAAAACGGTTGGTTATGTCTGTGCACGTATACAGCAAGTACAGAAATCATGTGTGTATATTAGATCTGTGTATTAAAGTGAAAGCAGTGTAATATACAGTACCTACTGCCATATGCTGTTAATATGAACCAAACAACAAAAGATAAACAGAAAATCACTCGCTGCTCTTGACTGAATAACTTTAGTAGCTTTAATAAGAACACACTTCTTACTTGAATGCTGCTGTTAAATGCTCTGGCGAGGAGATAAACATGGCGGACTTTGTGCAGCTCTCTGAGGGCAGGGTCTTTGCTAATACGGCAGTGTCCATCAACACTCGTGGGCGGGGCCTGTAAAATGTGATGTCACTTTGCGAGGAATCTGCAAACGGTTTGTTCTGAGACACTGTTTATGATTTATGGCAGGGGTGTCCAAACTCGGTCCTGGAGGGCCGCTGTCCTGCAGAGTTTAGCTCCAGCTTGCCTCAACACACCTGCTGGAAGTTTCTAGTATGCCTAGTAAGACCTTGATTAGCTGGTTCAGGTGTGTTTCATTGGGGTTGGAGCTAAACTCTGCAGGACAGTGTGCCCTCCAGGAGCAGGATTGGACACCCCTGATTTATGGGGATTAAAAAAAAGGAGTGGGTGGATTTTTACCATTATAGGGTGGTTGTGTCCACACACTGCCAACACACATTTATGTTCAAACACCATGTAAAAGTGAATTTTGCATTATAGGTGCCCTTTAAATGTCTGTCTCGTTTGAACTTGCCATTTGCTAGCAACTGCTCTCTCTCTGCGGTAGCTTTGTGTTTAAACGGGGTGTCCACGGGGTCTTAAGTATTAAAAGTTGATAAATCAATTTAGAGAAAATGAAGGGCCTTAAAAAGTATTAAAAAGTCTTAAATGCCATTTTCCAAGGTATAAAATTTTTTATCATCTTTTCATTATGTATATTTGTCCAAAGAGGTTGTATGCTAAAGTTTGAATTTAATCATTGCATAGGCGAATAGTTAGTGGGATTCTGTGTTGTTTATTTATGGCATGGAAAACTTCCGCCAGTCACGTGAAATTACAGCACTGAATAACGCATTTCTATGGACAAAATGCATCTAAAATAGTGGAGGAAGCAGAGTGAGCTGCTGCGGGAAAGGTATGGGATCCAAGCGCTTAAAACATGAGAAATCTTTATTTTAAGCTTCAAGCTAATGCATTAGTGTAATGTTTAACATGGTTTGCCCTGTCAGACGCTTTGACAGATGCCTTAGCGCAAAATTTCATTTCACAATTATATCCTTATCTGTAAGTGTTACAAATTCACGTGAGTATTTCCATTTTGCATGAAGGCTCATCCTGACAGTGTGTGTTAAACTTCTGACTTTACTGAATGAGCGCCGGCGCCAATAATATTCAGCTAAAATTCAACAATATCAACATGTAATTCAAGTATTTTATAAGAGTGGTAACTAAAGGAATAACAGTGTGTAATTGAATATAAATATAAAAAATGTCTTACATTTACAGGATAAAGAAATGACAGTTACAGGTTACTGTGTCCAGAGTGAATCCTGCAGAACATTCCTCTAATCTGTTAACAATGAGTTTGTGTTTTATTTTTCTTTATTATCTATTTTCTTTATTATCTCTTTCATTATTATAGCATTTAAGACTATTATTATCTTAATGTCCTTTTGCTTTATAGCTCTTTTGCAAATAGCATAGATATATTCACTATATATTTTTTCATAGGACTCAGCTGACATGTTTGTTTGAAGGACAGCATTGGGTAGGATAAGTGTGTTGTCAATAAAAAAAAGAAGAAAACTGGCCTTTTTATCCGATTAATCGGAAAAAAATAACTTGTCAACTGCGCACAGAGGTTCTTTGGTGTCTCACCAATCCCTCCAAAAAAAACTCCAATGAAGGGATTTCAGATATTTTTCAAGCTATGTTTCCGGATTCAAAAATAGCCAAAAAGTTTACCTGTGGAAAAGACAAAAAAGGGGACTTAATCCGATTTAGTCACTCAATTAATTCTCTTGTGCTTTGTTCCCACCTTTCTGAATTATGTTGCATTGATAAGGAGTTATCACAAACAAAGACTGTTTAGTTGTGCTATCTTACAGTCAATATATAGTAAATGTACGTTTAAGTGTCGCTGATATAACCGGTTAAATCTTGAAGTGGCGTTGAGGTCTTAAAATGTATGAAAGAGTCTTAAAAAAAGTCTTAAAAGGTATAAAATTTAACTCCATAATTCCTGTATATACCGTTAAAGACCTAATAAAATATTTCATGTCTAATTATTTACTTATGTGGCAAGTAGCCATGTAATAAGCGGGAAAATGTATATCCAGCTGGTTGTTATCGCAGAACAAAACCCTTCAGGGTGATGCAAGACCAGCCGGTTGTTATCACACACCCTTAGTTTGGGTTCCAAATGACTTTATTTATACAAGCTGAATCAGGTCTGCTACGAACTGAGCTAGGAAATGCGAAATTACTTTATTGCCTTTATTGTAACATTTTAAAGCAAGCAATATACCATGCTGGGATATCAGGGACTGTGTGGGCATGAAGAATAATTTATTCCTTTTTTGAACCAATTCATTAAAACAAATTGTTCAAAAGAACTGGGGCCAAATGCGTAAACGTATCCACTATGTTAAGACTGTGTCTTAAGAACTAGTTTGACTAACTAGCAGTTCACAAAGGGGCAATCAGTCTTACTTTTCCAATTCAAATTAGACCGATCTACCTTTTTATGTAACTGACTTTAAAAAGTTAGCACAAGTCTTGAAGAAAAAATTTAATCTGCAACCGGCCACTGATTTGCAGTGAGTCAGAATTGCCATCACTGACAACGGATGTTCATGTATAGTCGTGATATTATTCACAAAGTTGTCTAGTAAGCTCCACATAAGACACGCAGAAAGGTTACCCAAACTTCGACTTTTGACTCCAAAAGCTCTGCTTGATTCCATGAGTTGTTCCAAATTGTTACAATTCAGTCATCATGCTTAATGGAGAGTGAATTTTTGGCAGTTGTTGTTCTGTATGCACTGAATTAATGTTAGGACTCTATTCAAGGACACATATCCTGTGTTTTGTGCTGCAGGCTTCTTTACGCTGTCACATTTCTTTGATTCATCAGAAGGTATTTATATCATATTTCTTGCATTGTGTGCTTTGGAGGATAATTTAGATTTGGTTCACCAGTCAATTGAAGGTGAAATATTTAAGATTTGTGTATGGAAAACTTAACAGATAACAAATGATTTAATCATTTCTCTTCATTTTCGTGAAAAGTTAAAAACTTTTTGTGAGATTTTGACTTTATACGTTTCATAGATGGCATGCAACACTCTTTTGAAAATAATGTTGCTGTAGAAAATCCCTTTGTCTAAGATGGCTAAATTCAGAATGAAGTCTCTATTCGTGTTTTTTTTCTTCACTTATTTTTATCTCCCAGAGTGCCCCTGTGAGATAAGGTGTATGTTGGCTAACCTTTGGGAAAAGAGCAGCCTCACACAGCACACCATTTGATTTGGCGTTGTCAAATACAATCAGACTAAGGGACTCAAAATTGCGAAAGGGTGAAGGTAAGCCAAGGGGCTCTCGCCAGTTCTCGTTCCTGCTCTGCGGGAGGGTCCAACCTCTCACTCCATCAACACTGCAAATGTCACGCCGCTCCATCCGTCAAGGCAAAGTACTGATAAGCACTCCCGCCCTGACATACGGTCGCCCCAAAAAGGATTTGGACACTTATAACTGTACAAATGTCACTGTGTTAGATAGCAAAATAGGAAACTCAGAACTTTTTTACTTGTTTGAGGGTGATTTTTAATGGATGTTCATTCACACAGGTGTCCTTTCCAACTGGAAAGTGTCCAATTTCCTTTTGTTTTCACAGTACAGTTTTTCTTTGATATTTGTAATAGAATGCAGTCATGTTCAAACATTTTTGAGTGTTACTGATAAAAGCAGTCCAAATGTTTTTGGCTACTGTATGTTGCAATTTTATTAATGCTGCTAAAGTCTGCTGGACGTTTGCTCAAAGAGGAAACCTCTGAGAGACAAGTGGTGCTGCCAGATGTTGCTCAGGCGTTTCATTTCTCGAATCGGACTTGGAAGCACGTGGCTAGATGATGAAACAGAGTTGAAAGAAACTTGGGTCAAGGCTGATTTGAGTATAATTTTTTTAGCTTCTCGATTTCAGACTTCATTCTCTGTGAAAAGGCAGACGACTTTGAGTGCAAATATGCCCTTCTTTTCCACAGAAGATCTTTGACTGGTTCTGTGAGCTTTGGTTATAGACTCTTAAATAATTCTTGAATGGAAATCATCCACCTAGACTGACTTTTGAACTCGTTTTCATGGCTGTACACCTTGGTCTACATGCATTATTGCAGACTTGAACTTGCTGCTTTTCCACCATCAGAAGTGGCCTGTGTGGCCTTTGTGCGTCTGTGGCTTACAAGTGCTTTTGCAATTTAAAGTCTGTCAAGACGAATATAGTCTCACGCCCACGGGCTTCTCAAACTCCTCTCACTGACCATCTGATGCATATTGCAAACACAAAATGGGAAGAGCTAGATAAAATCGCAAGATATTCTGATAGTTGGGAATCAGGAGTGCACCAATCGACCTGGAAACAAAGTCACATTTACAGGGTGTAGTGATACAGTAAAAACTTTTGAGGTAGAAAAGTCAAAATACAAGAACAGAACTGGGCTGCATTTTTCAAAAGCATCATGAGCTAAGTTGGTCATAGAAACCATTGGTGCATATGGTTCTACGTACCAAGGGTGATAACTATAATGATATAAAGATATAGTTCTAAATATTAAAAAATAGCAGAGTCCACACAACAACTATAACAATAATGGCGTGGCAAGCCGTTTTGACTTTTAATCATTCACAGGATATGAATTCTTGATATCCAAACATTCCTATGTGAAATTCCAATTTAAAATATCAGAAATACAATTCTTACTAGTAGAAACCATAATTGTTACGAGTGCAAATGTCTGTTCTTGATATCAAAAATTCAATTGTCACTAGTTGACAATGGTAATGGTTTTCTATTTTAATATACTGTAAAATATCATTTATTTCTGTGATGCAAAGCTCACAACTGTTTTCAACATTGATAATAACATGTCAAAACTTCTAAAGGGCCCTGTGCAGACCTGTAAGAGTTCAAATGTTATTTCTTGACATCTTTAAATGTATTTCAACATGTTACATTTGCTATTACTGATATTTGAAAATGTATTTCTGATATCAATAATTAGAGTAATTTCAGATATTTAAAATGCCTTTGTCACTAGTAACCATGTAATTATTGATATCAACAATTATGGTTTCTACTAGTAAGAGTTGTATTCCTGATATGTGAAATTGGAATTTCAACTAGTAAGAAATCAATTCTTGATATCAACAATTGAATTTGAATGGCAGTCTATGGTGACATTTCACTAGTGAAAATACAATTATAGATATCAAGAATTATAGTTTTTACTAGTTGAAATTCAATTCTTGATATCAAGAATTCGTATTTCTGCGAGTTATGACGTCATTGTTGATATCAAGAATTAACATTTTAACTAGTGAAAATGTAACTGTTGATATCAAGAATTCATATCCTGGGAATGATTAAAAGTCAAAACTGCTTGCCATATTAATGGCACAGAGAAATTATATCTTTGGAAGTACTTTTTTTATGATTTTTTTTTCCAACTGATGAACAATAAAAACATTGACAGCCATTCAGAATCCATCCTGCTTTAAGAGCTGGAGCATTTAAAGCGACAGACAACAAAACTGCAGCATGCTTAGTATGATATTGTTCGCTGGTTTGGATGCTAATATCATTATAGTTATCTTTCGTTCTTGGTCTGAAAGGCCATTTAGGCTTACAGTGTTTTTGAGAAAAGCAGCCCTGTTCTGATTTTATTATAATCTGTACTTTTGAACAGACAAGAATACATTGTTTTGTTCATTCCTGTAAATGTTTCACATCTTCTGTTTGCACATGCGACAGCTTTCCCTGTTTTTTATCCAATTTTACAACAAATTTCCACAATGTATTATTTTTTTACTTTTTGGAAAGAAGTCTCTTATGTTCACCAAGGCTGCGTTTATTTGATCAATAACACAGTCAAAAGAGTAATATTGTGAAATGTTATTACAATTTAAATTTTTTTAAAATGTAATTTATTTCTGTGATGGCAAAGCTGATTTTTCAGCATCATTACTCCAGTCTTCAGTCATATGGTCCTTCAAAAAGCATTCTAACACGCTGATTTGGGACTCTGGAAAATCACAATTTTTAGAACTTCATAATTGGCTCAAGCAGAGACGTCAAACCTCACATCTTCTCAAACTGTTAATCTTTGTTCACTTTTACCTTAAATACAGATCTTTTCCTGCCAGCTACTTGCAGCTAAATGACCAATTAGCCTTTGGAAAGTGTATATAACAATAAATTGCAAAACATAATGCAATAATGTGTGTTGAAAGGGAAAAAGGAAATGTTTTCTGAGGAACCTGAAGACTACCTGCTGAAACATTTTCAGCGTTGCTAACAAGCCAACAGGCAGCAGACTGAAAACACGAGAGGGTCTTTGTGTGGTTGTTAAAAACCACCTGTTGTTCACCTGGCTGTGGTATTTCAGCTTTGGATTATATGCTGACATTGATTTTAACCTTTTATTTACCTTTACTAATGACATGCAGCTAACAAGCTTTCGGGGTTGCAGCTGATTTCTTCAGCATTGTTAAGAGGAGCTAACCTTGGAAACAGCTAACCAGTATGATCATTACCTGCATCAACAACTGAATGCAGTAGATGTTAGAGATGCTTGAGTGCTCTGTGAGTGTTCAAGGCTTGGTGATATTTTTCTCTTTTAAGAGGTTAATTATACAACATAAACAAACATTTTTGATAGCTTTTACCCCGTTTTACCTGTTTTCTAAATGAAAACATGCCCTATGCTCAGATTAAATTGCTATCAGCATACGCAAAAACAAAATAGATTCAAGGGAAATTTAGAGTTTATTTTTACCCTCTCCATTATCAGGGATAATGCAAATCCTGATACGGCCTTGATCAAATCACAAACCCAGAATCTACGTAATTTACACAGAACACCATCTCTCCTCACAACATGCTCTCTGGCTGTCACCGCCGTTTCCCAGGTAACAGTCATTACTTTCATCGGTTTCATTCTCAGGATGCTGATGTTGTTTAAGAGATGGTGCTTTTGAATCTATTTGAATGACACATACATTCAGTGCTCTGATATGCCTGATAACTGTTGCTCCGAGAGAAACAAATTGAATATCACAGCAGAAGCTCACTGTCGATTCATATTCAAAGTCTATAATCTTCTTGAACAGAATAATAAGAATTAATATTTTTGTCTTTTAGCCTTCTAATAACTACTTCTAAGTGTTTTTGGACATGGCAATATCTATTCATAATCATTATTCATTATTATATGTATTTATTTATTAAGGGTGTAACAGTTCTCACGGTACTCACGGTTCGGTTTTTATCGCGGTTTTAGGGTGACGGTTTTTGTGCAGTTCGGTGTGTGCTATATTTTCAGGTATCTAACTGTAGTTTTCAGGTACAGAATTTAAATAAAGTAATCAAATGTAAAATGCATATAATCTTGCCTGTATAAATCATTATTAAAGTTACAAAAGCTATTTAGTCAAGAGCAAAGAGTAATTTCCTTGTCTTTTGTTGTTTGGTTAACATTAAAGAGGGGGTCTAATGCTATTTCATGCATTCTGACTTATTTACACTGTTAACTTACACTGTGAGTTGGCTTCTCATGCTAAATATGGCCACAATGTAAAAAAACAACAACAATAAAAAAAACGAGTTGGACGTATGATGGAGTATTTCTGTGCCAATACACTTCAGGATTCGTATATGTTTCGGAAAGTTTTTTTTGTGAGTATGGCCCTGTATGACATCATAAAGGGCGGAATTCCTTGCATGGGCACTTCTCCCGGATTAGCGTGTGTGAAGAAGTGTGTTTTTGGTTGTGAGGGAAAGATAACCTTGTTCAGCTTCCCAAATAACCCAGCGTTAAGGAAACAGTGGATGCAGTTTGTTTTTCTGGAGCAGCAACGGAGTCCTGCATGTGTGTTAGTTTGTTCCCGGTCATGAGTTGAAACCGCAGGCGGTGAGTGAAACTGCATCAAATGTCTGTTTTGTTGGCAATTGGTGCGTAAGTGCATATAATGACAGCAACACGAATGTATAGTGAATCGAAAGTTATCCAGGGATAATGCCATGATGTATTGCGTGTGTGTGCTCGTGACTCTTTAGCCCCACCCACTGCACGTCCTCTACGAGTTTTGCTGTTTTCGGAAAAAAATATGTGTCTTTTATAAATATGATCAAACTAGACTCAGGATGCAGTACTACTCTATAGGTACTCAAGATTACCATGAGGTTGGCAGAAACTGTGTGTGTTATGTACCCTTTAAAAACACAGACAGCCGGAATATTAGGCTGTTGTCACTTTAAGACATAATGCATGGATCCAGTACATTGATATTGAACACACGCATAGTCTTTTTTGACTGTTTATGTTCACTTAAGACATAACCTACTATGTTTGCTAGTATACTCGCCAAGTGATGATGGTGTAAATGACTTGTCTGAACCGTGGGTGGAGAATGGTATGGTTTTGATTTAAAGAAAACCTTTACATCCTTTTTTTTTATTATTTTTTATAGTTGTCTATTTGAGGATTTTTAATGACTCTTTCTGCAAATTATATAGTAATGCCATTAGGTGGCAACAAATTACTATGTTTATGAGTGACTGATTAAATAATTTAACTAACTGATTCACACATGATGACTGTTGGCTACTGCCTTAACGAGTGAGTCATAGAATCATTCACTTAAGAGATTCTTTCAAATATCGCTGTTTCATTCTGAAAAATTGCATCTACAATGTATGTTACTGTATGTGCTTTTCAGTTATTGTTTTTTTTATATATATAAAAGTAATATCTCTATGACAATACTGAGTGCTCTTGAATATTCAGAACAACAATGCTTGCTTGTGTTGCTCTTTGTTTGAATCATATCAAGTAAGGTTTATCTGGTTTATATTTTATTTATAACAATGTGGTAATGCTTATATTGGATATTCCAGTGAATTTTAAATGTAAGGTACCTCATCCAAATATATTATTTTATCTTTTTATTGTTTTAAAATATTTTTTTCTGTTTACATTACAGTGCAGATCATAAATCATCACTGACTCTCATGCTGCTGTTTTCTCCCATGCTCTGTATGTGCTGGTCTGCTTCATAACACCTGATCTGGCCAAGCACAGCTCTTTGGCTGCAGAGTGCACAATGAAGAACAGTAATTACTGTAGCCTATTTCACACACACACTTTATCCTGTCATCGGTTTTAATGATTGGCCCTGACCACAGTCTTCAAACACTGGCATGTCTGCCCTGTACCACAGCATCTTGTCTTTTTGTAATGGTCCTCCAGTATTGTTCCCTGCAATTTAGCCTGGCGCCGAGGTAGAGTATAAGAGTGGTAAAATAAGTAGAGAGAAAAAGAGACTGTCAGGGGAATACATTTACCTTTTCTTTTTTCTTTTTTTTTTACTTTTTGATGCATGGAATCCAGCACTTTTCAAAGCCAATTTGACCATCCACAGGAAATAATGCTGCCTTCACATGCTATCGGAATTATCATAAATACCTAGTTAGTTTCCTAGTTAAAAATTGGACATGAACGCCCTTTCAAGTCATATGGAAACCACTGGAAAGCTCTGGGATAATTTTGATACCCGAGTTCCCGAGTCGGGTTGGCCATAAACTTTAAACATGGCGGAGGGGGGAATGATTGCTACTGTGACTATTCTTTATTCGTTTTTTCCAAGCTTGTTTTGCTGTAAAAATACATACATATATTAATAATCATTTGAAGCATATTCTATGTTTTATACATAGCGAAAATAGCCTGTATTTTGGTGCGTTCAAGTCATGTCGAAAAGATCCTATTAACGAGTTGAACACAAATGAACGCCACCACAAAGTCGTAAATACGGAAGTTTAGGATTTTCTTTAAGCCCCGATCTTTGCGATTTGGGGGCGTGTCAGTGAGACACATGGCAGAATATCACGATAGAGTGGTGCAGGTATGACATCACTTTGTAGGCCAATCAGTTAGCATTTTAGCACTAACGGTTTCATCGTCCCGAAGTCAATGGGTTTTTTTAATGGGATTTTGACTAAATGGCTGAAATAAGGTCTGTGGTGAACACAAGCTCAAGACACTTTCACGTTTTATTCTACGACATAAAATACATCTGTATTACCCACTCATGATTTTTTTTAAACAACTGCGTGTCTTGAAAAAGGCGGTTGCTAACAAGTGGCTAAATGGGACTACAGAGGCTGTCAGGGAGATTAAACGTCATCACAGTGAATAGGTAAACTCAGGCCACTTTTACAACCTCATTATGCTCATAATTGTGCCCTTATAAAATATTCTGACTCAAACTTTCTGGGGAAATGTTTTTAGATAAAAACTGAAAGAGTTGTTGGAAGCTTAGGGATGGTGACATTGGTTTGTTTATAGCCTACTTTTAGCTTTTTACTTCATCTAGGCTTCAAAATTCATAAAAGTTGTGTTCTTCATCTTTGAAAATTATGTTGATGGACAAAACGTATATAATAAACTTTTGTTGATCACAGATCTTGTTTTTTGCCTGTGGAAAAATCCTATTGGGTTTTTGTCGAGGGAACCAGTGTAATGCTAACTGCCGGTTAGCCTACAAAGGAACGTCATACCTGCACCACTCTATATTTATAGGTATTTAGCAGTGACATTGTCAGGCTTTTCTGTTTACAACAAAATAAGCGAATTCTCTGCACAAAATATAATAGCATTGTAATATAACAGTATAATATGTAACGATAAAGTTTACAGTGGCTTCATAAATAAATAAAACATGTTTAAAAGCAATACACACCTGCACATTCTTTGTTCATTTTCTAGAAGTAGAGTTTACAACAAAGCACTTGAATGCGACAAGCGCGTAATCACAACTTCAGAAGTGGGAAGTAGGACATTTCTGATAGCACGCGATGGCAGCATTTTACTTCCTAACCAGCATGGATGTTGACTTTTAACCCTTAGCCATGACTGTTGTCTTCATATGTCATGGTGGCTGTGTCTGAATTTGCATACTCTCTTAAGTACGGCTTTTTAATAAGTAATTACTTATATATAGTATGAATGGGTGCATGGGTGCTGTACGTATTACATTTGTCATGCTGTCTTCCAGCGTCAGTTGCAGCATTGTGTGATCGTAAAGTGTCCACCAGATGCACACTTTTTGCCCTCTGTTTTATGAATACTGTGAATTCTGTGAAATACTTTTTACATGCAGTGAAAGTAGGGAGTTATGTGATTTTGGATGCAGCCTATGTTTTTATTGTATGACAACATAAAAAATGGCTGACAAACGTGATAATGCACAAAGTACCTCTGAAATGCTTTCTTTTATTGCAGTGGCTAGATGTACAACTGTCTTAAAATGAATCGTTTGGGCAGAAAAAAAACATATTGCTAATGATTATAGCCTTATTTTGTAGTAGAAATAATCGCTGAGAATATTTTCCTTTGTGATTAGACAATTAATGCATCAAAGTGATTAAACTAATACAGTGAGTCAAAACCTTACTGATGAGGACAATCATTACCCATCTGAATCTGCACATCTCTGATGGTTTCATTAAGCTCTGAAATATGCAGCGCTTTGCCTCATCTGAACCATGAAAACGCAGTTGTTTTATTGAAACTGAATGTTCTGGTCGGGCCACAGAGCTCCAAATCACGGCTATGAATTTTGATGCCAGTCGGAGGGCCAAGTTCAGTTATTGCATGTGGTTCTCATTAAACTCAGCAAATGGGAATAAAATAAGTCTGTTTCAGCGCTCAGATGTACAGGTGGAGAGGGAGACATCTGTCTAGCGATGGAGTGTGTGAATTTGTAATAAAGCAAAGTGGACTTGTTCTGGCCTGTGCATGTTTTGGAAAAAAACATCTTTTACACGTAAATTACAAGAGATTTTCGTGAAAATGTTGACTTTGACAGTCTGAAAAGACTGTTTTGAACACACTGTAACCATTTTTTATTTCATCTCCATAATTTGATTTTGTTTTACAGCCACAAATGCAGTTTTATATAACCAAGCAATGTTTGCAGCCACAAAAACATACTACAAGACGCCTAATTGAACTTGTCTAGTCAGCCTTGACTTGTTGAATGGCATCTGAAAAGAAAGCCAAAAGCATTCCTCATACTCTGCCTTACTCCTTTTGATGTCAGCTCACACTGACAGCTATTTATTCCTTGTTTATTTTTCATACTTTTGTTCAGACAGACCAAATGACAAGAGAAGAAGCACATTTGCAGCGTGTGTTTTTTTTTGTCTGCAAAGAGCACAAATGTGCCACGCTAGCTTATGATTAAAGCTGCTTTAGTATGCATTATACCTCCCGGGGTGCCGTGCAGCAGCTTTAGTTGTTCCTCTGCCATGCTAAAAGCATGTTTGCTTTACTGTTGCCATCATTTTTACGAGTATTACATGGATTTGTTAACCATTACATAAAGAAATTCAAGACTAAGACGACAGCCATGGTCTGCATTTTTTTTGGCCGCACTCTGGCTGATTATGTTTCGCAGCTTGACCTCTGATTCATACAACGAAGGATCTCAGATCTCTTTTAATTGTGCAGCGAACTGGAAATAACCCTTTCCTTTCGTCACATACATGATTAGATATCTCCATGGCACATTACACAAGTTCCTTCTTCATTACATGTCCGATTGAAGCTGTCATTGTGTCATATAAATGGACATGGTACTGCTCACGCTTATCAAATCATATTAGAGGCCAATTAATTCAGCAATGTCGCACTAACATTACGACTTGGTTCTATTATAGTGGAAGTACGTGATCCAGATGTCCAGTCAGGATGAATAACTGTGAGTAAATGAAAAGAGACTAAGTTAAGTTGGGCGTACACTGTGCTCAGGAGGTTGTGAGCCATTGATAATCAGTTAACCTGTTAATCGTGTCAAAGCAGGTACACGGCCGACTGTACTGCACGGCGAGCCGGCGGCAATGGCATGAGTTTATGTGCTAAACTATATTTAACAAATGCTTAACACACGCAAATATTGGGTAAAATATTTAATTTTCAATTGTTTTTTATCAATACAATGTTGTATAGAATTAAATAAGTATATAATATTCTAAGCATTTTTATTATCCATACTATTAAATTAAGCTTTTTAGAGTTTGTTTTGGGATAGGTTTCTAGCAATGTGTCTTAAAGGGATAGTACACCCAAAAATGAGGGAGAGTCGATGATGACAGAATTTTTTTTGTTGTTGCGTGAACTTCGCTAGGTTCAGAACGTTGTCTTTCCTGATATGTTTCTCATCGCCTGTCAACCTCTCACTCATGTCTATCTCTTTTGTGCCAATCTTCCTCCCCAGAGCGCTCAGGTATTCTGCTGCTTTGGCGGACAATGATGAATTCTTCTTATCACTCTCTAATGTACCTTCTCTTGCTCTCCTCTTCTATGCACGAGTGAGTGCAGGAAAGAGTATTTTGTCCTTTGAGCTTTGAAAGTTTTGTCTTTTCTTTGTCTTGACTGTCTGCCTCTTTTTCCACTCCAGGAAGTTCCTGTCATAGCAACACGCTCCCTGCGTTGGTTCGGACTCCTCTAATGATGCAGTCCGGTCTGGACATGAAGCCTTTCATGACCTTCCCTGTGGAGAGCTCCTCTCCGGTCGGCCTGTTCCCTAATTTCAATACGGTGAGCAAGCCTGCTTTCATCTCCCTTCTCTTGGCCATCTGCCCCTTTAATGTTGGCCTCGTTCCTGTGTGGGTTGACACTGATGGAATTAAAGCCTTCTCTGAAGGTTCAGAAAAACATTGAGTGAGGATAGATAATGTTCTTTATGTTAGGTGTATAACGTCCTTCATAAACTGCAGCTTGTGTGGTTGTTTGGAAGAGTGTCCAATAATTGTGTGCTAGCGGCTATTTAGGATGGCATACTACACTGGAGCCTCGCCCAAAAATGAGCCATGAGTTTAGCGGACAGCAGGGAATGATGTTGAAATAACAAAATTCAACTAATCACATAAACCATGCATAGTTAGGACAGCAAAATAAACTGGCTTTTCAATGTTTAAAAGGTATTTTGAAATTTTGGATTGTGTGGCTTGCATAAACCTAGAAAATGTAGGCAATTTAGGCAGATGCCAAAGCGGACAGGTGGACAGATCCTTCTGAAGGATCATGTGACACTGAAGAGTGGAGTAATGATGCAAAAAAAATTCAGCTTTGTCTTTACAGGAAAAAATGACAAAATATATTCAAATATATTTAAATATAAACAGTTATTTTAAATGTATATTACAACTACAAGTTAATATAATAAGTTATTTTATGTAATATTTCACAATAGTACTGTTTTTACTGTATTTTGATCAAATGCATGCAATCCTGGTGAGCATAAGAGACTTCTTTTAAACATTTAAAAATCGTCCCAACCCTTTAAACTGTAGTGTACTTGTTCACTTGCAGCTACAATAAACTAGGATGTTTGAGCCAGACACAAGGTTATAACCATTATAACCAATGGCTACGTTTACATGCAACGGACCCACGTTATATTAGGTGGCCTTAACTACTATGTACTAACATTTAAATTAATCATTTGATACAATGCACTTATTGTGTACATTGTACTTACATTTTAAAAATTACCTGCATGTAATTACATCTGTAATTAATTTCTGTAGTTTCATTTATAATTACACCGTTGACACTTCCCCCTACACCTAACCCTACCTTTAAACTTACCCATACCTGTCCCTAACTTTACCCAAATCCCACCTCAATATCAGCAATATCAGTGTTTTGCAGTACAATATGAACACAGTAAGTACATTGTACTTATTTTTTGATGTAAGTACGTAGTAGTTAAGGCCACCTAATATA
Organism: Rhinogobio ventralis; assembly: GCA_039654625.1. Classification (NCBI taxonomy): domain Eukaryota; kingdom Metazoa; phylum Chordata; class Actinopteri; order Cypriniformes; family Gobionidae; genus Rhinogobio; species Rhinogobio ventralis. Next base: position 9,037,522 of record CM077197.1, read on the forward strand.
AAGTGTGACCCATGCAACAAAATAATCCATTAGTAATCGGATTGACGGCTCAATCGGACTGAAAAGCCTAAACACCTTAATCAATCCGATTGAGCTTGTTTCAAATGTTTAATTCGAAAAACCAAAATGTTTAATTCTAAAATTATCCTTTCACTCAGCGTCTGTGAAGTGGAGCAGGACAACGTCCCACCAGTCCTTGTTTCAGATTCTCATTCACAGACGACTGGTTTTGGGCACGAAGGGGAATTTTTACGGCATGATAAATATGAGCAGCATGGCAAAACGGTTAATATGCTCATTGTCTCCAAATAATGACCAGAAATGGATAAATATTAAGTCTGCTGTTAAAAAAACTATGTAGGGGAATAGTTATTATGCTCAAACAGTGGGAAACTCTGCATATTTGTGCAGTGTGCGGCGCATGTCAAAAAATCTATTCTGATTTGAAGCTAGTGACATATAAACACGCTCATCAACCCGATCACTTTGTTTAGCATTCATGTAAACACTACATTCTGATTCATCAATTGGAATGAATTCAATCCGATTGAAACAAAGTTGTGCATGTAAACATAGCCAGTGATGCTGTCTACACTGGATGTGACGCGACATGACAAATCTCCAACAGCAAATATTCTAATTCCATGCCCTGTTCTAATACTAAGTGCATGTGCTATTTCTGAAACGAAGAACCAATAGATTTGCAACTGTCACTTTGTCGCATCTGGTTTAGACATGGTGTTAGTTCACTTCTGGATCAATTGTTAGTGGTCTATGTTTTTTTTTTTTTTACTTCCTTAAGTGATTATTTTTACTATTCCTAGCATAGCGTGGGCAAATATGACAAAAAGCATTGCAGGCAAATTGGTCATATTTGCTCACTCTATTCAACGTTGTCATGCACATTTGCAGGAATACACAAAGAAGATGAAGATCAGATTCAAAGGCTTTAATAATCCACACTGGAAAACTTAAATAACAGAAGGTAGGCATTAACGAAAACGGACAACTGAACACTGAATAACTGCAACTTAAGTACAAGCCAAATGAATGAAATAATGATAAACACCTGTGCTGATTAAATTAATTACCATGACAACTAAAAAGTGGCGGGAAAACTGAACTAAGGAAGACAGGAAGACTATGATAATGAATCTAAGAATGAATGTCTGCTGCTCCAGTTTTATTATCTGCATTTTGTTCTTGTAACCTTGATATTAAAAAAAGTAGCAATAACAGATGTTCAGTTTATCATATCAATTAATAGCAGTTAATTTTTTTTATCAAAGTATGCAGCCCTTGTATGCAGTATATTCCATTCTGAATGTCGCCAGTGTGTTTGAGGGAAAGTCTGCAGACGTGTCGACCCCTCATGCATTGATTTCAGCCCCTGATCCAACCCCCAAAATGAGGGAGCAAAATCGATTTGTGCTTTTATCTCCCCAAACCCAGACTGCTGTGGTGATGGCAATGAAGGGAGACGGAGAGAGAGAGGCTGATGGGATCGGAAATAGAAAGAAAGTCAGTCTGAATTTGGGGCTTGTTTTACCACTGCCATTTTATTGTGCTGCTCAAAACCTTCTTCTTTCTTTTCACTCTCTCCCTCTGTCTCTTTCACTTTCTTGTCACTCTTCTCACTCTCCGCTTTGCACTGTCCTGCTGTAATTCAAAGTGACAGTGCTCTTTACAGCGGTTAGTGGAGGCCAGCCTTGGGTCATTGTGACACGAGGGTGGTGTGCCATTCAGAATTCAATTACAATTACAATGTCTTTTAAATGTCAGTTCAATTCTTGAATTCAATTTCAATTGAGATACCAGACAGGGTGCAATATTAAAATGTTATATAATGTAGTAATACCCCTTTACATCACCTCCTTAAGGTATAATCTACTCACCCTCAAGCCATCCTAGGTGTTTATGACATTTTTCTTTCAGACGAATACAATCAGAGTTATCCATAAATATTCATATTTAACATGTTATAAAGTAAAATATCTAGCTTCTGGTGGACTGCCTTCCATATTGAACTTACGGAAAAAGCGCAACTCCTCGCGCAGTTCAAAACATTTACGCTACGTCCGACGTCATTATCGCGCCAGTTGCGCCTTTTTACACTATGTCCGACGTCATAGCAGCGCCAGTTACACTTTCTTCGAAAGTTGAATACGGAAGGCGGTCCACCAGAAGCTAGATATTTTACTTTATAACGTGTTAAATATGGATATTTTTCTTACAAAAACCCATCGATATGCTTCAGAAGGCCTTTATTAACCCCCTGGAGCCATGTGGATTACTTTCATAATGGATGGATGCACTTTTTTGGGCTTAAAATTTTGGGCTGCATTTATAAAGCTTGGAAGAGCCAGGACGTATTTTAATATAACTAGAAGAAAAAATAGAAGAAAGTCATATACACCTAGGATGGCTTGAGGGTGAGTAAATCATGTAGTAATTTTCAATTTTTGGGTGAACTTTCCCTTTAATGCCATCATCCTCCAGAAAGTGAATATATATTTTAATTATATAATATTGAATTGAAAGTCAGTAAATTCTTCTTCCTGTCAGTGCAGCATGACTAACTTCCTGTGTAGTGTTGTTAATTCAATTCTAATTCCAGCTTTTGAGTTCAAAGGAAGTAAATTCTTGAATTCTAACCAATCTGTCTGCAGTTGACCGCACTGTTTTTATGGCCCAGCACCCAATGAACTGCACCAAAAATAAACAAATAAACATGGCAGAAGCTGTCATAATTACTGCTTGACTGTTGGTGCAAATCAAGAGGTTTCTCCAGGCTGCAATCAAGCCACCGCAAAATTAGCGTAATTATACCGTCTCCCTACAAGGCCATCAAATGAATTATTTTCTCCTAATGAAGCTAATCACAGTAGTCTCTGTTGAGCTTCCCAGGAATAGCATAGGCTAATGATAGTTAGTGGTGCACACGATTTGCCGAGGTATCACTTGATCAGCGTTGTTGTTTGTTTGTCTCTTATACTAATCTCACCTCTCCTACCTCTCTTGTCATGCTGACTCCCCTCCAATCAACATCTAAGGTTGTCAGCCGGGTTATTTCTACTATGCAGTACATTTTCACGTGCCCTTCTCTTAATATATTAAATATTGTCGTTTTTTTATCAAAATATCACAATTAAGTAAACATAGATGTGAATTTTAATAAATTTCACCAGTTTGGTTTGAGCGTATATTATCATTTTTCCCTAAGTGAATAAAAAATTTACCTAACCCTAACCTTCTATTTGAAATATTTCAAACAAAGCGTATTTGTAATATTGTTTTAATTGATAACCAAATGATAGGTTCCTCAGTTTCACTTTACATCCCGTTAGTCTTTTGTAATATCCATTTACAAAACAAAAGCCACTTCCGTAAAGACTTCATTCTCCAGGAAGTGATATCGTTTTGGAGGGAAAGCTTCAGTGAGTATTGACAATGGCCACATTACACACTGCAGTTTAATTCATTTGTCAGTTCACCTTTTAGTGCTTAATCCTGTTCTGTACACACAGTTCAGTAATTTACGGGAGTGACAACCGAATTAACTACAACTGTACAATTTCTTAATGGCGTATTTAAATGTGCATCAGAGATGTGTCTCTCTTTTGTATGTGTGAGATGCAAGAATTTGTGTCAGATCTGTTTCCAGATCATGTTAGAAAAAAACTACGAACAAGAACATGCCCACAATAAACCGAGATAAGTCCAAATGCTTTATATTGAAAACAACCCGCACCTGCCCACTTTAATATTCCCATAAACTTGATCGCTTTATGAACCAAACCTAAACAAGCCCAAAAACGCTTATAATAAGTGGATATGGCAACACTTCAAGAGCTTGCTCTGCAAAGCAGCCTTCCAAACCGAAACAAAACATGATGCCTCTGTAAACGGAGCTTTACTTAAAATTGCAGAGCATAATCGCTGTAATTTTACTTTTGTCAAAAATAGTGGTTATCAAACATGTGAGATGCCAGAACTTTGCTATGGTTACCATGCTGTCAATCATCGCAGTTTTGGGAGTAAATATTTAAATGTGGTTGTCACTGCTGAATCTTTACAGTGTGTACACTGCCAATGTGATGCATTCTGTGATATTTTGTGAGATTAGTTGTTTTATCTAAAACATTTCATCCTCCTTGATAAAATCACAGAAATTGGTATGATGTCATAATTTTGAAAGTTAAAAAATATCAAGTTGAGTCCTTGCTTCAGTTTTATCCCAACTTTAGCTCTTTATTTTTTATCTTGTTAGGATTCTATGTTAGGATTTATATCTTTCCATTGAGTAAAATCAATTTAAAGATTCTCAGCCTCAGCTTCTTACCAAGGCACATTTCTAAATGTTTGATATATCTTTTTTTTTTTTTTTTTTTTTAGAAAACTTTCTTTAAATTATAGCATAAATATTCTTTTAAGTTACAGAGTTTTGAAAGTACTGAATAACACAGGAATTACTCAACAGAGAGATTTAGAGAAAAGAGAACTGCCATTGTGTCATAATAACAAAGAGTTCTGCGTGTGTGTGCCCTGACATATGCCTCTCCTGGCACACCGTCAGAGCCGACTGTTTGTGGAACATTATGAGCAGGTGTCCTTATGTATAATTAGTGCTTCCTCCACTCCACATGCAGAGAAAGCCTGCAAGTCCTCCCAAGCTGCTATTAACACAAGTCTTACTGAACATGATATCTATGATTACACTATGATTTACACTAGAGATGTGAATTAAGAATTTAATCTTTTTTATTTCCAGATCCACTTAATGGTTCCATTAACGATTCAAAAGCGCTTTTCAGGGTTCCAAGATTCAGGGTTCTGTTATTTCGGTCTGTTTATTCTTGGTTTGGTGACAGAGCTCTGAAACTCCTATTGTCTCCTATTGTCGGCTTTGAGTTCACTCATGCCGTGCACTCTTCTGTCCATGTGAGTTGTTTTGTGTGAAGAGTGTGGTGTTCGGATCCCGGCACTTCAGTCTAGTTTGGTTTCGGTTCTGTGTCGGGGTTCAGACATTCATGCTCTGTGTGTTTTGTCCGTTCTCTTCGTTCTTGTTGTGTGAGCGTGCGGTTTTGAGTTTGCTCGGGCCGTACCCTCTTCTGTCCGCTTGTGGTGTTGTGTTCTGTGTAGTTTTATGTTTTATGGTTTATGTTTACATCGGCCGTGTTCATGTTGTCATGTTGTATATGTGGACATGCAGTCAGTTAGTGCTCTCATTGGCTGTGTGTTCGTGTCTTGTTTTGTTCGAGCGCATGGCTTGTGACCGTGTTCGCTGGCCATGTGCTCTTGTTTTTGTTTTGTTTGATTTGAGCACATGGCTTGTCAGATTTGTTTCTTTGTGCCATGCCCTCTCATGTTTATTGTGTAACCCCGCCCTGCTTGTTATCTGATTATTGGTTCATTTGCCCCACCTATCCTCCCTTGTTACCTGCTTTGTTTGCTGCCCTATTTATTCTTCTTGTGTCCAATCCTGTGCCAGTTTTTCATTTAATGTACCGGTGTTCCCAGTTGACTCCTGCCTTGTCTTGTCTTGCCCAGTGCAGCTGCCAGTTGTGTTTTCCTCCACGTGGTAGTTTTTTTTTTTTTTTTATTATTATTTAATTATTAAATAAAAGCCCATTGTTCTCTGCATCTTGAGTTCTGGCTCATCCCTCACCCAACCCTGACACCTATAAAAGATAGCACAACAATTATCAACTGTAATAATAAGAAGAAATATTTCTGAAGGATCATGTAAGAGTGGAAACTGGAGTAATGGTTGCTGAAAATACAGCTTTGCATCACAGGAATAAATTACTGTTTAAAATATATTAAAATAGAAAACAGTTATTTTAAATTGTAATAATATTTCACAATATTACTGGTTTTACTGCATTTTTTATCAAACAGATGAAACCTTGATGAAACATTACCATTCAAAAGTTTGGGGTCGATTTTTTTAGTATATAATATAAACAAACAAACAAACAAAATGTTAAACAAAAAGTACCATTCATTTTTTCTGTGTATGTTTAGTTCAAGTCGGATACACTGTTAAAAAAAAAGTTGCTGCCTTAAATTTTTACAATCAACTTAGCCGTATAAGTCATTACAATTTAAATTACATTAAACTGACTTGAAAAATTAAAAATTAAAAATGTAAATTAGTTCAATCTTGTAAAACATAAAAAAGAGTTGAAAACTGCATATTTTGAAGTAAGTTAAAGTAATGTAAAAACATATGCTGTCATAACCTATTGATCATATAATTTTTTTACAGTGTAGTAATGACCAAACATTTTCTGTATGTGACTTAAATGTGAGTTGTTTTGATACGTTTTTTATAACAGACCCTGCTCATAGGAGCCATTCATTTGCGAATCAAACTGTGCATTTTTGCATGCAAGATGTACTGATGTGATGTACAAGCAATTTGTTTTGTGTTCAATGTTTTATTGTCCCACAATGGCTGAATAAACGTTTAAGAAACATTAACACAAAAATCACATGGTTTGGCTATTGAAACAATTTCAGAAGAACCCATTCTCAGTTCGCAACCATAACAAACACAAATGATAACAACAGAGAGTAGAAACGGACTAATTTGTCTCATGATTTGTGAAATATATTGAATAAATCTCTGCGATAGTGGCAGTTGAGGCAGCATTGGATAAAGAGGAGTTAGTCATCAGTGTGATTGTATTTATGTGCTTGAGAGGACTGCGCCCGATGAAGGATCCCAGCATGATTACAGCGGGCGCATAGTCACGGCTCTCTCTCTATGACTGAAATCAATGCTGCCAGAGTCACAACAGACTGAGGCCAGTTTGTGCTCAGCCAGGTGTTCTCAGCCATGAAGAGAATCACCACATTATCCATCTGCTGTGCTTTCTGTTCTTCAGAGACAGTCTCCGGCCTTGGCAAGGTCACAGCTATCGGCTCACTTTAAGATATTCTTGCTATTACAGAGCTACAGATATCATGGAGGGAGCTCGTAAATAGGTTCAGAGACAGCAAAAGTGAAAGAAATAAAAATAAGAAGAGAGATTGATGTATCCTAAGTGTTGTCCCGAGAGATGCCATAGTGGACGTTAGCATAAACTCTTTGCTTCTCTGGCTGTTTTCTCTTTCAGGTCAACTAATGTCATGGTTTAGCAACAGTTTGAAGAGAATTTCATAAGATTTCTGCTTTTGCGTTTGTTTTCTTTGTTGATATTGCAGGTATGTGAGTGCACTCTGTCAGGATGATATTCATTCCAGAAGTGCAATTTAAATTGATTCGACAGTGACTAACTGGGGTCTCTTCCACTCGAATGAGATTAACCTTTAAATGCATACCTCGGGTCTTTAGTGACCCAGGACGTCATTCACTACCCTCCTCCTTATTCATTTTTTAAAGTTAGACATCAACCTTCTTAGTATTCCTCAATAAATTCATTATAAACAATATAATAAGAAAAAAATAACAAAATTATAAAAGAATGCCTGTTTTCCCATACATTTTTTGTAAAAATTATATAGGGTCGCTAACGACCCAAGGTGTGTGAGAGTGTATATATTTTTTTCTGCACAACAATAATTGATTGATAATCTTTAATGACAAAGTAAGTGCAATTCACATTTATTCCACAAAGTGGCAATGTCTGATACACAATGATGAAGTGACGTTTCACTCATAGGTACCGCAGGCAGGAAACAAAAGAATAGGAAGTATCATCAGCAAAATTTGAAACGGCTCAGCGATTTACTGCAGAGCAAATACTGAACTCAATCAAATATTAGTGTCACTGTCAATTGATGGTGGATCTGCTGAAGAAGCTGTCAGCGATCAAAATATTGATTTTGAAGATGTTGAAAATGATAGTTTTGAGATTGCAAATAGGCTCATATTCACCATCCCAGGCATTCTTAAAACTATCATTTGCTGAATGTCCTGGGAAATAAGCTCTGATGCGGACAGTGATGATGGTAAAAACATCTGCTAAAACTGAACCCTTCCAAGCTCCAGAAGTTAGCAAAATATGCTTAATTTTATTATTTTGTAATTGTTACTCTAATTTAATCCGTGTTAGATATAGATCCGGGTCACTAAAGACCCGAATATGTAAGAATGATTGACGAAACAGTTATGCATTTAAGGGTTAACAATGTCTGATTGACAAGCAACTCTCATGAGATGGGGCTCCGCCCACAAATTGTGATATCATTGTATTTGTTTGTATCGGAGGTTAACTGTTACTGATGGAGTCAGTCATGTTGATTTGGGCAATTAGCCCTCTTCAAATTATTTGAAGGGTGCTCATGTGCGCTCCCTTTGCAGCCTGTATGAAATGTAGTCTCAACCTCAGACATAACGCCCACGGACCGTTAGCTAAACGTCTGAGGCATATGACACACAATATTGGAAACACATCAGGAGTTGAATTCTATAGGAGTTCCGGAAGATGTGTGCGTCATATTCTTTAACAGTCCACCTGGAAATAAAGCCATCATGATGCCAAACCCCCTCATGGAAGAAGAAAGCTGTCATGTTTATGACAATGAGTGCTTATCAGGTTCAACTAAACGTTGGATTTTCAAAAGTATTTGAAGTATGTGACATTGTAGGGACATCGACTTTATATTTTTACGCCTCTAAACATGATGCTGAACAAAGCAAACTGTGATTGGATACTTTACATGTCAGTCAGATGGCCTCTGGGTGGTCCTTGTCCAATGAAAGCTGCTATGGAGTCCAGACCTTCTGCCGTCAGTCTGAAGGTCAGGCTATGCAAGATTATATGTAGTGTGGTCTTAAAATATATATTGAACCTCTCTTGGCTCAGAATAAAAGCACATTTCTGATAAACGCTGTAATTAGCTCTTGTTTTAGTACCTGATATTATTTCAAACAGTTAAAGTTGTCTTTTTGCCTATGCATTAAGAAAAAAAAGGCAGATGGAGCTAAAGTCAGAACACGTTTGTCCAGCGCAATAAATAAGCGAGAAAATCGCACACAAAATGTGTTAAATCTAGACAGATCAAGCATAAGAAAGCAGCCTTCACATTTGAATTGGCTTTTTTTGACTGGTGTAAAGATGGAAAAAATATGACAAATCAAAAAAAGTTAAATTGTCATTTGATCTCTTAAATTGAGCAAAATGACCGAATTAATTCAAAAGCAAATTCAGTTTACAGTTCTGATGGTTTAACATTTATTTATTCACTTATGATTTTATATGTTATTTCTGATCTCATATTTTGACGTTTGACATTTAAAAATTGATTGACCATTTAATGTGCAATCATATTGTTGACATTTCAGTTTTGAAATCTCTGAGCAATGTCAGTACAAGCTGATTAATATTCATGAGCTCATTTTTTTTTTTTTGCCACATTGCCATCCATCTTCAGTTTCCCCCCTCTGTAGAACTTGTTCCAACACCGCAGGTTGAGCTGCGTCCCATACGCCAGATTTTGATTACACCTCAGGACGCTCCAGCCACATGTTGTGAAAGAGCACAGCAATCCCACCAACTGTATCTTCTCACCTGACCCCTCCATCTCCCACAGTCATTATATCTTTAGCCTGTAACTTCCCTGCACTGATAGCTGTTGTGCTTGTTGTGGTGGGAGAGCGAGATTTTAATTACAGATTACCGCTGTTCAGCGTCATGCACAACAGGTAGCGTGTCAGAGAACTGACAGACTGCAACTATGGACTTTGGATTCTTTAAAAAAAAATTTACATGGGGAGGTTTCTGTACTGTGGTTGGTAGAGGGAGGAACAGCATTAGTGACCCACAGAGGGCATAAATGGATGGCTGCTACTCCACTGTACCGTCCCCTAATCAAATAGAGAGCACTCTTATCCAAGGATAAAATAGCATCAGCAAAATGTACCCAAGTCTACTTGAAAAGGTACATGGGGTCCGGTTCATTTGAACTTACAATTAGTGCAAAAGCAGCCTGGCCTAACTCACAGAGGTGAACTGCTACTGATGACATAATTTATATATATATATATATATATATATATATATATATATATATATATATATATATATATATATATATATATATATATATATATATATACACTCACCTAAAGGATTATTAGGAACACCTGTTCAATTTCTCATTAATGCAATTATCTAATCAACCAATCACATGGCAGTTGCTTCAATGCATTTAGGGGTGTGGTCCTGGTCAAGACAATCTCCTGAACTCCAAACTGAATGTCAGAATGGGAAAGAAAGGTGATTTAAGCAATTTTGAGCGTGGCATGGTTGTTGGTGCCAGACGGGCCGGTCTGAGTATTTCACAATCTGCTCAGTTACTGGGATTTTCACGCACAACCATTTCTAGAGTTTACAAAGAATGGTGTGAAAAGGGAAAAACATCCAGTATGCGGCAGTCCTGTGGGTGAAAATGCCTTGTTGATGCTAGAGGTCAGAGGAGAATGGGCCGACTGATTCAAGCTGATAGAAGAGCAACTTTGACTGAAATAACCACTCGTTACAACCGAGGTATGCAGCAAAGCATTTGTGAAGCCACAACACGCACAACCTTGAGGCGGATGGGCTACAACAGCAGAAGACCCCACCGGGTACCACTCATCTCCACTACAAATAGGAAAAAGGGGCTACAATTTGCACGAGCTCACCAAAATTGGACAGTTGAAGACTGGAAAAATGTTGCCTGGTCTGATGAGTCTCGATTTCTGTTGAGACATTCAGATGGTAGAGTCAGAATTTGGCGTAAACAGAATGAGAACATGGATCCATCATGCCTTGTTACCACTGTGCAGGCTGGTGGTGGTGGTGTAATGGTGTGGGGGATGTTTTCTTGGCACACTTTAGGCCCCTAAGTGCCAATTGGGCATCGTTTAAATACCACAGCCTACCTGAGCATTGTTTCTGACCATGTCCATCCCTTTATGACCACCATGTACCCATCCTCTGATGGCTACTTCCAGCAGGATAATGCACCATGTCACAAAGCTCGAATAATTTCAAATTGGTTTCTTGAACATGACAATGAGTTCACTGTACCAAAATGGCCCCCACAGTCACCAGATCTCAACCCAATAGAGCATCTTTGGGATGTGGTGGAACGGGAGCTTCGTGCCCTGGATGTGCATCCCACAAATCTCCATCAACTGCAAGATGCTATCCTATCAATATGGGCCAACATTTCTAAAGAATGCTTTCATTTGAATCAATGCCACGTAGAATAAAGGCAGTTCTGAAGGCGAAAGGGGGTCAAACACAGTATTAGTATGGTGTTCCTAATAATCCTTTAGGTGAGTGTGTATATATATATATATATATATATATATATATATATATATATATATATATATATATATATATATATATATATATATATATATATATGAAGACTTCCAATGCAAAAGCCTCTAAAATGCCACCTTGGTCAAAAATGAGATAATGATACTGAGTGAATGCTCTCTGCACATAGTATACAAAAATGCTAATTTTAAAGAAAAACATCAGACGGACTTAGAGGCTTTTGCATCTGAAGTCTTCATATATATATATATATATATATATAGTGTTCGTGCTGCCTTAAACGTTTCAGCTTAAAATGTGAAGTTGTTCTAAGTGACAACTTGGATATTTGAGTTGACTAAACTTAAAATGTTAAGGTAGCATGAACACTTACTTTTTTAAGTTGAAACAACATTTTTTTTACAGTGTATAGATAGAAAGATAGATAGATAATTACTTTTTTTTATTAATTAATTGTTTAAATTAAAATGTATTTTTATGAATTATAAAAAACAAAAAATTAACTCTGCTCTCTCTCTCTCTCTCTCTCTCTCTCTCTCTCTCTATCTCTCTTTCTCCCTCTCTACAATTGTATATGACATTTAATATTATATATTTTTATGAAAAAAGGCATTTACTCAAATGTGTTTGTGTGTGTGTATATATATATATATATATATATATATATATATATATATATTATGTATGTATGTTAATATGTATGTTAATAATTTAATGAAAGCAAATAATGTGTACACAAACTTTATGGGGAAAAAAACTGCAGAAATGCAGAAATTGATTTCTATACATTGGCAAAGCTGTCGATACTGGAAACTAGTAGCACAGGCACTTGCAGACCTCCAGTGATTCAGTGATTTAATTGCTGTCACTGTAAACAGGGCTTGCGATGTCATTAAGCTAAATAGCTGGTTAATGTGGAATTCAAAACATCCTTTTTTTTAAATAAAGTCAAGGCTTTGGGTTTAATCCATCCAACACGAAGGGTGAATGAGTCGTAAATTCTTAATGGGCCAAGTTCATACGAACTCTTATCAGGAGTGAACAGAATTTGCTGTGTAGAGTTGACTCCTGTTTACCCAAGCTCATCAGTTATTCAGAACTAATCAGCCTGAGATGCGAGGTTCAGCAGGCAGACAGGGTGACAGCGAGCGAGGGAGCGTGCATGTGTGTTTTTGAGAGATGGAGAGAGAGAGAGAGAGAGAGGTGTTACCGTGAGAACAGTCCTCCAGTGCATCGCTGCCGGAGCGCAAGCCACACCAAGTCTCTTTCGGTCTCTCTCTCCGCTGGACTCCTCTCTCGGTTGTTATTTCACACAAAAGTGCGCTATGGACACTCTCCATTTGCTCCAGGTAAAATATGCCAGAATTGTGTCTCAAGTTGAATATGCAAGATTTTTTTTTTTTTTGCTTTTGTCTGTATTTCAAGTGAGCTATGAAATGCCTTCCTATAAGAGAGACGGCTGTTGTGAGTGTGTGAAATGGTTAAATTACTTGGAGGCAAACTCAGAAGTCAGCTCTCTCATGCCAGGGTTTCATGCATGGCTTCGAGAAGTAGTGAAACACTGTGCGTAATCCTATTGGATGCTGCACAGCACATTTTTTAGAGCTTGTTAAATTTTGTCCGTTTATTTTCTTGTCTCATTAAATTCTCAGATCCATGAGCATAGATTTGGGACAGAACGGGAACGTGTCCCTACCACAGTTAGAAACTACTGAATAATTTCTGATCATTTCTGCTGCAACTTTGTTATTTAATTTGTTCAATTAAAGTATTTTATGTGTAAACATGGACTATTTCACTGAAAATTCACTAAAAATCTATGCAATCTATTCTACTTACAATACAGTTTGAAAGTTTGGGGTCATTAATTATATATACAGTAAATATTAAAGACATTTGTGCTTTTCTGAATGGACACATTAAATTCATCACAAGTGGCAGTATATACATTTATAATGTCTATAATGTTTCTGTTTCAAATAAATGTTCTTTTTAACTTTCTATTCATCAAAGAATCCTGATGCATCACATTTTCCACAAAAAGATATTAAGCAGTTTTCAGTTAACAGTTTTCAGCATAATAAACATTAGAATGATTTCTGAAAGATCATGTGACACTGAAGACTGATGTTGAAAATTCAGCTTTGCGCTCACAGAAATTAATTTAAAATATCTCAGAATGGAAAACTATTCTTTTGTAATAAATAAATTGTAATAATATTTCAGAATATTGCTGTTTTTACTGCATTTTTCATAAAATAAATGCAGGCTTGAAAGAAAGAAGAAGCATTGAAAAAATCTTGCCGACCCCACACTTTTGAACGGTGGTGTATATAAACTGCTGCTTCACATGGAAACTTTATCTATGAACTATATGAAAAAGAGATGCGTAAAGATTCTTCAAAGTGATCCTTTTGTGTTTTACAGAAAAAAAGCTATTGTTTTTTTTAACTCGTTTTTTTTACTTTTACTTTTTTTAAATCAACAAACAGTATCCGCTCCTGACTGTAGATAAGGTAGTGCAGATTCAGGGTCTTAGCGCTAGTTTATGTTAAACATTTTGTGAGCTTTATTTTCTAATTGCTTTATATGTAGACCCACTTTTGGAAGAGGTCTAGTGTCCTTGCGCTGTACAGCCTGAGGGTGGCGCTCTTATTTTGATTGACAGGCTTTAAGTAGGCCTACCTAAAAAATTTTTTAAAAAAGCCCATCTTATAATTGCTTCAATGTAGTATTTCCTCAGAATGTTGTTTCAGGTGAGGAAAAGAAAACCATGTCTATTCTCAGAACAAATATAAAACGAACAGAACAGAACTATATAAAGGCTATTCACAAGAACATGTTAATCAGACTAATATACACATAGCTGAAGTGGATTCATATCGTCTTGGTCTTAAGCTTGGTTTACGTAAAGGCTGATTTATACCCCTGTGTCAGACCTACGTTGTAGGCTACGCGTCAGTTTTCATTTATACTTCTGTGTCGTTGTCTACTTCGATGTGCAATTGCACATGCAGACCGCTAGTAGGCAGTGTCAATGGGCGCGTTGATGGTGTAACCCACAGTATCAAGGCAAATGCCAAAGAAGAAGCAGCTTGTTGTTAGTGATGGGCATTCCGGCTCATTTGACGCAGCTCACTGAAAAGAGCCGGCTCTTTTGGCTCACAAACGGCTCTTTAAAAAATAAATGTTTTAACTATGACTTTGACTATGATAGGTGTGAAAACAATCCTAATTAAATTATTAAATGAAATCATACTCACAGTGTCTTACAATTTCTCTAAAAATGCATTGATTTGTTATGAAAAAATAATACTATTAAACATTTGCATTCAAATTACAACATTTTAATGTATAGAAACAACATAAAAATACTATTTGAATCTGAACAACATAATAGAACCCATATTAAAGAAAAATAAATAACTGAAAGGATTAAACTGGTCCCTCTTTTTCTCTCTTCTTTATTGCCATTTTATAACCAGTATGAACTATCTCACTAGTTAAGTTATGTATAACTAGCACGCACGCACGCACGCAGAATAATTGGTTGACACCGCGTGATTGACAGTAACAGAATGTGAGGCTGATCAGACAGTCGAAATGAATGTGTGTGCGTCTTTAGGCCTATATAATTTTTTTTGTTGTTCTTTGAATTATTTGAATTATATTATTTTAAATAAAATTCTAATAATTCATTGTCTCATAATGATTTAATTTCTATAGGCTATATTTAAAAAAAATAGAGTCGGCTCTTCAGATATGCGAGCCAGCTCCCGACGTTCACCTACAAGAGTTGGCTCTTAGAGAACAGGTCATTTATAAATCACAAGCGGAAATGCGTATGAGGAAAAGCGACGCTAATGTATTTTAAATTTTTTTTTTGACCTGAGGGAGGGGTTCTAGCAGACCAATCACAGCGCTTGCGGTCCGCGTAGAATTGACACATTGTTACATTATGCATGTCAGGCTATGCATGCTACAGACAGCCTATGATGTAGCTACAGTGTAGGTTCGACGCAGAAGTATAAATCAGCATTAAATGGGGCAGTCTGAAATCTGCCCCAATGGCTTTTAATAAGAGTGCGCTGCAGTTCCATTTTTCACCACAGATTTAAATTGGAAAATTGTGGGGCGCTGTAGAGCATGCCTGCCGAAGCCATATGTTAAATTAATATATCCCGCTTACTTTATGACTTAAAATAATCTAGAAAATCTGAATAATATTTGTTGCAGAATTCTGAACACATTTACAATTTATTATGGATTCAGTTTATATAGAGGTCAATCTATGTTTTGGATAAATGCTGGGGCTCTGCTCCACCTGCCCTTACAGACGAGCCACGGCTGTCATCAAATAGAAGTCTTTTGTTTGGAGGATTTTATTCAACATATAAGAGACAGAAGACAAAATCTATATAAAAAGAACAACTGTTCTGAACTTCTGTTTCACTGTTTTTCTGAAAATATGTGTTCATTTGATTTGATTTTAAAACATGTTAAAACCAAACCTATGCTAAGCTTCTTGTTTTGCAGTGATGAAGTGTATTTGTTGTAATTTGCTGTCATATCTTTTAGCATTCAGGACTTAATTGGAGAAAATGAGTTCATATTTGTAAAGGTTTATTAGAGGGTTTTGTCTGCTTGGATTTCTAATTATTTGTTTGATTAAAGGATAACAAGCTGGCATAACTTCAGGAGCTGCAATTGATCAAGTCCACAAAGGTGCTTGGTTGCTCTCCTGTGTTGATGTGCCATTGTTCACATTTGCTTTCCTGTCTTCATCCTCCTTGGTTCAGTAATCAGAGTATCTATTTCTATCAGGTTGAGCCCAGGAGAACAGCAAGGCTGCCATTGATTCTCACTGTTAAACAGCTGTCTTGCCTGCAGCTTGGGATCCTTATTGCTCTCATTTTCACCTTGTGTTCAGGGTCGTGGAGACTGACTAATGCAGAGGACACTTTGTGTGTGTCTGATTCATGTCTCTCTAACTCTCATTCTAATGCTGTTTTCATACTTAGTTCCTTTTCTCTTCAGTTAATTTTATTTTGTCTCTTTGCAAATTATACTTTTTGGTCCAAACCGCGGTGCGTTCATCGGTGTAACTGCATTGTGAGTGCTAGCAGCAGCTGCGTACTACTTTAACTAGGTAATGACTCAGTACTGGAAGATGCCAGCTTCACTGTTTTATTTATGTTTTTGTCACTTTGAATTTACCACCAAAACTTTACATTCACAGAACACAGGTGCGGATGTATTGCAATAGAAGCAATACAAAGGTTCATTAACACTGCCAGTGATTTTCTGGAATCTGTGCGTGCATTCACACACATCCAGTAAAGATCCCGTAAAGACACGTGACATCAGGATGTCTCTGCAGCATCTTAAAGGAGTAGTTCACTTCAGAATTAAAATTTCCTGATAATTTACTCACCAAATGTCTTTCTTTCTTCAGTCGAAAAAAGAAATTAAGGTTTACATAATATGTGGCGCATCACAGAGCAGCGCAAGACAAACATTTGTGGTTAAAAAGTATATAATTGAAACCCTTATTCCTCGGCTGGGATCGTGTAGAGCCCTTTGAAGCTGCATTGAAACTGGAATTTGGACCTTCAACCCATTGTACCCCATTGAAGTCCACTATATGGAGAAAAATCCTAGAATGCTTTCCTCAAAAAACGTAATTTCTTTTCGTCTGAAGAAAGAAAGACATGAAAGTTTTGGATGACGTGGGGGTGAGTAAATTATCAGGAAATGTTCATTCTGAAGTGAATTACTCCTTTAAGTTTGCTTACAGTCTGCTTTTGCATTTTTTTCTGATTCGATCATAAACTAGCGCATCGCGAACCATTCCACTAAGCTGGCAAATGTTCTTCAACGTCATCACTATGACACACACCTTACGGCATTGATCCTGCCTTTTGTTTACACAGAACGCGTTCCGGGACTGATCCCGGCAATGTTACTAGGTCCCCATCCCAGGATCGATCCCGGGATCAATGACTTTTGGTCAATTTATTGCATCATTGCTGGTTATGAAGCAATGCTTTATATGACCAGTATGACCAGAAGCATGAAAATATGCTAATTCAACATTTATTAATAGCGCTTCATGTCCACAAATTGGACATATTACCTTTATACTATTTTCAAACTGTACCCCAACCCAACACATTTTTTAGTTTTTTAAGTAGACTTGCACACCTTTCACATCGGCCACACGTTACACACTCTGACGACAAACAGACTCTGGTCCACAGCAAAATCTGTAGTGTGAAAGCACTCTAAATGTTCCTCTGCTCTTTGTCTTCCAGATGGACCCTGTCCAGAAAGCGGTAATCAACCACACATTTGGAGTCTCTATTCCTCCCAAGAAAAAGCTAGTTATTTCTTGCAACATCTGTCAGCTTCGCTTTAATTCAGATGTGAGTACAAAAAACAAACTCTCTCTGGCTATTCATGTGTGTTTATATAAGGGTGTGTAAATGTTTGTCTTTGGTTTGTGCATGTGCTGCATCTCCTACTAGTATACCCCTTTCTCTTAAATATGGAAAGAGAAGTGATCTTAGCCCATTCCAGTCCTGCCTGTGTAAAAGTGGCTGTTATAGTGCTGTGTTTTGCTCTGCACGCTGATGGCTGATTAAAACTAGCCCCAGTACAGCCGTTTAGGGTGCAAGTGGCAACGCTCTTCATTAATCATACAAAACAAGGTAAGTGCGCTAATGTATGGTAATTTTAGCAGACGTGGTGCTGCCAGTTCACTCAGCCAGCTTCTAATGAACACTTCTCAACCATTTTCGACAAGACGCATACTGGATCATTTAAATCATTTCATTGAAATCAATTGTTATGTTTTGTCAGTGCTCTAACTCATTCACTTCCTTTACCTGTGTTGATTGCACACTAAGCCATTGAGCCCATAATAAACAATTCAGCACAGATGCTAAAGTACGCCTTTATAATACATTTTTGATGTTATTAGTTGCATAAACAAAGCCTAAGGGTTTACATAAGGTTGGGAATCAAGAATCTTTCTTACTCAGTTATATTAAAAAAACTGGAATGAATGAAAATGAAAATCCTAATTTTATAATCCATAATTTTCATGATGTTCGGTCCTATTAACTCTTCTTGATTTCTGCATCATGAATTATGGCCAAATAAAAAAAAAATGGCAAAGTAAATAATATTTTAACTAAGTTTACTGATTCCAATTCAGTTCCTAAATTTAAATTAAAGTACCAAATAGAATTCAGAACTGCAATTCAAATTTGAATGCAAGGAAATTAATTGATGAATTCAGAAATAATTCATAAAACTAATTTTTAATTAGACTTTTAAGTTGTTTGCTTGACAAAGCCTTGTTTGAAACTTTCGAAAACAGCATACAAAGCCATGAAGTTTTATGGTTTATTGACCTTACTGAGAGAATTTCAATTTATGTCATTCCAGTTCAACTTTCAAATTCACACTCATGAATTGTAAAAGTCTGCCAATCCTCTTCATTCTGAATTTTGCACAACCCTGGTTGTGAGCTTGCAGTATATTGAATATTACCAAAGGAAAATAAATAATTTGACAGCACTTCTTTATTTTGCATTACCATCACAGTTACACACTGTAGTAACATTGTAGTCCGTTTCATGAATGACTCTTTTGAACAGATTATTTTTGATTATACATCAAAAAGACTCACATTTCAGTCTGAAACTACTTGTATAGTCACCCAAAAATTTAAATTGTCATCATTTGCTCACCCTCATTTACAAAAAAAAAGATATATAAAAAAGTAGTATGGTTAGTTCTGGTCCTCAACTCTTGATTGGCTGAGAGGTGATCAGCACAATGCGATATTCCACCAGTATCAGCACTGTTTACCGTTTGCATCACTCGATAATGTATATTGCTAGCCTGGATGCCAGCCGAACTTAGCCCCGCCCACAACATTTGAGGTCGGAAAGTTTGGTCTGGACTTGATCTGTTGTGGAGCAGCTATGCTCGAACCAGAGCTGTTCGGACCAATCAAATTGTCAGGGCGGGCTTTATACGATGATGGACAGATGATCAACAGTACCGTAATCATCCACGTCACCAAAGATCACTTGGGTTGAATTCGTTCTAACCCTAAATGGAGAACTTGTTCGTATATGCATTTACCATTACTATTTCTCTCAAAAATGATGATCGTGTTGGTAAGTACTCTGTGTATCCTTAAATTCTTTTCACAACACTGGCAAAGATCGTTTACACACATCTTCTTCTTCTACTTCTTCCAGCGTGCGTGCAGTTGAGTTCTGTTGACTACTATGCATCGCTCGTCACTTACTCCGTTGCTCTGATTGGTTGTAGGTCTATCCAATTGAGTGCAGAGGCATTTTCTGTCCTGGTTCGTTTGAAACACTCCCCATAATCACAGCCCAATGGAGCAGTATCAGACTCACATTCTGACTAGAATCTGAGTATGACAACGTCAGGCTAGTATATTACAATATTACTGTTTTTACTGTATTTATAATCAAATAATTTGGTGATCTTATTTATTAGTACAGTACAGTTAACATCGGTTTTATCAGAATATTTTGGTATATCCCATAGCTGCTAGTTATGTTTTCCCTTACATTTTGTAATCTATAGTAGATTTTAATACCTAATGTCCAAAATAAAATGTGGCATTGTTTGTTCACTGGCGGAGCAGTAAAATCCCAGCGGTTGCACTAAACAGTACCGTTGTGTTTACGAGTGCACACACAGGTGTTGGGTTCTGTGCAGAGTTAGCTGGCAGAGGCTTGTGTTGTGTTGTTCTCTATGGGAGAGGGGTAATTACTTACTGTACTGCCATGTTGTTCCACTCTGTCTTGGCATTGATTAAGCCATTTAATTTAAGATGAATGGCACAGGGTGGCAATAAGCCCTGGCTGACAGAGGGCTCCCACTGCGAGCAGTAATTGAGAAAAGGTTTCTCTCAGAGTGGAAAACAGACGCAGGAGCACCATTGTGCATCTGTTTTGTCTCCTCCAGGTCTTTTTCATCTTTATCATGACAAACAGGCAGGAATGCGGCACAGGAACCTGGGGAACCCCTTTGGACTTCTGAGCAAAGGCAGACGTGGTCCTGTTGACTCTGTGGGGCGGCCGCTGGGTGTCCCAGCCGGCCTGTTGTTCCCTCCTGCGGTGCATAATTGCTTGATTGCTATCGAGTTTGAAACCCTTGTTTCCAACACAGCCTATGTGCTTCTGAATTGAAGCGACTGCTAGAGATTAACTTGTCTTGGCTTCCTGTTATCGTCTTCCTCTCTCTCTCGTCCTCCAAACAAGCACAATAAAAGCGGAAAGTGAAATGACTGCTCTTCTTGCGATAATTTAAAACAGTTTCCTCTCGCAATCACCCATTTGAACAATGCTTTTAAGATTAAGCGGCATATCTGAGCTAGCGTGTGGGGCGAGCAGAAGTGTCAACGGATGTTCCCCAGACTGCCAAGCTCTTTGATGCTAATTCTGGGTGCATGTGTTGCCACGTTGTGATCTCCACCGATAGAGCTGTCTCTCCTGCTCTCCGTGCTCCCTGGAGATGCTCATCTGCAGGCCCAGTCCAAAGCGCATCTTGCTTAAGTGGAAGTGATGCTCTGGTTGGCATGTCAGAACGGATCAGCCCGCATCCCATGTTTACCTTCGTTCTCCGCAGGCCTGAAGATGCCGTGTTTGTCAAGCGCTGTGCTGTTGCTATTTCATGTTCCAGGAGAACAGAGATCTGCACATATTATACACAGGCAAAATGGCTCGTATTGGTCTCGCAGCTTGCTCCTGTAGATTAGCCTTCACCCTCGGAAGCTACAAATATTATCCTCGACTTTTTTAAAACTCAAACGTTTTGCCACAGTCCGGCGATGTAATTTAATCTCATACTTTAGCACACACTCTGGACTCACTGTGTCATCCAATCCTGTTGCCAGAGGGGAAAAAACATTGTGCAACTAAAGGTTGATCACATCCTCGGCCAAGCTCTAGTGAAGTTTCGAGGGAAGCAGTAGTTTCACTGTTTCTTTTCTTTCCATAATTAGTGCTGCTGTGAAGTATCTTATGGGCATTTTCTGTAAAATAAAACACCATGAACAGATGAGATAAATAGGGTGTGATATTCCTCTCTTCTTGTACTGTAAAATATTCCCATAGTAGCGTAAAATAACAATGATATTCAGATTTGTTCAGATCAGTGGTTTTCAAAAAATGCTGTCTGGAGACTTTTTTTTTTTTAACACATTGCATATTTATGTAATTCTGTGCATATTTTCTAGCATATTAGTATGTCCTTATATTTAGTTGTACGTTTCTGCTATTTCTATTATTTCTGCATATATTTTTTAAAAAATTTTATGAATGCATGTTATGAATACATTGCAAATGGTGCTTGCTTGTGCAAAACTTGTAGGTGTTTGCTGCATGGTATGGTGCCAGTCTTTATTTTTTAATTAAATGTAAATGTAAAATAATTACGTACAATTTACACCACTATTCAAAATTTAGGGTCATTTTTTAAAAGAAATTAGTACTTTTATTCAGCAAGGGTGGATTAAATTGATCAGAAGTGACAGTAAAGATTTACACAAGATTTATATTTCTTATAAATTCTCTTCTTTTAAACATTGTATTCATCAAAGAATCCTGAAATTAGAATGTATTACTGTTTCCACAAAGAATATTAAAGGGATAGTTCACCCCCAAAAAATTGTCATAATTTACTCACCCTGAAGTTGTTCCAGACTTGTATGAGTTTCTTTCTTATGTTGAACGTACAAAAAATATATATTTTGAAGAATGTTGGTAACCAGACAGTTGACGGCACCTATTGACTTCCATATAGGAAAAAAATACTATGGAAGTCAATGGTTAGGTCAACTGTCTGGTTCCCAACATTCTTCAAAATATCTTCTTTTGTGTTCAACAGAACAAAGAAAATCATACAAGTTTGGAACAACTTGAGGGTGTCAGCTTTATGGGTGAACTATCCCTTTAAGAAGCACGACTGGCAGTTTTTTCACAGGAATTAATTACATTTTTAAATATATTAACACACAATTTTCACTGTTTGTACTGTATTTTTGATCAAATAAATGCAGCCCTGATTAGATATTTTGAATGGTCGTGTAACTTGCTAGTGTGCGTCACCAATGCTGTTAGGCTAATGTGTACTTGGACACACTGATCACACACAGTACATGTTCCCTGAATAACTATAGATTAGCTCTAATTAATGGCTCAGATCAATGTGTGTAAAAGCCAAACCTTAAATGGCATTTATGTCCATTATGAAACTTTGCCAGGCGTATAATTACGGTCTTTAACAATTCAAATCCGTCACGCAATTTACTGACCCCGTGCAACTCCAGCCTCTGAAATGCCTTATATAAATGACCTTACCATTAATGTGTTCTGCATTATATTTTATGTTCTTTCCACAAACTAAACATGCTCCCATTTTCTGTAGAATGCAACTTTTTTAATTCCGTAATTACACTTCAGGCAAGGCCTACAGGCAGTTGACAGTTCTATAAACTGTTTTTGGTTTGATATGGGTTTTTTTTATTTCATATTCTGTCTTAGAAATCTTGGCCCTCGGTTTAGCTGTTAAAATAAATTTTTGCAGATGTGGCCTGAATAAACTCTGCGATTGTGGGAAAATCGCTGCTGAATTTTTAAGCTTTTCACTCCACTGGCTTTTTCAAATACATAAAAACTTTATACTATAACTTTTTTTCCCCGTTTTGTCTTACATTACATTCTCTGATTTTCTTTTTTGCCTTCATAAGGTGTTTGTTTTGAAGTTGAAACAGTCGTTGTGTGTTCTTTTGAAGACTGCATTAAAGAAATGAGAATAATGGCTGCAGTACGCTCTTAGGTTTCCCTTATCTTCTGTAAATGAGCTGTTTTATCTCCATTTGCGCTCAGTGTAACAGAGAAGCCCTGGCCATTTCATTTGAAGTTACCTGATCTAAAGGTGTGTGTCCTGCTGTGATGTGACATTAGGTGAAGTGGAGGCTTCTCTCCAGAGACCTACAGCCCTTATGTGAGAACAAGCCAATATGGCCGATAACCAGCACATCTCATTAAAGCTTTATGGTCTCTTATACATTCTGTGTCATTACAGCCGCCACACCCCCGCAACATGTGTCTCTGTTGAACTGTTGTGTCGTTGCTCGACTAACCTTACCTCAGCAGCATAAGGAGAGCTTGGTTTCAAATTTCAACACAACTTAGACTTCATTTACACCTGGTATTCTATCTATCTATTTATCTATCTATCTATCTATCATCTGTCTATCTAGCTATCTATCTGTCTGTCTGTCGATAGATAGATTTCTGTCTGTTGTTCCACCCATCCATCCACAATTTGATTGTTAAATTGATCAAAAGTGACGGAAAAATATTAAGCAGCACAACTGTTTTTAACATTGATAATAATAGGAAATGTCTCTTGAGCAGCAAATCAGCATATTAGAATGATTTCTGAAGGATCACGTGACACTGAAGACTTGAGTAATGATGCTGAAAAATTCAGCTTTGCATCAAAGTTATCATGTCTAGGGCATCAGCCTGCCAGATTTTAGGGTTCCTCCACCTTCAAAACCTCAATTTAAACCATGCTAACAGGTGTACACGGTGATATTTTATGGATAACTTCTTATGATCGGATCACTGAGACAGATCTTAATACCTGGTGAGTATGGGTCTTACATAGGAGGAGATAAGAAAAAATCTGGAATAGGCATCTTTCACTACTTTGAGATCTGCAGCAGTTCTTGTGAACTTTATCTGTAGGTCAGGGAATCGCGAATCAGTTCCATTTAATACTGTTACTGAATAATATAATTCTTTTTAACTTTAAGTACTGTAAAAACAGGGCTGCATTCAATTCAATTCACATTTATTTGTATAGTGCTTATCACAATACACATCGTTTCAAAGCAGCTTTACAGAAAATGCATGTCTACATTACAAATTAGAGTGATCTGTATCAGAGGTGACTGTGTTTAAATTTTGTATATATTTCAGAAATGTACAGTTCTAAGATAACACAAATCACGCAGTTAGCTAGCATCATGTGTTCATTTAGGTAGAAAAAAATATCTCATGAAAGCAGTTTTTACAAGTTGTGATCATCGTGATTACAATATATAGAAAATTTGGCAGTTGTGTATGTTGATTTAGAGTTGGCATCATCTGAAGTCCTCGCAGGGGTTGGCATCATCTCTTCACAGGTGTTGCTATTGAATCTACATTACACAGCTAAATTAATCATGTGGAATTTAGCTATAAACTCTTTAATTATAAATAAGAAACACTAAAATATATTGCCAAAAAAGTATCTTTTTTGTTTAGTATTTTTGTTTAAGTTTTATAGCTAGGACTAATTATGAGGATGGGTGTTTCTTCAAAAGTACTAAAAGAATCGATAATGGAATTGTTAAGGAGCTGGAATCAAGGCCTTGCAATTCCAATCCCTATTTAAGAGCTAATTCTTTTCTTTTTAAAGTAGTTATTTGAAAGATGGATTACCAGAGGGAGTTCAGATCAATGTTCTGCTAAAGGATTAATCTAGAGTTCACACATGTAAGGCATCTTCTGATGTCTTGAGCTTTGAGTAGAAGGTGGAAATGTAAAAAAGTGCAGATTTATTATAAGCTGAAAAAGACACTTTTATCTGTGCTCTGAGATTTAAAAAAGTCTGGAAATTGGCTAATAATCAGGCCTTAGCATTTGGCATGTTTTTCATCAAATTAAGGTTGTTATTGTGCTTAAAAATTATTTTAAAGGCTGAAGTGAAGGATGAGGGAAAAGAGTAGGTCATAATTGCTGTATGACTTCATGCATTGAGGGAGTTTGTTAGCAGATGTTTTGTGGCAGGGACCTGTGGCCTCGGAAAAACAACAGAAGTAGGCACTAATAACGCTAGTATTGCATAATTGGCTAAAAATTTGAGACTGTCATTGCAAGACTAAATTTGTTGCATGCACAACTACAAGCACACACACCAAACCAAGAATATTACATATAATGACTGTTTCCAAACAGGGTTTCTGAGCCCTCCACCCATCTGCAAAAGGAGCTATGCTTAAAGTATTTCAGATGACTCATTTATAGGCATTTCTGCAACTAGGACTTCCTATTTTACCACAGAAGAAATATGTATGAAAAACTTTTATAAGACATATTGTAGTGGGATC
This sequence comes from Rhinogobio ventralis, assembly GCA_039654625.1. Taxonomy (NCBI): domain Eukaryota; kingdom Metazoa; phylum Chordata; class Actinopteri; order Cypriniformes; family Gobionidae; genus Rhinogobio; species Rhinogobio ventralis. Next base: position 9,063,025 of record CM077197.1, read on the forward strand.
AGAGGATAACAAAAAAAGAGAGAGAAATGGGAAAGCAAATACATTTCTGACAATGATGCCCCATCTAAGGCCGGTCTGTGTATTGCATCAGCCAGGCCTGTGAAAACCACAAAGTCAAAGCATGTATGCATGAAAAAATAGACTCCCTAAAAGATCAACTGTGCACTATCATACAACAAGCTGTTACAATGTGTAGGTGTGTATGTCTTTGACAGGTTTCTTGTACAGTACATGAGCGCTGAACGGGAGGATACAGAGACAGCTGTAGGGTAATGCACTGATATTGCTGGCAGCTCCTATTTGCAAATATCAGCAGAAAGGCTTACTGGTGCTTATTGCCTATGCAAGCCTTTTTATGTTTGCCCGTTCGTGTCCTGCTCTTGTTGCAAAGACATTTTTGCAACATAGCTATTAATAAAACATGTATATGTTTGACTGTTCACGGAAGAATGTCATATACGCTCAATGGGCCTCGTTCATGATACACGAACGGAATGAATTTCTGAGTGAAAAAAATAGTTCTGCAAACCATTCTCGCATAAATTGATGATTGATTTTGATAACCTGTATACACTACTGTTCAAAAGTTTGGGGTCAATAAGATTTTTTTTTTCAAGAAATGAATGTTTTTATTTAGCAGATAATAATAAGAAAAGTTTATTGAGCACCAACTCATCATATTACAAGAAATTATGCTGAAAATTCAGCTTTGACACCACAGGGAGAGGGGGGGGGGGTGTTATTGTGGTAGGGGATAGAGGGGGGGGGGGTATCTTGGATCAAATACTGTTCAGCTTTGGTGAGCATTAGAGATTTTTTTTTTTTAAGTACTGACCCCAAACTTTTGAATGGTAGACTAAATCGAAGGGCTGTTTGATTCCATGATTTTATTTGGAATCAGCTCCCAGAAAATGTCCAAGTTCCAAAATTTCCAAATGAGTTTTCTCAGTTCTTAGGGGGGTGAAGTGAGAACTTAAAATAAACAATGAAATATAAATTTTACACTTAAGATTGATATGGACGTTAAGATATTGTTTACCTACTGTGTGTTTAAAATCTGGAATTTTAAATTTATTGGTGACTTTCTTCTGTGAAACACAAAAGAAGATGTTTTTTAAAAATGCCTCAGTGTTTTCCCCCCATACAGTTCCATTCAGTTATAGTCAATGGAGTCCAATGTTGTTTGGACCCCAACATTCTTCAAAATATCCTCTTTTGTGTTTTGCAGAAGAAAGAAATGTGCATACAGGTTTGGAACAACATGAGGGTGAGTAAATGATGACAAAATTTTAATTTATGGGTGAACTATCCCTTTAATGTTCACAAAACATAAACAGGTTTGTTAGCCCGTTCTATGTTTGAAACAATTTACAGAGACATTTGTGCTGCTTGTGTTCCACGAATGAGGCCCTTTGATTGCTAGAACCAAGTTGAAAGACACTTGATGTTATAAAGACTGAAATTATGGTCCGGTTGTGAAAGTCTTTGTAAATATTGAAATGGGCTCACACATAGCTTGGGAGAAAGTCCATTTATAAATGTCAAGTGCACTTAATCCAGGTCACAGGAGCTGCTAACATTTGCACAGTGCAGAGAAGACAAAACGCCCCAGGTCGTCACATCATTCTCTCCTGTCACTGTCTGCAGCAGCGTCCTGCGTGTCATTATGACTCTCATGCCTGTCACTTGAACAAGCTATCTGTGCTGTTGGTGCAATGGATGTTACGCACCTCATTTTCTCTTGGTCTGTCTCTGTCTTTCTTCTCTCTTATCATATGTCATGTTTTTTCAGCTCTGACTCAGATGGTTCAACACACATTCACAAGATCACAAGTGAACGGCAGCCATTTTGTCTTTATGACAGAAAAAAGAATCAAAAAAACTTTGACCTCTCTTTAATCCCAGCACCTTCACAACATGGTGTTAGCTGCATGCTTTGTAATAGATATTATTTTGTCTGTCTGTTTGTGTGTTTTGATCAAATGTATATATGTATTAACTAGTAAAGTTAATGTTTCTTTCAATAGAGGCACATCCAATACTGTTCTGAAATCACTGAACTTTAAAACTCTCCCCTATGTACATGTCCCCCAAATACAGGTTTAGTGAAGATTCACACTGAAGAGTGATTTTCCCTTTATATTTATTTATATAATATATATATATATATATATATATGAAAAAGATAATATAATTTAATGCAATTACAATAAATACAATTTATATATAACATATAATTAACTTTATAAAAAAATAAATTAAAAAAAAGATCACCAGCTCTGTCAGTGTGAATGGCCTTTACCTGAGATGCTTGTTCTTTGATTTGTGATGGAAATCCTAATGATTTAAATGTAATTCTGTTGTTTTCATCTCATTTCGGATGGACAATAATGAATACAACAAAGCAGTGACGTCATTACATTCCTGTAATTGCTATTTAAACACCTCACAAACTGAAAACTGCAGGCTTCCTCTTTGAATAATCTGCAGGAAAAACATCCGTGAGCGGTGCCGTCTGGCTTCTCCCAGCACTGTCAGAAATCCCTTAAACTTGCAGTTAGTAAATGTGACAGATTATCAGCATTTGTAGAGAAAATCCAGCTGCAGGTCTTTTGGGACTTTGTCACTTTTGATGTCATAAAAATGAGAAATTGAGCCCCTAATTCTTAGCAGTCAGATATTCAAAGGGATCCTAATCCCTCATAAGCACTTTCTCTCTCGCTCCCTCTCATTCTATTTAAGTGTGAAGTAGTAATTTTCCCTTCAAATTTTCACTTGGAAGTTGAACAGCTAAAGATATGAGTAAACTCTCCATTAACAGCCTCAATGAGTGCCAACTATCGATGTCCATTTAGTTTTGCTCCATTGAGAATCAATTCCCTCTAAACACACCATTCACATTTAGGGCTCTGTTTCTTAGGCTCTGGATAATTTGCTCATCCCAATCCTTACCTTGATAGGAACAGTGCCTGCTATTGAAAGCATGTTTGAAATGTGTGTGTGTGATTGCGGTCCATGATGGTAGATGCTAGTTGTGAGAAATGAGCCTGATTGGATGGTTCATTTGTTCTCCTTTGTAGAGCCAAGCCGAGGCGCACTACAAAGGCAGTAAACATGCCAAGAAGCTCAAAGCACAGGAGTCCACGAAAAATAAGCAGAAAAGTGCAGCCGCCCAGGACAGCGGTGCTAAGACAATCACCACCACCACCACCACCACCACTTCCTCCTGCACTGCAGTCACTGCCAGCTGCTCTGACCAACCAGGTTAATAGCTCCTTTTGTTCTTGCTCCACATCACCTGTCCTGTACTCTTTCTCCTATCCTTCCCTCTCCATGTGTGTTTACTTCCATGCTTTTCTTCCCGTCGCTCTAACCCTGAACCCTCGCCACTGTTTACACACTCCATGTGCTTGTGTTTGTGTGCACTGCATGTAGTCATACCTTTTCTTTTAAAAGCATCTAGACCACTTTAGGGTGACCAAGGGCATCCGTCAAACTCAAAAACGTGCTGGTTGTTCATGTGCTGAGGTAAGGAGCAGCCCTGCTGTGGCAGTAATCAGCCATATGCTTTATCATGCTAACAACAGATCGCTTTTCCTGCAGCTCTGTTTGCTTGTTTCATCATTACCTGCATATTGGGTTTCCTGCACATGATCTCTTTTTGTGTTGAGTTTAAATGTTTAATTATGGAATTCGAACAGGCGGTAGGATGCGTGCTGGGATGCTGTTATTTTCTTTTTTTTTCTTCCTCCCTGGCCTTTGATTCGACTGAATTAGATTTGTGTTACATTTCAAAGAACATAATCATCTGATCTTTGCTTCACACTGTGACCCACTCAATTTCAGGCCCTTGTGTCTGATTAAGAATCAAGACTGGGATGTACCAAGACACATGCCCTACGGGGTGCATATCCGAGCCAGCGCATACTTTCCGAATTCGCTCGTTCTCCAGCTACAGACTCTGAGACAGATTTGGGTGCACCTCATTTATTAGGCAGTGGTGGTCCTCATTGATATGCAGTGTCTTTGCACAAATCAGGCCAAATGAATGTCAGCCTGATTCACAGATGGCTTATGGGTCCTCGCTGTCATGCCGTCGTATTAACGTGGCGTTGAGCTCGGACCGAGACTCGGGAGGGGGGCTGCTCCTTTCGTCTCTCCCCGAACCCTGGAAACACACAATGCAGTTAGATTTAGTTTACATGGGAAAACTTCAAGCACTAAATCATTAAAATTGCTAGCTCCAGTGCTTTACGTAAGAGCCTGGTTTATGTAATTTTTTCAGAACTCTGTGTGTTGGATTATTCTGGGATGTGTGTGCATGGTAATTGCTCTGTTTTTTTTTTTCTTTCTTTTTTTAAGATCCAAGAAATGTTCCGCATTTTTCAGAAAGGATATAGCAAGGTCGTTTCAACATTGAGGTCACTGCTTGATCTGCATCCAAACAACAAGTGCCAATTGTTATCACTGTGGCTCTGTTCCAAAACCTAGGGAGCTGCCTACATAGGCTGTATTTTAAGGCATCATAAACACACTTTTGTTTTAAAGGGTAGATTGCTTCTTTTAGCCAAATTCTAAGTTGAAATTATTTGTTGACATTCAAAAGTTTGGGGTCAGTAAGATTTTTGGTCCAATTTTAGTGTGTCATTAACTACTATGTACTAACATTTAAATTAATCATTTGATACAATCAATGCACTTATTGTGTGCGTACATGTTTTTACATTGTACTTATAAAAAATAAAAAAACTGCATGTAATTACATCTGTAATTAAAACAGATATAAAACAGGTATAGTTTAGTTTCATTCATCTTGCTTTTATCCACTATTAGTATAAGCATGTTGTAACGGACCCTGTCCAAATGATGGCCAAAATTTTACTGATGAATTTTATTAAGTTTATTGTTCATCACATAAAAGATGAAGAGTCTGTTTTCACTCTAGAAAATCACTGTAAGAGCTGAGTAAAACACAGTGCAAGAAATGTGCAAAGTCTTATTCATAAACACTTTCTCTTCATCAGCATACACAGCGAATTACACAAAAACACTCATTACAACTAACAGTAAACAAATATATACAGACCTTATGCCTTTTCAGGGGGTGCTTAATAAACTGGTAAACTTTACATTCGTAAATCAGCTCAGATAAAGCATTATGAAGTGTGTGCTCTCTCTTTCAGTATCGTTTCAGAGACTATAAGCTGGATCATGAATAGTTAGTAGCCTACTGATCCATCCTTGAGCTTTAACTTTTTAGCAAAACCTGTCCCTCATTCAGGCAATGCACCTGCATTGCTTACAAGACATTGTTGTTGCTACAGCTGCTCGAGCACGGAGAAAATGGCAGACAGTGTACAACTGGCTGAGGGCGGAAACTATGCTAATACGGAATAGTCTTTCAGGGATGTCTGTGGGTGGAAACGTGCAGATTAAGGGGCGGTAATATTATAATAAGATCCCCTTCCTACATCAGTAGGGGAGATAAATCTGAGAGGCTCGTTTTTTTCACATGATTGCAGGCTTACCAAAACAAAGTTCCTGGGTTGTCCTTTTTCACGTTTTCTGGGTGGGTAGATGCACCGAGGACCTGATTATAGCACTTAAACATGGAAAAAGTCAGATCATAGTTTCCACAAAAAATTGGAACTTAAATACCAAATTAGGATATTAGATTGATTTCTGAAGGATCATGTGACTGAAGACTGGAGTAATGATACTGAAAATTCAGCTTTGCCATCACAAGAATAAATAAACAAAAATTTTATTTTTTAAATTGTAATAATATTTCACAATATTACTGATTTACTGTATTTTTTACTGTAAATAAATGCAGCCTTGCTGGCCCCAAACTTTTTAACTATAGTGATTGCATTCTTCACAAAGTAGGAAATCCCATAATCCACTGCATCGAGACAAAGCTAGAGAAATATCTATTGCAGCATTTTACACATATGCATTTTATTATGAGGTATATTCAAGACATACATTTTTTTTATTATATTATATTTTCAAAGTGTATATCTTTATTAATTAATGCATTCCATGGGAATCAAACCCATTACACTGGCACCACTTTCTGTAGTGTGAGCTACAGTAAAATATACTTATAATTCATTCAGTACCAAAAACTTTGATTATAAAAGTTTAATCTAATTAAAAATGACCTAATATTTGTGTGTGCTGCATATTTTTATGCTTGTTAAAGTATCACACCGTTAGTTCAGCAGCAACTATAATTCAAGTCTGTGTGCTTTTCATTTTTTACTGCCTATGTTGGGCATTTCAAATTAGCAGCTGCCTAGACAGTGAGGCAGTTTACTAGGTTTTATAACAGAGCCTATGATTTCTGTTCGTTTTGAAAAGTTTTCCAAATAGTTGTACTTATAAGTTGTACTTACTAATAGTTGTAAATAGTTGTGTTACAATAAGTTCTTTATGACTCACCGCGAAAAAATAGTGAGAACAAGAACAAAGAGGCATATGTCTCCACATCTACCTACCACGATTTGAAATATAAACTGAAACTGGGAGAGAGAAAAAAAATGCAAAAGAGCAGCAGTTCCAGCCTAGAGGTTCAGGTTAGTGTCAGCGGGTGTAATGTCACTGTATGGGGGAACATTAGACTGTTCTGGCTGCTTTGAGTCCTCGGGGAGAAAAAAAAAAAGCATGAGCAGAAAGTGACATTCATATAAACCAGCGGAATATTCCCTCAGAAGCCTGTTACAAACTCGGTGGAGAGTACAGGCATCCAACATCAAGTGCTTCTAGGGCCTCCCACGGCATGTAAGGGTGGTGGGCGATCCAGGGGTCACGTCCTATCACATTACAGCACGCGGGACCCGAGCAGTCACTGGTGTTAGAAAGGAGCCTGACCCTACCCAGGGCTGTTGTAACCAGTACTGGGTAGTAACTAGGGGTAAAAGTCGACTAGTCAACATGTCGACTTTAATGCTCTGCCATGATGCTGTAATCTTGACGTCGACTAGTCACTGATCATGTGATTTTGACACTAACAACACCGCCGCCTTGCAGAAGACCTTTAGACTGTTCTGAGTTAGGGCCCTATCATACACCTGCTGCAATGCAGCACCAGGCGCGACGCAAGTGTTTTTTGCTAGTTTCAGCCTGACGCAGTTATCGTTTTCACGTCCAGCGCCACGTTGTTTAAATAGCAAATGCACTCGCACCCATCTGTTCGCTGGTCTGAAAACGAGGTGTGTTCAGGTGTATTGTTGGCGCGTTGCTATTTTGAGGCAACTGAATAATGACTGAGCCATTGACCAACAAAAACCAAGCCTAAAGTCAATAGTGCAGTATTTTTTGTGGTATTTAAAGGGCGTGTTAGTAATATACGCCTATAGGTGGGTACACAACGCGCATACACATGCTTATTACACACACAGGGACGTGCAGCAGCACACAAACATTTTTAAATATTAACAATAAAAGTATTCCTCTCTGGAGAAGCGTTCAGTCTTTCCGCTCACAAATTCCACCATGTAATTAGCAATCCGCCATGGTGCAAGTGCAACTGGCTTTTAAAGGGAATGGGAGATGAGACTCTGATTGGGTTATTGCATGTTACACCCAAAACACACCTATGACTCATTAAGAGACTAGGGTCAACCCTTTTAGACCATGCACCTGGTGCGCCGACCATTTTTTTTCCGTTGTTAAACTAGCAAAAGTGGATTCAGACACGGCCTAAGTGCACTTGCGCGGTGCGCTTCAGACCATGCACTTAGATCGTCGGCCCTTAGTGTGCTATAACTTTTCTAACTGATCAGAGTTAAGATTTTCCTTTAAATTACGATCAAAACTCCAAAAAATCCCATAGATTTACACTGGCTGTAATACTAGTGTTGTGGGGCAACAGGACAAGAAATCTGTTGAAAACAGTTTAAGAAAAACAGTTTATTGTTCAGGTAAGGTAATCACCATTCTAAACTAAAGTGCTGCTACATTGTAACGCGCACACACACATACAGACAGTAGCTCACACGTCATATGCAGATTTTGAGTCTCATCTCAAGGTTAAGGTTACTCAAGCCAACATTAAGTTTGTTCACAAACTTTAGCATCTAGGTGCAAATTGTGGCATGTTGCAAAGCATTCCGATCTCTTGTGTTTTTATTAATGACGTGACTTCAAGCACCTAAAAGTCGACTTTAAAAAAATCTGAGGTCATTCATCCCCTAGTAGTAACTGATAATATGTAATACGGATTATGTAATCGGATTTCAAAAGATGACGTACTTGTAATTAGATTATATTTCATTTTAAAATACTCATAATCAGACTACAGTTACTGATTAAATAATTATTGATTAAATAATGTCATATTATTCACACAATGCCAGTAAATTATTTATTTATTCATTCAATTCATTAATTGATTAATTCTCTGATGTCGGTTAATGGTCACATTACATTCAGCTAAACAAGTATTTTTTGTGTGTGTGTTCAAGTGTTTTATTTTGATTATTTTATTTATATATTTAATTGTTATGATATTAATTAGTATTATTATCACAAACTCCCTACAGTTCCTTCACAAACCCCAGTTTGGGGTCCTTCTTGTCGTTGTTAAAAATGGAATTTATTTATTTTCTTTCTTTATAATATTATATATATAGTTTTGGTACTATAGTTTTTTATATAGAATATATTTTCTGTTATGAATATAATGCTAAACAATCCTATTCAATTACTATTTATTTAATCCTATTTATTTATATAACAATTTAGGTCAAAAGTAGTCTAAAAGTAATCAAAAAGTAGTCAGAATGCATTACCTAAAATAAATAATAATAGATTACACATTTTAGGTAATGCAGTCTGCCTACATTTTGATTACTTTTAGATTACTTTTTTTTAAAACTAAAATATTTGTCATGTACTTCGTAATCAGTAACAGACCACAATTTTTGTAAGTAATCTACCCAGCACTGGTTGTAACTCATTTGACATAGAAACTAGAGTGCTTGCCTGCAGCCAATAGCTTGTATCAAACCTTAACATACAAAATAGTGGGGAAAAAACAAACAGGAAGTTGAAATGTGGCAGCACACAATACAACATGCTGAGCCCTTCAACACTAACTATCAGATTTGCTCTTTCCTTGTTTCTTTCTCTCTCTCTCTTATGTTCCCAGAGAAAAGTGCAGAGCCGTTGGCTGCGCACAAAGTCCCTGCCTCCCCGCAAGCCTTTGTGCCAGCTCCCGCTGCGCCCGTGGTGGCATTAGTGCCCAGCCCTTGCAAGACAGCACCCGCGCATGCCAGCCCACCCACCGAGCCAACAGGGCACGCGGCAGCCCTAAAGAACACCTCCAAACCAGCAGCGGTGCCAACGGCCCCGTCAGAGCCCAGTGTGGAGTCCGAGGAGGAGAAAGCCAAAAAGCTCCTGTACTGTTCGCTGTGCAAAGTGGCTGTCAACTCCCTCTCGCAGCTGGAGGCGCACAACATAGGTGTGGTGAACATCTGCCTCCGCATCGCAATGTCTTTCCCACGGCTTTCTCGCCGTTATACGTTCTTCTTTATCATGAATGTTTCATGAAGTGACCCTCTGAGGCTTGGGAGTGTGGAAATGTACTTGCAGTTAAAACATAAATCAGAACCAGCGTAGCGATGTGAGGCTCATCATTGATAATGTATGAAGAACTGGAAAATGTAGACAGGTTTCCCACAGTCATGGAAAACCTGGACATATTGCGGAATTTTAAAAAGCTGATTTCTAAGCCTGGAAAAGTCATTGGGACTAATCAAATATTAAAAAGCCATGGACATTTATGTAGTCAATATACATTATTTTTTCTAGTTATGCACAGCTTTTTAAATGTTGCTTTCTTTAATGCTTAGAAAACATTATCCAGACACACAATAGAATTTTTTTTTCAAATCTGTGGGATGGAATCAGACTAGGGATATATTGATATTTTTCAGCATTTTGATCATATTCAGCATATACACCACTGTTTAAAAGTTTGTGTATATTTTTATTTTATTCCAGTGATTTCAAAGCTGTATTTTCAGCATCATTACTCCAGTTTAATGTGTCACATGATCCTTCAGAATTCATTGTAATATGATGATTTGGTGCGCAAGAAATTTCAATGTTGAAAACTTTAGAAAAATTGTGGAAACAAATCAGGGTTCTTTGATGAGTAGAAAGCATTTATTTGATATAGAAATATATATTTTTACTGTAACATTTGATTAGTATAATGCATATATAATAAAAAAAAATATTTCTCATTATTAATTTCTAAAAATAAAATCTTACTGATCCCAAATTTTGAATTGTGAATCATTTTGAATTGATTTACTTAAAGACAGTTTGAACTGATTCATGGAAATTAATACACTTTTTTGCATCTGGAGTTTCAATCGGAGACTGTTTTGACATTCTTGTACTTGTAAGTCATGAAAAGGGTGTATCACAAAATTAATCCAGTGAGTCTTTAGGAAACTTAACAGCCAAATAAAATACACATATAGTGTTGCTTAATATTATACCTTCAACATAATCACTGTGTACTAGTATATTCCACAACCTTAGGCTGTAAAAATAAGCATAAGTAAAGTCAAGCTCTCATCTGACTTAAAGGGATAGTTCACCCAAAAAATTTTGTCATCATTTACTCACCCTCAAGTTGTTCCAAACCTGTATGAGTTTCTTTCTTCTTTTGAACAAAAAAGATATTTTGCAGACTGTTGATAACCAGACCCATTGACTTCCATAGTATTTTTTTCCTACAATGGAAGTCAACTCTTTTATTACCAACATTTTTTAAAATACCTTTTTTTGTGGTCAACAGAAGAAAGAAACTCGCACAGGTTTGGAACAACTTGAGGGTGAGCAAGTAATGACAAAATGTTCATTTTTGGGTGAACTATCCCTTTAATTGAAATATTTGGAGTAAGAAATTGTGCCAAGTTAGATCAATGCAGCCAAAAGCCTTACAGTTGCACTGAATATAAAAAGATAAAGATAAAGATTTGAAAATAAAGATTTGTTTCTACACTGTCTGTTTCATCAGGTTCAAAGCACAAAACAATGCTGGAGGCACGAAATGGGGCTGGCCCCATTAAAGCGTACCCCAGACCCGGGTCTAAACTCAAAGTTCAGGCCACACAACTTAACAAAGGCTCAGGCTTACAGAACAAGACGTTTCATTGTGAAATCTGTGATGTCCACGTCAACTCAGAAATCCAGCTTAAACAGGTATTCAGTTCAGTTGCAGCGTAAGAGGATGTATTCTTGTTAGCATGTGTCTTTGGTTGCATTTGGCATGATCATTACTTATGCAGTTTACAAGAAAACGTAACACGTGCAGTGATGAATAATGAAAGCACTATAAATAGTAATGTGATTCTGTGGCTTGATCTTACCAAATTTGCATGCGAACAAAATTATTATGCTGTTTTTGATAGTTCGGTTCAGTTTTAAGTTTGTATATCACATGTGTATCACTTGCATAACACCGTTAATGAAGTGTGTTTTCTTCACAGCATATCTCCAGTAGGCGGCACAAGGACCGAGTGGCAGGCAAACCCACCAAACCCAAATACAGCCCTTACAACAAGCAGCAGCGGAGCTCCAGCTCTCTGGCAGTAATGCATTATTTATGCTCTTTATAATCAAGCGCTTTCATCAAGTGTTACTCGCATCTCAAGTATCAGTGCTGTGAGGAGTTTGTTCCACACTTTCCAGGCTGACAAATACCTCTTTGAGATGCTAATGCATCACAAGGGCTTAATGCTCACTTGTCATTTTTTTGAATTATATGCAAAATATGTTTGAAACAACTTACTATTTGCAGTACATTTGGCCCTTCGCTAAGCTCTGCCTCCCTTGGTTACTGTTGCTAGCTCAGACAAGCATTACAGAATGTCATGAGAATGAATTTTTTTTTATTGTTCTGTTCTCTGTTTACAATATTTGAGAATAATTTCTGTAAATCCCATTTGAAAGTATCCAAATGCACAGATCCTCCAATCCATATACTTGCGTTAGAAAAGAACTGTAATATTTTAATAATTACTAATAACAACAACAAAAAGAATAATATTTTTGACTATTATTTTTACTAAATATTTTACTATTATTATTATTACCAGTAAAGCATTAACATATTTTAATTATTATTGTTGTTATTATTACTGTTATTAGTAGTAATAATTATAATAGCAACAATAATATTATTATTTGTAAAGTATTAAATATTATTATTATCCTTATAGTTGTTTTGTTGTTGTTGTTGTTATTACTATTATTATTCATAAAGTATTAAACTTAATAATAATAAAAAATAATAATTATTGCTATTATTATATCATCATCATAAATAATGTATTAATAATAATAGTTTGTAAAGTATTAAACTAACAAAAAATATTATTACCAGTAAAGCATTACAATATTTTAAATTATCATTATTATTATAGTAATAATTATTATTATTAAGTTTAATAAAAATAATTGTTAAGTGTGTTATTATTATTATTTAACATTTTACAAATAATATTATTGTTGTTGTTATAATTATTATTACACTATATCATCAATTACGTATTATTATTATAACAAAATATGTATTATTATTTGTAAAATATTAAACGGAGTATTATTATTATAGAATTAATTATTACTATTGATAATAATACTTCATTGACGATATAATAATAATAATAGTTATTATTATTATTATTAAATTTAATAATTATTGAAGGTATTATTATTATTTAACATTTTACAAATAATAACATTATTATTTTTGTTGTTGTTATAATAATAATAATTAATAATATTATATCATCAATTAAGTATTATTATTAATAGTAATAATTATAATAAAATATAATTATTATTTGTAAAATATTAAATGAATGGAGTATTATTATTATTATGTGCATTCCCTCAGTCTGATTGGTGAACTGAAGGAAGACGTTTTATTACGTTTAGATAATTTTTAATATGCTTCTTATTCCAAATGTAATATATATATATATATATATATATATATATATTCATAGAACCTCAGATGTACATGGTGCATGGACTATATGAGTAATTACATCACAGGCTTTTGAGGTTAAATAATCACACTAGGCCATATAATCAATGTCCTTTTGATTAATTGTGCAGTCCTAATTTCTTTATTGACATAGACACTGTTCTTTCTCCTTCACCAAAGTGATTCAGTGTTTTTCTTTTTCCTCCAGGCCAAACTCGCCCTGCAGAATGACTTGGCAAAGCCTATTTCACCGGCTTTCATCCACACATCCTTCTCCCCCACCTCAGTCCCGTCCATCTCCCTCCACCCTCGTCCCAACACCTCCATCTTTCAGACGGCCTCACTTCCACCCTCCTTTCTCCGCGCTGCTCCGGGACCGATCCGACACACCGCGGGCTCCATCCTATTTGCGCCTTACTGAGCAAGCGCCCAAATCGGAGCGGACGTTTCTCAAACTATGCCACACTAAGTTCAGATCTTGAAACAATGGTGTATTTATTGAAACTTTATCCTCACCATCACAAAACCCAGGAAGGATATGCCGTCTCAGTGAGGACTTTTGCATTTGAAAACACTTAAAATACACAGGAAAAGTGTTGAACTGCTTCCTGAAAGACTTGAATTATCATGGTCTTCCTTTTCAACTCAACCAACCCCGGACAAGCACATGCCCCAAGACGCTTTTAAAAACAATCCCAAATCTCACCGTAGGACAGTACGTGTTCAGTCAACGGCTTGATGTTGTCAGGGAGCCTGTGATGCAGTTTTTGGCCTGTGTGCTGTCTTGTATCGTGTAGTCAATAAGCTCAATCACCAGTTCTTCAGTGCCGCCCACTCTTATCCTTTTATCTGACAGGAAACACAGCATTTCTCTTCTCCACGTGTGTTCGGGTTCCTCTTTTTGTCATAGTAGTAGATTCAACCTGTTTTCATCACAAAACTAACTCTCTTTTGTGTAATTGGAAAACCGTGGGCCTTTCATCTCTCTGTGATATCCTTATTTGTCACGAGACTGTACTCATTTGCAGCTCTCTGATGATGCAATAATGTATAGATAATTAATAATATCGATATTCTCCATTGTGTATTTAATGTTTACCTTCCAGGTTGCAATACTAGTTGTATTTTATGAGCTGGAGGAGAACTAGGTACGTTATTTGGTACTTTTATTTTTAGAGATCGAGAGAGAACAGTTTCCATTCACTGAGAATTTTCTTTATTTGGCTGTGGAATTTCATAGTATATATGTATGTATGAATGAGAGGCTGTACATAAAGATACTACATTTTCAATAAAATAATATATTTAAATGATTTCTTCATTAATTTATACTGTATATTTCTTTTCATGAATCATTATTGTTCATTATTAAATGTTTAGTGATACATTTTTTATTTATTTTCAGGTATTTTTTTAATCACGCTGTTTCTACTGTACATTTCTCTGAGCTCGTTCATTTGTGCAGGAGATTTGTTTGCTAAATTTGATTAAATCTTTCAGTTCAGTGTTGTGTAATTTGATTATTAGTTTTATTTATTTACTTTTCATGTTCATTCATGAATGATTTATTCGATTGTTTGCTAATATAAACTATATACATGATCATATAACAGTTCTCTGTTTGCACAGTATGATTAATTAATCAATCAATTATATTAATTTATGTATTTTTTATTTATCAAGAATTTCATCTGTCATTGTGGGCCTTTCATATTATGGGCTTCAAAGATGTGAAAATTCTTCTGTTTTGTCTTTTTTACTAATAATTTTTCATGCTTTATTTCATTACAAATTATTTTATCATCACAATTTCAGTGCAAAAATTGTCCTTGAACTTCAGAAAGTCCACCACATCCCAAAGGTGCTCTATTGGATTGAGATCTGGTGACTGTGGAGGCTATTTGAGTAAAGTGTCATGTTCAAGAAACCATTCTGGGTTGATTTGAGCTTTGTGACATGGTGCGTTATCCTGCTGGAAGCAGCCATCAGAAGATGATACACTGTGGTCATAAAGGGAAGGACATGGTCAGCAACAATATTCAGGTAGACTGTGGTGTTTAAACGGCGCTCAATATGAGGCCAAGAAAATATCCCCCCATGTTTTCACCACATTCTGAACCTACCATCTGAATGCAGAAAATGAGATTTGTCAGACCAGGCAATGTTTTTCCAATCTTCTATTGTCTATCTTTAGTGAGCGAGTGTGAATTGTAGCCTCAGTTTCCTGTTCTTAACTGACAGGAGTGGCACCGGTGTGTCTTCTGCTGCTGTAGCCCGTCTGCTTCAAGGTTCGACGTGTTGTGCTTTCAGAGATGCAGACCTCGGTTGTAACTTGTGCTTATTTCAGTTACTGTTGCCTTTCTATCAGCTCCAACCAGTCTGACCTCTGGCATCAACAAGGCATTTTCGCCCACAGAACTGTCACTCACTGGATATTTTCTCTTTTTTTGACCATTCTCTGTAAACCCTAGAGATGGTGGTGCGTGAAAATTCCAGTAGATCAGCAGTTTCCAAAACACTCCGACCAGTCCGTCTGGCAGCAACAACCAGGCCACGTTCAAAGTCAGTTAAATCAACTTTCTTCCTCATTCTAGTTTGAACTTCAGCATATCTTCTTGACATGTCTAAATGCCTAAATGCACTGAGTTGCTGCCATTTGATTGGCTGATGATTAGATATTTGCATTAACAAGCAGTTGAACAGGTGCAGCAAATATAGTGGCCATGAGTGCAGATATACATTGTGATTATATTTGTGTAGTAAATGCCCAGAACAATGTGTCCTCACTGTTTGTTTGTATTGGCATTTTGATTCACCACCTCCCTATTTCTACCATATTGTGACTTAATTTGTCATGATAATTTGCCTGTGATTATGTATGCAATGACAACTGCAATAAGACACAGATCAGGACGTCTAGCCAGTGATTGCTAATATAATGGGACTGCCCTTCACCTCTGCTTTTCATTAGGATTGTGATAGTAATACTGGCTGGCAGATGTCCAGCTCTCAGTGAGAGCGGCTTAGAGACGCTGAATCCTTTCTGACATACTCCCTTCAAACATCCAGATGAGCCAATCAAAATGACCGGTTCACTGGGTACAGAACACCCCACTGACCTATACAGCATGTCACCCTCGGCATTATTAAAATGAAGGTGGTACATTCCATGTACAGTACTTTTAGATAGGTCAGTCATAGGTTATATTTCGGGATGACCAGTCTCAGTTGACATGGGTAAAAAATCAACCAGTCATAAATGGCTCCAAAAGTGACCAAAAAAATGCATTTTAAAAATGCATTTATCTGTTTTATTATCTAACATTTGATGTCTCATGTTCTGTTGTAGGAATAAATCATATGAGTTCCTGTGGTGAGTGCTGTTGAAAATGGAGCTATGAAGTCGTTTTGATAAAAAATTTACATAAAATTAGCTTGAACTTGAAGAACTTGAAGACCAAACGTTTAAAAAAA
Organism: Rhinogobio ventralis; assembly: GCA_039654625.1. NCBI lineage: Eukaryota > Metazoa > Chordata > Actinopteri > Cypriniformes > Gobionidae > Rhinogobio > Rhinogobio ventralis. Next base: position 9,079,517 of record CM077197.1, read on the forward strand.
TGGCAGAATCTACCAGCGGATAGTCTTATTATTACAAAAGCTTATTATTATTTACAGCTACTTGTCTATATTAAAGCTGCAGTCCGTAACTTTTATTTTGTTAAAAATGATCCAAATTCAAATTTTGAGCAAGTACATAACCAGCCAGTGTTCAAAACTATCCCCTTACCTTAGCCCGATTCACAACGGTAAGCTTATAATAATGTGTTATTATTAGAGTGGTACTGGTGGATTTCCGCGGGAAATTCGAGCATGTCTTTGCGTCATTACGTCACGTCTGTATACATAAAGAAAGAGTCCGGCTAGTAGCAGTATCGCATGTGAGGAGCTGATCGCATGTTCCTCACAGCTGCTGGAATAATTACATTTATCATTTTGATGGATCCAGAAAGGTCCAAACGACAATCATCAGTGACAACTGGAGATTCACCCGTAGTCAAAAGCAAAAGATTAGACTGTACAGAAATTCAAATCTACAGGTAACGCTAATACACAGTAAATACACGTAGTCACACAATGCTGATGTTGTTAACAACAATTTGAGAACGAGGTATAACAATACGAATAATTTGCACGGTTTGATGTGTTATGAGTTAATCGATTGTAAGATTTAATCACCGTTGGTAGCGTGATTTATTGTTACATTATTTATGTTTTTTTCTCAGTCGGTCAGAACAAAAGTGGCAGACATGTTACTTACTTGTTCAGATGACATTTTCCGGTGAAACGTATTATTTTGGTCGTACTTCCAAGACGTAGTATAGTATCTGTAATTCCGAAGTACAGTATCCACACCGGTGCGGTGACAGCCTACACATATCACTCCTCAAAACATATTCATCCGCGCTGAGGAGCCGTGACGATCCACAACCCACGTAAAGATAATCATTCCGCAACTAACTGCAATTCCAGATTTCAAACAGAGATGGCGACAAAGAGGCAAAATTTATGGACTGCAGCTTTAACTTGGCATGACATGAAATAATAGTCAGAAAACTCTGTTTTGAAATGGAAGAGTTTTTTGTTGAGTATCAGGCTTTTATGATATAGGAGAATATGGAGCTCATTCTCAAGGAGGAAAACATACCTCAGTTTTATTCAGAGGCCCAAACTGAGCAAATGTATGCAATTTGGTGCAGTTGCTGATATTTATGTGGCCAAAAAGCTATGAAATTCTGAGAGCTTGTAAGTAAATCAATGCAATCTTTACAATATAGCAGACTACTTCTATAAAATGCATAAAACTCAACTATTTCCCAATAGTAGGTCTTAGGTGATATTTAAATGCTGTAGTTTTTATTGTGGGGGCAAAACATACAATGCAAAGCAATACAATGAAGATTGAGAGATAAACATTCAAATAAATGTTCCTCAAAAGCCTGATGTATCATATTTGATACTTAACATTTGAATATTATTTTTCTAAAAATGATGGATAATCAAGTAAAGTTGCTTCTGTGTTCATCTTGAAATATTACTTACAATATAAAAGTTATTCTCATGTCTATTTTTACTAAAAAATCTGTAAAGAAGCCACAATATGCATTTTTTTCACCGCTAGAGGTCGCTTGTTCAAAACAAATGCGTAGCTTGATGATGCTTTTATTATGCCGCAGTCGGCCACTTCCGCTTCTTCCGGTCATGCGTATGTGGGGTAACGCAGTGCTGTTTTATCATATTAGATACATTTAAGTGTATTGAAAGTTATGTTATAATGCTACTATGAGACACTTGTTCACACTGCAGTGAGCTAGATCGATATTAGTCATGGTAAAACATGGTACTCGTGGTAAATCAAGAAAACCACATTTTAACAATAAGACTAACTGTGTTGAGCTCTATAACAATGATTAGTTTTCTGTCAATGAATGTATCCAAACAGTTGCTCACCTGTCTAGTAAAACATAATATATTAAAGCATCTTTGGTGTTTCCATGGTTTCTACAAAAATCGAGAGTAACGGGGGTATGATGTCATTGATAGGCGACGCACACACACGGTCCGTGTCCTTGTTAAAATTGCTTATTTCTCATTTGGGATAAGGAAAGTACATGAGTCAACAAAATATATAACATTGTTCTAGTGGTTTTTGGATATTTTAATCCAAAAATCTTACATATTGTGCCTTTAACTTGCTAAAAAAAGTATCAATCAGAGGGCAGAAGGTATGTACAGTAGTAGGTTGTGTATGACAGGATTTTAAGCTAATTTATAATTTAGAGGCCTTAGAAATGTGTATATCAAATATACAGAAGGCTTTATAGGGTTAAGTTCATTTGGTTTTATAATGAACAGCCAATTCTAATTGTTGACACATAGAATTTTTCTTTCAGTTAATTAGTTCAATTTGACACAGACACACACTGAAAACAAATATTCCCACACAAAAGCCAGAGAATCAATTCTAGAGTGTGGATATTGTAATAAAAAGGTAATTTCTGTCATTGCTATTGACTTGGTCAGACATTGACAGTCATTTATTTGGGTAAACTTATTATTCTATGCTGTAACTTCGATGGCCAATAAAGGCACAAATGAATCCCAACATCGAAGGAGAGTCGTTTTGAGAAGAATGGCTCTGCGTGGAGCGGGTGATTGGTAGGCGCCTGGTCTCATCAATTCTACAGTAGCCTTTTGTCTTTTTTGAAGGTTTTTCTCTTCTTTTTTTCCTGCAGGCAGAAAGGTACTGCGACTGCTGATCCAAAAAGAGGGTTTTCTGAAAGGAGTGAACGTTTTCCAGACTTTTCATCTATACAGTATAGACCTACATCCAAAAATACATTTGCTTGTTAGATAATGTTAAAAACAATCGTACAACACTTTTGATGCAGTAGCCAGATCAGTTAAAGTCCCATTTGCTTATTTTCAGTACTCAGAGAGCATTTTGTGTCAAAGTCGTTGAGTCGAGGTTGAGCTAGTGCGTCATTTTAGTATATTTTGATTATGAAAGTGTAGGATAGATTGTTCTAGATGCTTAACATACACCGTTCTTGTGTCTATGTATAGATTCTGTAATCGGTGTAAAAAAAGAACAGGAATTATTGTCAGAGGATATGACTACAGTGTCCGTATCGCTCCAGCCTTATCCGAAAATACATAAAGAGCTGCTGGCAGTGAACTAATGAAATATAATACGTGGCCACTAATGCGGGCTGACTGTAAATCCTCTTGATGGACAGTGGGGGGATATTTGAGAGGCTAGTGTATATCCAGCTCATGTTTTGCTCTCTTGTGTTTGAACTGGATAGAGACGAGTATAAATCAGCTGTAGAAATCTTTACATGGAGACAACATTGTGCCTTGGAGACTGAATCTGTGAATAAGTGCAGCTTTGTCACTCAGCTCAAATGTAAGGGCAGCTTATCCTCACTGTTTGCTCAGCATTTCAATAAGAACAGAAATCATTTGTCTGAAAGGATTCATCGCCGTCTCCTGTGGCCCTCTCTTTGACATACCTGGAAAATGTTATTTGCAAAAAGGATGGTCATTAAGGAGTTCATTTATTGCTTTTAAATATCTTTTTTCTAAAATGTTATGAGTGTAACTCACAAATGAGTTAATTTTTGACAAAAAAAACTTTTGAATAGCAAAGCTCAGATCATTTGCTCTTTGGAGAATCTTATGAGAAGTATTTGACTTCAAATTATTTGAAATCATGTCAACTGACAGCTGTGGTTGCCAAAATGTAAGTGTATTTTCAGAACAATCTGTACGTTTTATATATACAACACATTTTAAATCAGTTAATCTGACTTTTTCTGCTGAATTAGCAAAGCCATGCTACTACTAAAATCTGTTTTGTACCTTTAAAAATACTGACATCCACCATAATAACACCGGGGTCTTTAGAAAGTCACATGATGAATCAAAGATCATCACAAGTAGCTTTTCCACAAGCTAAGGGAAATTCTAATACACACAAACACAAAACACCGTCATGGTTACACACATGACACTAAAATAACACAATAAACATTTATTATACAACATGAGATATAACATACCTCATTTACATAAACAACAATAAAATAAGAAGAAACATAATTTTTAACCATCACACATCAAGTGTCACACATGGAATTCTGGGAATGTCAGTTTATGGCTTTTCATGTTAGATCTATAACAGTTTTTCCCCATATATAGTAAGGGAACTTACTGTTAACCAGTCGTTGATTCCAGGTTGAGCTGTAATAGTGAGTCATTTTGGTAAACAAGTTTATTAAAGTGTAGATTAGATTGTTCTAGATGCTTACACAGTTCTTGTGTCTATGTATAATTTCTGTAATCGGTGTAAAAAAAGAACAGGAATTATTGTCAGGGGATATACAGCGTCCCGTTGGAAACAGTATTTTACTGTAATATTCATTATAAACAATAAAAAAAAAAAAAAAGAAAATTATAAAAGAATGCCTGTTTTTCCATTCATTTTTTTTGTTGTTGTAAAAATTAGGGTCGCTAACGATATTTTCGTATATTTTTATATGTACAAAAAAAATGTAATCTTTGATGATTGAATAAGTGCAATTCACCTTTATTCCACAAGGTGGCAATGTCTGATACACAATGATGAAGTGACGTTTCACTCATAGGTACCGCAGGCAGAAAACAAAAGAATAGGAAGTATCATCAGCAAAATGTGAAACGGCTCAGCGATTTACTGCAGAGCAAATACTGAACTCAATCAAATATTAGTGTCACTGTCAATTGATGGTGGATCTGATGAAGAAGCTGTCAGCAATCAAAATATTGATTTTGAAAATGATTGTTTTAAGAATATGTTTGAGATCGCAAATATGAGCCAGATGCTGAATGTACAGGGAAATGAGCTCTGAAGCTCCAAAAGGTAACAAAATATGCTTGCCATTCTTCTGTAATTGTTATTCTAATATCAGGAGAGTTTTATATTATCTGCAAAGATCCATCTGTGTTATATAGATACGGGTCGTATCTAGATACGAGAAGCATTCATGCATTTAAGGGTTAAAGTTACAATTACAATAATTGTTTTACAGTTTGCTTTAATTGCAAACGTTGGTATCTTGGCAAATGTGAACGCAGTTTGACACATGAGAGTACTGGGGCCTTTTTCATAGGAAAAGCATCTTAGAAGCAGTAGTCTCATTGCTTTCTATGAGAACAAAGAGAGAGATATTAAAGAGATTTTGTTTGTGATTATTCATTCCTATATGGGTAAACAACTGCTCCTTAGGCTCGTTTCATTCTCACAATTCCTCTCCGCTCACAAGCACACAGCCTACACAACTTGAAATTGCTTGTATTCAGCTCTTCTCTGATAAGCACTCTTGAAATCCTTGTGTGCCAACATGTTAACTAACTAAAGTACACTGACTGTAAGGCTATTAGTGTATATCAAGCTCACTGTCACTTACTGCAGTAAGACAGTTTAACACTTTCACAAGGGCTCTTTACTATCATTCAACTCCTCTTCAGATCACATCCTAAAAAATAAAGCGTACAAGATGTGTAAGGACGTATATAAGTGTTTAGAAAATGTATTTGGTGGATAGGTACAGTAAAATAAGTTTTTATCATTTTTATGACAAACCAGCTAGTATTCCAGTACTGAGCATTTCTGACTTTCACCACTTCTGCATGCTGAGTAAATGCATACTCCCTATAAATCAAGGCTGTCATCTCTGATGTGGAAATATAAAAGACTGTATTGGCTTCTAACAATAGCCTGCTTCTAAGTCTTTAATGTAATTAATTTCAATTTGTAAGACTGATCAATGCTGTTTTGCTGGACCTATAATCCAGTGCTAACCTACAAAATTACACTGAAATTCCCAACAGACCATCTACAAAGATTAATTGATTTCATTCAGACATGTTTGTTCCAATTTATTTTGTAAATTAGATTTGTAAGATAAATTGGAATCTCATGAGACTTGGAAACTGCAGAAACTTTGTTTGTAATCATAAAAGACTTTAGTTTACATGCTAGATTTAGGCCTATAGACAGGCCTACACGTGTTGTAAACAAATGATTTGTCATCTGCATACAACTAAGATCGATTTAAAGTCAAGTCAGTTCACTTGATGTCCATCTCGATAATGACCAGGGCCTGTATTCATGAAAAATCTTAATGCAAAGAGTAGCTCCTAGTGACAAAATTCTAAGAAAATTCTTAGTGGGCGTTTCCTCTGAAAATTAAAGAAAAAATTCAGAAAGCCTCTTAACCCTTTGTAGCGAGTTATCTCAAAGGGGAAATATTAATAATTATTCATACTCATTATGATTATTCATTATGATTAATTATGAATATTTGAATCGGTTAATGAGATTAACTTGATGTGGCTACATTAACATTACAATCAATCAATAAGTTCATTCTGTGAACACTCAGTATTGATTATTAATTAATTCTAAGAGAAGGGTATTTTTCATGGCCACAGAAAAATTATTCTTCCTTAGCATTTACAGTGCTTAGAGCATGTAACAAAATCGATCATTTAAGTGACCATTTATTTGCAGGCAGGGAGTCAGAACCAAATATGTATTGTGCACAAGTTTTATTTATTAAATCACGAACACATAACTAATCTAACAAAAATACATACACACAAGCACACATACATGGGGAAGAATGGAAAGTAAAAGTGAGAGGATAGCCTCTCCTCCTAGGGGTCAGTGAGCCAATCATACTTAGGCTTTCGGAGGGAAAGTTTTACGATCCTTTGTCTTCTGGGCATTCCAGACGTTTGTAATATGTAATTTGATTGGGTGCTAAAGAGAAGAACCTTCATGATTCTTATAATACTAATGTGGCACAGAGTTAGCAAAATGTAATGTAAATTAACAAATGGGGAACGACATTTGGAGTTCGTAGAGACCAAACATGCCATACACATGATTTTAGTTAACCATAGTATGCAATTCTGACGGATATAGTGAGACATTTGTGTTGAATACGGAAGGCATTCTGGCGGAAGCTATATTTACTTGTTAAATATGGATATTTTTCTTACAAAACCCCATCGATTCACTTCAGAAGGCCTTTATTAACCCCACAGAGCCGTGTGGATTTATGATGGATGGATGCACTTTTTTGAGCTTCAAACTCAATGGATCCCATCACTGCCATTATAAAGCTTGGAAGTGTCGGGATATTTATTAATAAAACTCAGATTGTGTTCATTAGAAAGAAAGTCATATACACCTAGGATGACTTGAGGGTGAGTAAATCATGGGGTAATTTTCATTTTAAAGTGAACTACTCCTTTAACAACAAGGTACTGGTAGCCTACTTGAATGGGGAAATAAAACATGATGAAGTAAAACGCTAACAAAATGGGGTTGGCTTTTTGAACTAATTTCTCATAACAAAGAGTCTCTGTCTCTTTAAAGGGGTGATGAATTGAGAAATCAACTTTCCCTTGATATATAAAATTATATAATATAAAAGGTCATGGTAATATAAGAATATCCTGTAAGTTTCAGAGCTGAAAACTTCCTTGTTAGTCAAAGAAAAGCTTTTATAGACACCAGGCCCAGCAAACGACAGGTTTTTCAAAGTGGTGATCTATGACGTCAAAGGGAGGCAAGCACCGCCTCAGCAGAAGAATATCAACGCCTACTTCATCACTGCCTGTTTAACCCCGCCCACTGATTCACACATAGGCCTAGTGTTAAACCATCAAGCTACAAAGCAATAAACATGCCGTTGAGGATTACAAAATATTGTGCAGTGACTGGGTTTAACAGTAATGTTACATGTAAGTAACATTCTAATGCCTGAAATGTGATGATTCATGTAGTCAGATGTTCTTTGTCAGTAAATCAGACCAGTGACTAAACATCAACTTGTGTTGTTTCTCTTAGGAGGATGGAAATAATCTGTTATTTAACAGTGATTAAATTCTATGAAGAAAGCGATCAAAGAAAGCTCCCTTTGCAATCGTTTGAGCAGCACGCGCTGCAGCTGTCAGTCAAACAGAGAGCTTATCAGTGACGCGTTTATCAGTGACTCCCGTTTTATTCATCGAATCTCTTAACTATATCACGTTTGCACTGTTAGTGAAGATGAAAGCATTCGTTAGTGTACAGAAACTGAGGTGCAATGACGAGATCGCTGCTTTCATGCGCTCAGCATGTGTGTGATCGGCTACAATGATCATCACTGCAACCTTTCATGCCACAATCTTAATATAATGCCATAGATCTAAATGTAATGCAACAGTTTTCACGATTAGTTAACCATGAGAGCTGTAATTGTAAAAACGAGCTAAAAGAGAGAGTAATACTATTTCAAATGCAAAGACGTTAGCCAATCACAGCAGTGGGTGTTTACACTGAAATCTCCCAGCGGACACGCCCCTTAAAACGGAGCGTTCAAAGCAGAAGGCTAAAATCAGTGTAGGAAAAATGCCTTTTATTTATAAATTATGAATATTTTTGATGTAAAAAACATTCTAACATTATAAGTGCACCCCAGGAAACATCATAAAACAATAAAAAAAAACGCAGTTCATGACCCCTTTAAATGTCTCTCATCCACGTCGTTTTTCAACGCAAGATCACGCGTATGGACATTGCACTCACATCCCTAATATAATTAACTCATTTGTTTACCTATTAGCCTGTTAATTCACAACTCACTGAAAATACAAAAATTCTGATATGGCGATGACCAAGTCACATAAATGCTCTAATTATGGCCATTTGAAGTCACCAGGATCCTCACAGAATGAGGCTCAAGCGCGCCCTCTGTTGACTGGATTTAGTCTGCTGTTCTTTAAGTGAGAGTTTCAAACTTCTTTCAAATTTTACTGAGTAACTTACAATACTACACAACAGATAGAGATAGATTTTTTATATATTTTGCTTTGAAAAACACCTAATGTTTTTTTGTTGTTGTTGTTTTTTTAAAGATAGGGCTACATATTTTATAATAAAAAGATTGATTCAAAAGTACTAGCACATCATCCACCCAAAGGAGAATGAGATCCAATTTAGCTGATGCCTGAGGAAAACAGGAACAGCACTAATAGTGGCTGGACACACTGTCCTTGCAATGTGAGTTCCAGTAGAAACCCCTGTGTGGAGAACACAGATGCCCTGCCATTCTGCTCTTGTCAAACTGTCCCCAGGGGTGACAGGCAGTAATTACATATCAGCACAATTACTGCACACTGGCATGAGAACAATACGCTGAGCTGGCCCGTATCTTTGCATCTGCTCATTACCACAGTAAGCTCATTGTGTAATCCAGTGGCAAATGTCTCACTATGGTGACTGCATATCATTTCCTCCTCCAGTCCACTCAGCCCAACACCTTTATTTGACCAACAACTATACCTGGCCAAATCATTGAAATTGTTTCAAATCAAGTCAACAAATTTTATCAAGTGTCCAGTTGCATATCAACCAGTTCAAAGCGTAACAAAGTTTCATGCCAAAGCGGATTTCTAAAGAGCAGTTTAGTCGTGATGGAAATTTGTAGGTTGACATCAAAAGTCTGGGAGTCATTCCCAAATAGAATAAATTCTTTAGCTCCGCTGCATTAGAGTCGATTCCACTCAGGAGATTTGATTCAACTGAAGAGCCAAATATGTCCAGCCGTGAAAGATTTCAAAACAACTCAACAACAACAAATCAAAAGGATTTTGATTCATCCCATTGGCCAAAAAGAAGTGTTCAGATTCATTCACTGATTCATTCTGAGATTCTTGAGGCCCTGTCCCAAATGGCACCCTAAAACTTTGCGGTCTTTCTCTGAGTCCACACTTTCAATGCCGCTTTGACTGTTGGGTAGAAGTCGGCTGCGGAGCTCACAGGGGCCCTGTCCCAAATATCACTCTAAACACTTGTGGTCTTCCTTGTCTACACTTTAATGGCGTAACGCCACTTTGACTGTCGGGTAGAAGTCTGCTGCGGAGCTCGCACCAGTGCAGGCTCAGCAAAAGTGTGCATCGAGGGCACATATCAAAACGACAAGTGGGACACCCTACGGTCTCATGGACTTAACGGACACACGCACGCGGCATCCATTGTAAGTCCACAAGTTCATAAGTGCATATGAAGTGTGCCATTTGAGACAGAGCCAGGCTTGTGTGCTCAGCTGAAGTGCGAATCAATGATGCATAGCGGCCACAAGGGGGCGCTCGTGAGCACCCTTCTGAAAGCTTAAATGACGAATGGGACACCCTACAGTCTCGTGGACTTAACAGCAATTGTAAGTCCTCTAGACTGCAAGTGCACATGAAGTGTGCCATTTGGGACATGGCCTCTCTAGCTTCCATCATAGGCTGTGCCCAAATATTAAAAATGCTGCCTTTGGAGAATGAATTCCAAGGCAAGGCAAGGCAAATTTATTTATATAGCACATTTCATACACAATGGTAATTCAGAGTGCTTTACATAGAAAAGGTGTTAAAATAACCTTACATAAGAAATAAAAAATATCATGCATAATAAATAAACATAACACTAAGTTCGGGGCACCCCTGTCTGAATGAAAGAGTTTTTAAAGGCAGCATAGATGTATCCTTTGCTGCCTTTCATATCCCACATATCCTGTGCTTTCCACTCTGTGACAGTGGAGCTAAAAAATAAAGATGGCGTTACGCTGCTTCAGAAGTCTGTCCGAAATCAGTTTCGTGAGGTACCTTTGTGCGCAGACGCTGCCTACAAAGTCATTGCCTATAAGGATGTGAGGCAACAAAGTTTTCGGACACAGCCATAGGTGGCAACATGTGACTATCTTTTTGATTCTTTTCAATAATTAGGTTGAGGGCCGTAATAATCACCACATATATTTGTTTATGTGCCAGTTTATGATTAAAATCTGCATACGGCACATATTTTACTACGATCATAAAAGCTGCGTTACCCCACATATGCTTGACCGAAAGAATCGGAAGTGGCGAATGTGGCATAATAAAAGCTCTGCTGCTCTCGAGCCGTGTTTCGTGCTTGTCTCTCATTAGCAATCCCTCCAGCATCCACGTTGCTCTCCCACAGCCCTCGGCCATGCTTTACTTTATACTACAGTAACGTTAATAATCTCATCCATGAACATGATTTCTGTCCACGTCCTGTCCCGATTTTTTTCATTTAGATTACATAATACACCAGTAGATGGTGAAAAGTGACCATGTTTAGGACAAATTAGGATTCTTTCAACTATTCACAGGACTACTCTTTCAAAAGCAGTCTTTAACGACCAAAACATAATAATAGGACTAATTTAAAATAAAGACCAGTGGCTAAATTATATCTTAATGACTCTAAAATGTGTTTTATGACTACAGTTTAAACAATGAAATGTTTTAAATGTTTTTCAAATTTGACTGAAATTGATAGGAAACATGCAATTTTAAGTGACTTAGTAGCTCAGTTTTGAAGCATATCTTAATTTCTAATGTATCTTTTTGCTGTAAGTTTTTGTTTTTGCACTAAAATGAGAACACAGCAGGATATAATTCAATATTTATTTACTTTCGGCCCACGGCCCTCAATCAAAAGTGATCTTTGGCCCTTTGTAGTAAAAAGTTTGAGAGAGATGCTTTAAAGCAATCCACACTCAGTCTACTCTACAAGGTCTGTAGAGCAAACAAAGCATGAAATGATTCATCTCTAACTCAAGTGACAACCCAGAACAGCACTAGGAATAGCTTCCAGTACAGTGACTCAATGAGCAAACAGAGACATCTAGTGGCATCTTATCACGCCTTTTCAGATAATTAGTCTACTCTGAGATAATATTATTACCATAGCAACTGAATCTATCCATCCTCTTCTATTTTTGGAACCCATACAACATAGGACAGGCCTACTTATCTTAATTTCCCTTTCATGCAGCTTTTTATTTAAATGAGTAACATTTACTAATATATATATATTAGTAAATGTTTGTATATTTGATTATATATATTTGTTAACTTCATTGGATTATATGTTTATTAAAACAATGGCAGTGACACTGTAGTATTCCATGCAAATTAGCACATTTCCCAATATTCACCACAATTTGTGTGTAGTTTATAAATGCCTCTTGTAGTGGACAGCACATTCCAGGGCCCAGTTTATGGCCGGGCCCCTCTCTGCCTGTAACAGTGGACAAAGGTTTGCTACATTTTGATTGGATCTTGGTGGACTAACACAAACAAACTGTCCAACGCCATCAGACAAAAATGCCAGACACCTCTTAGAGGGCAAGAAGAAGACCTCTGGTACCAAGCCTAGGAAGGACAGGACTTCTCATTGGTCCACATGCAGTTTCTTGATCTTGATCCCTAATGTCCTGGTCTGTGACTGCCATAAAAATCCCTTAGGACCTCAGCAGTAGTGACTGCTGAAAGACCACAATGATCCATCCAAATCCGTTCATAACTATGTTTGGAAACCTTAAGACTGATGTAAACTACACACATCCAGAGAAATAAGTATTCTCAGTGGCAGCTATTTGTAATGCAACATCTTACACAGATTCAGCTGTTAATGAACAAATGAATGAACACCTGACAGTTCAATCTTTTTCCATCATGTTTGGTGTCTATTTGTTTAGAATATTGCCATGGGTAATCTGGTGGTGGTTTGTAAAGTGATAAATGCATTGGTAAACTTTAAAGACCCTTTAAAGACTTCTAACTGTGTACAGTATGCAAATGAGTTCCACAGGGGAAAGAAGGGTGGTGATGCCAGCAGCCAATCGCAACACTGGAATGGAGAAGCGCCAAACTGCAATCTCCTCCTATTCGGAAAAGGATAAAGGTACCCTTTTAACAGACACTCCTTGTTCTGGGTCTCTCCTCGAGAGAGATGAACAGTTCACCAAGTTCTGAGTCTGTCCTGCGAGGATGAGACTGTGATAGATCAACAAGTTCTGAGTCTGTCCGGCAAGGATGAGACATAACAGATACACCGTAACATTCTGAGCCTCTGGTTAATCCAGAGAGACAACAAAAGATCTGAGGATCTGATTCTACAGCTTGTGAGGCAGCAACAGATACAACCATGTTCTGAGCCTCAGAGTTTTAGTCCAGCGAGACGACTACAGCACGTCCCGAGTCTCCATGCCAGAGAGACAAAAGCGGATTGACCAAGTCCTGAGTGTCTGGCCCAGAGAGGCAGAAGACACACAGAGACATTTGCAAGAAGGTTAAGCTCAGGAGAGCAAACCTTCACTTCAAGGTTCCTTCGTCTGCGTGTTCCAGATTAAGGACCTTCTGCACCTACTTCAGGGCCTTATCTGCGTGTTCCAGATTTTAGGACCTTTTGGTGCTGCAGGAGATCAGCATCCCACAGATCTTCGTGTTCAAGGCTGTTAAAATGGATTCCTGCTCCTTTCCCCGCTGCATTGTCTCCTAGCACAACCAGTGGAAGAATTCACCGCCAGCGGACTGCTTACTCAAACACGAGGAACGTAAATATCACTTAACCAAACCTCTCTCCAGAGACCTTGGCATTGTTGTATATTACCAGTATATGATTTTCTAATTTACATTAGAGGTAATATAACTGATGCTAGTTAATAACAAATAATCTTTTGTTTATTTGTTTGATGCATAATAAAGTTCTTCACCTTAGTTTCAGAGAAAACAGTTTATCTTTCCATAAGATAACGCAACTCTTCCATAGCCACACTCAACTTAATCGCATGTATTTTATGCATCTTATGCACTTTATTCCTTTATCGTTCATTGTATTCATTTAGTAGTTGTGTTAGTTCTTGTTTATCTTTTGTTAATAAAATGTATTTTATTACAATTGTGGACAGCCTCCTGTCTGGAGTGTTCTTATACAGCCAAGGTAAAAGACCTTGACTAGTGTCCCAAGCTAAGAGAGCTGGTCATCTGATGTACTCATAACCACACCTTAAGTGACGGGTGATCCAAAAATCACAACGTCAGCGGTGACGTGAGTACCAATCACTACCTTACTTAGTGTCCTTGGATGGACAAAAGTAAAATCACTACACTCTTATATTACTGTTTACAATCCACAACATCATGTTTTCATTTTGAGCTAAAATTGTTGAGAAGTGCATAATTGCCAAATCTATTTTATGATAGCATTCAGCCGAGGGATTTTCGACTGCTTGTCATCGTCCCTCTAATCGGTTGTCAGTTATACTACAGATAGAAGATAGAGGGTAATGAACAACATGTGATACTGATTGCGAGAGTAAACTCAATGAACTTTGAGACTGACAGCGGTCAGCAAGGTTTAGTTCACTATGTAGTTTGTATTTCTTTTGTTTACTCTTTTTGGTAATACTTTAATTTAGGGTCCAATTCTCACTATTAACTATTTGCTTATTAGCATGCATATTACTAGCATATTGGCTGTTTATTAGTACTTATAAAGCACATATTAATGCCTTATTCTGCATGACCTTATTCTACATCCCTTAATCCTACCCAGTACCTTAACTTTACAACTACCTTACTAATTCAGTAATTAGGAGTTTATTGAGGTAAAGGTTGTAGTTTATAGTTAGTTAATAGTGAGAATTGGACCCCTAAACTAAAGTGGGACCCTCTTTTTTAATGCCATTTATTAGTATTCAAAGTAAATAATGCAGAACCATTCAGTGTGGAGTACAAGTCAGCCGTGTACAGCATCTGTGTGGAGTGGCAGAATCAATTTGTCTTTGTTTAGAAACATACGGATACAGTTTTGTTTAAACTTTGAATTGAGCTAATTTGAAACTAATAAATATTATGTAAAAACAAAACTAAATTTACTTAATTACTTTTTACTAAATTACTAAATTTACTTAATTACTTAAAGAATTTCACTTTATGTAAATAGGAACGACTAGGGCTTACACTTTTCCAGTGAAGATTTCTCAGGGTAGGTTTATTTGAAAAGTCAATATATTTCATATTTCAAAATAGACACCTGTAGTATTGACTACAGAAAAACTATTAAACGCTTACACTATTATTACCAGTGAAAAAAGTACAGTTCTTTGAACACATGATTTACCCACCCTCAAGTCATGCTAGGTGTATATGACTTTCTTCTTTCTGATGAACACAATCGGAGTTATATTAATACATATCCTTACGCTTCCAAGCTTTATAATGGCAGTGACGGGATCCATTGAGTTTGAAGCTCAAAAAAGTGCATCCATCCATCATAAACGTGCTCCACACGGCTCCGGGGGGTTAATAAAGACCTTCTAAAGCGAATCGATGAGGTTTTTAAGAAAAATATCCATATTTACTTATATTATCCATATAAAATAAAAGTGATCTAGCTTCCACCAGACCTCCTTCCGTATTCAACTTACGGAAAAAGCGTGACTGGTGCGACGATGACTTCAGACGTAGCATAAGCGTTTAGATTTTTTACTTTATAAAGTTTTAAATGACGGACCCCGTCACTGCCATTATAAAGCTTGGAAGCGTAAGGATATTTATTATAACTCTGATTGTGTTCATCAGAAAGAAGAAAGTCATATAGGCCTAAACCTAGGATGGCTTGAGGGTGGGTAAATAATGGGGTAATTTTCATTTTAAAGTGAACTAATCCTTTAAACTTCATTATTATGTGGACTATAAACTTAATTATTTACACAATGGTGAAAGTTAGGAATGGAAATGAAGAAAAAAAGGTTCTTTCTTTCTTTAGAATGTCATTTTTTGTATCTTAATTTTGTAGTTTTTAGTCATTTTTACTAATCTGTTATTAATTGTCTTATTAAAAAAACGGTTTAGTTTGAAACATTTTGATTTAGAGAAAAGAAAAAATAAGAAACACTTTCACCTTTATGTTCAATTGATTCTCTGACAAATTGTGCATGGTCCATTTGATGTCAGTGCTCCTCTCAATCAATCCACAAATATCAGATATCTATTTGAATGATGCACTGTGAGTTTAAAGAAACTCTAGACCCCGCCCACTACAGCGAGAGACACGCCCTGCGCCGTCATATGGGAGGAGCCATAAGAGCAGGACCTGCCCCTTTCTAACAAAACACAACGCCGAGCGTCTTCTCAGTATCAAAGGCGATTATCAATAACATAGATCGACTCCGGGGCTCAAAACGGAGAAAGGTAATTTAATTTTTTTATACAATAATCCCTCAGTGTGATTAAAAATCCAGTGACTTTGTGAGCGAAAGCACATGGATCATGCATTCGCGTCTTTAGCAGTGCTAACAATCACAGCATTATTATCGACGTTCATCTAATGCAAGTTAGTCAGGGATTGTCCTTATATTCAACCCCGAAATACACCACATTCATGTTAGTGATGCATTAACCTCCATAGAATGAAATATAGGTCGTTGCATGCTGTTCCTCGGCTCGCGCGTGCCAATAGCCATTCACGCTGCTAGAAAATATGGTTCATAGTCATGTGAAATGAATGCCAAACTGCGTTTAAATGTATATTTTCACGTGGCACCCAGTCTCGTGCGTTGTCGTTAGTAGTGACGATTGTATTACTGCGCAGATGACCTGTAATCATAATATAATGTAGGCCATATAGGTGGATCCCAGTCTTTGTCTCGCGCCTGAGCAGCAAGAGCACGAGCGAGTCATTCCTGCAACTCTCAGCCAGCTGTTGGTTTCAGACACTGTTTCTCAGGACTGGCCAACTGTTGTCCTTATGTGGCCAGAAATGACTCTTAAAGACCACAGTTCGAATCTTAATTCTTAAACTACCCAAGTTTATGTTTATAGGGCTGCACTGACATGTACAGTGAATCTCCTGTAAATAGTCCTGTCAAGAAAATCCTTTTTTAAAAAAAAAAGTCATTTTTAAACACTTGATCAAAGCAAATGAAAACAGTTATGTTTTGCTTAAAGAAAACCTTTTTTACATATTGACATTGCTTATGACTTTCATGCATTTTATTGATTCAGATCTAGATTAAAACATAAGCATCACAGTATTGGTTTTACTGTAATGCATTCATGAGAATCTAATGAATGTGAATCTCAGTGTGATGGAAAATATAAGATATCTAAACATTGTGTCACAACAAAAGCAAATGAAAAAGAATACTATTAGGATCATTTCATTGTGTTATGACATTTTCATGACAACTTGCTTAGTTGTTATTCACATTTTATCCATTATGTTGTTGTACTTTCCTTAGTTTGAATATCTAAATAGATTGAAGTTTTGCAGCTATTTACAGTAAAAAAAAAAAAACTTAAGAATTTTGTAATGTAATGAGAATTTGGGGAAAAATCATAAATACTGGCACGATGCAAAAATTCTTAATGGTCCTTAAAGGCATAATTTTCATGTTTTGATTCTAGATTGAATGTAATTAAGTTTTTTTATTTTTTTTTATTTTAGTAACATAATTAATTATTTGTATATGCAAAATATGCCACTCCTTGCATATTGAAGCTGAAATTGGCATAGAAATCAGTTTTGCATATACAGTGACAATGCAGAATGATTATTATGTCATAGAACTCTTACCATTTGGAGATATTTGCACAAGCAGGCCTTGCCAGAAATTTGCGTTGGGATGGGCTAGTGGGTTGCATGGTAATTAATTGTGCAGCAGTGCAATATAATTCTTCTAAAGGTCCACTTTTTTACTTTTTGCTAGCACACATCCCTGGCTTGCAGGCACATCAGCAAACTGTGTAATCGCTGCTGAGCTGTCCTTTTCTAAATGATGTGGCACTTTTCTGTGCATCAGCTTATGTTAAGATCACTTTGCCAAGCTTTGCTTCCTTTTGCAAACCTCCTTTAAATCCATTATTGCAGTTGAGGAGGATTTTGATAATCTTTTTTGGGGGGGCATTTCATTTTTTTAAATTTGTACTCAGGGTAATGCCGATGGAGTGTTGCTGGTTGATTATTGGATGCTTATGTGACCACTTCTATCCTCAACAGTTTATGAGGAGGTCTTTACCACTCTGATTAATTCTGAATGATGTAGTCCGATTGGTTGAAGCTGGATGCCAGAATCCAAATCACCAAAGAAGGTCTCAAAGTAGTTTTTTTTTCTCCCTCTAACTCTTCCACATGTTCTGTTTTTCCTCTTTTACCACCTCCTCCGATCTTTGCAGAACATGGACCAGGAGGGAATCGCATGAGATGGAATGTACTTGATGTGCTGCATCACTGTTGAAGGTGAGTGAGACTGTCAGCTTTTTGAAATCTAGATCAGCCTGCATTTGAGGACTCAGATCACTATGTAATTGAAGCACGCTGCGAACATTTCTAGTGTTGCCTAATTATAGTGATTTAACCTACTTTTCAGTTTGTTTTGCCAGTTTGTTCTTTTTTTTTATCGTTTTGGTATTTCTGGCATGGTGAAAAATGTTGCTTCTGGCGAGGATTTTGTTGGAACCCCTTCTTGTTTAAAATTGTGCTTGTGTGTTTATCATAAAAATTGAACAGGAATGCATTGTATGACTGGGCATAGGAATAGTTCACTGGCTGTCAACCTCTGAAGTCAAATGATTGCTTTTTGCATGAAGGGAGAGTTTACCCAAAAATAAATTCTTGGTCTAAATTCATGTTGTTCCAAACCAGTATGACTTTCTTTCTTCTGTAGAACATCATAGAAGATATTTTCAGAAATGTCTCAGTTTTGGTTACCATTGATTTCCTTTTTATGGAGAAAAAAAAACCCAGTGTGGTTTCCAACATTCTTCAAAATATCAGCTCTTGTGTTCCACACAAGAAAGTCATACAGGTTTGGAACAACTTAAGGGTGAATAAATGATGACCTCAGCAGGTTTTACATTCTGTGATAAATGACTTCAACTTAGGTTGGTTTCTCTTTTTGGAGCTTGACAGCAGAGTTCACCATCTTTGGGTAAACCATTCCTTAAAGGGATAGTTCACCCTAAAATGAATATTCTGTCATTAATTACTCGCCCTCATTTTGTTCCAAACCTGTAAGACTTTCGTCTTTGGACCACAAATGAAGATCTGTTTGATGAAATCTAAGAGATTTCTGTCCATCCGTTGACTGCTATGCAACTACCACTTTGACACTTCAAAAAAGTTAATAAAAAGATCATAAAATGAATTCATCGAATTGAGCGCTTTAGTTTAGTTTCTGAAGAGACACAATCGCTTTATATGATGAACAGATTTAATTTAGGCTGATATTCACATAAACATTCATCAACTTACAAATCAGTTGTGGTAAACGGAAGCTCAAGCATGTTCGCTTGACATGTGAGAACCAACAAGGTGTTAGGCAGCAACTTTAAGCTTCTGCAAGAGGTTTGTTCTTGCGTGTCAAGCAGGTTTGGTTGAGCTTCCGTTTATATTCGCTGATCAATTTATATGTGAAGCCTAAATTCATATTCATATAAAGCGATTATGTCTCTTCAGAAAATTTGGACTAAACTGCTCAATTCATATGGATTAGTTTTACGATCTCTTTATGAACTTTTGAAGCGTCAAAGTGGTAGCTGTGTATCTGTCTATGAAGGGACAGAGAGCTCTCAGATTTCATCAAAAATATCTTCATTTGTGTTCCAAAGATGAACGAAAGTCTTACATTTTAGTAATTAATGACAGAATTTTCATTTTTGAGTGAACTATCCCTTTAACTTCTTACCTATAAATGAGTGTTTAATTTAAAATATCTCAAAGAACTGCTTTCTATATCTGCCTGAAGTATTTCTTATTTCTGTTGAAGTATGCTGAGTCATTGGCACAGATGTAGTTTAATTCATTCTATGCCTATTGGACATTTGAGGCTATAATCATGAAAATGCATTTCATAGTCATTTGTTTTAGCCCTAGATGATCTCGTATGAATCAAATGAATTCTTAATGTGTTATCTAATAAGTTGTTCAAACTTTTTGCAGCTGTGTAAGTAGACAATAGACTTGTTCCAGGATGGAGGCCTCCATCATGCTGCCTGTGCTGAAGAAGAAGCTGGCCTTTCTGTCAGGTAAAGACTAATAACATTATATTAAGATTTAAAAGATTTGAATTAATTTAGTGAACGTTATCAAATCATTTTGAGTAGCTTGTCTAGTTGAGTATCACAATATTACATAAATGCATTTGCTGCAGGCTTCTCTCCTCTCCTCCCTAGGATGTGATGTGAATACATGTATTCTATACTTGTGTTTTATGATTAGATGTGACTATGGCACTGAGCCAGAAATAAGCTGCTATCCAATAAAACGGACAATGCTAAGTGATTATTTGAAACCCTTCACTTGCTTTCTTGTTTTCTTTGATGTGAAAGATTGTGTCTCAGGCAGCATCATCTTTATCTCAATATAATGTAGTCAGAGATCATTATATGATCTCTTATTACTTTCTGCTTAAACTCAGTGAACCTGAACAGTCTTTTAGAATGATATATTAGGTTTTTGCTTTCTTTAGAGAGTGTTAGCAAGGCATTTTGTTGGGGGCAAATAATGAGTATTTTTATTTTATTTGATTGGTTATTTACTGCTACTTGATGCAAGCTGGACTCTAAGGGCATGTTTGGTTCGATTAAAACAAACGCTGGTGCGATTGCTCTGTTAGTTCAGTTCATTTGAATGTGAATGTTGCCATCTGAACCCCGTTGCGGGAAAAACAAGCGGACTGAGACCCATCTCTGGTGCTGTTCTACTAAAATGTGAATGCAACATGGACCAAAGACATGTAAATGAACCAAAAACAGGACATGACCTCACAAAATGCGACCCTAAAAAGGACAGAATGCTCAAGAATACCTGTTTTTTTCTCGTCATAGTCGTGATTGCCCATCACAGTTTGGTACAGGCATCAGAATCGCGTCTCCTTGCAGTAGATCTTGGTTTGTGTCTGACGGAGGGATTCCTGCTGCTGTTTTGACTCCTTTACACATTTTATAAGCTCTTCAAGAGTTCTCAGCTGGTCAAAATAGCATGTAGGTTATGCACATACATCGAGTGCATTTAGCCCCTAAGTTCGCAAAATATATGTAATAAAAGCCGACCAATAAGGTTGTGAACATATCCCTACAAGGGAACCAAACTACAAGTGTGAACACACCATAACTCTCGTTACTTGAATAAGCATTACGTCTCAGCATTCACTATTCCTTAGGCCACATCTTTGCTAGCAATGCCACGTATGAATAATTACTTTCAATCCTATGTCCTTTAACTTTTAAGAGGACATCCTTAGGTCCACATATTATTTTGCCTCCTGCTTCTGACAGTCTGCTAGATGGCTCTTTCATTTCCCAAAATGGGGTCATACACTGAGGTTTTCACAGGTTAATTGATTATATATCTATCTATTTTTTTTGTAGAAATGCACTGTCTCAACATTATTTTATACCAAGGTCTTTGCACAAAAATTGGATAATGAAAGCTTCTAGGAAAGAAATTACTTCAACATTTGATTGCTTGGTGTCCTTGAAATTGTGCATGTTCCCATGCAATAGTCTGTGAATTAATTACAGTTTGCAATGTCACGAGGCTCTGCTTCTCCGAAAGGCTTTTTGTATAACCTCACTACTGTTTTTGTCAGTCTTTTCCTTGAAGACTCACACTCTTACACAGTTTTTCCATTCCTACATCGTATTTCACTCCGTGCTGCTGGATTTTCTGCATATTTCCTGACTCGGCCCATTTGGTTTTCCAGGAGGCAAGGATAGACGTAGTGGTTTGATCCTGACCATCCCACTATGTACCGAACAAACCAGCATGGAGGAGCTCAGCGCCACTCTGGACTATCTACTGAGTATTCCTAGGTAAAAACACAGCTTTGGAAACTTCTCTTGAAGTTAATGCGTCACTCTGTTGCAAAGGCAGTACATCAAGCACGTCATAAAGTTTTGAGAGCAGAAATGGAACGTGAATCTGATCATTTATAATTATAATGCACACTGTTATGGTATTCACACATGGAACAGAAAGTTGCTGTAATTCGTGGTCAGACTGTGGTTAGAAGTTGAAAAATACTGTTATTGATTTCTCCAGACCTTTGAAGTTCTTTTAGCCTCCAAGGCTCTGAAAAGATTTTGCTCTGTTTCTGTTTGTCCATTTGTGTTGGCTGTTACATTATGAAGGTTAAACAAATAAATTATTAAATGGATAGATATGATTCTGATTGGATGAGCCATGTTCAAAACGCTAAATAAAACTACACAGTTTGTATCATTCACTGTTGTTTGACAGTTGTAAACTACATTACTTGACAGAATAATTTGCATTTCAATCCGTTATTAGGATTGGTTATTTATTGAACATTGGTGTCTTATCATATTGCTGCTGCTGCAGTCTGATAAAAGAAGTCAGTGACTCATAGAAAATTAGTTTAGATTCGTTCATCACTGCAAATTGTGAATGCCTCTATACATTAAATATTTTTTTTAACTAGGGATGCACCAATATTATTATTCCTTTTGGGTCCGATATTAAAATTCTAAGCTCTAACTCCAATTGTTTAAATTGTTAAAATTAAATGTAGACATCAAAGCATTAAATTGTACAGTATCAAAGATGGGTAACTTTGAGATTTGCTAAAAATGAATGAAAACACTTTATTTTAGGGTTCAATTCTCGCTATTAACTAGTTGCTTATTAGCATGCATACAACTAAAATCTTGGCTGTTTATTAGTACTTATAAAGCACATATTAATGCCTTATTTTGCATGACCTTATTCTACATCCCTTAATCCTACCCCTTACCTACACTTAAACGCTACAAAAAACAAACTTACTAACTATTAATAAGCAGTAAGTTAGGAGTTTGAGGCAAAAGTCGTAGTTAATAGTGAATGTGTTCCCCATACTAAAGTGTTACCAAATTAATTTAACAGTGTTATTAGATTAGTGTTTTTAAAGATGCAATGTAAAGTGAGCATTATATAAAAAATAGGATAAATGGGCATGCACTAAAATATCCCCTATTTAATGACACTAGTAATTATTTATCTATCTATCTATCTATCTATCTTATCTATCTTATCTATCTATCTATCCTAATCTAATCTATCTATTCTATAGCATTCCTAATTTACCATGAAAAAAAGGGGTTATGACTGTGCCCAAGAACACCTATTTGACATGGTAAATATCAAGGTAATGGCCAGTCTTCTGTGGTTTGTTGCTTTAATCTGAGTCTATATGAAAGAGGTAATCATACCCTGAGCTGCAGAAGTTTTGACTAAGGTTAAAGTCTGACAGTCGTGCCTCACATGACCGTTGGCAGTAAGACCATCGCTTGTTCTGTAGTCTCTTTTATTTTTCAAGGCTTTCATAGTGACCTTCTCCAAATTACTTTTCTGCTGACATTTTTAGAGGCATTTTACAGGGTGAGTTGGCTGTTCTTTTTTCCCCAAAGAATGAAAAGAAATGTTATTCAGGCCTACATTTTTTTTTTTAAACAAACCAAAATAGTAACTGTATGATTGAATACATGTTTTTCGGAATCTCTGAGTCATTGCAGCTCACACAAACTGAGTTTATTCATTTTAAAATGCCACCACAGAACAAACAAATTAGTCTGTTTAACAACACAGCCACAGTGGAGTCGTTGTAATTGATTCATTGTATCTGTTCTGACAACACGTATTGGCCTATCGTTTGTGTTATGCAACCGAATAAATGTCATGTTTTTCTGTTGTATCTCTGCAGTGAGAAGTGCAAAGCTCGAGGTTTCACCGTCATCGTCGATGGCAGGAAGTCTCAGTGGAATATAGTGAAGACTGTTGTTCTGATGTTGCAGGTAGGATAAGAGACTTTTGTTTTATTTGCTCACTTTTGGATTTTGTTCAGATTGGCCCAAACCAACAAAACATTATGTGAAACATATGTCTGCTCTTGTTTCTTTGACATATGGTGCTTACTTTTTCACTAATGGACCCATTAATGCTTGTGGTGATTATTTAATGAGTGCTTAACTCCCCTCTAATACAGCTCACTTCTTAAGGAATACCTGTAAATAATGATATTTCAGTGCTATTATCAGAAGCCCATGCTGCTTATGTGTTGGCGGCCTTCCCTGGTTTTGTAGAGCATGTTGTTAGAAATCATTCACTTAGAGCTTTATTGAACTGAATGGATGCTTGTTCTGCCCTGTTATTTTCCCCTGTTTATGGGACACAGCATGGAATTGTTGCTTTAAACTCAGGCTGCTACTTTTTTCTTTTGCATTATAACTTATTCTGTGTTACATTTAAAGTCCCAAAATGCAAGTCTGTTCACTCTGTGGCCATCTTGGAAATCTCTGGACAGCTATTTTCTAGGCAATAACAATTTGGCATCATAAATTTAGCCAAAATTGTGCTAAAACACTTTTTCAGGCTGTACCAGCTAAGACACTTGGCACTGTGGGGATGGGATGGGATGTCCTTGTATTGAGCTTTTCCATTTCTGATTAGTGTCCTTTATACAACATCCAAGTCAGAATTTCTAACTCCTAAGATTACAAGATTACTCTAATAGAATGCCACTTGAAGCTAACTTCAAGAAACGTCCAACTTGGACATTTGTTATGTGAAATTAGTGATGCTGGCCAGGAGTCCTTTCTGTGTAGAGTTTGCATGTTCTCCCCGTGTCAGTGTGGGTTTCCTCCGGGTGCTCCGGTTTCCCCCACAGTCCAAAGACATGCAGGTTAGGTGGATTGGATATGCCAAATTGTAGTATTGTGTGAGAGTGTGAATATGTCCCAGCACTCACAGGGTTGTGTCAGGAAGGGCATCCAACATAAAACATGTGCCAAATCAAAGGCGTGTGTGAAGCAGACCCTGCAAATGGGCGGGAAAAATACTAGGAAGATGATGAGTGATGCTGGTGTATGACGTTACAAAAACATGGCGACACCAAAAAAGGAAAGGGAAAAAATCAGCTTTGCCATCACAAGAATACATTTCCAAATATTAGGATATAATTTTATTTTATTTTAAATTGTAATAATATTTCACAGTTTTACTGTATTAAAATTTTTTTTTTTTTTTAAAACAGCCTTGGTGAGCAAAAGAGGCTTCTTTCAAAAGCATAAAATATTACCGAACCCCAAACATTTGGTAAAGGCCTCTATTGTTAACATGCAGTCACTTGCCATTTTGTTTCCTTTGTCTTCTGCGCTTCGGGCAATGACATGCCTTTATGTTTGCAAGTAGGAGATTTCGAGTAAAACTAGATTCCTTGAAGGAAATAGCAGCTTAAAGGCAGCATCAAAATAGTTTTAGCTTCAGGCTTGGGATGAATCGTTTTATTGTATTCCATATTTGTAAGTCGCTTTAGAATTTATTGCTGATAATTATGAAAAACAACAATGTTTAAGAAACCAATACCTGATTACATCTGACAAAGCATACAGACTCTTATTATAAATTGAAATATTGTTTTGCCAAAGAAAGCTCTTGAAGTATAGAACATATTAAAGTGGTTGTATCTTGTAGATTTGTGTTATTTAGCACAGTCTGTTGGTGGAGGAGATGGCGAAGCCTCTCCCTGTTATTTGCTTGACGTGTCCTCTGGATGACCTGCAGTTTTTAGTTTTGAGTGAGTGTGTTGTACATTTGCGGTGTGCAGATAACTTGATTTCAACAGCTTTAAAGATAGGATTTAAAAATAGAATCAAGTACTTATATCTCTCAGCCTTTTCTCAATTTGAGAACCTTAGGAGGTATGGCAGGAAATCTGACTGTCCTTCAGACCAGTATGTACAATAACATTGATTCAGACAATTTTAAATAGTTGATTTGGCGATTATGTTAAGTAAACTGAAAGTTTTATGTGACCTCGGTCCCCTTTATATCTGTTTATCAATGATTGGTCCATTGCTATTCATCAATAACAAGAGTGATCTTATTTGTAAATGTTTCATGTTTTTGGATGACTTCAACGGCTGGATTTTGAACTCTGGAAGTTTTTCCTCTAGAATGTGATCCCAGCTGAGGTCTCTCTTGTGTGTGTGGTGAAACCTGATGAATTCTGGGACAAAAAAGTGACCCATTTCTGCTTCTGGAAGGAGAAAGACAGGCTTGGCTTTGAGGTAAGTGTACTAGAGATCTTTTGTTTTAGTTGACACAGAGCTAAGTTTTGACATAACTTTATTTGACATTAGGGATGGGCACGAGTACACAAGTACTTGGAAGTGACAGCAATGATCAAACAAGAAAATGTAGTATTTGTTTTTCATTTTGTAATTGGTTGCAGGGGCATATTGGGTGGTATCTTGTGGTCTGATTGGTTTGAGTTAGGACTGCAAATGTACGGACAAGGTTGAGTCAGTTTTGTTTGTATATTGACTTGCACAATACATATGGTTCATGCAGCTTTACAGGAAATGGTTCCTTAAAAAAAAAAGACTACTTTGGCGTGTGTATGGTGTGGAATTGGCATGAACGAGCCAGAAAGGTTGACACGGAACAGCACGCTAAATCTTAAACCTCTAGGGAATCACCCATTAAAAAAAAAAAACACCAAAAAGAGGAGAGTCTGCTGGCAAAAAGAGAACGCGACAGAGCTTGTAATAAAACGAGAATTAACATTGGCTTGGCTTTTTGGCTAGAACTGAGAGATTTGAAATGCTGTAAAAGCGACATGGTGACGTTTTTATTACTCTTAGCTCTTAGTTTTTTAAATGCTTAGCTCTCTAACAAAGTTCATTGTAAAAAACATTATCTATTGTGAAGGGTCATGTAGAGCTGTGCTGGAATTTATTTTCAAGGAAGTACCATTTATATTAATGGGTATAGCTACAGTAATGTCTTCAGCTAGTCAGCTTGAGATCCAATAGGATAACCATATTCATCCAGTCAGTCATGCACAGGGCTCGACAGTGCGACCATTTCACTTGCATTTGTAACTAAAAATAGATGTGTTTGAACTGTAAAATGTATTTTGGAGCATGTGTGCGAATAAAAAAGCGTCTTGATCATTTAAGGCATCTTATATTTTGGGGATGAAAAAATTCGTTTTTTTAAAAATTGATTTAGTCAACAGCTTTTATCGTGTTCAAACTAAATGGACTGTTTAGAAAGGTTCCACTGCAAGTGCAACCCATACATCAGAGCACAGCATCATCATTGTACTCTTGGTATAGCTGATCATAATACAATCACACACGACAGTGTATTTAATTAGGGACACCCAAAGGATGCCATGCGTGTAAGTAGGTAATTTCCCGCATTAGCGGTGAATAATGAAACTCCATATACAGAAGTTGTGCATCTTCATTGACAATGGACTGGGGCTTCAGCCGCTTCACTCTAGGACAGTGTGTTTGTTATTGACACTAATGCAATGGCTTCATTTCTCATTCATTTGTCAGGGCACAAAAAGCTGTGCTGTGAGTGAAATAAGGTTTTCAGGGCTGTTTTAGGGCTTTAAAGGACATGGTGCACATCTGGGCCTCTTTGAATGAATCATTGTGGAAAACTAGCATCAATATTTTTACTTGGCCTATGATATGTAGACTCACTTAAAGCAGGGCTGGCGCTCACATTTCTTTTTAGGAGCACTTGTGAAAAAAAAAAAATTAGGAGCACAGTCAAAAAATTTGGAGAACCTTCTTCTGATCAACTTTCCCATTACGGGGCAATATTTGCCTCAAATTTATTTCCAGGGGCATTTTTAAACTTATGAAAGATGACATTTAATGTCATATTCTTACATTTTTATTTATTTTAAATTTATTTGATTTAAATCGTTCAAAAAGGCTGATTCATTCAGAAACAAAGCTAGTGACTAATGAGGTCATGAATTATTGACTTATTCATTCATTCAAAAACGCTGATTCATTCTTCAACAAAATCCATGAACAAAATGTGACTTTGTTTGGACCTGAAATAAAGCGAATTGACCGAATCAGACCGTATTGTGCCTTAAATGGAAGTCGCTTAATATTAACCTCTTGTTTATTTAACTATTGTATAAAATCAATATCACATTTGCAATAATGCTGCAATCGCCCATGTTCACCTGCTTCACCTCGCTCTGTGTAGTCCCTCGCACAACTTTTTCATGCTTGCTCTGTTGACTGAAGACATGAAAAGCAGCTAAACGTAACTGTTGTGCAGTGTGGATGCATTTTGGGCAGTTGTAGTTTTAATTTGTATTGTATTATACACCTTGTTCATTTAGATTTGATCTGTTTGCTCGCAACAGTATGCAGTATTTTTCACAGTAGTGCCCTGTAAAGGAATTAGATTGAAAATAACTCTGAATTGGTTGTTGGTTGATATTATTTTTGTTTTCAGATTACCTTTTCTGTCATCTTGCTCTCACTTGCACACAGTGCACTTAACCCTGGATTATCGTCGTTGTAAATAGTGCTTTTAACCCCAGGTAAAGGGAAGTTTCACACTTGTAATTTAGAAGTAGTGTTTAGCAGGGTTTTACCTAGGGTTATGAAACCCTGCTTCCGGAGGTGCTTTTGCACTGTTAACTGCACATTGTGGTGCCAAACGATGTGGTGTTAGAATGTTTCGAATAGATGCTTTGCAACTGACAACCAAATTCACGTTCTTTGAACAGTCACAGAAACGCAGTGCATTGTATAAACAAGTAGTTACTGTATTTGAAGGGGAAGATGTCAAATGGTGGCAGAAAACACAACAATTGGAGTGAAGAATAGACCATTTAGCAAAACAATTAGAGGTCGACCAATTGATTGGTTTTGCAGATTAATTGGCACCGATAACCGATTGCTGGAAGAACAATCTGTTATCAACAAAGTTTTTCTGGGTTGTTGAAGTGGCTGAGAAGGGTCTGCTGTCATTATACACTACGAGAGCGGCTCCTGGAGGCTAAATAACTATGTCTGACGCCTTGTGTTGTTTGTTTTGACACGTAAGATTGCACGCTGCACAAAGCGGGACACCTCAGATGCGGATTTAAAACTAAACCGTATGTATACAATAGGCTTGTTACGATAGTCTGTGTTACTGGTGTTCAGCCACAACACGGTTACATTACTTGCCCACCGTGGCACCATCCCCACTGTTGTTTTGACTTTTTTTAATAGAAATAAAAATAATTTAGTTCAGTTAGAGAACAGACACTACAGTTAAAAACTGAACGTGTCTGCTCAGTGCAGCATGAGCCGAAAGAGAGTCGCAGCAAAGACCAGCAGCAGGAGTCAGATTTATGAAATGAATTTCCGGAATAATTGTTGTCTTATTGATATTGGTCAAGCATTAGGTAAGTATTTAAATTGTTATACAAGAGAGTGTTCCATATGGGTTGGTTTAGATCCTTCACTTTCATGAATCTCTCCATTTCATTATCTCTCCTCTAATATCATAAATTAGAACAGGCTGCAGAGTTTCCTTGTAACTGGGCCATGGAGAAAATGGGTGAAGTTGGCAGGTGGCTGTGTTTGCGTTGAATGGGCAGCCCTCCGGCATTCACTTTAGGAGCAGGAAATGGGGCTATATGTGGATGTAACCGTAACATGATCGTGCTGATGTGCACAGTATGTGTGCTGATGAAGCCTGGCCTCGAACCACATGCTCATTTGTGTGGCTGTCTTGCTTCATGCTCTCTCTTAACCAATAACGCCATGTTGCATGGCAACCATCACATGGATCCAGCCAAGAGACGAATGACGTGTTTAGAAGGACAGTCAAACCACTGTCTCCTAAATAGAAACCTCTGTATGTGTATGTTTGTTGGGGTCATTGTGTTGTTTGTGCTGTGATCTGGGCCAGCAGGGCCCTCTAGCTGCCTACAACTACCAGATGGCACAGTTTTGGCTGAATGGAGGTCAGTGTATCAGCATTAGGAAGTGTGGAGGCTTGAACACGGAGACTAGTGAAAACAATCATTACCATACTCTTGACCTACTTGAAGATCCATACTTGAATGGGGGTTTTGTATCTGCAGCCGATCGCTGAGGTGAACGAGGACCGTCGCTCTGCATTAATCATTCTGCCCAATAACCTCTTCATCACTGATGCCTGGCCAGGCATAAGTGAGCATATGGGAAGGAAAAGACCCGGAGGCCTTATTAAATAAGCGAATCCTCTTTCACTGCCACTTAGGGTCTATTGGACCGTCTGTTACAGGACTGCACATTTGTTATGCTTATTATTGCTGATTTTTCTTTCCTTTTATGGGCTTCAAGTGACTGTACAGTAGATGCTGATGATGAGATTAACTTTCCTTCAGAACAAAGAGAGTTAATGGTAATATACTGATATTAAAGAGATCTAGAATACCTGGGATAAGTTATCTCTTAGCGTTCCATATATATATTTTAGTGTATGGTGTATGGGCCATGCTAACTAGCCAAATCTTGATCCCTTGAGCGATTTATCGGCCAGGTCCGTTATAACGGTCTAATATTTAGGCATTTTAAATCGCATTGCATCAGGTGATGACAGTGTTGACAGCCATTGTATGAAATGTTCAACAGTCAAATGTAAATATAAGTATAACTTTTTATTTATTTTTTGGGGATGATTTTAGTCATTTTAAATGCAGCTTTTTTGTGTGTAAAACTTAATTGCTGAAATTCATATATGTACAGTATATTGGGTACCCTGCTCTGTAAATACAAAAAATATTTGTTTTTATTTATGTAGATATAATTTCAACCCTCTACGCACACCTTGGCAATAGAATCGTCATTGGCTAGTACATTTTTTTTTAGTTTACTTACCAGACTGATATACTATTTTTTTTATATTAGTGCTGCCAAATCGATTAATCACGATTTAACCGCATCCAAAATAAAAGTTTGTGTTTACATAATGTGTGTGTGTGTGTGTGTGTGTGTGTATTCAAATATACATAATATATGTGTGTACTGTGTATAATTATTATGTAAACAAACTTTTTAATTGACACGATTAATTGTTTGACAGCCCTAATATAGACGTATGTATGTATGTATGTATGTATGTATGTATGTATGTATGTATGTATGTATGTATGTATGTATGTATGTATGTATGTATGTATGTATGTATGTATGTATGTAATTTGATATTTTAATTGAACTGGTGGTGGTGCTTAAGATATTGTTGGTCATTCAGTGTTTCTGTAAAACATGATAATAGTAATAGATAATAGTAATTATTAATAAGATACTACTACTAATTCTACTACTAATAACAATATACAACGCACTAAGGATTGATGAGCTGCTGGGTTCATGAATATTAATCACGCTGTCAGCGTTCGCTTGAACTGATTTGCTGAAATCAAAACAGTGAAGGTAATAGATGAGCACCAGCCTATGAGATTGCAGTTTGCGCATTAGTCCCACCCACTACCGGAGAAACCGCATATCTTCTGCTTGTTCTTAAAAGCTGAATAATTCCAATTTGACAGAAAAATACAACAACGAATATGGTTTACATGTAGCACTTCAATTCTGTGTAGTAAGATGCTCTCTCTTTCAGTAGAAACCCGGTAGTAGACGAGAGATTTATGTATTTTATGTCTGGAAAAAAGCCTCCGATGACGCAAATATTGTCATTTTGCGTCATCTGAGGCTTTTTGGGCCAGAGGCTAGAGACTACAACCAGTAGTAGCAGCTAGTTCCGCATGTTTTCAACCCGCCCATAGGGGTGGGATCTTACTCCCAGAATGTAAGACACAGACGGCCGCACAGACATTCATAATGGAGCGGTGCGGAGCAAAGAGAGTTTTCAATTAATTCCTATGAAAGTTAAGCTGGACACGCACCGTGAATGAATGACAATGCGGCCGTGAATGAATGCAGGTTGGCCGTGCTCATTTTAGTTTCGGTTTAAAATTAGCGCCAATTCGGGGGCGAGTTGCTTGAATTGTAGGTTCATGAAAACACAACAAAAAAGGGTACACTGATAAACTCACTAAAATAGGTGCATTTCGCTTTGAAACCGAATTAATTACTATAAAAATCAAAACGACGGTGGGGGCGGTGCCGCGGTGGGCAAGTGATTGTAACCGGTAGGCATGGCTTGGGAGTGGCCTCGTAGGGCAGCGAAGCAAGTGCATTCTGGGAGTTGTTGTCTTTTATCCATATGAGCCAAAAATACATTTTCTGGCTTTTCTCAGTCTAGAGGGCACCAACTTCTAAAATAATTTCACATTTCTAATACATAAATGACCTAATTTAAATACGCATTCATCTTTCCAGCGGTGAAGTACCCCTTTAATATGTTTGTGGAAACCATTATATTTTTCAGAATTCTTTGATTAAAAAATTTTAAAGAACAGAATTTATTTGAAAGAACTTTTATTACATTATACATGTATTTAGGTTCAATTAAATGCATCCTTACTGAATAAAGGTATTAAATTCTTAAATAAAAAAAGAGGAGGAAAAAATCGAACTGACCCCAAACTTTTGAACGGTACACAAGAGAAGTTTGCATTATACAAAAAAGACCAACAGCTAAGTTTCAGCCCATTGCTTTCTTCAGTCCAGAGAAGTGTCACTCTGCAAATGTAAAAATGTATATAAAAAATGTTTTGCTGCTCTTTTTATTTAGTAATTTACAAATGGACACATTTTTTTACAAATGTAAAAAAAAATGTTTAATTTATTTTCTGTTTTACAAATGGACATCACCTGAAACAATACATGTGCAACTGAGCACAGTATTTGTTGTTTTCAGTTTTTTTAATTTTTTAATTTTTTTTGTTTAAATATTTGCCAGGTAACCAGAATGCAAGCTGCTTTGAGAGGACTGTATTGATCAGAGAGCTTTAGCAGACCCAGTGTTTAATCTCCTCCAGCTAACCTTGCAGATGTGAGGGCACAGCTGGCACCAGTCCAAGCTGTTACGTTCCTGCTTCAGCACCAGGCCTGTGTTCAGGGTCACTGGAGGATTTCAAAGAGCGCACATTACTTTGATTAAATAGACTTCAGATTAAAAGTTTGGTGAGCAGATGGTTTTTAAAAAGAGTTGTCCACACTGAAATTAAAATACTGTCATTTATTTACCCGCATGTCATTTATAAACTTGGATGTTTTTGTTTTTGGCGTACATCACGGTTTATAGTGACCACAGATGTCAGGTTTCTGAAATCATACGATATATTGTAATCAGACATAGTGTGGAGATCACACAAAGCTATGATAGAATCAATGGTGTCAATGAGAACAGAAACATGAATGAGATTTGAGAGCTGCAGTGTAGGAGAAGATTATTAGTGATGATTACACAGCGCTGTGGAATACTTGATTCTGATTGGTCAAACGCGCCATCCAGCGGTATGTTATGTAAGGCATAATGTACATCCAGCCAGTTGTTATCACGGAATAAAATATAATATGTTATAAAATATAATAAAACTCATGTAAAATATTTTGTCTAATTGTTTATTTATGTGGCAAGTAGCCATGTAATAAGCAGGATAATGTGAGATCCGCTTCGCGTCGGGGTCCTGATCACCCTGTCGGGTTTATTCTACAATAACAACCAGCTGGATATACACTCACCTAAAGGATTATTAGGAACACCATACTAATACTGTGTTTGACCCCCTTTCGCCTTCAGAACTGCCTTAATTCTACGTGGCATTGATTCAACAAGGTGCTGAAAACATTCTTTAGAAATGTTGGCCCATATTGATAGGATAGCATCTTGCAGTTGATGGGAGATTTGTGGGATGCACATCCAGGGCACGAAGCTCCCGTTCCACCACATC
Organism: Rhinogobio ventralis; assembly: GCA_039654625.1. NCBI lineage: Eukaryota > Metazoa > Chordata > Actinopteri > Cypriniformes > Gobionidae > Rhinogobio > Rhinogobio ventralis. The sequence goes on from CM077197.1 coordinate 9,113,020, forward strand.
CCAAAGATGCTCTATTGGGTTGAGATCTGGTGACTGTGGGGGCCATTTTAGTACAGTGAACTCATTGTCATGTTCAAGAAACCAATTTGAAATGATTCGAGCTTTGTGACATAGTGTGACATCAGAGGATGGGTACATGGTGGTCATAAAGGGATGGACATGGTCAGAAACAATGCTCAGGTAGGCCGTGGCATTTAAACGATGCCCAATTGGCACTAAGGGGCCTAAAGTGTGCCAAGAAAACATCCCCCACACCATTACACCACCACCACCAGCCTGCACAGTGGTAACAAGGCATGATGGATCCATGTTCTCATTCTGTTTACGCCAAATTCTGACTCTACCATCTGAATGTCTCAACAGAAATCGAGACTCATCAGACCAGGCAACATTTTTCCAGTCTTCAACTGTCCAATTTTGGTGAGCTCGTGCAAATTGTAGCCTCTTTTTCCTATTTGTAGTGGAGATGAGTGGTACCCGGTGGGGTCTTCTGCTGTTGTAACCCATCCGCCTCAAGGTTGTGCGTGTTGTGGCTTCACAAATGCTTTGCTGCATACCTTGGTTGTAACGAGTGGTTATTTCAAAGTTGCTCTTCTATCAGCTTGAATCAGTCGGCCCATTCTCCTCTGACCTCTAGCATCAACAAGGCATTTTCGCCCACAGGACTGCCGCATACTGGATGTTTTTCCCTTTTCACACCATTCTTTGTAAACTCTAGAAATGGTTGTGCGTGAAAATCCCAGTAACTGAGCAGATTGTGAAATACTCAGACCGGCCCGTCTGGCACCAACAACCATGCCACGCTCAAAATTGCTTAAATCACCTTTCTTTCCCATTCTGACATTCAGTTTGGAGTTTAGGAGATTGTCTTGACCAGGACCACACCCCTAAATGCATTGAAGCAACTGCCATGTGATTGGTTGATTAGATAATTGCATTAATGAGAAATTGAACAGGTGTTCCTAATAATCCTTTAGGTGAGTGTACATTATCCCTTACATAGTTTCAGATGCCATGTTCAGACTGCCTTCTGGACAGCAACATTTAAAAAAAAAATCTGATTCAAACAACATATATGGAGGTGGTTTGAAATGCGATTCCAATCAGGTTTTTACAGATGCGTCTCAGTCTGGACACTCTGGATGCTTAAATCAGATTTCACGTAACGTGACACACAAAGATGAAGGAAATGCCAGAAGTATTCATGCGTTTTTTTTTTCTTTCTTCAATTGGTATGTCAAAAGATTTCTGCATTTTCCTGTGCGACGGAGAAGTTCAACACCGCGACTCAACAGGGGACTTATTTGGAGAGCGAGATGATGCACTTCCTTTTCCTTTTCTTTTTTTTACATCTGTTTTGAAAGCCTCATCACACATGTGTGTACGCCTGCGTTGTTACCAAAGCAACCCATTGAGAGGTTGCTTATGTCTGGAAACAAAACTCTTATTTGATCACTTGCAATTAATAGTGCAGACAGTCTGCCTGAAAAGATCTGATTTGAGAACAAATCTGATTTGCCTGCAGTCTGAACATAGCCAAATAGATATTGCAGAAGTAATATTGACTGTTTTTCAGGGTGCTTCTCTGGCTCTTTCTTTTCTTTTCTTTCCCCCTCTCTCTTTAAAAAAAGCAGGCATATTTGGAATGACATGAGATGTGACAGCATTTTTATTTTGAGTGAACTTTTCCTTTTAAGGCTTCTAAGTAAGGTGTTGGGTTTGTTCTTTAGTTTTTTTTTTTTTTTTTTTGTTCTCTGCATGCCTTCCATCTCGGAATTTGCAATGATATCATGACAGAAGGGGATAAGTTGAAATCCAGTTTAAAAGCTTTTATGCTCAAGCTGCATTTTAGAATCTGCCACAGAAACTTCGGCCCAAAACAAGGCTTTTTAGATGCAAGAACACCCATTAGAGAGAGTTTATGAAACTGACATGAAACAAACCTTGCTGTGGCTCATTGAGGCTTTTTTCACTCTCAAATTGTCCCAGGCAGACAGCCACGCAGCAGAGGCAAACACGCCTCTGACATCCTGTAAGTAATGTACCCCAGATATTATGAATCCAAAATATTTTTCCTCATCTCATCTTTGGTGACACTGGCTGGAACTCTGTTTGCAGCGAGGCCTTGTCCCTCTCTTCCGTGTGTTGACTCAGCTGAACATATTTGTAAAGACAGCTGTGCTGTCTCTCTTCCTGTCAACACCCCAAACTGCAGTGAGGAGGGGAGCACAGGCATAGTAATGATAAACATTTACATGTAAAGTATACCTTAAATCAATGTGTATATAATGTTACAGAATAGTTTTTATGCTGCTTGGCAGCTGTAAACGGGTTTGTTTTGCATTAACATCCAGCTGATTGTACATTTATTCCACTTATTAGTTGGCTACATAACAATTAAATATATAAATAAATTAAATCTTAATTTGAGCCGAAATTATTTTATTTGAGAAGAAACCGCTGAGTGGTATGAGGAACATCACAGTTTTATTTTGTCTAAGAAAAATATATAGTTTATTCATCATTATACAGAATTTATTTATAATAAATAATAATCATCATTTATCTTCTTACTGGTTGTGTTATATAAAAACAACTAAGTTTTGGGTAATGAGTGGGACTGACATTATGTGATGGTTTGTGATTGTGACCCAGCAGAAGGGCTTTTTCACCTGCAGAGTTTGTCCTATATGCCTTCAAATATCAAATAAATTATTCATGGATTTTAACCTTGCATGACATTTGACTGCTGCAGAAGGTCTTACGCGATTTTAGGTTATGCTACATTACACACACAGATGCCTGTTTAATTGGTAACATTTGTTAGTGGTGCACTTTCCCCTCTGTTACAACAAATAATTCTCAAATGGGTGGGTTTTATTTTCTTGTCTTTTACATTCGCAGCACAGGTATTGAAAAAGCTTTGGTCCTTGGTCATACCTAAAAGTTAATTTTCTGTGTTTCAGGTGATTCTAGTGTCTGCCAATAAACTCACACGCTACATCGAGCCATGCCAACTTACAGATGAATTTGGCGGGAGTCTGGTTTACGATCATTTAGACTGGGTCAACAAACGATTGGTGAGAACCAAATTTCTCTCTTTATTGCTAGACAGTTATTCAGAGTTGTTATGGCTAGTAGGACTGAATAATGTATATCCACATGATTTTGCTGGCGATATAAAACTAAGCAATATTGTAAATATCGGGGGATCATTTTAGCATTCTTTTTTTTTCAAAAATCAGTGTCATTAGACTACTTCATTTCATTTGTGAATCTGTTCATTTCTGGGAATCATACTGTCTGTTTCAATGAAGTTATTCCACACTTGTTTATAGGGATGTCACGATACCAAAATTCCAGTAGTTGGTACCAATACCAGTACAATTTCACGGTTCTCTGTACCAATTTCGGTAAAATATCAAAAACAAATTTTATTTAACCGTTTGAAAATAAAAATATTAATTAAATTTAATTCGTTTTTCTATTCATGATGATAATAATTATAAGTAAATAATACATTTAAATAGTAAGTAGCTGTCAAAAATTTGTAAACATTGTTTATAAAAAGAGTAATAAAATGAAGGACAAAGAAACACACATTACATAGAACAAGTGGCAGGTCTATTAGTTTGCGTTTACTGTCTAATACTTAACGTACATCTATTTTGACATAGTATCAGATTGTTTTGTCCCATCTGTTGCTGTGGTTATATCACTGTCAATCTTTGCAGTTTTGGATTCAATCACACATTTAAATACAGTTGTAAATCCAGAAACTTTTCAGTGTACTGAGCAGCATGAAAAACAAATTGTATATGGGCTATAAACAGAAAGCGAGCAAAGAGCACACTCACTGAAGCTGTCAATCACTTAAAGGAGTAGATCACTTTAAAATGAAAATTACCCCATGATTTACTCACCCTCAAGCCATCCTAGGTGTAAATTACCTTCTTCTTTCTGATGAACACAATCAGAGTTATATTACAACGATTGCGTTCATCAGAAAGAAGAAAGTCATATACACCGAGGATGGCTTGAGGGTGTGTAAATCATGGGGTAATTCTCATTTTAAAGTGAACTAATCCTTTAAGTTCAGTGCTTGCTCACTGAGATCTTCACTTCTGCGAAGACTGTGAAAAGCAGTGTTGAGTGGATTCTAACTAACACCTATGATTGGCCATTGTGTTCACATGCTTAACAGATATGTCTGTGATTGGCTACAATGATAAACGCTTCAAAAACACATTGTAAATAGAAACCTTTGATGCTCTTCACAGAGCGCTTACACGATACACCCAGGAGTGTTTGAAAGCAGTATCTATCAGCGGGTACCGAATATGTTGTATCGTCACTTTTTTTAATTTCCAAAGTAACGATACTTTTGACCACCCTACTTGTTTACATTATCATTAAAAATGTTCACTGATATATTTCATATATTAAAATACAGTATGTTTTAGAAACAATATTAGTATATAAATATGTATATAATATTCCTTTTTTGTACTATGAATTGTTGTATTGGTGAATATTAATTCACATTTAAAACCATTCTTTGTGTTCATAGTCAAAATATTGTGTAAAGCATGTCTTCATTATTTTGTCAGTTTTATTAAGTGTAGTACTTAAATTTTTATTTCAGTTAGTTGCCAAAGCAACATTTCTAATTTCCGTTTAGATTAAAATTTGTTTCCCATCTAACTTGTATTTTATTTTATTTCTGTTTTTTTTTTTTTTTTTCAATTTTGTTTCCAGTTTGGTTGAAACGGTGATCCTTTTAGCTGCTTCAGTAAATACACAAATATTGAGATGGATATTGAATATCATTAAAAGGCTGAAAAATATTTCAGTGTGTAACTATATCAATATAACAGTATGCTGTTTTTAAATGCAGGTCTTATTTGCCATTTATCCCTCAATTAGGTCTTTGAAAAATTCACAAAGGAATCCACATCTCTTCTGGATGAACTTACCGTCATCAATGAAAATGAGAAAGGAAGCCAGGCAGAGAAAGACAGGTATTTTATGTCTCATTATCTCCAGGAGCTCCTAATTATGGCTGCTGTTTCAGGAGGCACTGTTTTTTTATTAGCTTTTCCTAAATGTGTTATTAAAATGCTCAACAACAACATTGTTACAATTATAGGTCTTCAGAGAGCAACATCCTGCCTTCATTTGACCCCGAAACGGTCCTTCAGACAGGTGAGTGCTGATCTGTGCTGTGCATGTTCATGTGTATGTAGGCATTGCTTTTTTGGGTCCATTTGAAAACTAGTTGCAAAAGCAGATTTTGGTTTGGGAATTTGAACTGCTGTGCTGGATCTAGCATGTGATGTCAATGGTGAAGCTGTTTTTCCAGCTGGCCTGTGACTCCATTCAGTTTTATTGGTGGGGTAGAACTTGGCTTTAGTGCTGTTTGACACTAAAGCGATTTCACAGCTTTTGTATTTGAAGCTAAAGCTGGTTTCTAAAGTGAGTTGATTCTTCCCTGATCAGTATGTCCCTCACCTAGGCCCTGCACTAAGTAATGGCTTTAGTGATGTTGTTCCCTAATGCCATGCAAGTGATTTTTGCTTTGAATAAACTCTTACAGGCAGGGTTGTGCACCATTCAGAATTGAACTGAGAATGAAGGTTTACAAAACACTCCCACCAAATTCCCACTGAGAATCCGATTACCATAGAGAATCACTGTTAGAGACCACCATTCAGAATTGAACTGAGAATGCCCTTTTAAATTCATTAAATTTCAATCTGCATTGTTTCAAAGTAGAATTAAAATGCAATTAAATTCATGTTGCTGCTGTAGTTTTTTTAGTTTTTATTGATGCTTTTTATATTTCTGTATGAGCTAAACATTTGAATTAAATTAATATAAAATGTGACTCAACATAAATTAACTATATTTTGTTTGTTTTATTAGATTTTTTTATGAAATCATATTATATTGAACTTGCATCTGCACTCTACTATCTTCCCTATTTCATACATTAAAATACAGTATGTTTTAGAAACAATACATGTATATAAATAATTTTTTTTTCTATGAATTGTTGTATTGGTGAATATAAATTCACATTTAAAACATTATTAAATGTCATTCTTCCACGTGTTCATGAAGTCAAAATATTGTGTAAAAGCATGTCTTCATTATTTAACTAAATTTCACCTCGCATTTTGAATCTACTTGACAATAGTGGCTGTTGTAGTATGTAGTAACATTTTAAATTATCGATTTATTATTTTATGTACTTTCGTATATATTATATGATATTATATTATAATATTGTATCTGCATTCTACTATCTTTCCAGTAAATCTCCTGCACATTTGACATGAAAACGTAAAAACAAAAATATTTTTAACTGAATATGAATCACTAAAACTAGAGGCAAATTAAATGGAAAAATGAAATGTAATGGACCAAATATTACCTGTGTAATGATGATGGTATTTATATATACAAAATGTGGGAATTCATCTTTGAATGTGAGTATTTATTATTGAACTTTTAATGATGTTATGTGTGAAATGTTTTCAGTTAAAATATACACCATTAAATTTTTTTTGTTGAATCCCCCCCAAAATGCAAGTACTATTAATGCAGTGCCTTTGAATGGTGCATTTCTTTATTTTTTTTTTACCAAAGACTTTTGTCCTCAACATGCTTCCATTTTGGCCTGCTTTGTTGCTGTATTGTGCTAATTCTATTCATCCTTGTTTCTGTTTTGCAACTTCAATCCTAATGTCAATGTAACATCCTTTAGGGCCCATATTCACGCTCATGAGTTGAAAGGAAACCAATTCACAATGAATTCTGAATTCTGCCTAACCTTGGTTAGAGGCACAAATAAGAACACAGCGATGGCACAAAATTAGTTTTTCTTCTGTATTTGAGTGTCACTTTATTGTGCTTAAATTAGTTGGAATGCTGACTTAATGTATTCATACTATGTTAAGTCAATCTGTACTCCTTTTGTAGTAGAGCACTTGACAGACACAAAATTTGCCATCACATTTGCATTCATCGCTTTCTTTCTGCTTGACGTTAACTGTGAAACACTTTATTACCGTTTACTGCGTTCTCTTTTCAAGGCTTAAGCCTTGATTTTTTTTCTCTCATAAATGTTTAATTTCCCCTGATGTCTTCCTCTCTCACAGGGCATGAGTTGCTCTCTGAGCTCCAGCAGAGGCGTTTCAATGGCTCTGAGGGTGGCGGAAGTGGCACAGCCTGGTCGCCCATGGACGATGAGCTGCTGGCTCAGCCTCAGGTGATGAAGCTCCTGGACTCTCTGAGGGAGCAGTACACAAAGTATCAGGAAGTTTGCAGACAGCGCAGCAAACGCTCCCAGCTAGAGGAAATTCAGACCAAGGTCATGCAGGTAAAACACTGGGGGGTGTTCAAAACTGATTTATAGGAGTAGTACAGCAATAAAATGAAAGCTCACCTCCAGATAGCCAGGTTGTGTTTAAGAACTGTTCACCCCTGGTGCTTTTCAGCCATCAGGCATTTTTATTTCATGTCTTTGCACCATCTTTCACAAACCCACCACATGACGTTGTGGAGTGTGAGGGAGTTTCAATGTCATCTGTGAACCATTTTGCTTTATTTCTATGTCTAAATACCACCAAGGTTTGAAAGAAAAGACCTTGTACTCCCAGTTCAGACTGTGGCTGGGCTTTGGTGAATCAGCAATCTTTAGTCTACAAATAGAAGTTTTTGGTGGATCTCCGCACCATACAATCTGAGTTTTTCCACAGAACAGATTTGTCACACAATTCTCTGACAAACAGTGCTGTGCTGTCTTCTTGGAAGGTTTACAAAACACTCCCACCAAATTCCCACTGAGAATCCGATTACCATAGAGAATCACTGTTAGAGAGCAGGACTGTGGCGGTGCAATCATATATCTATATATTGTGCTTTTGCTTTCTTTACTTAGATTATTTATTGATTTATATTCTTGTATCAAAAAAACTATCTCTTCAAAATTTTGGGGTCAGTCATTTAAAAAAAAAAAAAAATAATATTTGGATGCATGATCGAAGTCATTTATAATATTACAGATTATTCCAATTAAAATAAATCCTGAATAAAATGTATCATGGTTTCCACACAAATAATTTCTTAGTTTAATATAATGATACGATTAATACGATTGTCTAAAAATTTGTTTTATCTGGAATCACCAAGTATTGTGTTCAGGTCATGTAAGGTTGATGCCAAGATCAGAAGTTGTGTATCCGATGAAAGCCTCCCAAAACCACTCCTGTCAGACAAAATAAAATGTCTGTTTCCATGGTGATCAGGATATTGGGACGTGCAGATCTTGTGTGTCGGAAAAGGAGTTTGGCCTACTTACTTTTTGTGAAAAATTGCGCGGGGAAGGGGGGGATCGTTTGTAAGCCGCAGTGCCTGAAGCAATTACAGACAGGAAGCCTTGCAAACTAAGCAGCGATTCTTAACAAGTTCCTGCACCTCAGCATTAGACAAATGAATGACTTTCTTCACAAAACAGGTTCTCTTGCTGCGGTTCCAGGCTTTTAATTTGCTCCTCTAGTTCATTGAATAACAAAAATGAAATACATTTTTCTGCCATTTCAGTTGTAATCTCAAACAAATTGAGACTGAACTTGCAAGTTGATTCACCCATAAATGAAAATTGTCATTATTTTTTCAGCTTCATGTTGTTCCAAACCTGTATGCTTTTCTTTCTGTGCAACACAAAAGGATGAATTTTCAAAAATCTTCTTAAAGAGCTTCAAAAAGCACCTTAAACACAGTTAATATTATATAATATTTGTGTAAGAAAACTGACTATCTTCCACTTGGCTGCAGCTCTGGGATATAATTTTTCTCTAACATTGATGTTCATTCAAAATCTAACAGCCAAAGGATTGTGCAGCCCTTGAGACGTGCAACCTACATTTGTCTTTTTGTAAACAAGTACATATCTAATTAAGTAAATCTTTAATTTGAGCTCTCATCGACCTGATCCTGTCATTCAGTTAATTAGATTTGCTCTTTGTTCCTCCTGATTTATTTCCGATTAGAGTCTGCTCAGTGGCTCGGGGGTCAAATCTGGTAGTGGTTCACTAATTAAAGGTTTCTTTGTCTGTGTTTATGTGTCTTGTGTGTGTGAGCAGGTTGTGAATTGGCTGGAAGGTCCTGGCACAGACCAGCTCCGCACGCAGTGGGGGATTGGAGACTCCATTCGTGCGTCTCAGGCCTTGCAACAGAAGCATGAGGAGATCGAGAGTCAACACAGTGTAAGTACAGCCATCATCTCTGGCTTGTGTATGTGGTTTTTGTGGAATGTATAGCCTCTCTGAAATGCAAATGGGGAGTTTTCAATATGGGTCTGTTACATACAAGGACAGTTCGGAGTTACCATGTCAGTTAAAGGATTAGTTCACTTCAAAATGAACATTTCCTGATAATTTACTCACCCCATCTCATCTAAGATGTTCATGTCTTTCTTTCTTCAGTCGAAAGTTTTTTGAGGAAAACATTCCAGGATTTTTCTTCACACAATGCATTTCAATTGCAACCAACGGGTTGAAGGTCGAAATCAATGCAGTTTCAAAGGGCTTCGAAGGGCTTCAGAGGCTCAGCACGATCCCAGCCGAGGAATAGGGTCTTATCTAGCGAAACCATCAGTTTTCTAAAAAAAAAAAACATTTATATACTTTTTAACCTCAAATGCACAACTTCTGTGTTGTTGTTCTTCACTGCGTATGATGTCATCACGTCGGAAAGGTCACGTCCAGGGCGTAGGTGGAAGTACCGACCCAGTGGCGAAAAACTTCATCTCATGTTCTCCCCCAACTTTAAAATTGTCCGACATCATTGTTTTACCTTTTATTTTTGTAAAGGCCTTTTGATTTAGTCTTTGTATGTTCGTTTTAACACTGGGTCGGTGCTTCCACGTACGTCACAAGCATGACCTTTCCGACGTGAGGATGTCGTACGCAGTGAAGAATAACACAGAAGTCGCGCATTTGAGGTTAAAAAGTATATACATGTTTATTTTTTTTAGAAAATGGCCGATGGTTTCGCTGGGATCGTGCAGAGCCCTCTGAAGCCCTTTGAAACTGCATTGATTTGTTAAAATCAATGTTAAAAAAAACATTATGTGAAGAAAAATCCTGGTATGTTTTCCTCAAAAAAAAACGTAATCTCTTTTTTCGACTGAAGAAAGACCGACATGAACATCTTGGATGAGATGGGGGGGTGAATAAATCATCAGGAAATTTTCATTTTGAAGTGAACTAATCCTTTAAGATCACAAATTGACACAAAGTCATCCATACGGCACTATTCCAAGTGTTCTGAAGTAACACTGATAATCTGAAATAACCAAGTGATCTTCGCCTTTTTCTTTTTCTTTTTTTAAGCGATTAACAAACCATGCTGCTGGATCAGTCAGTGCATTGACCTCAAGAACCATACCAGTGTGCAAATTGTTATAGTAGCCAGTTTGTTTCAATAAACCAGTCCATCCAGTCTGCAAATCAAACTTAATCGATTCACAAATCAGAAATCAAGTTTGTTCAGTTCAGCATCAAACTCAGTCTGGTTAACAGCTTGTGGAGGTGAAGATTATCAATGTAAACATTTTTTGCATTTTGGAGCTTAACAACTATGTTCAGTGGTCATAACATGTTTATTACTTGGCTAACGTTTTATTTGTACGGGTTCATTTGTTAACATTAGTTAACATGAACTAACAATGAATGCTTTTTTCTTAGCTAATGTTAATCTCAACCTTAACTAAAAAATTAAGATTGCATCTGAAAGTTGCATCTCTTAACATTAATGCACTGTGACCTAACATGAACATTACCTTTTTTTATTCGCTAACATTAAGAAAGGTTAACTAATACTGTAAAAATATACTGCTCATTGTTAGTTCATGCTAATGTCTTAACTAGTGTTAACCAATGATTGTTTTGTAAAGTGTTAACATTACTTAGTCTTTCAATGTGCCCACTGAATGAAAATTGCAGTGAAATATTTATTTGTAGCATTTTGGAGCTTAACAGCCATTTTCACTGGTTATAACATGTTTGTTACTTAGTCTTTTAACTTATATTGAAATACTTATAAGTATTTCAGCTTGCCTGCTGAAAGAAAATCGCTGTGAATTTCTAATTAAAACAAAGATTGGCGGTAACTTTATGGTACTCGGATGTTCTGAGTTAGTACTTGGCTTGAAAAATCACCCATAGTTTGTACACCATAGAACTCAGGCATTTCATTTAAAATGTATTTTATGCTACTGTTTTTGTGTAGATATAATTGCTAACTTGAGTAGATTTGTCAGGTCACAAAAGCTGAAGTCAGAGAACTGACCCTGAAATGCCACAATCATGCAGTTTATGTCCCACCAGTAGGTGGCAGTATTGATGTATATTACTTGAGGGAATCATATTCCAATCTTCTTGAATACTTGTGCTTCAGATTATACAAACTTTGTTTGTGGCAATAAGAATAAATTGTATTTAGATTAATGTTAAATCTTTGATTCAGGCTACCTAGGATATTTTAGTACATACTATGTTATGTTTACAGTCTTGATAAAATGCATTTGAATGGCTTTAAAGATGTGGTTTTCACCACAGTCAGTTTTCCTGAAGGTCAGCTGTTTGGCTGTCTGTGGTTTGTGGTGTGCCCTTGGCTTGTCTGAAGTAGTTACTGCCTCTGTAATTCTTCAGTGTGGTTGTGGCTCAGTGTGATCACAAACAGCTCTGTGATTTACAGGGATCTCTGTGATGCAGAGTTGTTGGTATTGATGTTTTGTTACAGGAAGGTGTTGTTTTGGAGTGTGTGACTCAGTGGCTTTATGGTTTGTTGAACAGTGACCACTTTGTCACGTTGAGTCAGGAACTGAGCCAATTATAGACATGGTTTAAACCGTAGGTTACGTAAAAGGGATTTCATGTTAGTCAGCATGCAAAGTGTTGCCAAAGTGGTGTGCTTTCTTGAAAGATGGTGTTATTTCAACATTCCATAAATAGGGATTTTGGACACAACAGTCATTTATCTAGATATTTTCTAAAGGACATGTTAGTGGTCTTTCTCTATGCAAAAGTAAAAAATGTGGGGGTATGAGGTTGTAATTGGTTGCCAGGATATTATGCAGTTGCTATGGTGTTCAGCTTGGTTGCTAGTTGGTTATTTACTGGTCTCTGTTCTGTTAAGTCTATATATACACTACTGTTAAAATAAGTCTCTTATGCTTACCAAGGCTGCATTTATTTGATCAAAAGTACAGTAAAAACATTAATATGATCCTTCAGAATTCATTCTAATATGCTGATTTGCTGCTCGAGAAACATTTTCTTATTTTTTATCAATGTTGAAAACAGTTGTGCTGCTTATATTTTTGTATAAACAATAATAGTAGTTATCCTTGTCCAAGCATTCCCCACCGGTTAGTTTTAGATTTCTGATAAGCTTTAATTACATTTAACCTAGTTTTCCTATGAAAATGGTTGTGAAAGCTAACATGGTGTTCATTTATAAACAAACATTTGAATGGTATGTTCGATACAGTAAAAATTATACTGTGATGTTTAGGGGTGTTTTGGACATTCATCAGTCCAACTGCAAATGTTCTACATTTTAGAGATTTTGTTGTGTTTCAGTCTTGTGTATGTTTATGTTTCATGGGAGCTGTTGTGGCCATTGGCCTGTGGGATTGGTGTACTGTGTTTATGGACCTGTGATCTTTATGAGTGCTGGTGGTTTATTTAACTGTGTCTTAACAGCCAATGTCATGCTGTTTGCTGCAGGAGTGGTTTGCTGTTTACGTGGAGCTGAACCAGCAGATCGCAGCATTGCTGAGTGCAGGAGATGAAGAGGACCTGATGGAGCTCAAGGGTCTGCAGCAGCAGCTCAGTGATGTTTGTTACAGGCAGGCCAGCCAATTAGAGTTCAGGCAGAACGTCCTGCAGTCTGCCCATGAGTTCCACATGACCGCACAAGATGTAAGATTCTGTATAATCAGATGATATCTAATCATGGAATCTGCACCCACGGAATTCTAATTTAAGCTCTGTAGATTTCCATGGAACACAAACATCTTTTAAATTGTAGATTTAAAGGAACACTCCACTTTTTTTGAAAATAGGCTCATTTTCCAACTCCCCTAGAGTTAAACAGTTGAGTTTTACAGTTTTCGAAAAATCAAGGAACTTTGCTGCCGTACCATGGGCGCAATGAAATTACGCAGTGCCTGAAAGTTCCTTGATTATTATGCAGGAATGAGAATATAGTTCCAAGCCATATCTTTCTAGAAAATCTCAACTTTTCATTTTCCATCGGTCTTAGTACACGATGTAACTGCAGAAGAGTCATGGTTTAAAGCTGCAGTCCCTAGTTTTTCCTCTTTGTCGCCATCTCTGTTTGAAATCTGCAATTGCAGTTATTCGCAGAATTATTATCTTTACGTGAATTGTGCCTTGGCACGGCACAGCGTGGATGAATCCAATGTATTGAGGAGAATGTGCGGCTGTCAGTCACACGCCAGTGTGGATACTGTCATTCGGAATCACAGATTCTACTTTTTGAAAGTATGACCAACAGAAGAATTTTCATCTGAACAAGTAAGTAGCTAACATCCACTTTTGTTCTGACCAACTAGGGGAGAAAAAAAGCATTGCAATAAATCGCGCTGATTAAATCTAACGATCACTTATCATATCACATCAAACCATGCAAATTATACTTTGTTTTCAAATTGTTAATATTAACAGCATCAGCATTGCGTGACTACATTTAATGTGTATTAGGGCTACCTGTAGTTCAGTTTACATTTCTGTGCAGTCTAATTTCTAATTGTCATATACCAACAAATTAATGTGGAGTAGAGGTGAATTGCTCCCTCTCATAGCTAGCACAAAATAATTGATATTTACCATAATGCACATAGCAATACGAGAAAGGCACAACAAAGACAACTGTAACTGTATGAATTAAGCGAACAAGTGTGCTGCTGTTACATAATTGAACCATTGAAATGTCTTACCTGTCCAGCAGGAAAAAAGCCATCTCTGTGTCCGTTTTGAACTCCTTCAAAACACAGAGTTAACGCCACCATAGTTTTGAACACTGGGTGGTTATGTACTTACTCAAATTTATTTTGGATAATTTTTAACCCCAAAAAGTTACGGACGGCAGCTTTAAATAGGAAAAATATCGAAAGTCTGGTCATTTTTGAGTGAGATGCAAATGGTGTAATCAGATTCAATGATCTATGCTAAGCTATGCTAAAAGTTCTTCCGCCAGACCTGGAGATCGGCTGAATGGATTCGAAAACAGTAAAACTCAACTGTTTAACTCTAGGGGAGTTGGAAAATGAGCCTATTTTCAAAAAAAATGGAGTGTTCCTTTAAGTAAATATTTTGGCAACTTAAATGCTCTTCGCTATCACTAGATACAGTGTAATACTATCAGATCTGTGTAAAGTCAACATGAAATCAAAATTGACTTAGTACTTTTCCAATGTACAGTTCTGGTCTTGTTGTGCACAGTTCACCTGTGCATGTTATTCCAAAGGAAATGCAGTCAAAATGTAATAACTTGCTCAGCCTCCAAAATAACTTAATGGCACAAATCCCTCTTATATTTTCATCCTATTCTCTCCAATCACCTGGCTCCACTGGGGTGTTTATCACTTACGCTTCACAATCCAATCCAAATTCCAGATGGATAAAATCAAGTCTCACCCTTCTTTCTATTTTCCTCTTATTTCACTTGGATTTGTGTCAAATTACTTAAGTAAAATGTCTTGAAGTCAACATAAAATGCCATTTACACATATTTAAAGTGCTTTTTTTGGATATTACCTTTCATGTAGTGTAGCTGTTTGTCAATGTAAAAGGTCTGCAAAGTTTTAAAGATCAAAGTGCACGACAAATGGAGAACTGATTCTGAACTGCCTGAAATGAGTCGTCAGTAATTCCAGTCTTACTCCCTGCACTAACTTACATAGGTTTGTAACAAATTTGCATTATGCTCCTTATTGGCTACCCACGAACAACATCTAGTTTGACCTGCCCTCAAACACTGTAGTTGTAGTTGAGGCCTGGAAGAGTTTTTTTCGTGTTATCAACATATCAAGAAGACATCGTCATTTCTGTAACATTAAAGCAAATCCATTTTGCATGCACTTCCAAAAGATGAGGACTTGCACCTCAAATTGATATGCTAAAACCAACACCATCGTTACTGTTCGTATCACTGTGTATCAAGTGCTGAGGAAGCTTCCGGAGTTTAAATTTAGATATGGTGATGCCCTTTTTTTCCAACACTCACTGTAAGCGGTAGACTAATCACAACAGACTCGGCCAAATCCTTTATCAAACCGTTACAGACACTGTGAGAAAAGAGAGGTTGCTGCAATGTATATTATGAGAAAATTATAGTGTTTTTTTGACCTTGGATGCATGTAAACCTATTGTTGGAGACCTCTTAAACAAAATTGCGAAAATAGGGGCACTTTAAAGCCATTCCACAGATTTCCTGCCCAAATCAGCACAAAAAATAAGTTTATAAATTCTTTGTTGGCCTACATATAACTACATGTATATGTATATGTGTGTATATATGTATATGTGTATATATATTATTTATGATGCCAGTGTCTGTGTGTTTGTCTCAGTTATCCCAGCAGTTAGACGGGCTGTTGGGAATGCTCTGTGCAGACGTCGCCCCTGCAGATGGAGCTGCAATCCAGCAAACTCTAAAACATCTGGAAGAGAAACTCAAGAGCGTAGGTTAGGAAGCCCTGTTGTCCTACTCATATGCCTGATCTTGTTTCATGTAATTAAAAAGTTTGATAAACCGAAACTTCTGGTGCTTATTCATTAGTGTTATATAACCAGATGTTTGATTTTTCAAGAACCACCCATACATAAGGTTATTGTTTGTTTTATTATACAGTTCATTTTGTTATTGTGTCATCTAGAGCTGTTTTATCTGAATTATATAGAATTTAAATAAAATTTGTTAAATGAAATGCTATATATTATGCACTGTCTACTCAGCCGTCTAGTGGATTTTATAAAGGTTATTTTGTCACCCAACATCAAAGTCTGATAGCCCCTCCTTCTCTGCTACATAAGAAAAGCTGCGACAGCATTCCACACTTGATTTTTTTTTTCTCGGTTAAATAAGTGCATCATCCAGGTATTTGAAGTGCACTTTTTGTATTTGGAATTTTCAGTGTGAAAATACTACTTGTACTATTTATATATTTAAAAAAAACTGAATAAAATAGTGCATAAGTACATGCTTTTTTTAATTGACACAATTGTATTTACACTTAGCAGATGGCAAAGCAACTAATTACAAAAAAGTATTATTAAACTCTGACATAATTCATAAAAACAAAGTGGAATATACAATTCTGCTTGTAAATGTCTAGTTAAAGGCTTAGTTCGCCCAAACATTTACTCACCCTCAAGCCATCCTAGGTGAATATGACTATGACTTCTTTCAGCCAAACACAATCAGAGTTATATTAAAAAATATCCTGGCTCTTTCAAGCTTTATAGTGGGAGTGAATGGTAACCATATGGATCCAGCGGGTTAATAAAGGTCTTCTGAAGCAAAGTGATGCATTTTTGTAAGAAAAATGTCCATATTTAGAACTATAAATTATAATCACTGGCTTCCAAAGTTCTGGCCGAAGAGTGAACTTTGACCCGACACATAAAATGTATTGACGAATGCGGAAGCAGAGGATAGAACAAAACAAAACACCCATCACGAATTAGAAGTCTAAAACTAGAAGTTTTAAAGAGAAATGTAGATGGACCAAATGTAGAGGATGTACTCATACATCCTATGTCATGCGTCGAGTCAGAGGTCACTCTTCAGCCGGAACTAGACTATGGATAATTTTCTTTCAAAAACGCATTGCTTCGCTTCAGAAGGCCTTTATTAACCCTCTGGAGCCATATGGATTACTTTTATGATGGATGGATGCACTTTTTGGAGCTTCAAAGACTCCATTCACTCCCATTATAAAGCGTCAGGACATTTTTAAATGTAACTGTAATTGTGTTTAGCGGAAGTCATATACACCTAGGATGGCTTGAGGGTGAGTAAATTATGGGATTTTTTTTATTTTTGGGTGAACTAACCCTTTAACTTGCTAATTAGTGCTTCAAACTAAAAAAATAACAAAAATACAGCTAATAAAAATAGCTGAAACTGCATATTGCAAAAAAATAGCAAAATATATTGAGCAGTCAATGGGCCTGCCGTCCATCTCTGAGACTACTTATGCATGAACCTAAAACAGGAAAAATGTTGAATACTACATAGAGAAGTTTCCTCTCTTTCAGTGTATTGAGTTTCTTTCACTGTCTTCCAGAGGGTGCCTTGCAAAGTTTAAGAGAAAAAGGCCAAGTACTGCTTGACCAGATGTCTACCCAGACGTCTTTTTCCTACGGCAAGGATGTAGGCGTTGAGAACAAAGACAATATTGACCACATTCACAGCGTCATGGAGGACATGCAGCTCCGCAAACAGAGGTTCCTCTCCTCTTTTTATAATTTCTCATCATGGACACCTGGTGTACCAAGAGAAAGAGAAGAGGGTCTTATGTGTTCGCTTGTGTTTTATAGGTGTGAGGACATGGTTGATGTCAGGAGACTCAAGATGCTGCAGATGGTACAGCTCTTCAAGTGTGAGGAAGATGCTTCGCAGGTCAGAGCTTGAAATTTAAATGGAAAGAATCTTTGAAGTGGGTCTGTAGTTCCTGAGGGGCTGTAAGGACTGTTTCATTTCTTCTCAGGCGGTGGAGTGGTTAGGAGAGTTGCTCGATGCTTTGTTAAAGACCCACATCCGACTGGGAGACGATTCACAAGAAACCAAAGTGCTGCTGGAGAAACACAAGAAGTTTGTGGATGTTGCACAGGTGTTTGAAACTGCTTTAATAAATTGCCACGTTGAATCATACGGAATCCACTGCTAAAGACAATGTAAAAAAAGCTCTATTTTCCACATTATTATCATAATTATTTTTTATTATTATTAATGTATTTTATAATATTTTATTTATTAGTTTTGATCCACTAATAATTTAATCCAATTAATAGATTCTCATAGATTAAATAAATTCCAGCCTTTTATTTCCTTGATGTATTATGTTGTTTTAACTTTCATCCAATTATAATTTTTTATAAAATATTTGGTCACACTTTAGATTAGGGTCCAGTTCTCACTATTAACTATGACTATTGACTCAGTAAACTCCTAATTACTGCTTATTAATCGTTAGTAAGGTCGTTTTTAAGTTTAGCTACGAATGTGTCACTCCCGAATAACTGAAAATGGGTGGAGCTGAGGTGCCTGGTTGCTGAAAACCACACCTGCCTAGCTCGACAATAGTGGCAATCCACCCGTCATTCAAGTGGCCACTCCCTTAATTATGCAGAATTTTAAGGCTTAATATAATTTAAATGGATGAGTTATAAAAAATTCACCCCCTCACAGTTGTCATGAAGGGCAAAATTAGCTGTATAGACCAAAACCACTTTTTGTACCAGGCTGTAAACATTTTTTTTTCTGCTGTAAAGTTGGGCATTTTAACATGGGGGAGATACAGATTTTTCTCTAGCGGCCAGTCGATGAATTGCAGTTTAAGTCACTTCTGTGTTTCCAGTTTATTAACCCGCTTCCAGAGACCGTGGGAGGTTGCGCTTGATGCTAAAAAGCAACTAGTTAATAGTGAGAATTGGAAAAATTTAATTTCCACATTGTCTTTAGTAATTTTCAGTATAAAAACTGTTGGTTTAGTAAATGTTTCAAAAATGCTGTTTTTCCCCAGTATATGTGCGAGAAATTTATTTTTTAATGCTTCTTAGAGTATAATGTCGTAAGAGTATCCAGCCCATGTGGTGGTAACGGTTTGCTGTAAAGTTTCCTTTCGCTTTCAGAGCACCTATGATTACGGCCGCCAGCTGCTGCAGGCCACAGTGGTGCTGTGCCAGTCTCTGCGTTGTACCACTCGTTCCTCAGGGGACACACTGCCCAGACTCAACCGTGTGTGGAAACAGTTCACAGTCACGTCTGACGAGAGGCAGCACAGGCTGGAGATGGCCAGTGCCTTTCACACAGCTGCTGAGAAGGTTGGTACAGTTCTGCAGAACAAATGTCATACCAAATTTAAAGGGATACTTAAAGGAAAAATCTGTCAATTACTCACCCTCATGTCGTTCCAAACCTGTATGAATTTCCTTCTTCCATGGAACACAACAGGAGAAATCTTGATGAGCAGCATGATTCATTGGATTTTCTCCCTTTTGTGTTCCCTGAAAATATAACCGCAAATGGGTTTGTACCAGCATGAGGATGTGTAAATGACGGCATATTCATTTTTGGGTAAACTGTTTTGAACATAGTTTAAACTGAAACAATATTTTAAAGCATTGCAAAAACTTTTTATTATAAACCCATAAATAACTATGGTCTGCTTGTTGACTGCACTGATTCAAAGTTTTTTCCCTTGCATGTTTATTCATGTTGATGGTAGAGGAAATCTGCATATTTATGTCTATTTTTAGACAAATGAAAGCTGAGACATTTATAAACCTACAGTGGGGTTTAAAAGAATAGGAATTTGCATTTTACTTATTTCATACTTTTTTTCTTTAGTATCATCATCATCATCATCATCATCACCACCACCATCCTTTCAGTGAAAAGTTCATTTGAAAATATTGTACTCGAGCTGCTTGGATGCTGCAATCTATCCAAAGCTCGAGGATTTTGATGTGATTGACGTGATTTTCAATGTAGACTTTCAGGCCCCAGTTTGTTAGACATTTTTTTGTTAATAATATTGGTTATTTCATTCTAAGAATGTAGAGAACTAGTCTGTCTCAGTCATGTGGTCTCATGTGTTGCGGTCTCTCTGTAATATAAAGTGTATATATAACTATATATCTCTCTGTAAAGCTCTGTAATATATCAGACAGTAACTGGCTTTCTCCCTGCCTTTAGATTCTGAGAGAGAACCCTGAATTAGCCGAGCTGATGGTGGATGTGGAGGCGTATGAAGAGGTGGAGACGGTGGGGAAAGGTTTGCTAGACAGGCTCACTGTGCCAGTCATTTTCCCTGATGGGTAAGACCCGAAAGGCCAAAGTACAGCACACTTATCATACTCTTCCACTATCACACTTTTCATTGTCAGCTATCATTAGTTTTAGCTTGAGCTGCACGATTAATCGTTAATTAATTGTGATTCAAACACCCACGTGATCTTAAACTAAATGACAACAATTCGGCTGTCTATTAAACCTTTTAGTCTATTAATTAAATAGATTGCAACAATTAATATTTAGTCAGAAACTACTAAATTACGTTATTTTATTTAGTTGTCTGTTCATAATGTGGAAGAATTATGATCTCAACAAAAAATGTGATTCTCAATTTATACAGAATCAATTCATCAATCAGTTGGCACTAGCAACCCCAAGATCATGGGTTTGATTCCTAGAGAATGCATGAATTGAAAACAAATATAGCTTAAATGCAGTGTTAGTCACTTTCAATAAGAGTCAGCCAAATGCATAAAATGTTGCCTGTTTTTACCTCACTTTTTTATTTATCTATTTACTAATAATTTATTTATCCACATACAGAATCCTGGGATTTTTATATGATTTTTATTATTATTTATTATTATTATTTATTTTTTTAAATACGATATAAACCGTATTTAAGGAGTTGTGATGTATGTTGGCTGCATTTATTTCAGTCTGTTCTGATTCTTCCATTACAAAAAAAATACCAATTTTATTTTTGTAACAAAATTCATTTCTATTTGCCTCAAAACAATTTTATGCATTAAAGCATAATCTCTTTAAATTGTATTTCTTAATTGGATTGATTTATTGTCTTGACTTATTCAACAATCACTGAGATTGATATGTCTTGTTTTTGTCATAATTTCCCACCATCCCCGTTCGCCCTTGTTGCAGGAGCGAGCAGTTCTTCGGCAGCCCGGGCGACATGGCCTCCTCAGCCGAAAACATTCGCGACCGTATGAAGCTAGTAGAGGAAAAGAGATTCCTACAGGAAGAGGAGCAGCAGCGGCTGGATGAGGAGGCTCTGGAGGCGGGGCCCAGGGAAAGTTGAGAACCCGATACCCCTCATGCCTTCTTGCAGGAAGTGACGCAGTCAGCCGCACAGCGCCTGATCCTCACGTGCTGTCTTGCTGCTCTCCAGGTCCGGTCCAGAAGTGACCCTGATCATCCGCTGTCTCTGTTGTATTCCACCTCACCAAACCATCTTAACTTACAGAGCGCAGTTAAAGATAGACTCCACAGGCTCGCGTTGCATTGCCTGCGTGGACAGCTGAATACTAAATCGTCAACATTACTTTGAACTCTTGCCTCCCTACAAAGCTTTACCTTACCTGTCGACTTTTTCTCCTCCCAGCGAGGCGCCTTGAGCTTGTAATGGTGCTACTAAACCTGTAGAATGTACATAAAGCACCATCTTTACCCCATTTGTACATGGTGCGCTAGATTTGTAGGCCTTTCCTGACCACAAGCATTGTATTTTCTATTTCTTTTCTTCAGCTGCTTTCTGTTGAGAATTACCAAACCTTCTCTCTTGTGCCAGTATAACTATCCATCCACAAGGCCTTTGCTGAAATGGCAGAAGATGGTGTCTAATGTAAGAACCGGTATTGAAACAACACATCAGAAACTGAAGGTGTTGTAGTTCAGCCATGAAGGTACAAAACAAAGCAAAGCAAAGCTTTAAGATCCAAATGTAGAATTATTGTTTAGAGCTTTGTTTTGATGGTAAAATGTGAAACGCAACAGTTTCATCTCATAAATTGTTAGTCTAATGCGTACGCTGCTTGCATGCATGTCATAAAATATTAATGCCATATTTATTTTCCTTTTTTTTGTACCTTGCATATCATAAAATGTATAATGCTTTTGCCATTTTTAAAAGGCTATATTGTATTTTATGAAAATATAAGTTGTATAAAATAAATGAAGAAAGAAATTGCGCCATAAGACAGGAGAGGAAAGACTGTCTCTTTTACTATGTCATAAAGCTGGCAGGTTGTTACAGTTTACAGGACTTTGTTACTGTATGTATGCTTTGCATAAATCTGCCTCATAATGTCCATTGCTGTACAGGAATATTCTAGCACCCATTCAATAAACATGGGCAATATTGCATTTTGTTTGCTTTTTTTTTCTTTGGTCAGTGCAATGCCAAATAATTAGCATTTCTGGCTGATTATACCAGTACCATTTGTGCATACTAATTTACTTGCACTAGTGTTTAAAAGTTTGGGGTCAGTAAATTTTTTGTGTGTGTGTTTTTAAAAGAAGTCACTGCTCACTAAGGCTGCATTTATTTGATCAAATATGCAGTAAAACCTGAAATATTTTTACAATTTAAAATGACTTTTCTATTTTTATTCTATTCTTATATATTTTAAAATGTAATGTATTCCTGTGATTGCAAACCTAAATTATAAGAAATATTTTGCAGCATTATAAATGTCTTTACAGTCCCTTTTGATAAATTCAATGCTGAATGAAAGTATTATTTTCTTTCAAAAAATGTTACTGACCCCAAACATTTTACTGGTACTGTGTGTATATATAGACAGAGAGAGTATGAGGGTTCTGGCTGCTGACTGGTTTGTGTGCAGGTATAAATATTTTACAAAATCTTCATGTGTATAGCTTGAACTCTGGCTTCTTTTTGTATTAATGATTTCTTATAACTTCCCAAGAAGAAGTGCACGAGTCAAGCAGGTCATTAGTTGCCCGAGGTTTTACATTCTCTCTGCCCTGTGCAGCAAGTCCTTGTCAGTTATGGTTAAGAATATATTTTATATACTGAATATTTAAAAGGTTCATCAATGTTTTACAGCAGCTTGTCTCAATCTCTTGCTCTCTGGTTATTTACAGGCCCTAAATGCTCCCATTGGCATAACTGGGAGTCGTTTGAATAGCATTCTGATTTTTGATCTCACAAAACCTGTCCAGAACTTCAGTTCATATTTCACCTTAAAAATCAAAAGAAATGTTGAGAAATTCAAATTTGCATGGATATAATGTTCTTTTTTTTAACTGCAATATTTTTTTAATGCCAATTATTTAATGAAGTTATGTTCTTTCGTTATTCACATTTTAACTTGATATGTATCTTTTTATTACCGTATTATAAAGATGTAACAGGTGTCATTTTTAGCACATGCTTGTCAGGTTTCCAGAAAGCATAGTCACAGAGCTTGTGTGATGACTGGCCTGAGAATCAGAGTTTTGTCTAATAATAAACTTTAGTTTATCAGGGCCCCTGGCAGATGGTGCTGTCAAGGGCCTTCTTAGGTCCTGTACTGGCCATTGGTGCTCTCTAAAGTCTATTGAATTTCTCAGCTGTCTTAGCAGCTGCTGCCTTTGTGCTGGTTTTGGGAGGACTGGTGGTATGTCTGTAACAGTGGGGAAAAAACGGACCCGCTGTGGCAACTTTCTGGAAACCTTTATATTAGTTTGTAACAGGCAACCTTTTAAACAGTTCCCAGTCTTTGCAGTGAATTTGTGTCATGGAGTTATTCTTATGCTTTTGTCTAAAGTATTTAACAAAACATTGCTCTTTTTTGGGTGTTTCTGAAAGTCTGAATTTGAGTGAAAAAAAAATCTTATCCAGAAAACAACTTTAATGTCATAAATGCAGTGGTAAAATTTTTTGGAAATCCTGTTTAAGGATGTTGGTAAAATGTATGATCTACTACAATATGTATTCTTGTGAATTCTATAGAGAGTCTGTAGATTATTTTTATATTTTCTGTTAGACTTTAAGAAGAAATGGCATCATTGTCTCCATGTTCCCTGTAACGGTTATCCTATATAGCTGTATAAAATGCTGAGTAATCATTCAATGTACAATGCACAGCTGAATTACTCTTTCATTGCTGCTCTGTTGTTATCAGTCTCCCCACTTTATCTCAAAACATTTCCTCCATCAGGCATTGATAGGAAGACCCCATAGCAAGACCTCAGGATGTTCTTCAACTGCTATTGTCCTCAGTGGAAAAGACAACATTGTTGCAGCAGTAAGAATGTGGTGTGATGCTGATCTAACGGTAACTTTTTCCACTGTTTCGCACTGTGATCATGTCATTAATTTATATTACTTTTGAAAAAAAAATTAAATAGTGCCTGTAAGTGATTATTTTTATTTATTTTAGGAATGGCAAGCATAAAATGTCTGTATTACCTGACGTGTCACTGAAATGCACCGCTGTTCAAAAGTTTCGGGTTGGTGAGAAATCTTTTTTTTTTTAATTTATTCAATCCCAAAAAAATCAAGTAACTGTAGAATTGTGAAATGTTCATGCAGTTTAAAATATTTTTTAATAATTATTCCTGTGGTTTTTCAGAAGCCATTGCTCCAGTCTTCAAAAATCATTTTAATATGTTGATTTGGTGCTCAAGAAGCATTTCTTATTATTATTAATGTTGAAAATAGTGCTGCTTAATATTTTTGTAGAAAACAATTATTACATTTTTTTAGGATTCTTTGATGAATAAAAAGGGGAGAAGGACAGCATTTATTTGAAATGAAAATCTTTGAAATAAAATGTCCATATATCTGTTTAACTCTTTCCCTGCCGTTGACGGAATTTTCCATAATTTATGACACAACGCTTCCCCGCCATTAATGGAATTTTCCATCATTTATGACACACCGCTTCCCCACCATTGATGGAATTTTCCGCCAATCCATGTTTTCACTGTTATACGGTAGGGGGTTTTCACTGTTATATGCTATTATGCATCTTCTAAAAGAGTATAGAATCTCCCGATCAAAACAGCTGAAGAAGCAGAAACAAGCGATCGAAGCATTGCTTACACAGATGTAAGCTAATGTGATTAGTTCATGTTTAAATGGCATATAAATCAAAAACTGCCTAATGTTATTGAATGAAATGGCGACCCATAGCGCTGCAAACTTTGGGGGTGTTGCTGGGCGCGATCTATTCCATCTATTTTTTAAGCTGCATTCACACTACCAGCGACTTTGTAGCTGCATGTCACAAGTGGCTGGCGGTGAGGTCGCTAGTGGGCGTCCCCACAACTGATTTCCTGTTAACGTTTGTGAATGACATTCACAGAGCTTAAAGTGATGATACAAGGGGCAACTTTTTGAGAAATGTTGGGCAATGTTGCTGACAACGGGCAACCAGGTGAGACACGGGGCCCACGACCAATCTAAAGTATCCAGATAGAAATTTGTTGCCCATTTTCAATGGGAAAGTGCCCAAGCAACATTGCTCAAAAAGTTGTCCCGTGTATCATCACCTTAACTCCATGTTGTACACAACAAATCAGTTTTTTTGCCGCTACAAACAAATATTTTGAAAGGAAAACTAAATATGGAATCAGTACATAAAACTCATTTGCATAAAGTTGAACATTCACAACATATCTCTTTTGAACAAAATCGCCAGCTCTGCATTGAAATTAATTATCTTGTCACTTTGTCACTGCTAGTGTGAACGCAACTTTAATCATTGTTCTCAATTGAATCACAAATTGCTGCCGTTGACTGTCAACTTTTAAAAAAGAAAATGCTTAAAGTGAATTTTGTCAACATATAGGAGTGCGCTAAATTACATTTTAATGTTACATTCTCTTTGTAATATAATTGCATCCAAGTGTTCTGGGTAAGTAAAACATAATTTACTCACCCTCATGTCATTCCAAACCTGTTTGTCTTTCTTTCTCCCTGTGGAACATAAAAGAAGATATTTTGATGAACACTGCTAACCAAACAGCTTTGGCAACCATTTTTTTTTCTTATGGCCAAAAAAAAGACATTTCTCAAAATATCTTTTATGTTCCACAGAAGAAATAAATGTATACATGTTTAGAATGAAATGAGGGTGAGTAAATTTTCACTTTTGGTTAAACTAACCCCTTTAAGGGTGAGGAGGGGACTGTTTATCTTGAGACTAGTCACTATCAGAGTATCTCTGGTCTTTTCCGTCCATTGAGCTGTGGTTGACTGATGCACACTAGACTCAACACACCAGATACCTCTGCCACCTTTGAATAACTTTTGTTTTATAATTGCCTGCACTTTGTATAACAGTGTTTGTACTATTGTGCATTTGCATAAATGGATATTGAGCAATAATATCAACCGCATATAGTACATACTGTTATTTGAATAATTTAGTACATTTAATAGGAAAAAAACGTAATGTGGCTTTCTGGTGGTCTGTGGTTTGGATTGGAACAGGCATTTAAAGAAGAACAGGCCTCTTCCATGGTCATTTTAAACACATGGTACAACATGGAAAGATGCATTGCAGGGCACACCAAAATGCCTTTCTGTTATTTCTGACCATTTAATTATGCTGATGACAATATAGTATCCATGGAAATAAACACTTCTGATAGGATTAGTTCACCCAAAAATGAACAATCTGTCATGTCGTTCCAAACCTGACTTTCTGTGGAACACAAAAGATGTTTAATAATTGAAAAAAAGTATCACAGTTGAATGTACCACAACTGTTTTCAACATTGAAATGTTTCTTGAGCACCAAATATTAGAATGATTTCTGACAGATTATGTGACACTGCTGAAAATTCAGCTTTGCCATCACAGAAAGAAATTACATTTTAAAATATAATAAAATAGAAAACAGTTATTTTAAAGTATAATAATATTTCTTTTTTACTGTATTTTTGATCAAATAAATGCAGCCTCAGTGAGAAGAGACTTCTTTCAAAAACATACCCCCCAATGTGCGGGTGGGCTTTAGCATATCATTACTATTCTCTGAAGCAGACGAGTCTCAAGAGAAGCCAGGTTATCCCGGTATATTTTTCTGTCGATATGAAAAATCGAGTACATTTAGCAAAAAAAGCGGGTCAATTTTGTATATGATGTATGATGTTATGAAGATAGTTATAATTTTGATAACTATATGCCTTTCTCCACTGACGTTCTAAGTTGTTCAAAGCATTTCTACAGATGCTGATTTTTAGAAGGCAGACTGTTAGCAATGGTTTGTGTAACATAAGCAACACATTATTATCTGTTTGATAACGTAGTCAAGCAAAATGCTAATCATATTAATTACCGCTGTGTCCGACGTTGTAGAGAGCGATACATAAAATGCATTATTAGTACGAGCCTTTATAATTCACTCTTCCACTTCTTCTTCAGAATCAGTTTCTGGTTCAAACACACATGGCTGAATTAAACCAGTATTTCCATTTGCCATTGCGCAGCGTTACTACTGTAAAGTTGAGCGAGTGGATCTCTGAGCTGGTGTGAGTGAGTGGAGGCAGGGATAATTTGCATATACATGGATCCGTGTATACTAAATGAAGCAAGAATGTAGAGTTACAATCAAGCTATTTTAAAGGTGCACTATGTAACTTTTCCGTCCGCTAGAAGTCGCCTATTCAAAACAAAGGCGTAGTTTGATGATGCCTAGTTTGAGCGCAGAATCTTGGGACATGTCTTCACCTCACAGCCAGTGGAAAAGAATCGGGATAGGACTCAGGCAGAAATCATGTTCATGGATGCGATTATTAACGTTACTGTAGTATGAAGCAGAGCAGGACTGAGTGTTGTGGGAGCTGAGCGAGGCCGCTGGAGCGATTAATAAGATGAACGCAACACGCCTCGTCAGCAGCGGGACTTTTATTATGCCACAGTCGCCGGCGCCATTTCCGCTTTTCCGGTCATGAGTATGAGGTAACGCAGCTCTGTTCATCATATTAGATACATTTGAGTGTGTTGAAAATTATGTTATGTCGTTACTCTGTGCGTTCGCGCGGCAGCTGCTATGACACTTGTTGCACACTGCAGTAAGAGTAAAGCGTTTCTGCAAAATAAAACCAGAAACCGAGGATAACACAGATATGATGCAATTGACAGGCGACTCCCTCACATGTCCCAGATCCTTGGTTAAACTAGCAATTTTTTCACGATTTACAAATAGTTGGAAACATCTGGGATAATGTAAGTACTCAACTGAACAAAATATATAACACTGGCCTGAAAAAATGTTACATAGTGCACATTTAAGGCATGAAGAATTTTTTTTACAGGAAAGCAACGTTTAAATATGTAATTTTGGTGATCAAATATGAGTTTTAAGGGATAAAATGATTTAAAACTTTAAAAAGGACTTTAAAAATCCTTACCCAACCCCTTACTTAACTTTTAAATGGTATAGTGTGAGGCTTGTGTGCTGTAGTCAAAGTGTTCTGGAGCCGTATAATAGTGTGACAGACCAAAATACATATAAGATATTACCCTCCACTGAGTTGCATCAGTCAGATGATCTCCAAAATCGGATGAGTCTCATTTGGGAGCGAATCATCTAGACAATTTTGTGAATTGGATTATTGAAAAGATTCAACTACAATTAATTTGTGCAAGACAAAGACTACTGCTTCACTCATAAAAGCATCCGCCATCAGGGAAAGATTTTTAGTGACTGACTAAAACTTACTACTTGTACTTTTTTGTTATTTTGTAAATATTTAGGACTTGTTTAAACTGCTTGTGCTTTTTTTGAGATTTTTGTTTTTTCTTCTTTTATGTAATAGTTCCCAATATGTTGTATTGTGATGAAAAACAAAGATTAGGCTAAGTGAGACAAATGCAAGGGAAGGAGAAAGAGCAACAGACGCACTAAAGCAACCAAACGGGGGTGTGTCAAATGGCTCTCTGCACAGTGTGATAAACTTAGTGGATATTTCTATTTTTAACACGCCTCTCTCTACCCTGTCAACATAGACGGCAGTGTTTGCACCATACTGTTCATTCAGGCCAGTGGTCCTGGTGGTTCCCAGCCATTCTGAAAGTCTATTGAGGGATTGCAGAGTTTACCTGCAGGGCAAGTGGATCTTTTATGTGGACGTGGGCTGTGTCACTTTAAAAAACCTCAGAGACTTTATTCTGTTTGGGTTTAGCCGCCCACCGGAACAGTTGTGGACTTCTGAAAAGGGGAGATTTGGATTACAGCAAGGTCCTGTGCTTACTGAGCTTTGTTCTGACCTTTCTGATTATTGGACGTGTGGACTCGAGGGGAGAATGTCCACAATGTCCAGTGAAGGTGATGCTGGAGGTCAGCCTTCCACAACCACAATCAGCACTGTGGCCGTACAGGCTGGAGACTCACAGATTGTTGTAGCAGTGCTCAAGGTATTTCAATTTGAACTATTCTACTTTACAATGCAAAGACTTTTTGTAGTGTAAAAATATGAATATGAATATAATATGAATTGTTTGTTACTGGTAAGTTATAATTCTTTCAGATGATCATTGTGCAGTTAATAATAACATTCTTTAGTGATTAAGGTTGACTTGTACTGTTGCATCAGTATGTCTTGAAATTACTTAATAATAGGATAGTTCTTTCAAATATAAAAGTAAAATCATAATTTACTCACTCAATTTATTATGTTATAAATGTGGAATACAAAAGAAGAGATTCAGCAGAATTTCCCTTATTTTAGTATTTAGTATATAGTATTTATTTATATTAATATTTAGATTTTTTTGTTTATATATTTTACAGTTTTCAATTTAGTTTAAGCTTAATTTTTATAATTGTTGTGTGATTGTTGTGTTTTTTTGAAATGTTAGTACTTCAACTTCAACTTATTTCAGTTAGTTAGTTATGAATACATTTCTATTTATGTTAGATTACCAAAAACGATATCCAATTTTTATTAGTTGTAGTTTTAGTTAAGAACAACAACACTGCCCAGCTGCTCTTTACCATACAGTGGAAGTGAATTTACATTTTACAATTCCTTTCTTAATAATGCTTTTTTTTTTTTTAACTGCGTCGCTGCATGTGATGTGAACTCGCCGTGAAATCTTCATTGATTTATCTAAAGCTCTAAAAACAAGGAAAGGAAACTGCTCTCGCCAGTGACGTCATGAGCACACCGCTTGGGTTATTCAACAGACTTTTGGCTCAGGCTATCAATAAAACCTTTTGTTTTTCCGCGAAAGAATTCCATGCACTGTGAATTGTCCAAAATGCCTGACATAGTGACTTAATGGGAAGACAAAAACTGCTGTGAGAAAAACACAGAGCTCTGTGATGGTCCAAACTACTGATGGCCTGAATTATTCATAATGGTTCTCTGCAACCGTTCATCCTCCTGTCTTGTTATTGTCTAATGTGTGCTTGTTAGAAGGACACGGCAGTCTTTCTGCTATAGTTTCATGGAATAGTTCATCCCAAAATGTATATTTTTACTTCTTGTAACTTATATGCTGTTAATATATCCATGTTAGGGTCCAAAAAGCTCAAAGTAGTCCATACAATGCTGGCTCTTCTGTCTTCTGAAGTCTTTTGATAGCTTTGTGTAGGAAACAGTTTATTTAAGATGTTATTCACTGATAATTCACTGATAAAGTGTTGTAGGAGGTTTGATATCATTGGCTTTATAGGAGAATGTATTCACCCTTTTCTTTGTTTATATGGCTGGTTCTTCGTACACAAAGCCGTTAATGGCATGTTGGTTTTAAAGACCACCACGTCGCCTACAAAAGACCCTGTATGCACCTATTATGCTTTTTCGAATATGTTGTTGACATGTCAAAGACACTGTTTTCTGCACTGCAAATCCACTTTGGATGAGGACTCGTACTGGAATGAATACGGAAAAACCGACGCTATTGTTACTTTTTGTATCACTGTGTATCAAGTGCTGAGGAAGCCTCCAGAGCTAAAGATATGATAATGGCCATTTCATTTTTTTGACACACTCTGTAAGTGGTAGACCAATCACAATAGACTGGGCCATCTGACCAATCGGAGCAGAGGAAGCTCTCGGAAAGGAGGCGTTTAGAAAGACTGAATCCTTTATTGAGCCGTTTCAGGCACTGTTAGAAAAGAGGTGATGCAATGTATATTATTATTTGAAAATTAAAGTGTTTTTTGACATTGAACGCATGTAAACCTATTGTAGGAGACCTCCAAAACAAAATTAGGAATATTTAAAATAGCATAATTGGGGCACTTTAATATATACAGAGCTGATAATTAGCCATCAGACCACATACCTTAAACTGTATTTTTTGCGTTTGTTTAACAAACATGACAGGCTGTGGCAGCTGTGGAAGCTTCACATTTCAATCACTCTCAGAATGGCCTGTACTTGCAAATTGCAATGTGAATTTAAGATCCATGCAATTTGCATGCCAAAGTTTGCATTGGGACTAGATTGGATGAGAATTCACTGAGGGGTCTTGGCATTGAAATCGAAGTGCGCTTTGGCTAGGGGCCAGTGGAGAACTAGTCTTGTTTACAGTCTGTGAAATGCACTTGGGGCCACGTGGATACAAGAGGTGCATGTGCAGAAGCACAGCCAAACATTAACACTTTCATGTGTGTGTGTGTGTTTGTTTAAAGTGTGGGGAGCTGGTGCATCTACAACTGATTGAAGCGCAACCCAACCTCTTGGAGATTGGAAACAACCAAGATGAGACCAAAAAGCTTCTAGATGAACACGAGCAACTCCTTGCCAAACTTAAGGTAAACTCTGCTGTACCAACGCAAAATATAATTTTTTTAATCTTAAAGCACAATTTTTTTTTTCGTAGACTACCAGACAAAAGTTTAGACAGACCTAACTAAATTTATATTTCTCATGATATTTAAAACCTTTTTTATCTTAAGGTTTATGCTGACAAAGTTAGTTTTGTAGAATTTTTTTTGCAAATTGTTTAAATATTATTATTATTATTATTATTATTATTATTATTAAACTGCAATTCATCGACTGGCCGCTAGAGATAGGCTCCAAAAGGGAGTCAAACCTCTATCTCCCCCATGTTAAAATGCCCAACTTTACAGCATAAAAAAATGTTTACTGCCTGGTACAAAAAGTGGTTTTGGTCTATACAGCTAATTTTGCCCTTCATGACAACTGTGAGGGTGGTGAATTGTTTTATAACTCATCCATTTAAATTATATTAAGCCTTAAAGTTCAGCATAATTAAGGGAGTGGCCACTTGAGTGACAGGTGGATTGCCGTTTGTCAGCTATCTGTTAGCCATCACCTCATCTCCACCCACACCCCGCCTCTTTGCCCATTTTCGGTTATCCCGTAGTGACGCGTGGTGACGCACTGCCAAGATGGCGTTGGCCGGCTCCACCCACTTTGGGCTTTAGAAATGCTCTTAAGAAACCTGCGGGTGACGTCACGGACACTGTGTCCATAGTTTTATACAGTCTATGGTTACAACCCATGTAAATACTGCAAAAAATGTAATGCGCATGTGAGACCTGCACGTACAAAAATCTGGCGGTGTGCGTACAGCACGCGCATACTTTTCTGATGCACTGTACGCTGACCCTCATGTATGCGTAAAAAGTGAAGTATACTTTGGCCTTAACTGGAAAGACTTTTTAATCTATTTCAAATGCTTTTTATATTAAATTATTTTCTTCAAAGAATCCTGAAAAAAGATGCATCGCTGTTTTCACAAAAATATTGATTTTCAACGTTGATAATAAGAAATATATTTCTTAAGCGCCAAATTAGCATATTAAAATGATTTCTGAAGGATTATATGACAGAAGACTGAAGTAATGATGCTGAAAACTCAGCTTTGCATCAGAGGAATAAATTACATTTTAGAAAACATTACATTTAGAAAAAGTTTATTATAAATTGTAATACTATTTAATAGTATTACTGTATTTTGATCAAATAATTGCAGCTTGAGCAAGAATAAGAAACTTATTGTTGTTACTGTGTACATGTCAAACAGCATACATGTGAACTTATTCAATATTGTTTAAAAAGCATCACAGGATGCACTACATTAAGTTGGTTTAGCAACTTTAAAGAAGCTAAAATATAGTACAGATTTGATGATTCCCAAAATATAGTTGTGTTATTTTATAGTGTTAATGACTTTATTATTATTCTGAAAAGTAAAAAAAAAAAAAAAAAAAATTGTATATGTGTTTAAACGTTTGGCTGGCATGTATTTGTATAGTTTTCTGTTCTTTCGGTGCCCTATCTTAAGCCCAACGTCTTCCTCACAGAACCATGAGGAGATGATTAACGGCATTTTCACTGACGTTATGTTGCAGAGGCATCATTATAGCTCCTGAACTTTAATGCCTATTTAAGACCCCCCACTCAGTTTAACTGCAAGGTTCTTTAATGTTTCATTTGAGCCTTTGAAATATGTTTGTTATAAATCTGCTCTTTTCTGTGGGATGACTCCATTCATGATGAATGTTTTGAAGGTGAATTATAAAGATATTTGCAGGGTAAAAATCAAGGATTTAATGAAGAGAAATTAATAACAGATGTTAAACATTCTGTACAGACATAAGATGTTTTGTACACTTTTATATTGCCAAATCCAAATAGCTGGCTTTACATCTGTCAAATGCCAAAAGTGATGCTTTCAGACCTTACAAGGATAGTTCCTTGCTGCTTTGAACTGCCTTAAAAATATTGATTTGAACATACAATTATATGCTAGAAGCATTGCTGTGCTATATTTGAAAAAATAAAAGTCAGACTGCTCCAAACTGTTTTGGTGAACATCAGAGCTGCTATCTGACCAAAAGTAACTACAGACCCAGAATGGAGTGTACAGCCTTTAATCAAAACAAAAAAATCCTCTACCGCAGTTAAAACGGCATTGCACGTTACTGAATATTTCATCATGTGCTTATGTGCATCTGTCCACCAGGCGTGTCTAATCAGCATGGGAGCTGCTGCTTGTTTACAGTTAAATAAAAGAAAGCTGTGTACAATTAATATGCTAGGGCAATGTGTTATAATATGCTAGAGCACTGTGTCTAATAATTGACTTTCAATTTAACAGAAAAATGAAGGAGGTGTGTGGGCTTTGCTGGAGGAGGCAGATAAAACAGCAGCTCAGAAGGAAGGAGAGGGGCTGGTGCATGAGGCTATGGCTATCTCTCTCAGCGAGGCTTGGAAAACACTGGTGACCCACCTGGAGAAGAGGAGATCCCTCCTGATCTTGGCTTGTCATTTCTTTGAGTGTGCTCTGGAGGTAATGCAGTTGCCTAATGCTTATAGGACCTGCTGACATGCTTGAACCCTCAGAGACTCGCTGTAGCAAAATTGCAATAGTTTTCCTTGATTATTTGATAAAACATATTGAACTCAAAACTTTCTCCCCAGGCTAAAAAGGCATTTATGGAAACTTAACTACCAAAATCTAGCATGGCCTACTAAAGGTGTAGTTTACCAGAAAGTGTTAAGTTTTTTTTTATCATTATGTTCCTTGAGGTGAACATGTAATGTTAATACAGTTTTTGCACTATATATATGAAATGAATTGACCCTTAAAACAGATCATTTAGGTCAAAATGAAGCTTGAAAATATTTTTTTTCCCCGCATATATATACACCAATCAGGCTTAACATTATGACCACTGACAGATGAAGTGAATAACACTGATTATCTTTTCATTACGGCACATGTTAGTGGGTGGGATATATTAGGCAGCAAAGTGAACATGTTGTCCTCAAAGTTGATGTTAGTTAAAAATGGGCAAGCGTAAGGATTTGAGCGAGTTTGACAAGGGCCAAATTGTGATGGCTAGACGACTGGGTCAGAGCATCTCCAAAACTGCAGCTCTTGTGGAGTGTTACTGGTCTGCAGTGGTCAGTATCTATCAAAAGTAATCCAAGGAAGGAACAGTGGTGAACCTGCGACAGGGTCATGGGCGACCAAGGCTCATTGATGCTTGTGGGGAGCGAAGGCTGGCCCATGTGGTCCGATCAAACAGACGAGCTACTGTAGCTCAAATTGCTCAAGAAGTTAATGCTAGTTCTGATAGAAAGGTGTCAGAATACACAGTGCATCACAGTTTGTTGCGTATGGGGCTGCATAGGCGCAGACAAGTCAGGGTGCCCATGCTGACCCCTGTCCACTGCCGAAAGCGCCAACAGTGGGCACGTGAGCATCAGAACTGGACCACGGAGCAATGGAAGAAGGTGGTCTGATGAATCACGTTTTCTTTTACGTCATGTGGATGGCTGGATGTCACTTACCTGGGGAATACATGGCACTAGGATGCACTATGGAAAGAAAGCAAGCCGGCAGAGGCAGTGTGATGCTGTGTTTTGCTGGGAAACCTTGTGTCCTGCCATCCATGTGGATGTTACTTTGACACGTACCACCTACCTAAGCATTGTAAGCTGTGGACTCTTTCAGCAGGATAATGCGCCCTGCCACAAAGTAGGAATGGTTTGAGGAGCACAACGAGTTTGAGGTGTTGACTTGGCCTCCAAATTCCCCAGATCTCAATCCAATCGAGCATCTGTCGGATGTGCTGAACAAACAAGTCCGATCTATGGAGGCCCCACCTCGCAACTTACAGGACTTAAAGGATCTGCTGCTAACATCTTGGTGCCAGATACCACAGCATACCTTCAGGGGTCTAGTGGAATCCATGCCTCAATGTGTCCGGGCTGGTTTGGCACTAAAAGGGGGACCAACAAAATATTAGGACCCTCTGTCTGAAATTATCCATTTTAAGGGCAGCTTGTCAGTAAACGGCCACTGTTATGATTGGCTAACCTCATTGCAGGAAACAGTATCAATGTTATCTATATAAAACCATATGTAAAATCTCTTTTACAGACAAAGCATTATGAAATAATTTATGGTTTGTAATGCTGCTGCTGTCAGATTCAGTACAGTTGGCTGCTTCATCTGTCAACAAAAGTTTACTTGTGAACTCTCCATTACACTGTGCCTCATATACAAAACAAAATGCTCCGAACAAAAATATAATCCTCAGATGCGATCCGGGACACAATTAAAATAAACCAACTTGTTTGCTGGGATCCTTCTGAAGTCTGTACAGAGACGCAAAAGAGCTGTTTAAACTGGATGTGTCAAAGCGAAAATCCTTTCATTCTTCCATTCCATTTGTCGACAGACTTAAGTTTCTGCTGTATTTCTTAAAAGTTAATTATACTTTTAATATTTGTATTACCCTGCTGAAAAAAAAACTATTCAATCAGACAAAGCTGGTTTAAGATTGTCCCCCAGCCTGACCAGCTAAAAAGTACATGAAACCTTTCTTCTAAAACCAGCCAAGACCAGGTAAGATAAGCAAATCAGCTAAAGCATGTTTAATGTTGTTTTTAAGCAGGAAATGCAAAGAGAAGTGTGGCTTAAGTGTCCAAGTAACTTTAGAGACCACTGTGCATAACAGCAGTGAAATTTTGTAACTTTAAAAGCCCATTGTTATAATTTTGCAACATATCGCACCATTATTTTCATAACCAGCAGCTTTTAAAAACAATTTATAGAAAAAAAGCTTGGTCTCTGATGGTTTAACAGTCTGCGGGGAGTGCAATACACTGTGTACTGTACAAAACAATGACGGTTTTTGTTTTTACAGCTTTGAAGTTAGGAACCATGGTGCTATTTGATATTGAACGTACAATGTTGTATATTTGTTCAGTTTTTTATGGTGCACAGTTGTTTCTGTGTATCTTCAGTGATCTGAAGCTAGTCACATTACTTTGATATCTGTTTCAGTTAGAAATTCTAGATAAAAGATGTCTCATCATCAAGGTCACATGCTGCTGTTTTGACAGAAGCTGAAATCGAAAAAAACAAACGTTGAACATGCTGCTAACATTTTATCGCACATGCTTCCTGCTAAATTACCGCTATGATGATGTACATAGTTGACTGCATTCATCTGTTGAAGGTTGCTGCTATCATTTATGTGACGTGATGGATCAGTCATTCACCAGAAACTGGTCATGCAGAGTACACACACCGTTCCGAGCAGATGCTGAAAGAAATGTGACGTATACCAGATCTCAGATATCATTCGTTCTCAGAGATGAGAATCAAAAGGAATAGTGATTCCATTAACAATTGATTTAGTGGGAACTTTTGAAGTAACCTCCACTCCAATAAATTGATTCTATGCATACCAAAAATACTAATTAATACAAATTATTAATTAATTATTAAATTAATTAATACATAATTTGGTAAAAATTTGATATTTGCATTTATGAAAATACCATCTATTGCAACAAACCTTTTTTCCCCCATTTTAGTCAGAAATGGCTATAATATTGTTTGATTCAAACCAATGACTCAAGTATTTTTGACAGATGCATAAAAAACTAGCTCATGAGAGTAATTTGCCTGCAACGATCGCATGTTTGTTGTTGCATACTGTACTTTTTTAGGTTACACTTTATTTTAAGGTGTAAGTACATGTACTTACTATAGGGTTAGGATTTGGTTTGGTTCAGGGTTAGTTGAATGTAATTATGCATAATTTATATTTATTACTATAGTAACCACATGTAACATATGTAACAATGACACTGTAAAATAAAGTGTTACACTTTTTTTACTTTCAAACAAAAAATGTTACAGTTTCCACTAAAAATATTAAGCAGTACAATTATTTTCAAACATTGATAATAATAAGAAATGTTTCTTGCGCACCAAATTAACATGTTAGAATGATTTCTGAAGGATAATGTAACACTATAAATTCAGCTTTGACATTACAGGAATAAATTACATTTTAAAATATTTTAAAACAGTTATTTTAAAATGTAATAATATTTCATAATAATTCTATTTTTACTGTATTTCTGATTAAATACATGCAGCCTTGTTGAGACTTCTTTCAAAAACATTAATACATCTTACCATCCCTAAACTTGAATGCTTGAATATTTTATTCATATTTCCATAAACCTCTCAGTCTTTTAAGCTGCCTTTCAAAACTTTTTTTGATTATAGTTTGCCATCAGGATAGACGAAGCTGAGGACTTTCAGAGTATCGCCCAGAAGTCGACCACTGCAGACAATATGAATAAATTGCTTCAGAGACATGGTACTATTAGAAGAGGTAAAAGCTTTGTTCCCCAGGTTTGTCTGTCATTCAAACTAAACTAACCATAGGCACCATTCTGAACACCCTTGCAACTCACAGCCAACTGAACACCATAGCAACTGACTAATGATGCACCCAACACCCTAGCAACAAAGGCACAATCCGTAGTGGAAGTTTTGTTAGATTGACAGTAAAAAACACTATAATGAGATCATCAACATAGGAGCCATGTACATATGAACATCAAAATAAGTGTGCATAGAGCTGTTTGTTATCTGTCATAGATGCTGTAGAATAAAAACACACCAATATATATCAGAGCTTGTCCTCTATCCTCAGGGATGTTGGAGAAGTCAATGCTGGTGTTGAATAAGAGTCGTGAGTTGCTGGAATTTTTGAAGGACTTGCAGTCCGAGAAGGCCCTGCAGTATGGCAGAGCTTCTCTTGGGGCTTGGAGCAGCTATGGAAAGGTTGAAGGTCTAATGGAGATTCTGCAGGACAGACGCAGGCAAGTGGACCTTTGCATGAGACAACAGCAGCATGAGCTGGAAACAATCTACAGCATTTGCCAATGGGAGCGACAGGAACAGGAGGTAAGTCACCCTGCCAGAAAAAAACCTCTTTTTTTTGTTCTAGAAACTGGATATTTTGTGTCTCAAGTTAAGTAACAATTAGGAATTGCCATCAGTTACACCAGGACTTGCAACAGAAGAATGCAAGAGGCACTACTACCTATTTTTAAGTGATCGGCTTTTGTTTTGTTTGTTTTTTGAAATTATGTTTTTCCATTTTCTGGGATGCTACAGCTACGCCACCAGGTCCAAAACAATATTGGCCAGTACAACATTAAAATTTACTGATTGCTCCATTAAGGTATCTACCACATGACAAGAGAATAAAATGAAAGCAGAAAATGTCTGGCTGTGCTCTATAAAGAAACCAGTCACAATTCTGAAAAAATCTATCAAGACAATATGAGTTCCACATCAAGTGTTTCACAGAAGCCTATAAATAACATTACTGCCATTGTGCAATGCTTGGTAATGAAATATGATATGATGAATATAGCTAACGTAAAAGTCGAAATGTTTGAAAGTGGCTTTTTGTGTGTTCACTTTAGATCGTACGAACTCTCACATGGTTAAGGTTATTCAAGCATGCTCAAAGCACTCTGCAAAAACACGCTGATGACTGGCTGCCTTTTAAAAATGTTGAACTAAAATAACTGGCCAGCATACTTAACATGCTCAGAGGGGACAGGGCACATGCTTGTGTTTGATATGATCCCTGTGGAAAAGCTCTTACTGCTTTCACTAATGTTTTGAATAACAATGTTAAATTTGAAATAATAATAAATGTAAACTACTGAATTAATGAATGTATACTGTTGAATTAAACTACTGTGAATCAATTAATATTTAAGATTATCAAATAAAAAAAAACAATTAAAGGAAAAAGGCTGACATTCAAGATGTTTTTGCTTCTATTGGAGCTCTTTAGAACATACACTAATCTTGCTGGAAAACATGATCATCAGGTTTTATTTATGTCAGATCTGTACTGCTGTCATTAAAGACAGCAACTAATAAAATAGTAAAAAAAAATTGTACTTTTATCTATTTATACTGATCATCTGTAATTATAATTGTGTATTAAATTGGAAATTAAAATGTGTAATATGTGCTTTTAAACAGGTAACACGATGGTTTAAGGAAAAGACTACTTTGCTGTTGGAAAAAAGTCAGTTGGGTTCATCTCTGTCAGAAAATGAGGACTTACTACATGAATGCAAAGAGTTTGAACAGAAAGCCAAGGTAAGAGATAATTTTTCAATAAACATTTTTCTTCGATAAAAATTCACAGTTAAAAGAAATCACATATACCTTAATATATTAGATAAATTATTAAACTCAATGTTTTTTTTCTTCAAACTGGAAAATGTACATTTTTTTAAAAACCAAATTTTTTCACAATACAATGAGTACACTTTATAACTGAAATACTTTGGTTTGAGTGGATATTGCCATGTTGGCTCTGTCTCGGGTGTTGTTGTGTGCTGACTGCTAAAAAAAAAACCCTTCAATTTATTATTAATATTTCAGGTGTTATTTATTTCTCTCTTCAAAAAGTTTCAAAACACAAAATAATCCTCCAGTTTCACAGACAAGACTTAAACCATAATCCCAGACTAAAATGCATGTTTGATCTGTTTTAACTGAAAGCAATTTGTATTGACATATCTTAAAATATGTCACTGCCATTGTTTTGTCTTAAGATTCACACCAGTAATGTTTTTTTCTAAGGCATGTTTATAAAAGCTACTTAAATGCCCTAATTGAACTAAGACCTAATCCTGACTTGTCCGTGAAACCAGGCCATTGTCTTTTAATTGATTAAATCTGAAATTAGTAAATAGGTCTTTGTCCACAAAATCACTTTTCCATCCTGTTTTTGTAATATCACAATTATTTTACTATCAAAAGGCAGACATCAGGATGTGTATGGAAGCTTGTTTCCGCCATTTTAAAAGATAATTGCGACTTTTTATCTCACAATTGTGAGTTTACATCTTGCAATTCAGACTTTTTTTCTCAGAATTGCGAGATATAAACTAACAATTCGGACTTTTTTTTCTCATAAGTGTAACCCCTAACCCTAACCCAAAAAGTCAGAATTGTGAGATAAAAAGTCGAAATTACCCTTTTTTTTTTATTATTCTGTGGGGAAACAAGCTTCCATAGGTTGTAACATCATTTTGTTTGGTAAACAACACAGACATCAGTAAAAATTAATTACTAATGTATAATAATTGTATACATTTAATAAATACTTTTAATAAAATAATAAAAAGTAACATTCATTTAATAAATACTTTAATTACAGAAATGTGTATGGTATTATATAACTTTCAAAATTAAATTGGCATCATCATGTAAGTTAAATCCCTCACTGAGCAACAGCTACAGTAACATTAGATCTCTATTTCTGAACTGTTAATCTTCTTGCCATTGTGTAAATAATCAAGTTACAATTAATAAAGTTTAAGTGTCTGAGCTTGACCACAGCACATTACTTAAAATCTGATACCCTTGTAGAAATAGCTGCTAATATTACAACACGCACATATTCTTTCCGTGTTTAAATGGTACTTCATATCAGGACTGGCCCAAATAATAACAATAACAGCACTTCGGCATCTTAAGCTTTGCGTTTCATACTGTATCTTCCATCAGGACTGGGGTGTGCTGGTCGAGAGGTTACTACAGCAGGCATCAGATCTGCTTTCCTTGAATGAGTCCACACAACTTCAGCGCTTGTCAGAGAAGAATGCGAACCTCAAAACTACACACGAGCAGTTCTGGAGCCTCATGATGAATCGTCTGGCTCATCTGCAGGAGAGCAATGCCTTTTACAGCAGTGCTAATAAAGTATGCACTGTAATGTAGCACTTCACATGCTTTGACTAAGTTGAGGTTTGGATAACTGAACTGATAGAGCCCTAACTCTTGGTAAACACTTCAGCGGCTGTATTTCTTCTGACCGCACTTTAGTGACTTATGTGTCATATGTTTTTGTTGTTGGAGGTAGTACCCCCTAGTGGAGATGCATATTGTAATAATATAAGTGTGGGTCATAAAAGAGAGAGTGATTTGTTACATACATTAATATATAGAGCTATTTGGTCACGACATCAAATTGTAGGCTAACCCAGAAGGCCAACTTGCCGTGAATTCCCTCAGGAATAGAGGTTTTTGAGTAAAATAAGGCCTATGGTTAACATTACTTGAAGAAACTTTTACATTTTGTTCTAAAACATACATTTCACAGATACCTTAAAGGGGAATTTTGTTGTGTACTGTTGCAGGAAGAGTTATGCTGTTCGCAGAGTGTGTAAAAATTTTATTTCGCAGGCATGATATCTCAGAAAATCTCACGAGTCAGGAAAACACACAGACACAGTGCTTGGTAGATTACTTACAAATTGTAGTCCTTTATTGTTACTTGTCACAGTAAGTCAAACATAAATGAATCCAAATAGAATAGAACAGTCTTTAATAATAAACAGGGAGAATACGCAGGAGAATCAAAACAGCAACTACACCATAACACAAACTTTTACTTTTAGATTAGATTCTCCTGCGTATTCTCCCTGTTTATTATTAAAGACTGTTTATTCTATTTGGATACAATGCCTGCTATATAAAATTATATTTCCAGGTTTTTCACACTCTGCAAATAGCATAACTCTTGCTGTAACTTTATCAGCAACAATGAAAATATTTCTGTAAATCCAGTGGACAAATGCTTTGTGGCCTCTTACTTTTCTGTGTAATTAATTGTAAATTAAGCCACCCGACTAGTGGCCGGTCAGTTCCATAAAACGTATATAAGTGGTAGCCTTTTTTAGAAAGGAACATTTAAAAGATGAAACGGAAGAATTAGGGAGAATCCAATTATTTCATTCAGTCAGGGAGAATCAAATTCAGTCAAATAAATGATGACTGATTTGCTGCGTGATGAAATCAGTATGTCTTTTGATGGTCATAATGGAGACATTTGTACTAAAATAAATCATAAAGTATAAATCGTTTAAATATATGCTTCAAGAGATTGGATCCTGATTTACAAGTGGAAATCTGGCCAGTAGTCTCTGTAAAATGGAAATTGGTCAAAGTGTCCTAATATTTTATGTGTTAGTCAACATTGACTCAAACACAAGTCATCCACATTTATGTATTAAATACAAAGGATTTTTTGACATTATATACATTATGTCGCCTCTGGCTTGCTCAGTTGGGGACACAAAATTTTCAAATAAATATCCAAATAAATTTAATTACTAAACTAAATTATATCAACTACATTACTTGAATATATATGATAATTGAAATGAGCTGATGACATCACCGTTTTCTCCAGAGCGGCTGTACAGCCGAATCAAATTCTGTTCATTATTTTCCTGTTTAACACTGTGAAGCTGCTTTGAAACAATCTGCATTGTAAAAAGCGCTATATAAATAAAGTTGACTTGACTTGACTTGATTATATATTTTTTGTCATCAGGCATTTGAGGTGCTTGGCTCCTTAGAGATTGCTATAAAGGAGCTGAAGACTCAACCTCTGTCATTACCTGAGCTGGCTAGGAAACATGAAGAGTTTTCACGCAGTATAAAAGACTCATCCACCGAGCCTCTTCAGAGAGGTCAGCTGTTACTTCAGAAGCTCGACCCACAAAGGTGAGAAGAGAAAGAGCAGATGCAAAACAGTGTGTTAAAACAGACCCTGTCACAGCAGATATCCACACTCCATGTTTTTGGTGGATTGGAATGTTCTGTGCAGTGTCAGGCATTTGTGTTTGTTTGCTAGTGCCCAAGTTGGAGGGCTGCAAAGGATGCTGGGATACATCAAAGAGAGAATTGAGGTTCTGAGCCATGAGTGTCATGCCCACAGAGAGTTAACAGGCAAAAGGCAGCAGCTGGTGTCCTCATTCGAAGAACTGGTGGATAAGGTACAGAAAAATGTGATTTTTACACTGTTTTAAGACTTAGTAGACACCAATAAGACAGAATTGAGGGCGAAACATTTTTGACAATTTAATAGTAATTGTAATAAATATTAAGACTAATAATTCAAATATATAATTTATATAAAGTATTTATACATCATGGTTGTATTTGCTGTTGCCTTTTTAACTCTTTCCCTGCCATTGACAGAATTTTCTGTCTTTCTGTGTTTTCACTATTATACGCATCTTCTGAAAGAGTAGAGACTCCGAATCAAAACACGTAAAATAACGCAATCATAAACATTAAGCAGCATATATCAAAACTGCCTAATGTTACCGAATGAAATGTCGACCCAGGATAAGCTATTGGACTGGGCAAGCATTAGGGGTTTTGATGGACTCGACCTATTCCATCTATGTTTTGATCATCGTTCTAAATCCGTTCCAGACTTAGTCTTTAAAAATGTGATTTTCTCTGCTTTTTGCTCAAAATGTTGCTTTCTTTAATGAAACTTACCCACATTCAAGTGTTGATAAATAAACACTAGAAGCTAGAATAAAACAGGGTTTTTCTGTTTAAAAGCAGAGGGTCTGTTCTTTCTTTTGATATATTGCATGTTCAGATATTCATACAAAAAAATATATATATTCTGGGGGCCATGAATCTTTTGTGAAAACGATCAAAAATGCTATTTGCTGTTGATTTTTATTTATGCTGATTAAAAACAAAACAAAATATGTACACATTTCTCCACCTAATAATAATAATTTATATAAAGTATTTGTACATCATTGTCATTGCTGTTGCCTTTATGCTGAAAAATCTTATGAATTATTATTTGCTGTTTAATTCTGATTAAAATGCAAATACTATTTATTTATAATAATAATAATTTTAAAACAATTTATTTATACATTTATATATTTTTTTAGTTTTATAATGTAATTTTAGTATGTATAAATCATGGTTATATTTTCTCTTGCTGATATAGGCAATGCAAAAATGTGTTATTTATTTAATTATTTATTTAACCTGGACATGTTTTCCTGAGTTTCACCCTTAAACTCTTTCTTTTTTTAATGCATCATTAGATTGTTTATAATATGTCAATAAATGTGACTCAATATTTTACAGTAGCTTG
This sequence comes from Rhinogobio ventralis, assembly GCA_039654625.1. Classification (NCBI taxonomy): domain Eukaryota; kingdom Metazoa; phylum Chordata; class Actinopteri; order Cypriniformes; family Gobionidae; genus Rhinogobio; species Rhinogobio ventralis. The sequence goes on from CM077197.1 coordinate 9,157,605, forward strand.
TTGAAAAGTGTATATATTTCCTCAATTATCTGAATCTCTACAGGTCTCTGCTTGGATTAAGAGCAGCAACAGTGTCCTCTCTGCCAGCACAGAGCCTGGTTCATCTCTAACTGAGGCTGAGGACACCCTTAACAAGCATGTTGAGCTACTCTCACAGTCTCAGGTGACTTCATACTCGCCTACACTGAGAGTACAATATGAAATGGAAAGTTCAAAGTGAATTGCGTTATTTTGTACAACCATAAGTGGAAGGTGAACCAACTCCAGGTTGAGGCTACATGAGTTTCCTCCTTAAAAACACATTTAAAATGTCATGAAATAATTCCAAGTTACGTGTAGTCTAGCAACAACCAACATGCCCCAGTATAAATTACTTGTTATTATTAAACACTAAAAAGCTGTCACTGATCTCAATTCGTCACAATCGCACGAAGTTCCGCTTATCAATTAAGCTGACTGCACAATAAATCTCTTATTTCGCCTACATAATGTCTACACTTTGTTTGTTATAAGTTCATTTATAACAAGAAGATTTGCTAGTGAGCAGAATTCAGCACAGGACAAAAACTTGAGTGTTTTGAGTGGTGAGGGGATTCTAAGGCCCTGATATACTCACAGTGAAGTTCTTTTTCGTTCTTTGTTTTGGGGTAAAAACGAAGTTCGAAATACATGACCAGCGATATACTGTTAGTGAACATCCGATGCCGCCCACTCTGCTGAGAGCGAAGTTTAGATGAATATGTAAATATGCTCTGTGTGCTTTCCTCTCAATAACAAAATAAACACACAACACAATTGAAAAAAACAGCAAGCATTTTTGTTAATAAATCATAAGAGAAGCATCTGATCATAACAACGTGGATATTTTTGCCCAAGCTCTGCAATTCGGCACTCTAGTAAATGTCATGTGACGTTTATTTATTTATTTATTTAGTACTTTATATTATAGATTGCTTAAAATCAAGCAGCTTTACCATAATAAACATGAAAAACAATGCCAGTGTTTCATCAGAAGAACTTCATTTTCTACTAAAGCGTCTCTCCAATGTGTTCATGTTTTCACTCGCGGACATCTGACCTCGACGGACTGAACAGGAGAAATGAACCAGAAAAGATTCCAACGTGAAAGAAGGCAGAGCCTCCTAACACTTCTACCTATTACGTAATCGCCACGGACCAATGGTAGAACAAATGTATTTACCAGCCGTAGCAAACTTTTCCAGAAAGCTGTTTTTCGAACTCCCAAAATGAACTCCAAACAAAGCTCGTTTTGGCCTGATTTCTTCGATTCCACTTGAAGTATATCGGAGACTTAACTTAATACATCTGATTGACCATTGCGTTCAAGAAATCAACTGATTTGTTTGCGATTAGTTACATTGCTCAACGTTGCAAAATACGCTCAGTGCAATCACCAAATATGTTTCGCCAATATGCTATTATTTTATAGAGAAAATCTAGACTAGCAGTTAGGGGCAGCATTTCCATCTAAAAGCAATCAGAAGCAGCAGCAGTCAGTGGTTTGAATGAGAAAATTCTGCGCTAGTCTCGAGTCCGTGTCCACAAAAGTTTGTAAAAGTGCTATGAAGATCTACTCATTGTAAATCAGGTCTTTCTCTGAATGGTGTTTTTGTCCTACAGGATGCTATGAGGGAATCAGAGGCTATAGCTGGTTTTATAAAAGAACTAAAGGAGCTGGGATCCTCAGAGACAGTCGAGTTGTCTAACAAAGCTTCACTTCTGGCGGAGGAGATGAAAACATTGGTGAGGAACATATCATCACACGTGGAGAGCCTCAGGCCCTTTGTGGACTTTTTGCGCTATGCAGATGAGGTATGGTTATATATTTATAACATATATTTATTGTAAAGTACCAAGTTAGACTAAGGCCAATATTCCAATGATGATATTTTGTGTGTTGGCTCAGGTTGAGGAGCAGATAAGGACACTTCAGGAATGCTACAAGAACAAGCCAGAGGAAGAGGAGGAAAATGAAGGAGCAGGTGCATCCATGAGGGAAATGTTAGATGCTAAGTGGCAGTCATTGCTGCAGAGGTTTTTCACCATGCAGGATCTAGGCAACAACTTTATTAACTCCTGTAACATGGTAAGAAACATTGTAGAGCATTTTAACACAAGCTTAACAATCAGTGGTCTTTACAAATCTATGGCAGTGTTTTATTATTTATTTATTTATTTCTTTTTATGCAGATCAGTGGCAACCTGAATCTAAACGTTAAAGCAGCAGGGCATGTTGTAGAAAAATATATGGAGACACTGACCAAGAAGAAATCTGATCTAGCAGACTTGTGGACATCCTGGCAACTTCATTATAGTCAGATCAAATCTGTAAAGAAGCAATGGAAAAAATGCAAAGATCAACTAAAAAAGGTAACTTGGGATTTCACTTGGAAATGCATCAGAATATGGGAAGTTGTGAAATGTTTTTTCACAATTAAAATTATTTTAATTAATTATTAGAACATTTAAAGAGACTGCAAATGTATTTCTTACAACAAAACATTATTAATAGACAGTCTTTATCCAATGCCTGCAGGTTCTTCAAGATTTAAGGGCAGTGGAGGAAATTTTTGCTCCAGCATCAAAGGTTGATTTGGGGGGTGATCCTCAGTCTGTGTCTAAACTACAGGATAAATTCAATGCTGTAAAGCCAGAATTCCTGGTGAGAGAAGTCTTTTTGCTTTCTCATTAGTGCTTACAATTTCTTATAGCAACTTTACAACTAATCTCAATTTTAAAACCTTCATAGCAACTGAATGCAGAGGTGGAATTCCTGTTTAAAACATCTGAGCTGCTCAGCTTGAAGGGGATACCGGTAAAAGAGAAGAACGAGAAAGTTTCTGAGCTTCTGCAGCTACATCAGCGTGTCAGAGATAAAATCAGGGAGTATGAAACCGTTCTCAGTATGGCCGGTAAATTTCATCAGCTTTATCAAGAGGTAAAGACCCATTTCTGTTAGAACACTTTAAAGAATCAGATAAATCAGAGATTGTGATGGATTTAAAAATCTAAATTGATATGCAGTGTTAATAGTTGGACACCTACTCATTCTTTATTATTGATATTTTCAGAGTTTTGGAGTAATTGTGACTAAACCACTGGATTAAACCCTAATAATAGTAGTAGTAGTAGAAGTAATAATTATAATCATCATCATCATCATCATCATCATCATCATCGTTCAGTAATTGTATGCAATTGTTTTAAACAGTACTGAACAAGTACTGAATGTTATTACTATGCTGGACACTTGTTGCCTGTTTTTCTTTACTAAAGGGGACCTATTATGCAAAATTCACAGATGTGTGTCCAGAGTGTGTGTAATCAACCAGCCTATAATGGTAAAAATCCACTCCCTCCTTTTTTTATGATCCCCATAAATCATAAACAGTCTCTCAGAACAAGCGGTTCCAGATTTCCCCCTACTCTTACATAAGAGCACCATGACTGGTGACAATGTGCCCTATTAACATAGACACCGCCCTGAGTGAGCCACAGCTGTCCACCATTTCTGTTTCCTCACTGTAGCAGCTGGAGATATACATTACAATGTCTGTTACATTACATTACATAAATGTTCTGTAATTGGATGTACCATCAAACATAAGAGTCTCCATAGATTCCCGGCATCTGAGTCACTGAAGACACTGTGGTTGAATGCCAAATTAAAGTGCGAAAATCATTTTACGCCGGACTGCTTTACAAACGAGGACCAAATCAGTGATGGATTTGCACAAAAGTTGTTTCTGAAAGATTTTTTATATTAACATGACAGTAACATGCTAGTCGATGAGTTTAATCAACTTAACTACATAAATGTATCCACTAACCATTCAGACAAGTCCAGTTGCATTCAAAATGAGTCTCTCCATCAGTGTCTGACTCCAGTCGAACATGTAAGGCTGAACCGCTACTGACAATTTCTGACATTTTGGCTGCGTGACATGCTCCAGTTTTGTTGCTGCCAGACTATCCGAAGTAAGAGCTATAAAGGCTCTGCCTTCTTCTGGAAAGGGGGCGGGGAGTTGCAGCACATTTGCATATAAAGGGATACACAAAAACGGTGTGGTTTTGGTCATACCCAAATAGGGGCAAATTTGACAAGCTATAATAAATGATCTGTGGAGTATTTTGAGCTGAAACTTCACAGACACATTCTGGGGACACCAGAGACTTAGCTACTAGTAAAAAAAAATTCATTTTTGATATCAATAATTTGATTGTCACTAGTGACAATGTTAATTTCTGATATCATGAATGTGTTTGTTACTAGTAAGAAAGCCATTTTAGATATCTGAAATTATATTGATATCATTAATTGAATTCTTGATATCAGAAATGCTGGTTGTTGATATCAGAAATTGAATTCTGATTCTGACACCAGAGACTTAGCCTATATTACATCTTGTGAAAAGGGGCATAATATGTCCCCTTTAACTAACTTGGCCAGCTCATTAAAAATATTTTTTGTTTATTTTATTTTTTGTTTTTAAGTTTTGTAGACACATATAAATGTTGGTTTAGCAGTAATTATTATATTATATTATATTATATTATATTAGTTATATTTATTATATTATATACTGAAATTTGTTGCTTAAGCATAAATTATTGTTTTTACTTTTTTTGTTTTAGCTGGATACCGTCTTACACACAGAACCAGTGACGGTGTTCAGTGACACCAGTCAGGCCAGGATTCAGTTGAATCAGCACCAAGAGAGGCAGAGGCACATCCGCCATCTGTATAAGCTCGCCCTCTCGCTGGGCGCAGACCTCACCAGCACTGTGCAGCAGTCGGTGTGTTGATTGCTTAACAATATTGCATGCCCTCATTATCTTTAAAAAACTTCATGCATTATTTCGATTTCCTTACCTGAACCAGACTTTTTTTTACATAACATAATGTCAACAGATCGTGTGGAACCATCCTGTTGATTATTTTTTGCTTTATAATGCAAAAAAAAAACAACATACCAATACTTGTTACTTTGATAGAAAACTGCCATAAATTACCATCCTTTTCCCCCTTGTTTATGCTCCAAGCATGTACTGGTGTTGTCAGTGCAGCAGTTACAGGAGAAACTGGTCAAGTTGGAGAGAGGAAGCACTGACTGGATCGCTGAGGCTAATAAGTGTGAAGAGAGTTTGATAAGCAATGTCCACTTCTGCCTTCATAAGGAAGAAATCAGTGAGGTAAGTATTGTATGTGTGTGTCAGTTGGTCAGGGTTTAGATCATTTACTAATCTTTAGTGATCTCTGCACTACTAATCTCATCTGAGGCGCAGATCAGGAAAAACACAGGAAGTAAGATAATATAATTGTTTATTTGCACTTGGCTGTGTTTTTTTCCCCATGAAGTTGTAACAGGCACAATTTATGGCAAGCCGTTTTGACTCTTATTCATTCCCAGGATATGAATTCTTGATATCAACAATTCAAATTTCACTAGTAAAAACTCTAATTCTTGATATCTATAATTGTATTTTCACTAGTGAAATGTCACTATAGGCTGCCATTCAAATTCAATTGTTGATATCAGGAATTGATTTCTTACTAGTTGAAATTCCTATTTCACATATCAGGAATACAACTCTTACTAGTAAACCTTTATTTTTGATATCAATAATTATGTGGTTACTAGTGCAAATGTCTGTTCTTGATATCAACAATTGAATTGCTACTAGTAAAAATTTTCATTTTTGATATCAATAATTCGATTGTCACTAGTGCCAATGTTAATTTCTGATATCATGAATGTGGTTGTTACTAGTAAGAAAGCCATTTTAGATATCTGAAATTATATTGATATTAGAATTGAAATTGAATTCTTAATATCAAGAATTTAATTGTTGATATCAAGTATTCAATTCTTGATATCAACAATGGAGTCTGAATGGCAGCCTATCAGCCTATGGTGACATTTCACTAGTGAAAATACAATTACAGATATCAAGAATTAGAGTTTTTACTAGTTGAAAATATTAAATTGTTGATACCAAGAATTAGCATTTTAACTAGTGAAAATGTAATTGTTGATATCAAGAATTCTTATTCTGGGAATGAATAAAAGTCAAAATGGCTTGCCATACCTAATTTGTTATATACTTTTAAGACACCTTCTTTGGTGTGACGCGTTGTCTAGGAGGTGTAGCGTTTGCGCAGGTGAAATAGAGTACTGCTCTATTATACTCTGCTCAAGAAAGCATCCTGATTCTTTTATTCTCTTTATTTGTATTTCTACCAGAGTGTTTTATTGTATTTTTTGCAGAGTGCCTCTTAAGTTCCTCTAGTTCCTCTGAAGCTATGTATAAAGACATATGGGATTAACAACTATGAGTATATCATCTATGAGTATTCTTTTTTGCTTTTATTTTTGTCATCTGGGAACCCCTAAAACACTCTCACACAATATTTTTTTTGCCCAAACAATCATAACTTAAATATAAATTTTAATCATCATTTTTCACTATCTCAAAGAGGTGTTATTTGCTAATGTGCCATTAAGACTCCAGTGCAAACAACCTCTATGCATGTGAAACAAGACTGTTGGGTCCAATATAGTTGTTAATGGTCCCATCCTTCACATTCTCTTTGCAAAGCCTGCATTGTATTGTACAAAGTAATGGTGGATTTAAATGTGCAAAAATTGCCGGTCATGTTTTCAGATATATTCATCTTATCGTTGAAAGTTGCAGAAATACAGAACAAGCCAATTTTTTAGTATCTTAAGTTTCAATAAATGGTATTTTTTTAACTGGGAAATAAATTTTGAGATCCGGAAGTTAGTATGTTTTTATTGTTTCAGATCACTGAAGCTTTGATTCCTTATGATCCCATTTTAACTGCATGAAGAAGTATTTGGGTCCAGCCCTTATTGTCTGTCAATTTCCTTAAAGATGTGTTTACTCTTTTCCCCAGCCCACAGTTCCAGGGCTCAGCAACACACTTGTGTTGGGCTTTTGTGGCTGACTCTCATTGTCTCTCTCCCTGAATTATTTATAGCTTGTTAAATTTAGTCTGTGAACTGCTGGGTTTGTCTCTCCCTGTGTTGACTGAGGGATCCTGCCATTTGTCTCTCATCACTTCAGATAGCAGGAAGGATTCCACCCTTATCACATACTTAATGCCCCCCAACCACAAAATCCAACAGTCAATCCCCAGGATTACACTGCGAGCCTCCCAGGGCACAGGACATCAGATAGGTTTCCTATCTTAGCTCAGTTTCATGATGTCCTTTATGGTTTTTGATTATACCACAAATTGGTTTCTGTGTAAGAGGAAAACAGACATATTCATGTATCTTTCTTTTTCTTTGTCTTTTTTTAACTGCCACATGGACTGCAAATGTTAACAACTGTTTAACTTTAGTCGGTGAGAGGAACCATAAATCATTTTAGAATGTCTTCATAAAAACATTCTTTGTTACTATTGCGATAATATTATAATCTCTGTCTCCCTCTAGAGGACAACAATCTCACTTTTTTTCCTCTCCAAATGAATGAGCACATCAGGCATATAGACCAGAGATTCTCAACCAGGGGTCTGCTGTCCACTAGGGGGCCTCAGCAAACTTTTATAGATGCATCAAGATGACTTAAAATAAAAGTGATTTGTAACACTTTACTTAAAGCCTTTATGTATAATGCATTATAAAGCTGTTCATAATGTACATCATAATGCATTATATCTATTCGTAAATAATTGTAACCAAAGTTAAAATGCATTATAATATTCACAGATTCCTTGTTGCATCTGAAATTGGTTGTTTGTCGTGTTTTAATGCATTATACTATCTAAAGGTGTATTATAATGTATTGTAACTTATTTGTGAGACCATACAATGCATTATAAAGTGCAAGGCATAATTAATGCATTAAAAATAATTTTATAATGCATTATAAATAAAGGCTTTAAGTAAAGTGTTACCAAGAGATTTAATATGACTTCTGACCTGTAATGTAGAATCATAATCATAATCATACACTATTTGTTCATCGGCCAGAGGAGAACTGGCACCCCGACTGAGCCTGGTTTCTCCCAAGGTTTTTTTCTCCATTCTGGCCCTGAAGGAGTTTTGGTTCGCCTTTGGCTTTTGGCTTTTGGCTTGCTCAGTTGGAAACTTAAATTTCAACTATATTACTGATCTGCCCGCATTGACACTATATGATAATTGAAATGAGCTGGATCACCGTTTTCACCAGAGCGGCTGTACAGCCGAATCAAATTCTGTTGCACTATTTTCCTGTTTACACTGTGAAGCTGCTTTGAAACAATTGGCATTGTAAAAAGCGCTATATAAAAAAAGGTATGCCTCGCTGTAAAGTATTTTATCGGGTTGAAAATGCGTGTAAAAGTATTTTAAAACTTTTTTATGCTTAATCCTTATCCACTAAATCATGAACAACTGGAAAGTCATGGATCCTATTATTGTTGTGGACAATGGGGGTTCTTGGAGTCCAAAAAAAGAAGAAGATTGGGAACCACTGGTTTAGACCTTTTTAATATTCGCTTGGAAGCAACTGTGACATATTGCAAGGTTTTGTGAACTGTGAACTAATGCTGAGTATTGTCACATTCTGGAGATAAATGGATAGCGTGCATATTAATGATGATAACTGAATAAATCAACTAGAGAATTAAATAATATTTTATCTTCGCATAAGGACATTTCAAAGAGACACAGATTGCATCCTTTGGATGAGACTGTAAACCGAGGTCATTAAATGACCAAGATGTCCTTCGAAATGGACATTGGCCTCTATCCATCATGGCCTCCTAATCATCCCCATATAATCTGATTGGCTTCATCACTACATCTCCTCTCCACGAATAAACTGGTGTGTGGTGGGCGTTCTGGTGAAATATGGCTGCCATCATCTAGGTGGATGCTGCACAATGGTGGTGGTTGAAGAGATTCCCCCCCTTCCATGTAAAGCGCTTTGAGTGCATTTACACTCAAAATCGCTATATACTGCAAATATAACATATTATTATTTTATTATTATTATTATTAGTAGTAGTATTATTGAACCCATTAAACTCATGGGTCTCTAAGTAAATTAGCATTCCAGAACCCTTGTATCTATATCTAACTCCTCAGTAGAAGTCAAATTCCAAGCTTCTTAAACAAGTAAACCAATATCACGTGATGTCATGCTATTTCAGTGTATGACTGCTGAAAGACTGTAAATAGAGCAAAGACATCTCTACACTGTCTGGCACTACAGAGTCCGTATATGTTCTAGTTTTATGTGAGAATTTTGTATTCAACATCTCTAGTGTCGTGGCTTTAAATTGTAGGGAGTCTTCACTTCAATTCACTGTCTAATACAGTGGGATTTGGTTTGGTGCAGAAACTATGAAAACTGTTTTATGAAATGAAAACATTGAAAGGGTTCCATACACTACTGTTCAACAGATTAGGGTGGATACGATTTTTTAATGATTTTGAAAGAAGTCTCTTATGCTCCCCAAGGCTGCATTTATTTGATCGAATACAGTATAACAGTAATATTGTGAATTATTACCATTTAAAATAACTGTTTTCTGTTTTAATATATTTTAAAATGCAATTTATTCCTGTGATACAAAGCATCATTACTTCAGTCTTCAGTGTCACATGATCCTTCAGAAATCAGTCTAAAATGCTGATTTGCTGCTCAAGAAACATTTCTTATTATTATCAATGTTGAAAACAGTAATATTTTTGTGGAAACCACCATGCATGTTTTCAGGATTCTTTTATGAATAGATAGTTCAAAAGAACACCATTTATCTGAAATAGTTTTTTTGTTTTGTTGTTGTTGCATTTATTTGAAATAGTGGTAACACTTTACAATAAGGTTCATTAGTTAACATTAATTAACTACATTAGTTAACATGAGCTAATAATGAACTGCAGTTTTAAAACATTTATTTATCATTGTTAATGTTAATTTCAACATTTACTAATACTTTATTAAAATCTTGTTAACATTAGTTAATGCACTGTGAACTAACATGAACAAACCATGAACAGCTGTATTTAATTAACGTTAACAAAGATGAACTAATGCTGAACAGAGGTGTTGTTCATGGTTAGTTCATGTTAACTAATGCATTAACTAATGTTAACTAATACAACCTTATTGTAAAGTGTTACCGAAATAGTTTTATTGTAACAATGTTCAAAGTCTTTACTGTCACTTTTGATCTATTTAATGCATCCTTGCTGAGTGAAATTGTCCCCAAACTTTTGAACAATAGTGCACTGTTTGTAAACAAAAGCAAAAATGGAGAGAATACTACATATTCAATTTAACTGTAAATCAAAACTTATTCATATCAAGAATAAAGCATGAGTCAACATCAAAGTCAATGTCCTTGTGAATCACCATATGTTGTCAGTCATACACATCGATTCACCACTTAGTCATAAATATTATGCATGAGTAAACAAGCTGACATTTCAGCTTGGACAGTTGCTGCTGTTCATCTGCAAGGAGTGACTCTATTTCTCTCACTGTGAGTTCACAAGTCCAGTGTTCTGCTTACAGAAGCAAATGCTACTGAAAGGATATTTCATTGTTGACTCCTTGATTTTTGATGAGTTGATTTAGAAGTAAAATGTATTAATGTCCTGTTTAGAAGTGGTTCTAAATGCACTCAAGATGGCCATCAATGACTTACAGCTTTATTATGCTGTGATATTCACCAGTTTGGCCTGCAGCAACACCTCATTCCTTGTTTTACAGGTCACAAGGCCAAAACAGCTGCCATCATAAATGATTAGTGAGCACAATTTGAGTAAGTTGTTTAGATGATAACTATTAAGCCTCATGTAAAAGTCAAACAGTATGAATGTAATTGAACTTTCCTCCACGCATACTGTATATCCCTCTGTTTGGGCTGCAGCAGAACTTTCCTCTACAGCCCTCTGTTGGAAAAATCCAGTAAGACAGTTATAAGGCCTCTTTAACTGGCTGTAGAAGCTGGGCTGCAGCTGTCCTTTGGGCGACACTTGTGCCTGTCATTTGGAGACATGACACCATTGCAAAAGCTCATCAGGCTGGACAGAAATGGATCTGCATTATAAATCATCCTCTGGTCTGACAATTAATCCCTCTAAAATAATCCCCCTGGACTCACCGAACCGCACTCTGCCCTCTGCTAGAGACCCTCCCCCCATCCATGCACAACTAATGTTATATTTGATTACGTTGGTTACACATTTCATAATAAGCATGTTAAAAGAAGCTGATATTGTGGTTTTAGAGAGGGGTTTTAAAGGGATAGTCCAACCTAAAATGAAAATGATTCATGTTGTTCATATTTATGTTGTTCCATATATACATTACCAAAAATTTCTCCTTGTGTGTTTTTGGTAACACTTTATTTTTGTGTCCTTGTTACACATGTAACATGTAGTTACTGTGGTATTAACTATAAATTATAATTACATGCAACCCTAAACCAAATCCTAACCCTATAAGTACATGCAGTTAATTAATATTACTCAGTAATAAAAATGTATAATTACACTGTAAAACGGACACCTTAAAATAAAATGTAACCGTGTTTTTTTTTTCACAGAAAATCTTCCCTTCTAATGAAACTCTTAAATCTCATTCTCATTAGAATTCAGACTCAAAAATGTCAACAAGTTGCACCAAGGGAAGACTTTCCGTGAATAACACATTGCATTTCAGTCTGTTCCTTATACAAAGCTATTCTAGGACTTCAGGAGGCTTGATATGTTAACAATGTGTAGTACTTTTTTTGGGGGGAGCATGGGAGACGTGATCACTTTGAACTGTTTATGTGTGGGGGGAAAAGTTTCCTAAAGATTCTTTAAAATGTTGTAACTTGTGGATATACTATTTCTTCATTCACCATTAGCTGTCTTACAGTGAAGCGTTTTATGCACTATTTTTAATAGGCACCTTTCATTGCATGATTTGCTATTGCAGTATTTACATGTTTTTCCTGAATGCTTTATTTTAGCTGAGAGAGTCCTTTAAAGATCTCAAAAAGAAATTCAACAACTTGAAATTCAACTACATGAAGAAAAACGAGAAGTCGAGAAACGTTAAGGCGGTGAAAAATCAGCTCCAGCAAATTGAGATTTATGTTGAAAAGCTACAGGTAAGGAAGCTCTCTTTTAATCTACTTGTTCTCATTTTATTAATGTTTTCTTCTATTTCTTCTCTCAGCAGTGACATACTTATACAGACCTATACATTTAAGAGATTTCTTCCTCTTTTAATGTTTGGACCGTTTTACAAAATGTAATATCCAAATCCCTCCCTGCTGTAGGTTTTGAAGAAGAAGTTGCAAGCCTTCACTCTGAAAGTATCCAGCAGCAGTGAGAGGCATTTAATTGGCAACAGCCTCAGAGAGATTGAGGATGGCTTAAATGAGCTGCAGAGACAGGTGGGCGACTTTGACAGGGCAGTGGAGGAGTACAAACAGAACCTGGACATGAATGTCAAGCTCCAGCAAGCCTTGGAGGAGGTGGGGTGCACCAGGAACATATAATGAGCCAATAAGAGATACTATCACAATCCAGCAGCAGTTTTTACATGTTCCTTTTACAATCCTGGTGTGGAATTTCTGGAATTTGTAATATCTTTCAAAGTTTTGTATTGTATTTCTGTTTACTTTTTCAGATTTTCCTATTAATAATGCTGCTAAATGAAGTAGAGACAAAATGAATAGGCTTTGCTTTAACCAATGTATGCCTTCATAGCAGTATCACAGTAAATGCCTATAAATAGTCTCTGAAAATAGTCTCTCCTCTCACCTTTCATTTTAAACACAGTATCAGTTCTGGTGCGACGAGGCAAGTTCCACAATTGTCCGTGTGGGCAAATATTCCTCCCAATGTAAGACTAAGGAAGCAGTCAGCTCTCTCTACAAACAGTTTGAAAAATTTGTGTGGCCCACAATACCACAGCAAGAGGAGAGAATTAGCCAGATCACAGAGCTGGCAGTGCGGCTACATGGTGAGAAACTGAGAATACATTCTGAAATATTGTTTGGAGGAATGTATTCTTTACCATTCCAATTAATACAACAGAGAATATAACCCTCATTTATGTATGTTACTTCTTAGAGACACCAATGTGTAAAAGCAATAGCAGCCATTTGGGAATTAATTGTTTTAACCCCTCAAATTCTTTATAATGTTCCTCTGATCAATTAAAAAGCCAAACTAAAATTACTTTAACCTTCTGTGCTTTTACAAAGTGGACATCGACTTCTTATTTTAAACCTGAAATTTATCCAATATAGTAGCCAATGTTTGGGGGCAATTCCACCCAACCAGAAACACTAGAACAATCCAGTTAAACAACTGGCAGGATTGTACTCCTGAAGTGGTTGAAGTCATCAATCAGAACATATTAGCATGTCAAAATGATTTTTTCCCAATGTTTCCATGTTATAGATTTAACACTGGGGGATATTTAGTTAGTTAGCTAGTTGAAGTGTTGTTGGCCTTAGAGTGCGACTGATTTTTTAAATGTAGGTGCTGAAGATGGAAAGAAATATATGGAGAAAACAATGAACAAACACCATGAAATTGTGGAATCAATAAAAGAACTGTCAAATGGACTGCTGGACCTTGAGGCCAAACTTGAGGTGATGAAAACATCAAATATAATTATTTTACTTGGAACATTCATCTGAGATTTATATATATATATATATATATATATATATATATACTCTTACTAATATTTTCATTTCATATGAACTCTTTCTGTAGCTAGAGACTTTGAAACAACCTCTTACACCTGAAGACAACAACAAACAGGACACCATTGATACGGTAAACACCAGTAACACTTTGACTTACAATTTCAAACATGCCAGAATTACATCGTCTTTCGTTTTATATGTACACGTTACATTCAAAAAGTTCAGCATGACAACTCTCGGAGTGGATACATTTCAACCATCATTTATTGGCATGGGGCATGAAATAGGCTTGATTTTGGCGGACGATTTTTTCAGCTTAGTCAAAAATAACAAACAAAGGAAAGGCTGTTGCAAGAAATGGTAGAATCCCCATAGTTAATTGAAGTCATTCACAGAAATTAATCACACTTGCATATAAACTCTAAAACCATATTTGTGGCTAAAGTTTAAATCGGAGACAAATCACAAGACAAGAATCATAAAACCAGTGTAATGATGGTCTTAAGTAAACATATTAAACAAATATAATGGGTATTTACTCTTTAATTCATCAGCATTCATTGCAAATATATCATAAATACTCAACCCTAAACCATGCTTTTTTTCTGTTGCCACTTCAGCCTGAACCAAAGGAAAGTGGACATACCCCTGAGATGACAGGCCCACACTGCACTAAAGAGATGCCTGTTGGCAAGAATCCAGAAAACAAGAAACCTCAGCTTCGCAAAACAAGAAGCCAAGATCTGCCAGACAATCATCATCCAGAGCATCAAAAAATGCTACGAGAAACCAGGTTGCACACCAAGGAGGCCTATTCCAAAACCAGCAAAGTGGAGACCATCATGTGCAAATCTACTATAGAGAGGTTAGAGGAAATGCACACTTCCATCTCTCACTCCCACACCATTAATGTGAGCCATTCCCCTGTGGAACGGGATAAGAGGAGTCACATTATGCAGCAAACCAAGAGGGACTCACAAGAAACTCCTCCACCACCACCACCACCTCCACGAGATCCAGCTTTATCTCGCCCCATCATCATAGATATCCAAAGGGAGTTGCATGGCACAGAGAAACAGCATCCTGTTCAGAAGACCAACTCTGAGGACAAATATCAGGCCTGTAGTAGAAATCATCCTTTTCACGTATATTCCAAGGTGAGCCTTGTTTGACATAAGAGTCATTCTATGGAAATGGTGCCTTTTCCCATTTTTAAAAGTTTATTGATTGAATGATTTATGTATTTAGGCAAATTTGAAGTAAGATTTTATTCATTCTCTTAGTCCAAGTTAAATGTATTTATTTATTTTTAAATAAAAAATGTATTTTTAATACAGTACATTTGAAAAGTTTGGGGTAAGATTTGTTTTAAAGGGATAGTTTACCTAAAAATGAAAATTAGCCCATGATTTACTCACCCTCAAGTCATCCAGGTGTATATGACATTCTTCTAGACGAATACAATCTGAGTTATATAAAAAAATGTCCTGGCTCTTCCAAGCTTTATAATGGCAGTGAATGGCTGTTTCTGTTTTGAAGTCCATAAAAGTGTATTTATCCAGCATAAAAGTGCATCCATCCATCATAAAAGTGCTCCACACGGCTCCAGGGGGTTAATAAAGGCCTTCTGAAGCGAAGCCATGCGTTTGTGTGAGAAAAATATCCATATTTAAAATAAACGAAAATAACTAGCTTCCGACAGACGGCCGTACACATTGATTTACCCTTCAAAAGAGTAACCCTTGACCTGACGCATGTCGTATTGACGAATGCGGAAGCACAGAGGATAGAGCAAAACAAAACAAAACACTGGTCATGAAGTAGAAGTCTAAAACAAGAATTTTAAAAGAGAAATGCCAGAGGATATAAAAGAGGGTAGATAAGAGAAGAGGGGCTTGAGTTTGTTATCCAGCACTATTTGTTTGAACCGCGAGAGGCGTCAAAGCTTGCGACGCTCCTATACATTGCGTCAGGGGTTACTCTTTTGTAGTAGTGGGAAGTTTGGATCATTTTACGGACTCAGGTCTTTGAATCTCATTCAGCAAAATGAACAAATCTTTTTTAAAGTCATTTCATTAATTTCAGCAGAATATAATTAAAATGTCACATGTTACACATCTAGTACTTACACAAACATTGATCACATTTGGAATAAAAAATTAATTATAAGCTAATGCAGCCAAGGCCAAAGTTTGAGAAAGAAATGATCAATTAATTACATAGCTGGGTCTTCAGGCTATGCAGTTCACCTCACCTCCGAATCCGAGTCGTTTTTTCTTTTGTCACTTCACATTTATCACGTCTGTTCCCTGGAAAGATTAGTACACCCCTCGTGTCTTCGGGTTCGAGTCGTTAGTTCCGTCATCAGTGTCTGATCTGGGCCGTGACAGCCCCATATGCAATGCATGCAGTCCCAGAAACAGAACTGATTAGTTTACCTATCGAGTCTTCGGGTTCGAGTCATTCGTTAACCAAGTCACAGCCCCATAGGCTAAATGTAGAAACAGAAAAAATCCTGTACAGAACCGATGGCATGTTGCGCATGCGTGGTCAACACAAAATTAACGAATCGCTCTCTGAGACAACTCATTGTTCCTCATATTAAAGATTCGTTCAAAATGAACGACACATCACTATTCTTTTGCCGTAAGTCGACTTGCGTAGACGGTCTGCCGGAAGCTAGTTATTTTAGTCTAGGAAGTTTTAAATATGGATATTTTTTTCACACAAACGCATGGCTTCGCTTCAGAAGGCCTTTATTAACCCCCTGGAGCCGTGTGGAGCACTTTTATGATGGATGGATGCACTTTTATGGACTTCAAAACAAAAACAGCCATTCACTGCCATTATAAAGCTTGGAAGAGCCAGGACATTTTTTAATATGTATTCGTCTGAAAGAAGAAAGTCATATACATCTAGGATGGCTTGAGGGTGAGTAAATCGTGGGCTAATTTTCATTTTTGGGTGAACTATCCCTTTAATGTTCTTAAAATAAGTCTCTCATGCTCACCAAGGCTGCATTTATGTGATCAAAAATACATTAAAAACAGTAATATTAATATAATACAATTAACTGCTTTGTATTTTAATATATATTTAATATATATTAATATAAATTGTGTAAATTATATATATATGTATGTTAATATAATTTTTCTTTTATTACATTTTTTTACATATATATTTTGTATCCTGGCCATGTCTTGGTACTTTTTAATATTTTTATTTTTATTTTTTATAATTTCTTTGGCTAGTTACACAGAAATGTGAAATGGATATACTCTTTTTCTTACACCATAATCACATACAATATCTGGTAACACTTTATTTCAATGGTCCACTAGACATTCTACTACTAACTATAAGTAACTTTGCAACTTTATGTCAACTAACTGAGAGTATTTTTGAGTTAATATACACTCACCTAAAGGATTATTAGGAACACCTGTTCAATTTCTCATTAATGCAATTATCTAATCAACCAATCACATGGCAGTTGCTTCAATGCATTTAGGGGTGTGGTCCTAGTCAAGACAATCTCCTGAACTCCAAACTGAATGTCAGAATGGGAAAGAAAGGTGATTTAAGCAATTTTGAGCGTGGCATGGTTGTTGGTGCCAGACGGGCCGGTCTGAGTATTTCACAATCTGCTCAGTTACTGGGATTTTCACGCACAACCATTTCTAGAGTTTACAAAGAATGGTGTGAAAAGGGAAAAACATCCAGTATGCGGCAGTCCTGTGGGCGAAAATGCCTTGTTGATGCTAGAGGTCAGAGGAGAATGGGCCGACTGATTCAAGCTGATAGAAGAGCAACTTTGACTGAAATAACCACTCGTTACAACCGAGGTATGCAGCAAAGCATTTATGAAGCCACAACATGCACAACCTTGAGGCGGATGGGCTACAACAGCAGAAGACCCCACCGGGTACCACTCATCTCCACTACAAATAGGAAAAAGAGGCTACAATTTGCACGAGCTCACCAAAATTGGACAGTTGAAGACTGGAAAAATGTTGCCTGGTCTGATGAGTCTCGATTTCTGTTGAGACATTCAGATGGTAGAGTCAGAATTTGGCGTAAACAGAATGAGAACATGGATCCATCATGCCTTGTTACCACTGTGCAGGCTGGTGGTGGTGGTGTAATGGTGTGGGGGATGTTTTCTTGGCACACTTTAGGCCCCTTAGTGCCAACTGGGCATCGTTTAAATGCCACGGCCTACCTGAGCATTGTTTCTGACCATGTCCATCCCTTTATGACCACCATGTACCCATCCTCTGATGGCTACTTCCAGCAGGATAATGCAGCATGTCACAAAGCTTGAATCATTTCAAATTGGTTTCTTGAACATGACAATGAGTTCACTGTACTAAAATGGCCCCCACAGTCACCAGATCTCAACCCAATAGAGCATCTTTGGGATGTGGTGGAACGGGAGCTTCGTGCCCTGGATGTGCATCCCACAAATCTCCATCAACTGCAAGATGCTATCCTATCAATATGGGCCAACATTTCTAAAGAATGCTTTCAGCACCTTGTTGAATCAATGCCATGTAGAATTAAGGCAGTTCTGAAGGCGAAAGGGGGTCAAACACAGTATTAGTATGGTGTTCCTAATAATCCTTTAGGTGAGTGTATTTGTTACGTTTCTGTTTTCTGTTTCCTGACCTGTGTGCCATTGTTGTAGTCCTGTGTAGTTTTTTCCCTTCAGGGCCAACCGGCTCGGTGGTGCAGGAGACCAAAAAAACGACACAGGACTACAACAATGACACACAGGACAGGAAACAGGAACGTCATAAAATTTAAGCTTGCAAAACACTGAATTTAAAAACATTTTAAAGCAGATTTTGAGCTTGTAAATGCTAACTAACAAAAAATGGCAACACAAAATTATTTTACAGGGAGATTTCCAGGTGTTCTTTTCTCTTTATTTGTGTGTTTTATTTCTATAGACAGCAGCTTATCATTCTTTAGAGGAGGACTTTTTGTCACATGGGACACCAGAGCCAGCAGTTCCTGTAGGAGAAAGTGTACCCGAGGGTGAGTTCCAGCCTGACCATCTCACTGAGGAATCGCTCTCCAACGATGAATATGAGTGCACCTCCCCAGATGACATCTCCCTGCCTCCCTTATCTGAGACTCCAGAATCCAACATTATTCAGTCAGAAAATGACCTTGATGATGGCTATTGCGTGAGTTCTCACAGCCATCGCGTTAACCAATACAGCCACCAGTTCCACTCCCAGCAGGGCGACACCCTACACCAGAGGCAACGGGAGTGGATGTCGAGCCAGGCCGAGAGCTACCCATCTCCCACTACTGGCTTTGGGGCCAGATTTAGAGCAGAATCATCCTCCTTTGTTCAAAGCCCCCTCACAGTACCTGCTCCTAGTCTTGTGTCAAACACCATCTCCAGCATCTTAAAGAAATCTGGCAACCCACCAACAGGCAGCATCACTGAAACGCTTTACGTGCATGAGAGTCATACTGAGATGCAAAAGTGTGTGCATGAGTCCAGTATGGGTCAATGCCACAGTGTTCAGCCCAATAACACGCATGCTACCACAACCCCATTAACCACAGAGCTGGACTTGGATCTCTGCAAGCCCACAGCCATCCGAGAGGAGATCAGGCGGGCATCTTCCAAAAAGGTTATGGGTAAATTGACAGGTGGCACAGGTCCTAACTTCTCCAAACACTTGTCTAATGCCACAGTAATGGAGGGCTCTCCGGTGACCCTGGAGGTGGAAGTCACTGGATTCCCTGAGCCTACATTAACCTGGTGGGTAGCTTATAACAAACTTGACCTATAAATAAAAACATTCTTTGCTATTTCTTCTATAATATAATATAATATAATATAATACTGTTCAATAGTTTGGGGTCAGAAAGATTTTTTTAAAGAAGGAAAGATTGAAATATTTCAGGAGGGATATATTAAATTGTTTAAAAGTGATAGCAAAGATATATGTAATGTTACGAAAGATGCTGTTATTTGAACTTTCTTTTCATCAAGGAATCCTGAAAAAAGTATCATGGTTTCCACAAAAATATTAAGTAGTACAATTGTTTTTAACACTGATTTTTAATAATAAGAAATATTTCTTGAGCAGCAAATCAGCATATTAGAATCATTTCTGAGAAATCATGCAACACTTAAGACTGGAGTAAGGATGCTGCAAATTCAGCTTTGCCATCACATGAATAAATTACACTTATTAATATATAAAAATAGAAAACAGTTATTTTAAATTGAAATAATATTTCACAGTATTACTGTTTTTACTGTATATTGATCAGTCTTGGTGTCAGCATAAAAGACTTCTTTAAAAACTATAAAAAATTGTACCGCCCTACATTTTTTAATGGTCGTGTAATATATAGAGATTATTAATTGTCTGAATACTTTTGTATCTAAATGGGTGGCAAATGCTTATTATACAACATATAGATCAATATCCAGTTTTTAAAAACTAGATTCATCACAAAGCCCAGTATTTGTAGCTCAGATAGATGAACACATATTGTTGTGTGCCTGCATGAAGCAGGTTTGTTAAGGAAAATGTATGTTTTCCATTCAATTTGATTCCATTTCATTTGAACTATTTAATTTTTCTTCCATTATCATGCATATCCATTCATTCTAACTTCTAAATCTACATTTCCTGTAGCTAACATTTCCTTTTATGTATCTTCTGTAGAACCTTCAACTTTAACATACCTCTAATTTCTCTCTTCCATTAAGTCTGTATTAATGAGTGCCTCTTTTTTTGCTGTGGTGTGATTGTGTGACATAATTCACTCTTTGTTCAGGTTCAAGAATGGACACAAAATGGCCAATGATGAGCACATAGAACTGTCCCATAAAGAAGGCAAGCATGTATTGTTCATTCACAGCTCTGCAGTGAGAGACTCTGGGCAGTATGTGGTTACTGCCTCAAACTCATCTGGCACAATCTCATCCAGATCCATGCTGCAGGTCAAAGGTAACAGCAGCCCTGATTTTGACGTTCTCAAACTGGACTGGCACACCTGCTTTGGCACCCTCTGTTTCTTCTTGTGGCTTCTCTATCTGCTGTTGTTATAATGGACACTGCCATTAACATAAGGAAAACTCATGGATGTGGACTCGTCACTTTTGAACCTTTTTCACAAAACCACTGCTGTGCACAAAATTACTGTTTGCACAAATATAAGAGCACATGGGTAGATAAAAACACTTTTGACATCTTGTGGTGTGATTTGATGTGCTATTCTTCATCTAAAACTAATTATTCTTTTATAATTATAATGCATGAAGCTCTATTATATTGTTTGGAAAGACAACATTGAATATTTGTAATTTTAAAAATTAATTTGAAGGCAAAAAGGTGTTTTTAAATGGTGATCAGTCACAGGACCTAAATATACACTTAACCTTATACATTCATATAAATGTTAACGTAAAATATTGTTGAATGTTTTGTTTTTGTTTTTTTAATTGAACAGTTATGTATCAACTAACCACATATTTGTTCATTTTGGCAATGAACACTGAACTCACTATAACAATGTTTTGCAATAATCAAATTCAACATGAGCTGAATAAATCTGTATTTTTCCTAATATATTATGCAAGTAGCAAGTTGCATACAATTCCCTTTGTGATGGTAATGAAGTCCTGTTCTGCTCTCTAGTTATTTATAGTTACCGTTCTGAAATAACATGTTCAGCATTTTGCAATTAAATTATTTATTTTTAAAGAGTTTGTGTTTTTTTTAACAAATCCACTTCTAGATCTTAAGGAAATGGTTCAAAAAGTAAAATTCTGTCACCATTCACTCACCCTCATGTCCTTTCAAATCTGTATGACTGCAGAACACAAAATAAGGTATTTTGCCCATACAATGAAAGTAAATGGTCCAAAACAACATAGATTTTTTTTTTAAATTGTACAAACCAACCAAATAAATAAATATATAGGCAAGTAAATAAATAAATAGGTAAGTAGGTAAACAACATTTGAGAGAACATTTGTCTACTACAGAAGAAAAAGAATTGTGATAACAGAATTTTCTTCTGTTTCAAACTATCCCTTTGGTGAGAACGTTTGGGTAACACTTTATTTACTGTTTAAAAAGGTTAAACTACCTTAATTTAATATCATATATGTATTATGGTTATCATTTATCTGGATAATTATGGAAAGTTCAATAAATATAACAAATGTTGGTTACACTTTATTTTGATGTTCCACTTCAGACATTCTACTAATTAAGTAACTTTGCAACTACATGTCAACAAGCTCTCAATAATTTGCAACTACATATCAACTAACTCTCATTAGAGTGTTAATAGACTGTTAGGTTAGGTGTTGGGGTTCAGGTTAGTAGAATAAGTTGACATAATTGCAAAGTTACTCATAGTCACTAGAATGTCTGTTGGGGAGCATCAAAATAAAGTGTCAGACTGACAACTAATACTCTACTCTGGTAGGTGACATGTAATTGCAAAGTTACTTATAGTTAATGTCTAAAGTGGACTATCAAAATAAATTGTAACCGACATTTGTTGTATTTTGTTATATTTATTGAACTTTTTTACCCAGATAAATTATAACCATAATACATAAATGATCTTAAATTAAGGTCATTTTCTTTCTAAACAGGCATTGACACAGTGATTAATCTAAAGCTATTATGTACTTGCGTCAAAAAACCAAAAAACCAATGTACTTATTGTGTTAATTTTTTATTGCAAAACACTTTTGCTGCTATTGAGGTAGGTATTTTTTCAATACACCAATCAGGCATAACATTATGAATTCCTGATATTGTGCTGGTCCCCCTTTTGCTGCCAAAACAGCCCTGACCTGTCAAGGAATGGACTCCACTAGACCCCTAAAGGTGTGCTGTGGTATCTGGCACCAAGATGTTAGCTGCAGATCCTTTAAGTCCTGTAAGTTGCGAAGTGGGGCCTCCATGGATTGGACTTGTTTGTTTAGCACATCCCACAGATGCTCGATTGGATTGAGATCTGGGGAATTTGGAGACCAAGTCAACACCTCAAACTCGTTGTGCTCCTCAAACCATTCCTGAACCATTTTTACTTTGTGGCAGGGCGCATTATCCTGCTTAAAGAGGCCACAGTCAGCAGGGAATACCGTTTCCAAAGGGTGTACAGGGTCTGTGTGACGCGCAGGTGACGCTCATTTGCAATCGCACCATTCTCTCACGGCTCTCGACCGGCCTGTTTGTCACAGTCTGCAACAATGCTTAGGTAGGTGGTATGTGTCAAAGTAACATCCACATGGATGGCAGGACCCAAGGTTTCCCATGCAGAACAATCCCCAAAGCATCACACTGCCTCCGCTTGTCTTCTTCCCGTAGTGCATCCTGGTGCCATGTGTTTCCCATGTAAGCGACGCACACCCACACGGCCATCCATTTGATGTAAAAGAAAACGTGATTCATCAGACCAGGCCACCTTCTTCCATTGCTCTGTGGTCCAGTTCTGATGCTCACGTGCGCACATGTTGGCGCTTTTGGTTGTGGACAGGGGTCAGCATGGGCACCCTGACTGGTCTGCGGTTAGGGTTAGGCACCTTTCTATCAGAACTAGCATTAACTTCTTGAGCAATTTGAGCTACAGTAGCTCGTCTGTTTGGCCATTTTGTGTCCTTCGCTTCCCACGTGTATCAATGAGCCTTGGCCACCCATGAACCTGTCGTCGCTTCATCACTGTTCCTTCCTTGGACCACTTTTGATAGATACTGACCACTGCAGACCGGGAACAACCAACAAGAGCTGCAGTTTTGGAGATGCTCTGACCCAGTCATCTAGCCATCACAATTTGGCCCTTGTCAAACTCGCTCAAATCCTTACGCTTGCCCACAACACATTTCTAACACATCAAATGTGAGGACAAAATGTTCACTTGCTGCCTACTACATACCACCCACTAACAGGTGCCATGATGAAGAGATAATCAGTGTTATTCACTTAACCTGTCACTTAACCTAAGTGCATTGTATCAAATGTTTCATTTAAATTTTAGTACATAGTAGTTAAAGACACTTAATATAAAGTTGGACCCTAAAGCCTTATATTTCTAGATTAAATTTATAGTGACCGTTATTTTACACAGACGTGGAATTGGTGTTCAAAGTGCTTCATTCTAACTTACCGGCAGTTAGCTTGAAAATAGGAGGGTGCTGAGTAAGGACTGTTATAGTCAGGGTGATGTCATCTGTCTTCAGCATACAGTATACCCTTGATTGTGAGAGAGTCTGTAATTTGACCTGAGGTAGGTGGCGACCGAGGGAAATATATTCACCAACCCACCAGCTAATAGACACAGCACAATTAACTTTGTTTATTGCATGCTAGTTGCTTGTCAGTGGTGTCATAATATCCATATGCTCATGAGTTTCAGTTTAGTGTTCTGAATTTCTGTTGATTCTGTTGACAAGTACATTTTCTAATATTTCCTGTTGATAAAATATTTTCCCTATTGGTATAGGAAATACATTTTTATATGTAAAATAGATGCAGGCTTATTATATATTCTGTAACTTAAGACTTGTTTAAAACCTGATCCTTAAAGACCCTTTGAAAATGTTTTATGGGAAGCTAGGAACATATTAAAATGTTTTTTTCAGAGAGCATTCTATTTATAACAATATTGATTAATTAAGTACAAGATGAGTCATCAGAAATAATTATGAATGATGTTGAATGATGAATTGTCAGCCTTTAGCGAGTACATTAGCTTAGCACACAGATGACAATAAAAGTTACAGACATAGAGTAAAAAATTGATTTCATGGGGTTTTTAAGGCTCTCTACTGAAAGAAAGGGTGACTATTAGTCAGGGGTATGTTACTGTTATCACACAGCATAACTTAGGGCTCTCGGGTTACACCTTTGCTTCCTTGCTATGTCGCCCTACTGAGAAGGTGTCTGTGGCGTCATTCCTCACCCTGCATTTAAATACAGCTGTCTCACAGATACTTTTAACTTTGTCTCTAGTGCTCTTTACTTTTTTACTTGCTACTTTCTTTTCCAACAGTAAACAATAAAGGCAACACATGCTTAATGAGGCACAAGTTGGAGTATGACGACCCTTTTTGAACTATAACATTTTTGTTAGTCCTTTTTTGTTTGTTAATTTCTGCATCATATTCAGTGCAGTAAATTATTATGCAATCTGATTTCCTTAGTGCAGAGGGCCACTCCACACTTCCTCTCCAGACTGGATGAGCAAAATGTATTGGTGGAAGAAGACCTCAGCTCACACTGCACTTATCCTCAAGTGCTCTGCATGAGTGATACTAAGGTTTCAGCATGTGACGAGAGCCAAGTGAGTCAAACATATATATACTTTTGAATAAACTATAAAATTATAAAAATCCATAATATTTAGCCCCTAAAGGGACATGGTGATGGAAAAAAAAATGAGATGGGAGGAAAAAATGAATGTCAATGCTTTTCCGTTCTTCCGTTGCCTCGAGAACTTTGTGTTCCCTTGCGAAATGGTCTTTGTGAGCTAATGAGCAAAGTCTTGAGGGAACGCAACTGTTTTTACGAAGGAAACACAAGGATTTTGCGTACCAACACAAAGTTTCTTGGAGGAATGCTTTGCTTTCACACAAAACGCAAATCTCATATGTTTTCCATCACCATGTCCCTGTAGGGGCTCTGTATTTAGTTATTTAAATTTATTTGTACATATATACACTGCCCGGCCAAAAAGTTGCTGTTTGGATTTAAATAGGCAAAAGCTTAAGAGTCTATGATTGGATCATTACTGCAGTGATTATTATGTTTCTAGCATGTTATATGTTTGGCAACAGTTCTTCTAACCCTAATTGATGGATTGTGTAGCTTTTTATTTCTTCAACAAATGTAGGAAGACACATCATGGCCATATTCCAGGATGACAATGTCAAGATTCATCAGGCTCAAGTTGTGAAATTTTTTGTATGTATATTTTTAACAGGGGCCAAAACCACCATAAAGTCTACTTATTATGGGATGTATAAGAAGAATCCGGATAACTCCTTGCATTCACAGGCACAGATGCTGTTTAGGGGAAAACTTTGGATATCAGAGTTCACTGAGCCTAATCTTCTATTTCTTTGTGAATTATTAAAAAAAAGATAATATCTGTAACACTACTGCTTGCAACTGATAATTGTGTGTATACGTTGCCTTGCAAAAGTATTCAGACCATTAACCAATACCAATAAATGTCATGTAACCACAATCTGAACAAAAATAAACAACTGAAAATCAGCTGTGGCTATGTTGTTGTTCAGTGATTGTTGCTGAAAGCTTACAGAGATGAAATTATCAAATCCATTATGAATCATACTATTAAATAATTCCCACATGTATCATCATATATGTGTATGTATGTATTATGAATGAAGAGTGCAATATAAAGAGTGCAATTTATGTACTGATACAATTTAATTCAATTTAGTATAATATAGCTATATCGATTTATTTTTGTAGTTATAGCTGTATCAAATTTGGTCATTTAGATTATTATCTGACAAAAATTAACACTTACAAGTCCTTGTCAATGCTAGTCATGCATTCCACTCTTACATGTCACTGCCTATCTTTAACATGGTCTCCTCAGTCAGTTTTACCAACTAGATCTCACCATGATGGTAAGGTTCATAAATGACACTTCTTTTCTGCTTTTCTGCAAATGGGTGGACACAGCCTGTGATCTGGAGACGTTTATCTCGAAGACCCAGAGCCTGAGTGACAGTGACAGCCCTTCTCCCCCATTTGGTGGTTCACTTCTTGGGGATCAACATGCTGTTACAGTGATTAAAGCTGAAGATTGAAGATTTCTCTCTTTATGAGGGGCATTTTCCTGTTTCTTTAGGTGTGGGGGTTTCAGACACTCTGTGATAATGAGTCCTGCGTTATGTTAAGTAAAGTGGGTGACAGGTGTGAGTTCGCATAAAATGGCTGCTACCTCCCATGATGCCTCGTGAGGGGACGGCCAATGGGGCATGGCAATGTAGTGATGATGCTGATTAGCCAAGGGGTATATAAAGTAAAACCACCATGTTAACACTTCTGAGCAGTTGGAGCATTCCCAGCCTTGCCTCGGGTGTAGGGATTGCAAGGGAAAAAGCAAAACTACACGGCTAAGACCCTGTGTAGTTTTGTTTTTTGGGATATTCCGAGGCTCATCCGTTCTCACACTGTGTTTTCTGAAATCATATCTGGATAAGGACTTTGTTTCAGAAGACAAAACCCTTTGGGATTCGTCCCTCCAATTCAAGGCACTCTTGGATACAAGTAAGTATGCTTTGTGCTCTTGTACCCATGTGCCATTGCAATGCTTTCTAATGATGCTTTGTTGTGTGATTCTAACAAGTAAAGACAGTAGAAATGCCAAAGTCGATGTTCAATTTGAGAGATTTAGTGGGAAGAGGACTTGATGTTGAACATTTTAATTAATATTCATTTGATTTTGTCCTAAGACTTTTAGTTTCTGAAGGTTATTAAATGGTGCTGTGGTTTTAGTAAAGCCAAGAATAGCCTGTGATAGCATTAGAGCGGTGTCCTAGCTGGGCCGTGATGTCTTTTTAAGGGAATCAGCAGCAGAGATATCAGTTGCACCTCCAGCTATGTGCCACATGGTGACTGTCAATCAAGCTGGGTACTGACTATTTTTAGAGGATGCCTTTTGTGACACTGGGTTTGGTTTGCTTATGAACATTTATTGCAGTTTAAATGGATTGCTGGTTTAAGTGGTTGCTGGAAACTTTTGCCTTATTGTTGTGCAGATCTTCAGTTATTTTCAAGTTAAGCTTCTTAAGGTTGATACATGGAAAAATTGCAAATGTCAATGAGAACGTGTTGGGAAAATAATTCTGAATTTTCGATATTTATGAACCTATTTGTTGTACCGTTGAATTATTAGTATACTATGGGAAAACCATTTTATCACTCTTAATTTCTTTGTTTGTTTTTTAATAAATGAAAATGTAAGTCAAATTACTCTCTTATTATAGAGTTGTTAGTCTCGGTTGCACTTTATTTTACAGTACGTGCACTTACATGTACTTACAGTGTGCTTACCTAAGAAAGTACTGGGTAATATGAGGTAATGAGTTAAGGTTAGGTTTAGGGCTAGGTTCAGGGTTAGTACCTAGTTATTGCCCAGTTATTGTAATTACTATAATAAGTACATAGTATGTACATGGGGAACAGGACTGTAAAATAAAGTGCTACCCCAGTCTCTTAAAGAGCAAAAAAAAAAAACATTGTTGTGTTGTATATTTCAGATCAATGCTCAAGTTTTCATTTTGATTTATCTAAATATTTAAATTTAAATTATATCAAATTATTTATGATAACTATCCTGGTAACTAACATATTGATTATACACAAACTTAATTTTACAGTAATAGAATTATTGAACTATATCTGAATTTTGTTACGTCAGTGTTGTTCTATTTTAGGTAAAGGTCATGCATCTAGCAGTTCCTGTCAGCCATTTTAAATTCTAATTATAAACTAGCTCTCTTCAAGTAAGCTTTTTATTCTTCAGACAATCAAGACATGTTCATCTTAAACACGTAGTGTTTAAATCTTAAGATTATGTGTTTATGCAGTATGTTTATGAATAACATTTCAGTATTGCTTGGTAGAGGACCAGTTGTTCAATCCAGCATTGAGATTGAGTCACATGTTGAATAAAGATGCATAAACCACTGATTTAGATTAGTGATACATTAGATTTGATGATACAGGCCTGTCTGATTGTTATAACTGGAGGGCTATTCTAATTTATGCGTCATGCCGGAAAAAGAGCTCACTGCAGGCCACAGGCACCAGTTGTTACTGTCATGTCTCAAGAGCTGTCAGTTGATACGAGGCCCAAATGTTTGGCCTAACACCTAATGGAGCCATTGAATCTCAAGTGACAGGCCAGGTTCTAACAGGTTGATAGGGATCACACCAATGATTAGTCTGTTTAGAAGCTGCTAAAAATACTGTACTCTTTTTGAATTCAGATATTATATTCTTTATTCTATGTCTTCCTTTAGGGTGCCTTCCACCATGTCAACACAGGCGCCAACATTTACACAGCCGCTTCAGAGCGTTGTGGCACTTGAGGGTAGTGCTGCAACGTTCGAAGCTCAAGTTAGTGGTAAGAATTTTCTCCACTTTGCCATTCCAATGCTGTGTTGTAGAATTCTTCTCGACTCTTTTACACCTGAGCGTACAATGTGAAATTAGTTAATGGACTATTTGTATTTATTTACATAACTCTTCAGATAATTCAGATAAATTCATCAATAATAATCATGTAATACATAGCATTGATGGATTTATCTGAATAAGCGGTTTACACCTTGGGGTCTGTCACAGCATTGTAGGGGATCCAGCCAATATTGTTTGATCGCTTTATTTATTTGGGGGACAGTGAAATATTTAACTAAACTTCAGCTTTGGTTAAAGTTAACTTAATTTTTTCTTTATATTTATTTATAAATAAAATTATAATAGCAAGTTAATAATGTTTTCACTGTGCAATGTTTAAGCATCATAATAAAGTTGTAAATGCATTAATATGGTACCATATGTATGTTCAGGCCATGATTTATATAATATGCAACAAGGGGCCCCAGCTCCATCTTTTTATCCACTAAGGGGACATGAATTTTGACTACAGATTAAGAAATGTTTGTATTTGTCTATATAAAATATTTTAATATATTACCCACAGGTAATCCAGTTCCAGAGGTGAGCTGGTTTCGTGATGGCCAGGTTCTTACTGCTGCCGCTCTGCCCGGCGCTCAGATCTCGTTCAGCGATGGCCGCGCTGTTCTGATGATCCCCGCCGTGACAGCCGCACACAGCGGAAGATTTTCTGTGAGAGCCACCAATGGCGCTGGACAAGCCACTAGCACAGCTGAACTGCTGGTTACAGGTAATAACCATTAACTTGGTTTTCGCTATTGCCACCAGAAAAAAAATAAAAAAAATAATTATATATATATATATATATATATATATATATATATATATATATATATATATAATCATAAGTTTGCCTTCCAAAATACTATAGTATTTTACTATAGTTAGTGTCACTATAATAAAACATTACTTTGCCTCATTGGTTAATGATTACAGTGATTAGCAAGTTAATTTGTAGTCCTGGATTCTCCCAGTGGGTGCTGGCACCCTTGAGCTACAGTAAGCAAATATGTGGATTAACCGATCGACTCATAAAGTTAATGACTGTTTCTTGTTATAGAAAGTGGTAAAGATTTTCAGTGAGATAGGCTACTGTTAAATGACACATGCAGGCTGTCATTGCTTGAAGAATTTATGGAAAGGAATGTTTGTTGCCTTTTACTGTGCTTGCAGGGCAGTGCTGTATCGACAGGGGATTTAAATGTAGGGGACATTGGGGGACAAAGGGTTGCTTAATGGGCTCAAAAGTGTTGTCATATAAGTACATACACCTTTAACTGCGTTTTCAATCAGCATTTTAGAAACCACTACCGTTTAAATAGGCCAGTTAATGTGGCGCATCAGCAAGTAGATAGATGCCCCGTTCTGTTTCTGACGTAGCCTACATCTCTAGCTCTACTTCCGACAGGGTTGGCACGTTTGCTTTGACGCATCCACGAACGCGCCCGGCGTCCTTCAAACAGAGTTGCTTTAATAGCGCGAGTTGAATTTGAGCTCCGGGTTTTAGAACGCAGTGCCATGCGCGTAACACTGCAAAAGACCCTAGAGTTTTCCGTAAAGAAAATGTAACATCACAAAATGTTTATTTAAAAAACATTTTGTGTATAGTTTGGGTACTTTGGCCGACAATTCGATATCGCGAGAAAAACATCAACAGCTGACTGGACTGAGGGGTAATTGAACCATTCCCTCCTTCTATATCTATATTCCTCAAATATTCTGTAACTTTATCTATAATCTTCTTCCTCAAATATTCTGTAACTTTATCTATAGTCTTCTTCCTTCACAATTTCCCCTTAATAAGATATATTCAACCTTTGTTTAATATGTAATTTCAGTCTCAGGTGTGCTAATAGTGTTATCTATTTTTGGTGCTAGAAAGTTAGAATTAAACATTGATAATATATATTTGAATTTACAACTTTACAACACTATATCCTTTTGCTGCTTTAAAAGCACTGGTATTTCCTCCAGGAAGGAATTTGAACTTTATACATTATCATTACTTATTATAATTATTCAGACAGACAGCAACACCCCGTCGGCTTCTGTTAGCATGGTCTGCAATTGTTTTCGCTGATTGAACATGTTTAATTGGTGTTTGTGGAGTTGAAGCATGTCTGAGAAGTGATGTACTGTAATCTGGTGATTGTCTGCATTGCTAGGCGTCTGTGCAGTGTGAATTAGCCTTAAGAGAGAATGTGTGATACTGTTGTGTTAAAAGTTAGAAAATGTACTTGTATTTAACCATCTATCACTTTGCAGCTGAAACTGCGCCACCAAACTTCATTCAGAGACTACAAAGTATGACTGTGAGACAAGGGAGCCAAGTGAGACTGGATGTTCGAGTTACAGGAATCCCTGCACCTGTGGTAAAGTTCTACAGAGAGGGAGCTGAGATTCAGAGCTCTGCTGACTTTCAGATTGTTCAAGATGGAGACCTTTACAGTTTGTTGATTGCCGAGGCCTTCCCAGAAGATTCTGGAACTTATTCTGTCAGTGCTTCTAACAGCAGTGGACGTGCAACTTCAACTGCAGAGTTGCTTGTTCAGGGTAGGATTTTTAAGGTTTTGTAAAAATGTGTAGCATGCATTTTCAATTTTATGTTTATATAACAAATGCTGCAATAAGCATTTCATTCATGATTCACAGGTGAAGAAGAAGCCGTACCTGCAAAGAAGTCAAAAACAATCATTTCAGCCTCTCAGATTTCACAGACTCGTCAGACTAGAGTGGAGAAGGTGAGTGACAGTCTCAACAGTCAACAAGCCAATACAGTTTTCCAGAAAGCCTTCACAATTTTATTAATTGTTATTTTCTTTTAACAGAAGATGGAGGCTCATTACGAGGCCTCTGCAACAGCCATAATGCAAATGCAGGTAGAGGGTGGGGTCATGACCCACCAGCTGGCACATAAGACTCCACCTCGTGTGCCTCCTAAACCAACCTCCAAATCCCCCCCTTCACAAGTGACTAAAGTGTCAGCTGCTCGCCATCAGTCTCCCTCTCCTGTGAGGCATGTTAAGGGCCCGACACCCACTCCTGTCAGGTAATGTGTCTAAAGTTTTCAGATTTACATGTGTAGACAATTCATATTATACATTTAATTGGACTTGATTATAAACCTATGTTGATTTGATGATAGCATTAAAGTAATAACTTCATAAAATAACTTTAAAGGGTTAGTTTAAAGTTTTCACCCAAAAATTAAAGTTCTTTCATTAATTACTCACCCTCATGTCGTTCCAAACCCGTAAGATTTTAATTCATCTTCGGAACACAAATGAAGATATATTTGATGAAATCTGAGCGATTTCTGTCCCTCCATAGATAGCTACGCAACTGACACTTCAACGCTTCAAAAAGTTCATAAAGAGATTGTAAAACTAATTCATATGAATTGAGCAGTTCAGTTCAAAATTTGGCTTGCATTTAGGCTTTTATTCACATATAAACATTCATCAAATCAAACATCAGTTGTGGTAAACGAAAGCTCAAACATGTTCGCTTGACGTGCGAGAACCAATTTGAGCTTCTGCAAGAACCAATGAGGTTCATTCTCATGTGTTACGCAGCACAAGACCAATGAGGTTTGTTCTTACACGTCAAGCAGGTTCTGTTGAGCTTCTGTTTATGTTCGCTGATCAATGTTTATATGTGAATAAAAGCCTAAATTCAATCTGTTCATCATAAAAAGTGATCGTCTCTTCAGAAAATTTAGACTAAACCGGTCGATTCATATGGATTAGTTTTACGATCCGTTTATGAACTTTTTGAAGCGTCCAAAGTGTCAGTTGTGTAGCTGTTTATGGAGAGACAGAAAGCTTTCAGATTTCATTAAAAAGATCTTCATTTGTGTTCCGAAGATGAACAAAAGTCTTACGGGTTTGGAACGACATGAGGGTGAGTAATTAATTACAGAATTTTCATTTTTGGGAGAACTATCCCTTTAAAGTGATGGACTTTTCTTTTTGCTCCTAAAGGTGGACTCTGTAATTTATTCCACAAAACAAAATGTTTATTCATAAAGAAATAAGTGGTAATTTTGAGAAATATGATTAAAATGATGTGTACACACATTTGATTGATGTAGATTTTTTTAGTGTCACAAATGAATTTTCTAATACTAATATTCCATGTAGTTAAAAGTCATAAAAACCGCACGTTTAATAATTGTAAAACAATTGGCAAAAATGCTTTTAGATGGGAATAAACAGTACATATCAAGTGTCTCAGCTCTCATTAATCCAAAGGCTAAGGTTTGTGGTTCATGTTCTCATAACATTTTCCATTTAATTACAGAGCTGTGTCTCCATCTACAAGACTGTCTGTTTCCCCAATCAGACCAGTCAAATCCCCTGTGATGACCCGCAAACAGGTCATGCAGGCCTCTGAGGTTCTGCCCCCATGGAAACAAGCAGGGTATGTTTCAGAAGCCAGCTACACCCGCATGATTGCTGGAGCAACACAAATCCAGACAACCTCTACCCATGTCCAAATGGAACAGCGCTGGGAGGGCTCTGTTGCTGTTCAGCAACAAGTTGGTGCTGTCAAAGAGGTAAAGAATTTCCCATTAGGCAAACTTGCTTTCAAACTTTCTGCATGTTACAATGACTTATTCAGTGGTGCCACCACTTCCTTTCTGTGTCTATCTTGTGTAAATGTTTATTTGTCAGTGAAAATGCCTGTAATGTAAACTCTAACAACATATTGCAACCCAATTCTACTTGCATGTGAAAAAGGAGCAGAAAAACGTGGATGAGAAAAGTGTTGCTGTTGCCACTGTGGTGGCGGCAGTGGACCAGGCTCGTAGTCGTGGGCCGCTCAGTGGCTCTGTAGAACAGCCCTGTGTTGAAACCGGCATAACTGCAGTACACATTACGTCTCAAAATGAGCAGGTAGTCTGGTACTTTAGTGCTGTGGTTGTCACCCATTCCAAACCTCATACTCCCATTTTTTTTTACCACTGACTCCACAAAGATTTTTATAGAACAACAATAACAGAATTTATCTGCCCATTTTTCATCCATTACTTCATCCTTGCCTACCTTTCCAAATACCTACCTTTTACATTTAGCCAACAATTTAGAGATTTCTTTCCACATGTTCATAGATATCACGTAAGGAAATCCAAGAGGAATCAGTCACAACTGTGACAACTCATAAAATCACTAGTGAGAGATCCTTGGAAGAGATCTCATCAACTGCAGAGGTAGAATCTAAGAGAATATTATTTTAGGTGGCCACAATTCTAATGCCTTCTATCCTGTTTTAAATGCACTTCACTGTGTTTTTCAGAGCGCACCTTCTGGTTTTGTGTTTAAGGGCAAATTTGAAAGGTTACATTACATATTATTTTATGGATAGGTTGAGTGATTAAATACAATTTTATTTTGAGTTTAAAATTAAAATTAATATTCTTGTTCCTAGTCTTATTTTAAACAATTGTCAACAAATAATTTTGATTATGAAGACAAAACATTGTCTTTTCTAAATCTTTAAGTGTTTAAAGTGAACTTATTCTTTGGATTAAATGCAAGGCACGTAAATGTTACCCTTAAATCATCTCTTTTTCCACACCTTTTAACACTAACATTTAGCAGACAACTTCACTGGGTGGTGTATTTTCCAGATTTCATCCCATATTTTTTCATTTACAGTATGCAAGCTCTCTATTTTTTTGATGATGTTCTAGATATTGATCAGTGATTGCTTTTGCCAGGGTGATGGGAAAAAAGCAGAAGCTGTGGCCACTGTGCTTGCTGCTGTTGGTCATGCACGTATACGAAAGCCCACGCATGTTGAAGGGGCTCAGGTGGAGGAAGAGGCTGATATAAGACATCAGGAAATGCTAGCAACTAAGCAACAGGTCACAAGTAAAAAGGAGCTGTTGCTCATTCCCACTGAAATACAAACTTCTACTACTGAGAAGAGTGTACATGTCACCCAGGTTAGAAGCATTTAACAGAAGCTGAAACATGAACATAATTTTTTTTTTAGGGTATCTGCATTCAAATATTCTTCTGTTGATGTGTAATAGATTCAAAGAGCTACTGAGATTAGCTCCAAGGTGGAGACTGACCTTGCACCATACCCAGTTCCACATTTCACAGTATCAAAAGTTACTGTACCAAAACCAGAACATAGCTATGAGGTAAGATTTGGTGATTACAGGCAAGCAGTGAAATCCCCCTTTTTTAAGGTACCTGGATTTTCAGATATTTAGGAAAGAGGATAATGAGAGAGAAAACTGATATAACATAAATACATTTGTATGAAACATATTAAATAAATCTAAAAATCTATTTTCTTTTCATTTAAGCTGTTTTCCTGCTTGCCTGAAACACAGTTTCTAGAATTCAACTATAGATTTATGCACAATGGATTCCAAAATCTGAGACCACTATGAAAATCTTTTTTTTGTTTTTAAGTTTAGGATTTTAGAAAATTTTAAACATGAAAATGAAGAAATTATTAATATTTTGCACAGTTTTAAGTCATTAATCAAAGTAAGACAACTTTGTGTCATTGGAAAAATCATCAAAATATATGTTTATGCTTTCAATGAAGTACAAGATATTTGCATCATTCTGGAAAACATGATCATCAGGTTTGTAGACTTGTGGAGTTCATGCAGCTTGACTACTGCTGTTGTTATAGCAAAAGAAGAACATACCAAGTATTTATACATTTTGAAATTAAAGTACATTTATGTTTTGTATTAAATAATAAAATGCAAAATGTATGCATTTTCACTAGTATTCTCAGAATTTGTGTCACTTTGTGTTAGACTTTATTTTAACATTTTATCACTAGCCTTTAACAAGTGCTGCCTATCCAGACCAATCTAAAAAACCCACCCTCAATACCTAATATACAAACTTCACAATAACTTTCAACATAACATAACATCCATCCATTAGTTTGTCCATCAACCTCTTATTATACCATTAGGTTATTAAATCATTGAGTATATAAGTTATTTGAAATTGCTAACTAATACATTTTGTCCTACCATCTTTCTAAAGGTTCCCTGATTGTTCCCCTCTGTGTGGCTAAACAAAACTTGTTTTTTGGTATTCTGTGGTAATGTTGCTCTTCTTGGGTTGGTCAGGTTTCAATAGCAGGTTCTGCTATTGCCACACTGCAAAAAGAGTTATCCTCAACAACAGCTCATCAAAAGATCATCAAGCCTGTTAGGCCTCCAACACATAAGTTTATGGAGGCTCGTGTGACCCCAGAGCCGACCCCTCCTCCTTTTAGAGACACTGCAGAGAGATATCAGACTCAATTCGACACAGAGTTACACAGAAAGATAGGCGTTTCGCTTGCCGGGGAAGAGTGGGACTCACAGGTTTGTAGTTTGAGGTGTTACCCACTCGCAAAGCTAACATTTGACTTAATATCAGTTATTCATCATATGGAGTCTTGTGTGGCTGGATTATCACTTACAGAAACATTCCTCAAAACTAACTGTTTTCCTTACAGATTCCATCTGATATACTGAGGATTTCTTCTCATCACCCCCACCTAATATTTATTAGAATGTTTTTTTGTTTTGTTTCATACTCTTTTCAAACTCGTTCTTTTTTAAAACTCTTTTCTTTTTTAACATCATTTGTGCCACTTCGCTAACAAAGAAAATTATGTTTAAGGGTCACTTGATTAGTAAACAAATATTGATTTTTCCTGCAGGTTGTTGAGACTGCAGCGATCCCCTCAGCTATCAAAGAGCCTGTAGTGCCCCCTACCTTGATAGCAGTAAGTGTTTTATTACCATTTTTATGAAATGCTGCTGATTTGTAGAATCACTTGAAGATTCACGAAATACAAATTGGTGTCTTTTTCATTAGGGTTTGAAGAATGTGACTGTCACAGAGGGAGAGTCTATCACTCTGGAGTGCCAGATTTCAGGCCACCCCACCCCAGCTATTATGTGGTTCAGAGAAGATTACAGAATTGAGCACTCCATTGACTTCCAGATCACTTATGAAAACAGCTATGCCCGCTTGGTTATCCGTGAGGCCTTTGCTGAAGATAGTGGCCGCTTCACTTGCACTGCCACCAGTGAGGCTGGAACTATCAGCACCTCCTGCTACCTGCTTGTCAGAGGTAAATTTGATATATTGTAATCAAATTTATGTGTATTTCTTTTTTTTGTGGAGCACAAAAGATACTTATTTTATCTAGGCTATAACAATAAATTCATGTTTTAAAACAATACCATAAATTAGAATCTCATACAACCTCATCTGCATCTCTGTTGAACCCAAGGTTAAAATTATGTTGGTTAAGCAAAAACAAGCATAAAAAGCAGGATATTGATTTTAATTATTTACTTACTTGTTGTATTTATCATCATTTTTTTTTTTTTTTTCTCACAAGTGTCTAAAAGAATCGACTTATAATAAAGATGTAGGTAGGGAGGTGGGATTATGATTGAACGGCTAATGGGATTAGGTGAATGTTGGGGTTTAGTTTACATAATTATGCTGTAAGTAGTCTTTAATTAGCATACTATGAAAATCTTGAATAAACAGACCTTGATCAAAAAGCAAAAAAAAACAAAAAAAAAACAGGATATCCCTCCCTATCGCTACCATTGTTTGAAAAAAAAAAATCACAACCTCAAAAAACATTTATGTTATACTTTTTTACAGTGTCTGAGGAGATTGAGAGCAGAGAGGAGATAACTCTCCAGGAGAAACAGTAAGTTACAAGGGCAAGGACTCATGGACCTCAACTAGTAAAAGAGTAGAGCCAAAAGGTAACGCATTTTAATATTTGTTGTAATTATATTGTGTGTGTGTGTTTTAAACAAGGACTGTCATTGAAGCCAAAGAGAAAACCATGTCTGAAATAAGCACGGCCTCTGTGGACACTGGAGCACCTGTTGCTCCTTTCTTTGTGAAGAAGCCAGTGGTTCAGAAGCTGGTCGAGGGAGGCAGTGTTCTCTTTCAGTGCCAGATCGGAGGAAGCCCCAAGCCCCATATTTACTGGAAGAAGAGTGGAGTTCCACTCACTACTGGATACAGGTATAGATTTCAAACCAAAGTATAGTTTGGATTTAGTTTCTACACAGTGAAAAAGAAAGCCAATAGTTTCCTTGTAATTTAACAGATATAGAGTTAGCTATAACAAGGATACAGGGGAATGCAAGTTGGAAATTTCTATGACATTTGCCGATGATGCTGGAGAGTACACCATTTTTGCCAAGAACCAGCACGGAGAGGTATCTGCTTCCACAAGCCTTTTTGAAGAAGGTCAGTTGTGACTTTACTTGCAAAAAAAATATTATTAACTGTGATTCACAATTAAAAAAGCTTTGAACAGAAAAATCAACATCCATCTTACCATTATGCTTTTACAGAGGAGTTTGAAGCCTATATGAAGAAACAGGATGTGACATTTGTAACGGAAGTGACGACAATGGTGCAGGAGCCCAAAGTGGCAGATGTGCCCCCTGTAGTTATAAGTGAATATGAAAAAGAGCTCATGCAGAGAAGGATGGCTCAGCAAACACAGATGATGCAATCCTTCATCTCAGAGACGGTATGAATTTATATGGGAAAATTGATTTTTCTAATTTTGGTAATAAGATCATAAAAATTTGCATACTAAGAAGCACCTCTAAAAATTATAATTTAATAAAATTATATTTCTTTATCTTTAGGAATTTCAAATATCTGCAATTGAACGAAAAATTATCCAAGAGATTGAAATCCGCATCCTTAAAATAACTTACCGAGAGCTGGTGATTGAGGATGGTGAGGAGATGGTCATGAATGTTGCTGAGCATGAGGCTGTCGGATCCTCATTTAGCACTCCTGTCAAAAGCTACAGAATTCTGGAAGGAATGGGTGTTACTTTCCATTGCAAGATGGAAGGAACACCATTACCAAAGGTAATGGATGCTAATTGCATTGAAACGCAGTATTTTTGCAGCAGCACAATGTATACAAGTCATTTTCCATAATTTGTATTAAATAGATTGCCTGGTATAAAGATGGCAAGCGCATTAAGCATGGAGGCCGCTATCAGATGGAGGTTCTACAAGACGGAAGAGCCAGTCTGCGCCTACCTGTGGTGCTGCCAGAAGATGAGGGCATCTATACTGCATTTGCCAGCAATATGAAGGGTAACGCTGTCAGTTCCGGAAAGCTCTATGTAGAGTCCACTGCAGCTGCTCAGCCTTACTACCCTCAGGCCGAAGCTGTGAGAAGAGTCCAGTGAGTTGCATTTGCCTTCATCTCTGGATTTGCTCTTCTGTAATTAGATGTTTAGCATAATGTTGTTGTCCATATTTATAAATTTACACTTTTAATGTTTTAGGTCTACATCTCCAATGTCTGCTCGCTCAACTAGCTACTCCCCTGGACGTTCTCCTGCTCGTTCTGTTAGCCGCTCTCCTGCTCGTAGACTTGATGACACTGATGAGAGTCAACTGGAGAGGCTATATAAGCCTGTCTTTGTACAGAAGCCATCATCCTTCAGGTGTTCTGAAGGACAGACTGCAAGGTTTGACTTAAAAGTAGTTGGAAGACCTATGCCTGACACTTACTGGTTCCACAGTGGTAAGTCTGTTTTAAAGCTACACTACCATTCAAAAGTTTTGGGTCAGAAATGTTTATTTATTTATTTTTCTATTGTTCTATTTAGCAAAGAATCCTGAAAAAAGCATTACAGTTTCCACAAAAATTTAAGCAGCACATCTTTTTTCAACATTGATAATAAGAAATTTTTCTTTTAGGGTTACTTCAGCGATTAGCATTAAGCTTTGTATCAGTAGAAACCCTGTAGTATATTCGAATGATCGTGCTTCCTCCCCTCATATCCCCCTGAGACGAGAGATTTATGTATTTTATGTCTGGAAAAAACCTCAGATGACGCAAATATCGTCATATTGCGTCATTGGAGGCTTTTTTGGCCAGAGGCTAGAGACTACAGCCAGTAGCAGCAGCTAGTTCCGCATGTTTTCAACCCGCCCATAGGGGTGGGATCTTACTCACAGAATGTAAATGCACACGGCCCCTCAGGCATTCATAGCGGAGCGGTCGGAGCAACGCGAGTGTTTTCAATTAATTCCTATGAAAGTTAAAGGGGGGGTGAAACACTCAGTTTCTGTCAATCTCATGTCAATAGATTAGTATTGCATCCTTCATATCTCCGAAAAGTCTTTAGTTTTATTCAATTTATAAAAGAAAGATACGCTGTAACAAGTCTTTCCGAATAAAACTGAGCGGATGGAGGCGTGTCATGTGGGCAGGGCTAAAGAATGACGAGCGTCCAAGAATGATGAGCGACCGCCTGCGGTTCCAACGCACGACCGTGAACCTTTATCGTTGGGACCGCTCCATCCTTAAGCATTAGACGATCTGCAAATCCGGCGTCGAACTGGGCCTTGTTTATAAAACAATCATCGCCAAAATGAAGGGAACAAACAAAAACACTTGCGCAACTCCGTTGCTGCTCCGGAAAAACAAACTCCATCCACTGGTCCCTTAACGCTAGGTTCTTTGGGAAGCTGTACAGGGTTGTCTGGCAACCAAAAACACAACTTTGGTGACATTGTTTATTTCTTGAAGTCCTGTGACCTGTGCAGCACAGTGCAGCCGACGACGAGAAGTGCCCGTACGGCCCGTATAAGGAAATTCCGCCCTTGTTGACGCCACGCAGACCCATACTCGAAAAAAACTTTCCGAAACGTAAGGAGTATTTTTGGCACAGAAATACTCCATCAAATACTCCACTGAACTAAATTATTTTATTCCTATAAAAATCAAAATGACGGTGGGGTGGTGCCGCGGTGGGCAAGTGATGTAACCGGTGGGAGTGGCCTCGTAGTGCATTCTGGGAGTTGTTGCCTTTCATCCATATGAGCCAAAAATACATTTTCTGGCTTTTCTCAGTCTACAAGGCACCAACTTCTAAAATAATTTCACATTTCTACTACATATATTTTATGTAATATTTAAGGTATTTTATGACCCAATTTAAATACACATTCATCTTTCCAGCGGTGAAGTACCCCTTTAAACACCAAATCAGCCTATTAAGAATGATTTCTAGAAGGACCATGTGCCACTGTACTGGCTGCTGAAAATTCAGCCGTACCATCACATAAGAAAATTACAGTAA
The DNA here is from genome assembly GCA_039654625.1 of Rhinogobio ventralis. Taxonomy (NCBI): domain Eukaryota; kingdom Metazoa; phylum Chordata; class Actinopteri; order Cypriniformes; family Gobionidae; genus Rhinogobio; species Rhinogobio ventralis. The sequence goes on from CM077197.1 coordinate 9,198,666, forward strand.
AACATATTAAATTGAAAACAGTCATTTTAAATGATAATATTTCACAGTATAGCTGTTTACTTAATTTTTGACCAAATAAATGCTGTATCTTGGTGAGCATAACCGCTATAAAAAAATGTTACCCTAACCTTTTAAACAATAGTATGTGGTTTAATTTTTCTGTTTTTGCTTGCTTGTTTGTTTTCTTTCTTACCTGTTGAAAACAGAACAAAGAAAGTTAATTGTTTTTTATCTTTTATTATATTTTCCAAAGGACAACAAGTGGTCAATGACTACACCCACAAGATTGTAGTAAAGGAGGATGGAACTCAATCAATGATTGTGGTTCCTGCTATGCCTCAGGACTCTGGAGAGTGGACGGTTGTTGCTCAGAACAGAGCTGGAAAAACAACTGTTTCTATGACTCTCACTGTGGAAGGTAAACTGTTTTTGTTCTAAAAAAACTGTATTAGATCTAGACTAAGTGGTGTGGAAGATTGCGTAAACTCTCGTCTTATGTGTTACAGCAAAGGAAAATTTGGTCCGGCCCCAGTTCATTGAAAAGCTAAAGAATATCAGTGTTAAGGAAGGAAGTTTGGTTGAATTGGCAGTAAAAGCCATTGGAAACCCCCTCCCTGACATTGTCTGGCTGAAAAACAGTGACATCATATCTCCTCATAAATACCCTAACATCAAGTAAGTTACTTTAATTAGAATTGTTGTTTAATTATTTCCTTTTTTTAGTACTCATTTATATTAAATTACAAAATTGTATTACAGAATTGAGGGTACAAAGGGACAGGCACATTTCCAGATTCCTCAGACTTCTGGCTCTGACAGTGCGTGGTACACAGCCACTGCTATAAACAAAGCTGGCAGGGATACCACTCGCTGCAGAGTCAATGTGGAGGTAGAGTACACCGAACCTGCACCAGAAAGAAGACTCATCATTCCAAAAGGAACATATAAGGCTAAGGATGTTGCTCCACCGGAGATTGAACCACTGCATCTTCGCTATGGTCAGGAACAGTGGGAAGAGGGTGACCTCTATGACAAAGAAAAGCAACAAAAACCACACTTTAAAAAGAAGCTTACTTCAGTCAGGATGAAGCGATTCGGACCTGCACACTTTGAGTGCAGACTGACCCCTATTGGAGACCCAACTATGGTTGTTGAGTGGCTCCATGATGGCAAGCCACTGGAAGCTGCTAACAGGCTGCGTATGATCAATGAGTTTGGCTATTGCAGTCTTGATTATGAAGTTGCTTATTCCAGAGATAGTGGTGTCATTACTTGCAGAGCTACCAACAAATTTGGTGCTGACCAGACATCTGCTACACTAATTGTGAAAGATGAGAAGAGTCTGGTGGAGGAAAGTCAGCTGCCAGAGGGAAGAAAAGTACAGAGAATGGATGAAATGGAGCGAATTGCCCATGAAGGCGCCCCCTCAGGAGTAACTGGGGATGACATGTCTGAGAAGACCAAGCCAGAGATTGTCTTGCTACCAGAGCCCATAAGAGTATTTGAGGGTGAAAAAGCCAAATATCGCTGCAGAGTGACCGGTTACCCCACTCCCAAAGTTAACTGGTACCTCAATGGACAGCTCATTCGAAAGAGCAAACGTTTCAGACTACAGTATGATGGCATTCACTATTTGGAAATCACTGACTGTAAGTCCTATGATTCTGGAGATGTCAAAGTATTGGCTGAGAACCCAGAGGGTACTGCTGAGCACACTGTAAAACTTGAAATCCAACAGAAAGAAGACTTCAGGTCAATCCTGCGCCATGCTCCTGAGATGAAGGCTCCGGAGGCGCTTGGCCCTGAACCTGGCAGAGTATCTTTTGATGTTGTGAAGGTAGATAAACCTGGAGAGGCTTCACAATCAAAAGAGGTTGTCCGCCTGAAGAAGGTGGAGAGAGTTGTTCATGAAAGATCCACAGAAGAGACAGAAGAACTGCGAAGCAAATTTAAACGCAGGACTGAAGAGGGCTATTATGAAGCCATATCCTCAGTTGAGATGAAGTCTCGCAGGAAGGATGAGTCTTATGAAGGAATGTTAAAGAAGAGAAAAGACGAACTTCTGCACTGGACCAAAGAGGTGTCTGAGTCAGAAAAGAAGAAAGAGGAGGAGGAAGGCAAACTTACCATTCCAACAATCAGACCTGAGAAAGTCACTCTCTCTCCTAGCATGGAGGCTCCAAAGATCCTGGAAAGAATTCAGAGCCAGACAGTTTTACTGTCTGATGAAGTTCGCTTCCGTTGTAGGGTTATTGGTAAACCAGATCCAGAGTGCCAGTGGTTCAAAAACGGCATTTTAATTGAGAAGTCAGATCGTATTTACTGGTATTGGCCCGAGGACCATGTCTGTGAATTAGTAATTAGTGATGTCTCAGCTGAAGATTCTGCTAGTATCATGGTCAAAGCCATTAACATCGCTGGTGAGGCCTCAAGCCATGCTTTCTTGTTGGTGCAAGGTATGTTTTGTCATTTATAAATCAGTCTTACGATTGTTTATATTGAAGTTACTTTATCTAAAAAATTCTCTGTGGGTTTTTGCAGGCAAGCAAGTTGTATCTTTTACCCAGACACTGGAGGATGCCTATGCTAAAGAGAAAGACACAATGACAACCTTTGAATGTGAGACAAATGAGCCATTTGTCAAGGTCAAATGGATAAAGAACAATGCTGAAATTTTTTCTGGAGACAAATATAGGATGCACTCAGACAGAAAGGTGCACTTCCTGTCTGTGCTGACAATCAACATGCAAGATGATGCAGAGTACACTTGTGCTGTAGCTGATGATGACCACATAAGAACCACTGCCAGACTTTATGTTGAAGGTTAGCTGACACTTACACTCATTTGTTGCTATTTTATTTCACATTTTCAGAGTCATCATTTAATTTTTGTTCTAACGTGCCATCTGATCTGTTATACAGGTGCAACACTGGAAATTATAAAAAATTTAGAGAGTGTTGAAGTGCCTGAGACATACTCTGGAGAGTTTGAGTGTGAACTGTCGCGTGAAGATGCAGAAGGCACCTGGTACTTTGAGAACAAAGAAATTACGGCAAGCCTAAAATATGTTGTGTCCTCTCGTCGTGGTCGACACACCTTGTCTGTAAAAGATGTCAGGAAGGAAGACCAAGGCAAATATACTTTTAAAGTGGGTGATCTGAAGACAAGTGCCACACTGAAAATGAAATGTAAGTAGAATTTAAATATAATTTATATTAATATAAATAAAAAAAATAGTATTGCAGTATTTTCAAATAAAATATTGACTCCATTATAGATGATATGTAAATAATGGTATTTTTGTCTTGTATCAGTGCGCCCTGTAACTCTGATGCAAGGCCTCTCTGACTTGACAATCTGTGAGGGTGACATTGCCCAATTGGAGGTGCGATTCTCTCAGGAAAATGTGGAGGGATCGTGGATGAAAAATGGGCAGCCCATCTCTGCCACTGACAGAATTCACATTGTCATCGACAAACTTGTCCACAAACTTCTAGTTGAAAATGTCAACAGGGATGATGCAGGAATCTACTCATTTGTTGTTCCTATTCAAGACATTTCTACAACTGGAAAACTGACTGTCCAAAGTAAGTTTTTCCCCCTTTTTTCCGATGCAAAGACTTTGAATGATAAAACACAGAAAGAGAATGCAGAAATTTAACTTCTTTTTTCCCCTCTTCACAGCAATTGAAATCACATCTCCTCTAAAGGACGTCCATTCTATTGAGGGTACGAAGGCAGTGCTAGAAGCTAAAATTTCTGCCTCTGATGTTGCTTCAGTGAAATGGTACCAAAATGACAAGCTCGTTGTAGCTAGTGAGAGAATCCAGATAGTTGCCAAAGGGACCAAACAGAGACTGGTCTTGAACAGGTCCTTTGCTTCTGATGAAGGACACTATAAGATGGCTGCTGGCAGAGTGGAAACAGCTTGTAAACTGACAATTGAGAGTGAGTATTTCTGCAGAGGAACTTAGATAAAATCTTTCTTTAGGTTTGCTTAAAGGTAAATTTCATTGGTTTATTTTTATTAACCAACATATCTATGTCATACAGAGGTCAGCATCGTCAAGCACATGGAGGACTGTGTGTGCACTGAAACTCAGAATGTCACCTTTGAAGTAGAATTGTCCCACACTGGTATAGATTCTTATTGGACCTTCAAGAATCAGCCTCTCAAAGCTGGACCCAAATACAAAATTGAGTCCAAAGGGAAGCGCTATAGCCTGACCATCATCAATGCCATGAAGGATGAAGAAGGCCAGTATGCATTTGCAGCAGGAGAAAAAACATCCAGTGCAAAACTAACTGTGTCAGGTATGATTTTTGACATTTGATAAATATGTGTTAAGTTGATGCACAGATGTTGCCTCATGGTTACATTTTTCTTACACTAGGTGGTGCTATAAACAAACCACTCCATGATGTGACTGTAGCAGAATCCCAAACTGCTGTTCTGGAGTGTGAGGTTGCCAACCCTAACTCTGAAGGCAAGTGGCTTAAAGATGGCCACTCTGTTGACTTTAGTGACAATGTCAGGAGTGAGGATGTAGGTGCGGTCCGCCGACTTGTCTTTGTTATCACAAGACCACAAGATATTGGAGAATATACCTACCAAGTAGCAAACTCCAAGACATCTGCCAACCTTAGGGTTGAAGGTACTTTTACTACAGTTTTGGCTGAATTCCCTTTTCATACTGATTATATTTTCTTTTATGTGTAACTGATTACAAATGTGTCTTTCACAGCTGTGAAGATCAAGAAGACACTGAAAAACCAAACAGTCACCGAAACCCAAGAGGCAGTCTTTAGTCTTGAACTCACCCATTTAGATGTGAAAGGATCCCAGTGGATCAAGAATGGAATAGAAATTGTCCCCAGTGACAAATGTGAGATAACAGTAGATGGATTGGTTCACACCTTAAAGATCAAGAACTGCAACTCCCAAGATGAATCAGTCTATGGATTCAAACTTGGAAAACTCTCTGCTAATGCCAGACTGAATGTTGAAAGTAAGTTTATTATTTGGCAAGATCAAAGAGTTTGCACTTAAAGAAAAAACTAAACAAAACAGAAACTAATAAGCGATTTAATTCTCTTTCAGCTGTTAAGATTGTGAAAAAACCAAAAGATGTGACTTCCCTGGTGAATGGAACTGCCTCTTTTGAGCTGAGTTTATCCCACGATGACATACCTGTTAAATGGATGTTCAAAAACCAAGAACTGAAACCTAGTGCCAATATTCAGATAATGTCCGAAAGAAAAGCACATAAGTTGGTCATTCAAAATGTTGAAGAGAGCAGTGATGGAGAGTACATAGCTGTAGTTGGACATTTACAATGCAGCGCATATTTACATGTTGAATGTAAGTAAAAAATTGAAGAATTATAGATTTTAAGTCACCAACCAAAACTTGTCTAATGTCTTATACACACCGCTAACTCCATACAATGACTGTTTCAGCTTTGAGAGTCACAAAGCCCCTGAAGAACATTAAAGTTCCAGAGACCCATGTGGCCACCTTTGAGTGTGAAGTTTCACATTTCAATGTTCCATCCACCTGGCTGAAAAATGGAGTTGAGATTGAGATGAGTGAGAAGTTCAGGATTGTGGTGCAGGGCAAACTGCATCAGTTGAAGATCATGAATACCAGCAGAGATGATTCTGCAGAATACACATTTGTGTGTGGAAATGACAAAGTCTCCGCCACCCTGACAGTCAGCCGTAAGTTATTTTTGATGTCTTTTTTTTAGTTGTCTTTTTTAGCAGACATGTACTTACAATGGCAACAAAAAATATAAATCAGTCAAATATTTATTCCCTCTCTTTCAGCTGTACTCATCACATCTATGCTCAAAGACCTGAATGCACAAGAGAAGGACACCATCACATTTGAGGTGACTGTCAACTATGAAGGCATCACCTACAAATGGCTAAAGAATGGAGTAGAAATCCGATCCAGTGATAGATGCCAAACTCGCACCAAACAGTTCACTCACTCCCTCACTATCCGAAATGTTCACTTTGGGGATGTTGGAGAGTACAAATTTGTGGCCGGATCTGCTGAAACAGCAGCAAAGCTGTTTGTTGAAGGTACTATTTGCTTCATTATTAAGTTTTCTTATTATTTATTTTTGGTTAATTCTGATCAAATTGTTTTGTCATGATCAATTTAAGCTCGTGTCATCGAGTTCACCAAGCACATCAAGGACATTAAAGTTACTGAGAAGAAGAAGGCCATTTTTGAATGCGAACTCTCTGAGCCCAATGTCCAAGTAACATGGATGAAAGATGGTCAGGAACTTGAAATATCTGAAAGGTACTCCATGTAATGGTTTTCCACATACATGCACAATTTTGCTCTTTGACATTATAATCTGTCTTTATTAAATTCATGTCCTGATGGCGATATCATCTTCACCATTTAGGCACAAAGTTTCCACAGAGAGACACATTCATCGTCTTATGATCCAAACTGTGCGCATGTCTGATGCCGGAGAGTACTCTGTGGTTGCTGGATCAAGTGTATCGAAGGCTAACCTCACAGTTGAGGGCAAGGATGTGCGCATCAGTGAACCTGCCGAGAAAGAAATCACTGTAAGTACCAAGCTGTCTTAAATGATATTCAAATACTAACAGTGTTCTGTATATCAATAATGCATTCAATTGCCTTTTAATCCAGGTGCTTGAGAAACAACGAACTACATTTGAATTCGAAGTCAATGAGGATGACATTGAGGGTCGCTGGCTAAGAAATGGAGTCGAGATCCAGTTTTCTGTAGATCAGCGCTTCAATTATGCCATTATTAGAAAAATTCATCGCCTGACAATCATAGAAACCTACAGAAGCGATGCCGGAGAATACACATTCATTGCTGGAAAGAACAGGAGTATTGTAACTCTACATGTCAACAGTGAGTTTGATCTCAAAACTTTTTGATCCTTTTTATTGCAAACTGTCAGAAGACACATACATTGATATACATTTAAATACATGAAGTATTGGGGGTAATTCACTAACACAATAAATTAGATTTTTAACAAAACAAATTTTCATCATAATGGGCGTAATTACGTTTCTATTTTATTTATTTGCTGACAAATAAGAAGTAAGAATAAGAAGTAATTTTGTGATTCTTTGTGAATCATCTTTTCTAAAGGCTTTTATGCTGATGTCTTTTTTGGAATATAATGTTTCTCAGTTTGTTGTTCTTGTTTGTTTCTATATGTCTATTATTAATTATTATATATTGTTGCATTGTTTAGTCCCTGAGCCTCCTCAGATTATCAGGCACATGCAGCCCCTGTCTGTAGAGGCTGGCAAACCTGCACGCTTCTCTGTGGAGGTGACAGGAATTCCTCAGCCTAAGGTGTCCTGGTATAAGGACACTCAGGCCCTGTCTTCTGGGTTCAAGTGTAAGTTCCTGAGGGAGGGAAATGAGCACACATTGCTGCTCATTGAAGCCTTCCCAGAGGATGCAGCTCAGTACAACTGTGAAGCTAAGAATGACTATGGAGTAGCCACAAGTTCTGCGTCACTTAATGTGGAAGGTAAAGAAAAACAAAACAAACAAACAAAAAAAACACATGGATTATAGGTACATAATTTACATATATTTGCTATGCCTTTTAATCCTCAGTTCCAGAAGTTGTTTCCCCTGACACTGGAGCCCCACTGTCACCACCTGTGGTCATAACACCAATACACAACACTTCTGCCAATGAAGGACAGTCTGCTAGATTCCAGTGCCGTGTCTCAGGGGAAGGTAAGATCAGTAACTATAGGTCTATTCCAATACCTAGTGAGCTGCCTATTGTCTACATAGGCATCTGCTTTTTTGTTATCTCCCTAACTAATTCTCATAAGTGAGTGATTTGTAATGCTCTTCATAGGCAGACACCATAGAAATCTTTTCAGTTTATTTCATTATAGGTTCCACAAAAGTAATGGCACAATACTGTAATCATTAATAGAGCAAAGCACTTCTATGATCCTTTAAAATTAAGGTGCCTCACTTGGAGCATACAATCAAGTAAATAGTAATTTGTACCTTAATTGATGTTTGATGTTATGCTTATTCCTCTGATTTACTCCTGTATAGATCTGACAATTACTTGGTATTGCAAAGACAAGGAGATCAAGCAGTCTGATATATTCAGAGTGTCTCAGTTTGATGAAAACTGTCAGTTGGAGATCACCAGAGTGTATCCTGAGGATGAGGGAGAGTACACATGTGTTGCCCGTAACTCTGCAGGAATGGTCTCATGTTCTGCTCTACTGAAAGTGGACGGTGAGCTACATTTTCTTACCAACCAAAAATTGCAAACTAATAAAAGAAAAACCCTGATAATGGATTCAGTAATAATATGCTATTATTATTATTATTATTATTATTAGTCAATAATGCAATTGGTGGTGGTTTGTCTGTTAATTAGGGCTGTCAAAGCTAACATAGTATTTCTAAAAACTAATCAAAACATTCAGAGCGAACTACACAAACACAAGTCACTGAGCACCCATTTATGAGTAATTGCATAAAGTCATTTGCAATCTGTCATTCATAGAAACATTAATTTAAATGATATGTAATGAGAAATAGTTACTGATATGTTGCATTTCAGTGTTTTGATTTTGATGCAATTTGAGAAGTCTAGAATTTGTTGTTTTTTTGTGAGTGAGATGAGTAAAATGCACTGTTGTATACATTTACTCTGAGTGTTATCCACACAAATTGCTGAATATATATTTGCTTATAATTGCACATAGGCCTTTTTTACTTTACTTAAAAAGGAACTGAATTCATTAATGTGTTAACTACAAAAAAGTATGAGATACATCATGCCTAAATAAATGCGATTGACAGCCCTATTGTTGATACAGATAAATTTTGCCAGCCAAATATGAAAATAAACAAATTTGGTACAGGGAAACAAACTTTAATGTGTGCACTATAGCGACTAGTTGAGGATAAATCAATACTTCCTTTCAGGACAAACACATATTATGGACTATACATCCAAGTCAGAAGCCACATCCAGCCTCTTCACAAGCATTAAGACTGTTCAGAAGGATCCTATTGGCCAAAGGCCCACTTTTATTCAACCTATTGTGAGCTGTGTGGTGGCTCATGGAGAAGTGGCTAGATTTCATGCTTGTGTGTCTGGCATGCCAAAACCAGAGATCAGTTGGTTCCATAACCAACAGTCTATAAAGCCTACCAAAAATGTTGTCTTTCATTTTGATGAGATGACAAACACTGCTACGCTAATCATAGTTGATACTTTCTCTGAGCATGCTGGACAGTACACTTGCAAAGCAGTCAATATCGCAGGAGAGGCAGTTTGCTCAGCCAGCCTTGCTGTAACTAAAGAAGGTAATTGAGATCAAAGTAGTTTATGGTTTTTAACAGATCACGATTAATTCACGTCATTTTCTTTTTAAGCCTCTCAATCAACCTCAAGAACCTCTCAATGAATTTCCCAATCACGTTCACTAACTTGACTTTATGAAACCTTATCAATGCTTCTGAAGAAGTTGTATCATACAGTGCTGTCTTGGTGTTGAGGTGGCAAATGCATGCTTTTCCAAACTCCCATGTTTCACCTCTTTTTAACATTTTTACATTTGTTTCACATGCAGATAAACAAAAATGTTTGTCCTTATTAGATTATTGCTATGGTGATCTTTTCTTGGATATTCATGTTATAGGTGACATATTTGGTTAATTGTTTGTTGTTCATCAATTCATTTGACTCTATTTTACAGTTACAAAAGTACGTGAGGAGATTGAAGCAAAAATTGAGGAAGAGGTCAAAGGTAGGATATATTTACAGTGTTTATTTTGTTAATAATGATGTCTCTCTGTAAAACTATTGAATTTAACATTTCCAAGCATATTGTATGGCATGCAAACAAATCCTCTTTAATGGGATCAACTTTCATATGTCACTGTTGGATATGTGTATGGTTGAAATCAAGTGTTTCTGGATAGCAAGCAATTTGATTGGTAAAATGCTTGCTGTGAAGCACTTTTGCAAAGTTTTGCATCTGTCTTCTCCTTGAAAAGCATGACGGATATGGTACTTCTTGGTTGTTTCTAGAAATAAAAGGTGCAGGATGATTGTCCTTTAAAAGTTCCAGACCACAGGAAATTACATTTTAAAAGATATGGAAGTAGCCACATCTTTTATTTGCTTCTTACGTTTCTTGCATCTGGAACACCTTCCTGCAAATATTTCTTAGACTGGCTTGCAGATAGCGGTATGTGATTAATGTTGTTTGCTTTTTAAAATAACATGGTTATATCTGTAAACTATATTAGTTCGAATAAACGCCTTCTCAAAGAAATCTAGAGCTGTTTTAATGACCACACTCTTTTTTTTTTATCAATAGAGAGTGATGTTTCTCTATATGTATGAAAGATTTGCGTCATTCTAAGGATTAGAAAGGGCGTTTATTCATCATTCTGCAAGTCAGGTAAGGAATATTTTAGGATATATATCCACCAAGTTAAGTATACAAGAGGCTCTTTTGCGAACCAGATCAGTATTATTTGGATACGTATTAATGCTTTGAAAATAAATTTATGCTTTGAAGAACTGTCCACAGAAGAAGGAACAAAACATCAAGTGATTTTCGTGTCAGAATCTTTAATAAAGACTCAAGTCTTGCGTTTATTCGAACAAATATGGTGAGTGAATTTGTTTTTTATGGCTTTGTGACTTGATGCATGCTTTAATATATCTATTAATATTCTATTTGAAATATATTTAATTTTCTTTAGCAAACTGGGAATTTTGTTGAAATTTGTCTCCCTTTTTTTCCAGAGTTGTTTTATAATGAAGGAGCTGAACACATGGAAAAAGGAGGACCGCAACATGGTGCATTTTTAGACCCTGAAGAAAGTTTAGATCAAGGTCTTGTAGCCCCATCTGAAAACATTAAACCCTCCTTCACCAAAAAGCTAAAATTTCAATCTGTTGTGGAGGGTGACACTGCATCGTTTAGGTGCAAGCTAGTTGCAATGCCACCTCCAACGATATTGTGGTTTCATAATAACAGACAGATACAGAAGGAGCACCATCGTAAAATATATACAGTGAGTAAAATTCATATGCACGCAACCAGTTTAACAATTGAAGGGATTAAGGAAAAAGATTCAGGCAGTTACAAAGTCATGGCAATTAACACTGAAGGCTCTGCTGAAACCACAGCATCACTTCTTGTATCACTGAGGGAAGAGCAAGATGTATCTTTTTTCAGCCATTCTAGATCTTCAAACAAAGCCTACTCAAGCTCAGATTCATTAGCTGATTCAACAAAAGAAAGAAAATTTAGAGTAGATCTAAGATGTGTTGGTTCTCCTTTTGATAAAACAAGCAAAGGGCAAACAAAGGGGCGTCATAAATCAAAAAGCACTCTGTTCCGCACAATGTATTTTAGAACTTCATCCCCATCAAGAACACCAGACAAAGACAGCAAGTTTGAGACTGCATCCGAACGTGCACGCTCTCCAACTCCAATGTATGAGAGATACGAGAGGTTCAGTGATCGATACAGTGATATATACTGCGACAGATTCACAGGTCGTGACCGATACAGTGATAGGTTTAGTGATAAATTCAGTGACCGGTGTAGTGATAGGTACAGTGATAGATTTAGTGACACAGACAGCCTTCATGGGGAGGTTAAAGCAAAACTCAGTCTCTTGCAAAAGGCTGTCAAAAAGAAAAAGAGACTTTCAATATCTACAATGTCCTCCTCTGAGTTTGAGGTGGAATCGGTTACAAGTGAGCCTTGTTACACAGATTATGTTGAGAGACTCAGAGTAAAGCCATCTACTTTGCCCGAAATTCAACATGTTTTTCACCCTGGTGAGCAAGCTGAAAGTGGTTGTGGTTCAGCAGAATATCAGAGCAGACTGGAGAGAATTACTGGACTCGGCTCCCAATCAACAGAACGAAGAGTCAGACACTCCTTTGAACCTCAGTCAAGATCTAGGGCACTGCGAATTATGAAGGGTGAACTTCCTCTAGAGGAAACTTTAAGAAAAGACATTCAGGTTAATGTGTCTGATGCACGGATGGACCAAGGGAACGCATCTAAAGAGGAGTCAGAAAAGGATATAGAATATGATATTTTAGATCACAAAGATGATGCAAGCCTGAGTCAGTGGGATGAAGAGGCACAGACCAAGGCAAAAGAACCATTTGTGTTGCAGTGGTTAGAGGCAGGACAAGCTTCTAAACAAGCAAGCAATACAAAAGAGATAAGCACATCACATGAAGAGTCACAAGAAAAAGAGTCCTTAAGAGCCAAGGCAGTGAAGCCAATGAAAGAAATATTTTTTAGTGATGAAGGTAAAACAGTTCCTGTACAGAAATTAGAACAGAGAGCTATGTCTGTGGAAAACATTCTTGAGAAAAACCTGGAGAGTGAGTGCTTAGAAAGTGAAGATCAGTTCTTAGCTCAGCGCATTCGAAAATGGCAACAGGATGTGCAGTGGAATGAAGAAGCACAGGTGAAGGCAAAGGAACCATTTGTGTTGCAGTGGTTAGAGACAGGAGAAGCTTCCAAAGCTTCGAATCAAGTAAACAGTACAAAGGAGACCATTCCTTCACATGAGAAGCAAGCAGACAAAGAGTCTTCAAGGACAAATGCAGTGAAGTTAACGGAAGAAAAAATTCTTGCTGATGATGGTCTGCAACATGAAAGTAAAAAAGTTTCTGTACAGAAATTAGAAAATAGAACTATTTCAATGGAGAACATCCTTGAGAAAAACTTGGAGGGTGATAGCTTAGAAAGTGAAGATCAGTTCTTAGCTCAGCGTACACGAAAATGGCAACAAGATTTGCAGGTTGATCAGGCAGAGTCTGTTGCGCCCCGAAAGTCAGAGAAAAAAGGCTCTTATTCTCATGAATCTTTTGGCAAAGTTCAGAAAGAAGCAGCAGCCATAACTTTAAAAGCTCAAAGGGAATCCTCATTTACAAAGACTTCAAGATCTTCATTTAAAGAAAAACATTTACGTGAATGCTTAGGTGAGAGTGAGTTACATTTATCGCGAGAAAGAATAAATGAGTTAAAAAGTGAGAGCGATCTTGTGAGTGAAAAAGAGGCACTAACTCAACGTATTATGAAATGGCAACAAGATGTTTTGACTGAACAAGAACAGGATGTTGAACTTGATCCCAATTGGGGTGGTGTTACTGAGATTGTTTTAGAAAACACTCTTAGTAAAACCACATATAAAGATGTTGAATTGGAAAAGATGAATAGGGTGTCACCACAGAGAACAGCAAAAGAGAGGTTCTTTAGTGATGTTTCTTCTCAGTCCTATGAGACAACACAAAAGCAAATTATTTCTGAGGTTGATAGTGAGAAGTTAAGGACTGAAAGTGACTATTTTGTCAGTGAGGAGGAGGCTCTGGCAAAGCGGATTAAAAAATGGCAACAAGATGTTCCAATTGAGCAAGAAGAAAGTGTTGAATTAGAATCTAATTGGGCCATTGCAGAGCATGTGCAGTCTTCTGTTGTATCACCTGAGACAACACTGATGTCCACAGCTTCACCAACAGGAAAAGTTATTTTGTATACAAAGCCTGAAGAGTTTATGCCTGATAAAAAAAGTACAGATGTGACTGGAGGAATTGAAAGACAATATTTGGGTTATGAGGATGTAGTTCAGCGGCATCATGGTGATATAAAAGTTGTGACAATGTCTAGACAGGAACCTGATGCAATAGAGCAGCAGAAAATTCTCTCAAAACAAGAAATCCCCAGTGTTGCTTCCATTGCAGGGAAAATGTCTATGAGTGTAGTAAAACCAGGAGCACCTGTCTTTGTGATGACATTAAAGCCAGAGGTTGAGGTAAAGAGAGGTGAGATGACTGAACTGAGTTGCCTATTCCAGGGAGATCCCCAGCCATCTGTTTCATGGCTTAAAGATGGACATCTTATAATGAGAGACCCTGATTTTGATGTTCGTACCAAAGCAAATTCATCAACACTGACCATTTATTATCCAACCATTGACCATCAAGGTGTGCTTACTTGTAATATTGCAAACAAACATGGAAAAACAAGTACATGTTGCATATTTAAAGTTACTGAAGATGTTCCATCAAAGACAGAGATAGGGCCTCCTCAAGAAGTTAAAGTAACAGATGAGTCCGTGTTCACTGAAGAAGAAATGATAGAGGAAGAACTTAAGTTCCTAATGAAACCTGAGGTAGACAGCAAATACACATTGCAGGTACCTCAGGCAGTCATCCACATACCAAAAACATCCTCCTCATCTATTCACTCCTCACCAGTTGAAATCAGAATAACTGCTCCAACTCCAGTGCTAGAGATGTTTGATGAGGCTAAAGACACATTTGAGCCTGTTGAGAAAACCTCAGAATCTCCAGTTGATGATGGCACCTCTCAAACAGTGAAGCACAAGTTCACATTTTCCTTTGATGATGGTCGTGAGGCTCCCCAAGTTTTTAGAGAACTAGATAACATTAGTGCTTCAGAGGGACAGACTGCTATGCTTGAGTGCATCATTATTGGTGAACCAACACCTGAAGCCATCTGGTTCCATGATGAGGTTTGCCTTGATCTTAATACCAGTAAATATAGATTTGAGGTACAAGACAAAAGTTACCGACTTTTCATCAACAATTTCACATGTCTTGATGCTGGAATATATAGATGTATTGCATCTAACAAACTTGGGCAGGTTGAAAGTGTTGCTGATGTGTCTTTTGATTCTGCAACTCTGGACTCTGGATTTTCATCCATTGCCATAACAGAAACGGATAACCAAACAAAATCTCTTGGCTTATCTTTAGAAATCACCAAAGTTCAAACAAAGACTTTATCAAGTTCTTCCACACCATCCCAAGATATTCTTACAAGTGGGGACGTTCTTGGTTATGACTGTTCAGTCAAACCTGCTGAATTTCAAGATATTAGCAAAACTGATGAATCCCATTACCCACAGCCAGATGCTCCCAAATTCATTAAACGCATTAAGAAACTAGCTTCAGACATGCCTGTAATAACAGGCTGTGGTTTGCAGTCATCTGGGGCAGAGGTTAAAGTATCGAAATTAAAACAAGCATTTGAAACACCAACATCTTTTGTAGAAGAGCCTGTTGAGCCAACGGCACAATCAAAGGATGAGTCCTCTTTTCCTGTTGAAGATATTCCCAAGTTTGCTCTTGAACCTGAACAATATGAAAAAGAACAAATAACTTCAATTCTCTCCAGTGAGGACAGGATAAATAATCCTACTTTGACTGCAGCTAAGACCTTCCCCTTAAGAGCTCCAACAGATGTTACAGAGGCAGTTCTGGACAACACAGAAAACACATTACAAGAAAAGTCAGATGTGAGAATGTCTTCTATAGAATCAAAGTTATTTGACTTGCAGCATTTTGTATCCTTGGCAAATGTTACAGAGGTTCAGCAATCACCTACTTTATTCAGACCCCAGGCTAGATTACCAGAAAAAAATAACCCAAAAGACAGTTCTGTTAGCCCTAAAACAGTTTCGGATATCACAGTTGAGCAAAGAATTATAGTGGAGGATTGCGTTAGGCAAAGTAAAATTGATAACTCTGCTCAAGAACCAGTCATGTTAGAAACCAAGGCACAGTCCGCTGAAATAACTGAACCCATAAAAATGGGTACTATTAGTATTCGAAGAGCAGAAGTTGAGGACATGCCACAAGATAACATCAGTCCAGTTGATATAAAACGTAATAGGATGGAAGCCTCAGATATAACAAAACTTAGTGTAAAACCAAAAATTGAGGTTGACAGAGTATTGCAATCTGACTCAGCAGATTACCCTTTGTCAGAGTACCCACCACAGAGACAGCAACCACAGAAAAAATCTGCTAGGCTAGGGGCTGTTGGTGTTCCAAAACTTGAGGAAGAAGAAGTCACTTTTAGTGCTGTTTATGACTACTATAACCAACCAACTGATTGGGGAAGGCCTTTGTCACCAGAGTCAGAAATGTCTATTGAAGTTGGTAGCACATTCAGTGAGGAGATGGCAGAAATAGAACGGTTCTACACACCGGCTTCATCCACAGAAATTTCTCAAATTCACAAGTCACCAGAATCTTTCCATACCCCCTCAGAGACTCCAGGGGGTGTCATGACACCTCCTGAGTATCCGTTTTCCCCTGTGGAACATAAGAGACTCTCAAATAGCTCTAGTGAAGGTTTTTATTCCCCGGCTAAGTTTCTCAGTTCTCCAGATGATGAGGGTATTGAAACGACCCCCCCTGTTTTTACTATTGATGAGGGTATGATTCTTCCAGAGGGACATGGTTCACTAGGTTTGGGGACACTTCAGGAAAAGGTTCAGGGAATTCCTCCAGCTTTCCTTAAGCCACTTACAAAAAGAAGAGTTTTTGAAGGCGATTCCTTACAGTTCTGTGCTGAAGTATTTGGACTACCCACTCCAGAAGTGAAATGGTTTAGAAACAAAACTGAGCTTGAAGCAGATAAGAGGACAAGTATTGACAGAGATGGTGATAACATTGCCCTGGAAATTAGGAATATCACAAAAGCTGACCAAGGGGAATATATATGTGAGGCTCTTAATTATGTTGGTGAAGCAAAAAGTGTTGCTTTGGTTGTTGTTATTTCTCAGGAAGCAAGGCAAATGCTACCCCCTCCTGCTGTTACCCACCAGCATGTCATTGAGTTTGATGTTGAGGAGGATGAGGATCCGTCAAGGTCTCCCTCTCCTCAAGAAATCTTGTTGGAGGTTGAGTTAGATGAGAATGAGGTGAAAGAGTTTGAAAAACAGGTAAAAATTGTTACCATCCCAGAGTATACAGCTGATAACAAAAGTATGATCATATCCCTTGATGTTCTTCCAAGCATGTTTGAGGAAGGGACTGTGGATTTCATAACTCAAGAAAGTGATGATTTAAAAATAGCTTTTGAAGTTACAGAAATGCCACCACGTTTTATAAACCCTATTTATGACATTGAAACTCTTGAAAACACAAATGTAATGTTTGAATGTTCTTTAATGGGTATTCCTTCGCCAATAGTGTCATGGTACAAAGGCAATACGAAGATTCCTATGGATAAAAGAAAGTACATCTGTAGCTCAGATGGTGATAATCATTTTCTGAAGATTCTTAAAGCCAACACACATGACAGTGGCATATATACATGCAGAGCTATTAATGTTGTTGGAGAAACACTTTGCAGGGCGTCGCTTATGGTTATGAATCCACAGTCATTTTCAGGCAAGACAAGGGGAAGAGAACTAACTGCAGTTTCTCTTGGCAGTGCAAAAGTTCAGCCTCAGAAGTTTGACTTGGTTGTTGGGAATTCATCATTTGATGGAGAACAGACATCAGAGATAGAGCTTGAATTTGAGTTTCAACAGGAATCTGATGAGTCTCAGAAAGCTGTCAGACTGGTTGCTGTTACTGATAACGAGACAAGTGAGCAAGGAGAGAAATATGTTAGTATTAATTTCGATGTCTTTGCGGAACCCTCAAAAGATGACAAAATAGAATTCAAAGGCAAATCAACAAAATCTTGTAGTTTTGAGTTTCAGGTCACTGAAATTCCCCCCAAATGTATAATCCCACTACAAAATGTCACCGCAGCTGTAGGTACACCTGTGATTCTTCAGTGCTTAGTGAGTGGCAAACCACATCCTACAGCTGAGTGGTACAAAGATGGTGCTCCGATAAAAAATGCTAGATATATTATCCAGGAGAAAGCATCAGGGCATTTTAATTTGCTTATAACAAATGTAACTCACAGTGATGCTGGTGAATTCAAATGTATTATCCAAAACAAAGCTGGTTACACTGAAACAACTTCGTTGTTAAAAGTGTTTTAATTTGACCACAGTTTAAAAGTGTAGTTTATGAAACAATGTCAGGCAGGTTTGTTGTTTTGTTTACTTTGAATAGATGTAATGTAGTACACAATTTTTTATGTATTACAATTGTAAATTATTGTGAAATTATGTATAGAAACCTTCGCTCAATCTGCATTCAAAATTATTATTCAGTGGTATATATTTTAATTATTAATCTATAATTTATTGAAAAGACCTGAAATTATCCTCAATTTCACTTAAGTAACTTGCATTGGTGTTGCATTTTTTTCCCTTTTGGATGGTGTACTTGGACTTTTTGGTGGTGAATTGACACATTTTATAACGGTGCCTTTGATTATGTCTGCCAACAGTTTAAGTGAGATTTTCAAGCACAGTTTTGAAAGATCTAGTTAAATTTATTGATAATGCATGCCCAGTCTAATAGATTTAAAATTTTGACTTTTTTTTTTTTTTTTTATTCAAATTGCATGAATATTATTTTCCCCTTTTATGATTTTCTTTTTACCTTAATGTTAACAGTGTGATCAGAAAAAGGTAAGGAAAATCATTTAAATGCTTAGTTTTAATTATGTTTGGAAAGACTAGATTTCCCTTGCTCAAGTTCATAATTTACAGTATAAATAAGACTGCATAGAGTTGAATAATAATTTAACATTTTTGTTGTATAGTTCGATCATGTTTTTCTAAAAGTAGTGGTAAGTGAGTTAAAGATTTAATAGGTTGTAAATAAAAAGATTAAAATAAAAATAGGTTAGATTAAAAAAATAATACAGTGATGAATTATGAGTTATAATTTACTTATGGGTTCTCATTTCTATGCCTTTCCATATCTACAATTGTCATTGTTTTAGGGATACAAATATACTCAGCTAGTCAAACCTGTATGGATAGGGATAAAGAAATCTAAATGACTGTTCTATAACTTCATGAGAATCACAAATGCATTGTTCTACCCATTTATTGTAATTCTATGTACATGAAAAGTAAATAAAATTATGATGAAACTATTTACTGTTATTCTGTATTTCTTTTAATTTCTTAAGGGCATTTTAAATGTCCGCTTCTTTACTAATACTGACTGACCTCCATCTTTATCTAAAACTTGTAATTTATAAGAATATATTGTTGAATTTTTAATCCCATTATTTTCATGCAGAATTTTCTAGTTTGACTGTGAAGACCGAAGAAGAGGAAGAAACCTACAGCACATCACTACATTTACCTGAGAAGTCAAAAACACTTGAACTCAAGCCAGAGCAAAAACGTTTTTCTAGTTCGTTGGAAAGGAAAAAGGAGAAACCTGTATTTGAGTCCAAGCTTACACCTGCGGAAGTTACTGTTGGAGAGTCAGTTAGGTTTACTGTCACAGTATCTGGTTTTCCAAAGCCAAAAGTTCAGTGGTTCTACAATGGAAATGTTATCACTTCTTCGTCAGTTTATAAGATTGTAGAGGAGAGAGATGAGTACACTTTAATAATAACACAAGTAAAAAAAGAGTATGAGGGAGAGTACTCTTGTACCGCCAGTAATAGATTTGGCCAAACCACCTGCAAGACAATATTAAAGGTACAAGTGAGTCAATTATCAGCAGCAGAAAAGTGGGTGGAACAAATGTTTAAAATACCAGGGCAACCACCATGCTTTACCACACAAATTCAACCTGTGCAGTGTGCGGAGGGCAGCGATGTGAAATTTCAGTATAGAGTTACTGGTACTCCTCTACCTGATGTTCAGTGGTTTAAGGGTAATTCTCAAATTAAGTCAAGCCAGATCTGTTCTGTTGTAAGTAACCCAGATGGCTCTGGCTTCCTTTGCATGAATAACATCAAACAGAAAGACAGTGGACTGTACACATGCAAGGCTGTCAATCCTTTTGGGGAGGCAAGCTGCAGTGCTGAGTTGATAGTATTCCACAAAAAATTCTCTGTATTTCATAAACAGCAATTAATTCAAGAGCAAAAAAGTTATAAGGTGTCCATGAAAGAGGAAGCCACTGAATCACGTTTGTACAGTGTTAGCCTACCTGGACAGGCAGGTGCTAGTTTGCAGGGAGACCATCAAGTAATTTACACCATTGGCACAGAAGACAGGCAAATGGTAGCGAGCGAGCAGGTTGACACTCTGCATGACTTAGATGTTTCCATTGCAACTGTGCTCAAGGAACAGGTGACTCATCAAGCTGCTGTGTTGGAGTCTCATGAAGTGCAGGAGAGAGTAATATCTGCTTCAGTTCAGCCAGAACCAGTGGTAGCAACCCCTTTGAAACAGCTCCAGATGGCTACTATGACCTCAGCAGTTCAAGAACGTCAAGGCTTCACAGAACAGCACTTTGAACGAATCAAAAGCCCAGAGGTTACAGAGCTGGAAATTGCAAAAGAGTACCCCTCACAAGTAATGTCTGCCATAACTGAGAGTGTAACTCCACTGACAGTTGTCAAAGCTGAGCCATTGTTAACCAGGGAAACAGAACAGATCAAGGCATCTCCTGAGCCCAAGTATCCAATATCAAGTCACCAAGTTGAGACAAAACTCCCAATTGTTAAAGAACATTCACAGGTTATACCGCATACTCAGCAAGAAAAGGGCTACCAGGTTAAAGAGGGAGTTAAAATTCTTTACAGTGCAGTTTCAACAGAGAAACAACAGATCACAGAAGGTCACTCTAAAGAGCTGTCAACTCAAGAATCTACCTTTCAGACAACAGTGAAGAAAGAACCACCAAAACCAGTTGTCCTTTCAGTTAGTGAGACTGCTCAAACCTTAGCAAAAGAACAGAGGTTATCAATGCACAGACCAGTCGAGGAGACCGCATCTCTAGTCAAAGACAGTGTATTTAAATCAGCTCTCATTGCTGAGGAGAAACATCAGCTCCAAGCTGATCAGTCAAGTTTAATCCCGGGTTTAGAAAGTGTTATTTCAGTGCAGTCCCAGAGAGAAGAAGAACAAGTTCTACATTTACAGGTCATCACAGATCAGGATATTCTTCCATCTGAAGGCAGGTTCAGCGGTGAGAAACCATTCCAAGAGAAGGCAGATGCTCAAAAAAGTCCTGTTCTTAAGCATACAGTGTCAGTGGATTTACAGCAGACAGTGACATGTGAGGAGTCCTCTCAGTTTTCAGCACAAACAACAGAAGTTTTCATTCATCCTGGTAAGGAAGCTCCTGCTCCTTTGCATCTTCAGGCAGTTCATTTAGAAAATACACTGACAAAAGAAGGTATAATTTCAATGGAAAAACCAGATGAACAGATTGCAGTACAGAGACAGGAAAAAGCCCGTCACCATGTCGCAAGCACAGAAGAGAAAAGAGAGCATACCGCTGATTATTGTAAAGATCTTGATGTATCTGTTACAGGAATGCAGTCTGAAATCAGAAAAGAACCCAAACCTGAAAGTATTCTTCAAGTCTTTTCAGAGCCAGTGCCGTTACCGAAGGAAACTCCTTTTGTAAGTGATGTTAAACCGCAGCGTGCCCTAGTTCAGAAAGAAGATCACTGGAATATTGTGCATGTGCCATCTGTATCAGAGAATCAGGATATAGAGGAGGGACACACAGAGAATATAGGAACAATTGAGAAATTTGTGTCTAAAAGCAAAGTTGAGCCCAAAATCCCATCTGAATTAATTTATGTAGAAGAAAAGGCTATCTCAACAGAAAGTAGTACTGCTCTTGAGGCCACCGAACAAGACTTTGCAGTTCAAATTCAGGAAGGACAGTCTGTTAGACAGTCAGTATTAATGGAAG
This sequence comes from Rhinogobio ventralis, assembly GCA_039654625.1. Lineage (NCBI taxonomy): Eukaryota > Metazoa > Chordata > Actinopteri > Cypriniformes > Gobionidae > Rhinogobio > Rhinogobio ventralis. The sequence continues at coordinate 9,220,282 of CM077197.1, forward strand.
AAAAACGAGTAATCAAAGCTGAGCTATCTGAGGATATTACAAAATCTGAAACAACCACAGCAGTTGTCAGTGAGCAGAAGATGGGTACTGTTTTAGTGTCAGAGGCAAGAGAGAGCCAAGTGCTACCCAAAGAGCTTACTTTTGTTATTTCGCCTCCGAAACCACATTCGTTGGACATTAAGCACCAGTTAAAAAGTACTCTTGCAGCTGCTGTTGCTCTTGACCAGCCTTTAATCCTGGCAGATGTAGTGGAGAGTTTAGGAGCTATAGAAATTCATGAGGTAAAAGAAAGGAGAGAACCCAAATATGTTATGTTCACTTATCTTATTACAAGTGCAAGTGCCCCACTTGAAATTACAATTGCTTTTGAAGGAGAGTATCCCCAGACTGCTGATCTCAGAAGTGAACTTCAAGCTGCTTTCTACTCCATTGTCTATCGAGAGCAACAGGTTTTGACCTCAGAGCAGCCAGGCACAATGCAAATCAACAGGCCCCAAAGATTACAGGTTACCAAGGCTTCTACAAAAGAAATGCTTTCACCTGTGGTGAAGATGGTAGGAATGACAGAAAATGTAGAGCCTATCACATCACCAAATATTCAATCTGCAACTGTGAAAACTGAAGCCAAAGCCTCTTTTCAGTCTGTAACAGCTAAAGAGCAATCTTTTGTGCAACAGTCAACTATTCATGTGGCAAGTGAATCAAAAATTGAGATTCAACAGTCTATCCAAGAAACCAGATCTGTGACAGTAAAAGGGCTTGAGAGGGGTGTAGGGGCTGCAGGTATGACAACTGAACTTGTTCTGGGGCATGTTCCAAACGAACGGTCCTCTGAAGTCATCTTTCAGAGAGAGGAAAGGGAGGAATATATAACTGAAGCATTTATGAAATTAGAGAAAGAAGAAATTAGAGAGGGTTACCCAATTTTTGAAAGCTCTTTGGAGGATATTGTAATAGAGGAACATTCAGAGGCAACATTTTCATTAACTATTAGACATGTAAAGAAAGTGAATTGGCTTTTTAATGGAAAATCTATTATGTCTGGCAAAGAGTTCAAGTGTTCCAAAGACCATGACACTTACACACTAGTAATCAGCAAGGTTATGAAGGATCATCAAGGAGAATATACCTGTGAGGCTGTAGGTGAAGCTGGCAAGACCTCAACATCCTCCCACCTCACTGTGGTCTTAAGAGGTTGGAATTATGGGATTATTTTGTCACCACATGACTAACTCTTGCCATTCATAGCTAAAATAGACACGCTTCATCAGACGTGCTTTCTCAGTATCTTTGTTTCATACGAAGATACCTTCGTAACGCCTTCGGCTCTGATCTTGTTCACAATGCTGTTATTTTGCCACCATCTTCACATCACTGAAATGTTAGCATGTCTTCACTTCTTCACACCAACTCTTAACCTGTTGGATCTTTCAGTGTCATTCCAACGTTCATCTCTTTAATTCCTGCAGTGTTTTCCACTTTCACCTCTGAAAAAATAGGTCATGAAATACTCTCATTGTTTTTCATTGTTTCATCAGTCATTGACATCTTTTTTTTTTTTTTTTGCATGCCAGGATGTCGTCTTTTTCACTCTTCATTCAATTTGTTTTTCTCTCCCTCATAGCGAGATCACCATTACTCTTCACAGTCACTCCTGGAATGCTTTTTTTTACTCCTCCATTACAGTAACCACAGAAATTGGCACTTTTTGAAAATACCATAAAGATTATATATGGCTAGGATTTACTTGAATGGTTACATTGAACCTATTGAACTTTGTGCTAAATGTTTTGTTGAACATTACTGGTGTTTGAAAGTGGCAATCAGTGGTTTCTGCTTTTCATGCTCACACTTATTACTTGTCAGCAGACATGTTAAATATAATGTACTAATTAGATTTTTATCTGTGTGCACAATTCAGTGCCACCTGTTTTCAGGAAGAAAATTCAAAATCTGGAGGTCAATGTTGGCAGTCCTGCAAAGTTCGAATGCGAGATTGAGGAGGCTCCAGGTGTGACCTTCAAGTGGTTCAAATCTGGTTCTGAGCTCAGACATAGTGACAAATGCAGAATTATCAGCCTTCATCACACCTCATCCCTGGAGATCTTTAGCCCATCAGTCACTGACAGTGGAGAATTTACATGCAAAGCTTCAAACCGCCATGGAAGTGACATCTGCTCTGCTAAACTAAGTGTGACAGGTAAGAAAAAAATACTTTTCTTATTGTCCATTGGTTGTCTTGAAATATTTAACTCTGGAGCTGACACGCTTTGTGTTTGATACTTTGTTGCAAAGTTATTGATATCTTCTTATTGATATCTTCTTTTTGTAGAGATTTTCCCACCAGAGTTTGTATCAAAGCCTGATTCGATGACTTTATTTGTGGGCAAGCAAGCAAAATTTCAGTGTGTTATTTCTGGTTCTGACCCAATGAATGTTGTCTGGCATAAAGACAATATTGCCATTTCACTTGATGATCACTGCAAAGCATCCTCTGACAAGAACAAGTATTTTCTTGAAATCTTGAATCTACAACAAAGTGATCAGGGAACATATCTTTGCAAAGCTTCAAACAGTGTTGGTACAGCTACATGCTGCACTGAACTGGGGGTTGTAGACAAACCCAGCTTTGTGAAGTGCTTTGAGTCAACCACTATTGCTGTGGGAAACCCACTACGTCTTGAGTGTCAGGTAGATGAAGACATGGGTGTTTCCATCATCTGGATGAGAGATGGCAAGAAACTCCATACTACAATGGACTGTAAACTAGCTTTTGAGGAAAAAATAGCCTGTCTTGAGATTCAAAAGGCCAAACTCAAAGATACAGGTACATATACCTGTACTGCTGCCAATGATGCAGGAAGCAGCAGTTGTTCTTCTAGTGTGACAGTGCAAGGTAAGACTTTGAGATTAATGCCCTTGGTAAATGCAGCATTTGAAACAAATCTGCATGACTGGGTATTAATTTCTGTCAGTGTGAGCAGATAACTGTATTTGCATTGCTTAGACAGATGTGACAAAACTTAAGCATCAGTTGATGCTGCTCTTCTTTGCCATATAAGTATTACAGCTTATTTTCATGGTGCTTCTTCTAATGTCTCTTATATTTACCTGTTGAAGTTGTCTTTTCTTAACTTGTCTTTTTCTTACAAATCAAAAATCTCCCCCCCCCCCCATTGCATTTTAATCTGTAGAACCTCCGGTCTTTGTTAAAAGGCTAGAGCCTAAGATCTTATGGAAACAAGGAATGTCATCACGTCTGTTGTGCACTATCAAAGGATCACCGGAACTCCATGTGACTTGGTTTTTGAATGACAAACCACTTAGTTCCTCTGAAAAACACAAAATCACATTTAAAGGCAGCCAAGCTACTCTTGAGATTATTGAATTGTCTGAGTCTGACACTGGAAATTACACTTGTGAAGTGATGAATGAGGCTGGCTGTGAAAGCTGCAGCTCTCAAGTAACTGTAAAAGGTAATACTCAAGATTCTTACATTATGATCAATATTCATTATACTGAGATAGAAGGGTCATCTTAAATCTTATTGATTTTATTGTTCTTAGAACCTCCTGCCTTTAAAAAGGAGTTGCAAATGGTGGAGATAGTCAAAGGGTGCACAGCTCAGCTTCAATGTGAAGTTACAGGCACTGCTCCTTTTGAGGTGACCTGGTTTAAGAATAAGAACCCAGTATCCTCTGACGAGAAGTACAGTATTGTTTCAAAGGACTCCGTTGCATATTTGGAAATCAAATCATTTGAAAGTGCAGATATTGGAGATTATCAGTGCTGCATTTCCAATGACGTTGGTAAAATATCTACAAAAGCAGTGGCCAAATTGAAAGGTTGGTACAATCAATTTCATGGCCCAAACAAATTTGTTTTGTTGTTGTTGTTAATGTTTTATTTAATGTGAAAACGTCTTTTTTCATGCAGACCCACCATCCTTTGTAAAGAAGGTTGAGAACACCACTGCAGTTTTAGGCAGTGCTGTGAAACTGCAAGGAGCTCTTAAGGGTTCTGCTCCGATCACAGTTCAGTGGTTTAAAGACTCAGAGTTAGTCAGAGATGATGATCCTAATATTACCACAAGTTTTGAAAACAACATTGCTATTCTGGCAATAGCAAATGTGGCCATTAACCATGGGGGTAAATATACTTGTCAAGCTGAAAATGAGGCTGGAAAACAAAAATGTGAGGCCACTGTATCTGTTCAAGGTTAGAATTAAACCATAAACATATCACAATATTTAGTATTATACTATGTTGTAGTACTATCTTATTCTCCTTATTATTATTTATTGATTGGTTAATTGATGTATTAATTGATTTATTACATTTTTGTTAAAGAACCAGCTAGATTTGTTGAGAAACCACCATCCATCAGTGTAACAGCAGGTGACTCTGCAACTCTTGAGTGCAAAGTTTCAGGAAGTCCAGATCTCAAAGTAAAATGGTTCAGAGATGGCAAAGAGATGACAGGAAGTCGAAAATACAAAATCTCCTTCAAAGACAATGTGGCAGTCTTGAAAATCCTCTCGGCAGAGCGAGGCGATAGCTGTGAATACAAAATTGAAGTTTCTAATCGGGTTGGAAAAGAGCAGTGTTCTTGTTCAGTCATTGTTCTTGGTTAGTGGTATTCTTCCTAAATTATCTTTCAGTTGGTTGTTTGTGTGTATATGTGTATGTTTTTTTTTTAACAATAGTGTTTTACTTCTTTTGAGCAGATAAAATAATACCGCCAACATTCACAAAAACACTTAAAAAGGTAGATGGTAATGTTGGGGGTAGTATTCAAATGGAATGCAAAGTGTCAGGATCCCAGCCTATAACAATATCTTGGTTCAAAGAAGGAAAGGACATTACAACTGGAACAAAATATAAAACTGAAATGCAGGAAAGCACTGCCGTATTGAAAATAACTGATTTAGAGACATCAGATGCTGGGGTTTTCACCTGCCATGCAACTAATGCTGCAGGACACAGTGACACAAGTGGAACTGTTTCTGTTAAAGGTTAGAATAATAGATCCCATTTTATAATATTTGTATTTGTTTCAGCAAAAATGTGAAATGTGGTTGTTAAAATAATCTCTTTCCCCCATCCCTTCAAATTCACTTTAGAACCCCCAGTCTTCTCTTTGAAGCCTCAAAGCCAAGATGTTATACCAGGAACTACAGTTGTCCTAAAAGCTGTGTTCACTGGGACAGCGCCTTTTATTATTAAGTGGTTCAGAGAAGACAAAGAAATGTTAACTGGAGGAACTTGTTTCATCAAGAAAGAAGCCAACTCAAGTTCACTGGAGCTGCACTCTGTGAAGCCATCTCAGTCTGCAAAATACACTTGCCAAGTTTCTAACGATGCTGGAAGGGTCTCATGCACAGCTGCCTTATTTGTGAAAGGTGCCTTTTCCTACCCTTGATGATATTTTTAAATCCATTGTTTTTTTACAGAATTACTCTTTAGTCATTTAATTCATCTTAATTTGTCATTCTCTTTTTATAGAACCTCCTAAATTTGTGATGAAGCTTGAATTGACTAAACTAGTATTGAATGGGAATCTTGCAACTTTGGAATGTAAAGTGACTGGCAGCCCAGAGATCAATATTAGATGGTATAAGAATGAGTCTGAAATTAGCTCAAATGATACATACCAAATGGCCTTCACTGACTCAGTTGCTACACTAAAGATCTCCGATTGCTGTGTTGAAGACAGTGGAGATTATATCTGCCAAGCATCAAGCGAAGCTGGCAGTGATAGATGCAGTTGCTTGGTTACAGTCAAAGGTTTGTTTGAAGTTTGAAATCATCTTACTTTTCAAGGATGTTAAAGTCATTTCCTTTTGGTTAAAGCAGTTCTTAATTAGCTAATTGGTGCTTTCTTATCTCAGAACCTCCCGAATTTGTGAAACCTTTTGAATCCAAAGAAATTGTTAAAGGCACAGATGTTGTGTTGGAAGGAACTGTCTCAGGCTCAGCTCCCTTTGAGATTTCCTGTTTCAAAGACTCAAAGCAGATCCGAAATGATAGAAGACACATCATAAGCCTGACAAAGGATGTAGCCGCTCTTCAGATTTTAAAATTTGAACCTGGGGATGTTGGCAAATATCAGTGCACTGTAGGAAATGAAGTAGGCCAAACCTCTTGTGATTTTCATGTTACGATGAAAGGTTAGTAAGTACAGGGAATTCTTGGATTTTTATTTTCTTGTGAAAGTTAAAAGTACAGTCATACTTGTGAACATTGCCCTAACATCATCTTGCATTTGATATTCTTCAATTAGAGCCACCGTCATTTGTGCAGAAGATGGATAATACAAATGTCCTCCAGGGTGGTGAGGTTTCCTTACAGTGTGTTTTGAAAGGGTCATTGCCTATGACCGTCTCTTGGATGAAAGATGACCACGAGATCAAGGAATCTGAGCATGTTCAGATATCTTTTGAGAACCGGACTGCAGTGGTGCACATTTCTAATGTGCAGTTAAAACTTGGTGGAAAGTACACTTGCCATGCTCAGAATGAAGCTGGTAGTCAGAAATGTACAGCAGTATTGGCAGTAAAAGGTGTGTAGTAATTTGTGTAACGCTAATTTGCATATTTATATTATGCCGTTTTTTGTTTTTTTGTTTTTTTCTTTTTTGCATAGTTGTTATTATTAATTTAATTTGTAGTCATCTGTTTTTCCTCAGTATTATTTTTCAGTTATCATATCCACATCATAGCTCTTTTTGATTTAGTGCTATTTTTATGTATTCATATGAATTTTATTGTAATTACAGAGCCTGCAAACATCACAGAGCAAGCCAAGTCTGTCAGTGTTACAGTAGGTGATCCTGCCACTCTAGAGTGCAGGTATTCTGGTTCTAAAGTTCTTAAAGCAAAATGGCTAAAGGATGGCAAAGAGCTGGCATCAGGCAAAAAATACAAAGTACAGAGCACAGATAGAAGCTCCATATTAAAAATTCTTTCCTCTGAGAAGAGTGATGCTGGAGAATATATATTTGAGATTTCAAATGATGCTGGAAGCAGCAGTTGTGAGGCAGTTGTAACTGTTTCAGGTTAGTATGTTAGAAAAAATATGGAAGTTATTATTGGAAGTTTTAGATCAACATTTCAGATCAATTTAAAAATAAAACTGTCTTATTTCCTATTCACTGTAACAGATCAAATAATCAAGCCTTCCTTCACAAGAAAATTTAAGGAAACGGAGAGTATAAAAGGATCTTTTGCACAGTTGGAGTGTCTGGTCTCTGGATCTCTTCCCATAACTGTTACTTGGTTCAAGGAAAATAAGGAGATAGAGACAGATGAGAAGCACAAATGTATATTCTTTGAGAATGCGGCATCTTTGGAAATCAGTCGTCTTGATAGTTCAGACAGTGGCAATTACACTTGTATCGCTAAAAACCAAGCAGGCACTGTTCAGTGTTCGGGCATGCTGAAAATCAAAGGTTTGCAATTGACTTTTATGAGTGACGATTTAATTTATTAGTTTCAGTAAATTTATTTAGCTTTTCAGTAAATGTTATCTTTCTTTAATCCGTAATAATAAATCTCCCTCTTGCAAGCAGAACCTCCATCAATCATTGAGAAGCCTGAATCACAAGATGTTATACCAGGATCCAAAGTGCAGTTTAATGTGCTTGTGTCTGGAACACCACCACTGACCATTAAGTGGTTTAAGGATAAGAAAGAAGTTTCATCAGGAATTGACTGTTCAGTTCAGAAAAACGACACTTCCAGCTCATTTGAGCTCTTTTTTGCTAAGCCTTCAGACTCTGGAGACTATGTCTGTGAAATAAGTAATGATGTTGGATCAGATGCTTGCCAAGCGACGCTCTTCGTGAAAGGTTTTCATTAAAATGATTTAAAAGAACATTTCTTGTACCTTTGTTAAATGCTTAAAATAAGTACTTGATTTAATTTCATTTTTTTCAGAACCCCCCAAATTTACCCGCAAACCAGAAAAAATTACAGTGGTAAAACCAGGCCAATTGGTAGTTTTTGAATGCCAGATTACAGGCACTCCGGAGATAGACACCTACTGGTTCAGAGATGGTAATGAAATAAGTCCAAGCGACAAGCATAAAATGTCTTTTGTCGATTTTCTTGCACGGCTTGAGATAAGTAGCAGTGATATCAAAGACAGTGGCGTGTACTACTGTGAGGCCCGGAATGAGGCGGGCAGTGAGAGCTGTAGTATGGAACTAAGAGTGAAAGGTTAGTATATAGTGCACTTTATAGGCATGTTTTATTATAATTTTTTTAATTAAAATATCTATAGCCAGAACATTTGAGCTGTTTTTATACCAAGCTTATTTCTTTTTTCAGAGCCACCAGTTCTTGTCAAGCCATTGAGTCCTCTTGAGGTTGTAAATGGCTCAAATGCATATTTTGAATGTCAGGTAAAAGGCACAGTTCCTTTTGAGGTGACTTGGCAAAAAGATTCAAAGGATATCAAATCAAGCCATAAGCATGTAATTTTGCAGAAGAATGGCTCTATAATGACTCTTGATGTACAGAAATGTGATGCTTTAGATGTTGGAGAATATCAGTGCGTTGTAGCAAATGAAATTGGGAGTTGTTCAAGTCAGACTACACTCAGCATAAAAGGTTAGCTTTGAGTTTGTTTGATATCTGTTTTATATATTTATGATTTTATTTCTCTTCACCCTGTTTAACATATTTTGCACTTCCTATCAGAGCCTCCATCTTTTGTGGAGAGGATTGAGAATGTTGTCACAGTTCTTGGAAAAAAGGTTGAGTTTAAATGTGTTGTAAGAGGATCACCACCTCTGTCCATACAATGGCAGAAAGATGAAAACTGGATTTTGGAGGATCCTTTAATTGAGAGGACATTTGAGAACAATATTGCCACTCTGAGAATCCCTGTGTGTGAGTCCATTCACAGTGGAAAATACACCTGTCAGGCTGTGAATGAGGCTGGGCAAGAGAAGTGTTTTGCTACACTTGTAGTACAAGGTTGGTTATTTTTGCAACTGCTTTTTGTAGCTGTCTATCCTAATCACGTGCTATTATAAATATAATTGTTATGTTATCCCCAGAGCCACCTCAGATAATTGATAAGCCAGAGGAGATTAATGTCACTACTGGAGATCCAGTAAGCTTTGAGTGCAAAGTTACAGGCTCTCCTGAGCTGAAAGTCAAATGGAGTAAAGATGGCAAGGAAGTGATGCCTTCAAGACAGCACAGCCTCAGCTACATCAATAATGTCAGCCAACTTAAAATTCAATCTGTCCAATTGGCAGACACAGGGACTTATGTGTTTGAGGTTTCCAACCACATCAGTACCTGCCAGTGCAAAGTGACTTTAAATGTGCTAGGTTAGTCTTTGTTCATAATTAATGGAATAATTAGTATTAGTTGTATTTTAGTGATATTTATGATATTTACTTTCTTTGTCAGAGCAAATAATCCCCCCATACTTTATCAAACCTTTGATGGAGATGGAGGAAATTCTGGGCACAAATGTTCAAATCGGATGCAAAATATCAGGCTCACTTCCCATAACTGTGGAGTGGATGAAGGATGGAACTAAACTGTCAGGAAGAACCAAACATAAACTTCTTCAGCAAGACAACATCGTGTCCTTGGAAATCGAGTGTTTAGAGAAAACTGACACTGGAATTTACACTTGTAAAATTACAAACAAAGCGGGCAGTTGTGAGTGCAGTGGTACACTGAGAGTGAAAGGTCAGATGGTTTCTGTAGTATTTAGTAGTATATTTCATTATCCTAAGATCTCTGATGGCTGCCGGTTTCTTAACAGATATATTTGTCTTTCTTTTCCGTTAATTATTTAGAGCCACCAAGCTTTGTGCTGGTTCCAGAATCACAGGCTGTCATACCAAATACCACTGTTCGCTTTAAGAGTACATTTAAGGGAACACCTCCCTTCACAGTGAAATGGTTCAAAGATGACACTGAGCTGATTTGTGGACCTTCCTGTTTTACTGGCCTGGAGGGCCTCTTATGCTTCCTAGATCTTTTTGCCGTTGGAATATCACACAGTGGAACTTACTCTTGTCAAATAAGCAATGATGCTGGTACCGCTAAATGCACCACAACCTTGATGGTTAAAGGTTGGACCTCTTTTCAAGTACCATTATCAACACTCTTCATTATCATTCTTTTTCAATGCTTCACCATTTGCATTTTCTTGTCTCGCTTACATAAACTGTCTGTCTGCCTTTCACCATCATCTTACTTCATTACGCTTTACTCCCATTCAGTCATCATCTGCCTCTTGCCATCTGCCATCTTTTTGAAACCATCTTCAGTGCTCCATTTTATATGTTACATGATTCATTATGATAACATGTTGTAATTTTGGTTTTACAGAACCTCCAGAGTTTGTACAGAAACTTCCAGCCGCAAAAGTTGTAAAGATGGGAGAGCCACTTCAGCTTGAATGCAAAGTTACTGGCACAGCTCCTCTGAAAATTAGCTGGTACAAAAATGATGCAATACTCAGTGATGGTGGCAACTTGAGAATGACTTTCGATAACTCCGTGGCAGTCCTTGAAATTTTCACATCCAGCTCTGAGGACAATGGAGTCTACACCTGTGAAGTCCAGAATGATGCTGGAACTAAGAGTTGCAGTACCACACTTACAGTCAAAGGTTAGATGGTGGATGGATCTTTCATTCACTAGTTTAATGCTTATGCCTTTATTAGCATGCACATTAACTGACATGGGCTATATGTTTCAGATGTGTTTTTTTTATTATTATTTTATGTGCAGTCTCACTTTATATTAGGTGGCTTTAACTACTATGTACTTACATCAAATTACAATGTACTTATTGTGTTCATATTGTATGGCAAAACACTTTTGCTGATATTGAGGTGGGATACGGGTAAAGTTAGGGACAGGTGTGGTGGTATGGGTAAGTTTAAGGGTAGGGTAAGGTGTAAGGGAAGTGTCAACAGTGTAATTATAAATGAAACTACAGAAATGAATTACAGATGTAATTACATGCAGGTAATTTTATGTACACAATAAGTGCATTGTACCAAATGATTAATTTAAATGTTAGTACATAGTAGTTAAGGCCACCTAATATAACGTGGGTCCTTATGTGCTTTTGTATTTTTTATTAGTTTTTTTATATGTTAATATTTAGGTTTATTTCAATTTTAGTTTTATTTATTTCTAGTTAGTAATTTTAGTACTTCAACAGTTTTTCATCTAATAATATAGCTTTATTAATAGTTTTAGTTCTAGTTAATGATAATATATATTATTTATTGATTTAGTGATCTTTTATTGTTTTTAATATGCATAAGTGCGCTCTTTAATTTAAATTACTTTTTTGTAGAACCACCAACTTTCCACAAAGTCCCAACACCAGTTGAGGGGCTGAAGGGCAAAGATGCCAGTCTTAACTGTGAGCTGAAAGGCTCAGCACCTTTTGAGATAACCTGGTTAAAGGATAAAAAACAGTTAAAGGAGAGTAGAAAGTATAAATTTGTGTCTGAGGGATGCTCTGCAACTCTCCACATCCTTGGACTGGAAGCATCAGATGCAGGGGAATATGAGTGCAAAGCATCAAATAATGTTGGAAGTGATTCCTGCCAGGGCACTGTAAAGCTAAGAGGTCAGTAAGACAGGAGTTTAAAGTAGTAAATACTTGTTTTACACTTTAGTTATTTGACTCTTTGATGACTCTCTTCCTGGCATTCAGAACCACCATCGTTTGTGAAGAAATTATCCAATACGACAGCCATCTCTGGTGAAGAGGTGGTTTTGTTGGCAACAGTCAGAGGTTCGCAGCCTCTGACTGTGTCTTGGGTTCAGAATAAAGACCACATTCTCAGAGATGGTGACAACAGGAAAATTACATTTGAGAATAATCAGGTCACTCTGAAAATATTTAAAGCTGATTCTACCACTGCTGGAAAATATACATGTCAGCTGAAAAATGATGTTGGAGTAGCTGAATGCACAGCAAACCTAACAGTCCTAGGTTTGTAAGAATAATATTTTTACCTCTTAAGTACATTTAATCTTTTGAAATCAATTATGTAAATTACCTTCTTTTATGTAACCTTGATGCTTCTGAATTTCTAGAACCTGCAGCAATTGTGGATAAGACAGAGTCAGTCAGTGTAACCGCTGGTGAAACCGCAGCCTTAGAGTGCACTGTATCTGGAACTCCAGAACTTAAGCCAAAATGGTACAAGGATGGTGTAGAGCTGTCTTCAGGCAGAAAATACAAAATCACCTTTTCAAAAATGATCTCCAGTCTTAAGCTATTGTCAACGGAGAAAAGTGATACTGGAGAATACACATTCGAGATTAAGAATGAAGTTGGCAGTGATAGCTGCAAAATGGACCTCACTGTTTTGGGTCAGTAATGTTAAATATCCTTGTTTATAATATTTGTTACAATCTTAGAATTGCTTGTGATTCCTTATGAAGCCAAAAGTTGAGTATGTTGTTTTTGGTCAAACAGACAAAATCGTCCCTCCTTCGTTCTCACGAAGACTGAAGGACACACAGAGTATTGTTGGCAAATCTGTTGAAATGGACTGTAAAGCTTCAGGGTCTGCACCTCTCACTATCTCTTGGTACCATAATGAAGAGGAGATTAAAAGTGGGCCGAACTATGAGATTACATTCACTGAGAATACCTGCATATTGAAAGTGCCAACTCTGAAACTTTCAGACTCTGGCACATACAAATGTAAAGCAGTAAACAGTGCAGGAATGGCAGAGACATCTGCTTCCTTGATAGTTAAAGGTTAGTGTTTGACTGTAGAATAATTTATAATAACTAAGTCATCTAAATCTATTGGTTAAACCACATTTCACAACCTTTTCCCTGTCATATTTGCTACAGAACCCCCCTCTTTTGTGACCACACCTCAACCTGTGGAAGCCCTCCCAGGCACAAATGTCACCTTTACAGCAACCGTTCAAGGAAGTACCCCAATGAAACTTAAATGGTTTAGAGGCAGCGAGGAAATAGTGTCTGGGAGAAGCTGTGAGATTGCTTTAAGAGGAGATACAGCAACTCTAGAGCTCTACAACATTGATAAATCTCATGCTGGCGAGTACACTTGCCAGATCATTAATGATGCTGGGAAGGAAAACTGTCCTGTTAACCTTTTTGTTAAAGGTTAGTTTTAATTGATTTAATATATGAGTAACAATTTCTTGTATACTTGTTATAGCAGAACTTTGTTTTTCACATATATATGCCATTTTCATTCAGAGGCTGCACACTTTGTCAAGAAGCTAAAGAACCTCTCTGTTGAAATGGCCAAGACACTGATACTTGAATGCACATATGTGGGAAGCCCAAAGATTCTTGTGAAATGGCATAAAGATGGACAGGAAATGTACTCCTCTTACAAGTACAACATTACAACCACTGAGAACTCCTGCATCCTGGAGTGCCTAAACAGTGATAAAGAGGCTGCTGGAAAATACACTTGTGAGGTTTCTAATGATGCTGGACACGACACTTGTGAAGCAGCAGTGTCCATTTTAGGTTTGTTATTGAGTAGATGTGCTCAATATAAGCTACTGTGAGAGAGTATCAAAACGTGCATGCTTGTCTTTATGGAATATCTTTTGTCACTTTTAGAACCACCTTTCTTTATTGAGAGTTTGGAGCCTATGGAGGTCACTGCAGGTGATGCAGTTTGTCTGAAATGCCAGATTGGTGGCACTCCTGAGATTAAAGTGTCATGGTTCAAGGCAGATGGCAAAGTGCGTTCTTCTCCGACCTGCAAGATGGAGTACTTCAAAGGCACTGCCTGCCTGAAACTAGCTAAAGTTGCCAAATCTGACATTGGTGAATACACATGTAAGGCAGAAAACAGCATAGGATCTGCCTCTTCCAGCTGCCACTTAACTGTACAAGGTGATGCAAATTTCTTTCTAAAGCTCTGAATCTGTCTCTTAAATGACTCTAAGGATTCGTCTGCACTGTGTAACCACTATCAATGTATTTTGATAATTTTTTTTCTTTCCAGATGTGAAAACACCACCTTCTTTCCCTAAAAAGATTACTAGCATTACACAAGTTGAAGGACAGTCTGTCCAGTTTGAGTGTCGTGTTGCAGGATCCTCTCCTATGGAGGTCTCTTGGCTCAAAGATGGTGAAGCTCTTAGGAGCGATTCAGAATACACAATGTCTTTTGATGATAACTCTGCTGTCCTAAAGATAGCCACGGGTGAAATGAGACATTCTGGTGAATACACTTGTGTTGCTACTAATAGTGTTGGAACAGCTTCTTGTAGAGCCAAGCTCACACTTCAAGGTCTGTTTATCTCTTTCATATTGTTCTCTTGATTAAATGAGTTTCATGTGTTGTGAACACACTGAAATGGATGTTAACTTGTCTATACAATTGTACTGTTATCTCTATTTAACTCCACAGAACCAAGATATCCACCTGTGTTTGATGCAAAGCTCATACCTGTGGATGTGACAGTGGGAGATACTGTTGAACTGGAATGCCACATGACAGGATCATTGCCTATAAAAGTCACTTGGTCCAAGGATCACAAGGACATCCGCACAGGGGGCAATTATAAGATATCGTGTGTGGATAACACCCCACATTTGACAATTTTGAAGGCTGATAAAGCAGACTCCGGTCGTTATTCTTGCCATGCTAGTAATGATATTGGGAAGGACTCTTGTTCCACAGAGGTTTCTGTGAAAGGTATTTGGTCACTGCTTTTCGTTGTGACTGTGTCTTCATTGTCTTTATTGTCTTGGGATTGACATGTGGTGCTTTATTTATTTTACATTTGTGTCTTCCATTCTTCATGCCTTTGCCTTTGCAATGTTTTTCTTTGCTTGCAATAGGTCAACAGGTGGCACTGTTGAGAATCTTTCACAAATTCTTTAACCAAGTTTCGGTATATGCATTTAGATAGAAGAACCACTTTGGTCTATCATATATGTCCTGTCTAACAACACCTCTTTTTATTGTTCCTATAGAACGCAAAATTCCACCTAGTTTTACCAAAAAGCCTTCAGCAACTATTGAGGACACTGAGGGCAAAATGGTGAAGATTGAGGGTCGTGTAGCTGGATCACAGCCACTGACTGTCAACTGGTTTAAAGATGGCAGAGAAATCTTCACCTCTGACTTTTATGATGTAACCTTCAAGAGCAGCCTGTCTGTCCTGTGCATCAAAAAATCTCAACTGTCAGATAGTGGCACATATATGTGCAAAATCTCCAACGAAGCTGGCACTGCCTCTTATGAAGTGTCAGTTCAGATTACAGGTATACTGTTGGTTTCCATGTCAAGTTTTTCTTTTCTTGTTATAAATGTACTATTTCTTATAAAAAGTATTGTGGCACTACCGTGGTACAATGATGGTATCAGAATTCATTATTCTTGGAAGTACCTTGGTAAATACTATGGTAGTCCCATAGTACTTTCTTGTAAAAGATGTATGTAATACATTAAATGTGAAATGTCCCTTTTATAAATTACTTTTTCCCCCCTGAATACAGAGCAAAAGGTACCACCAAGCTTTGACTTGCCTCTTAAACCAGTGACTGTGACTGAGGGTGAGACACTTACACTCAGCTGCCATGTACGTGGATCTCCTCCTCTAAAGATTCAGTGGATGAAGGACAGACAGGATCTTTCTTCATCTGCAAACACTAAGATCACATTTGTTGATGGCACTGCCACATTGGAGATGATCCGTGTATCTAAAACAGATACTGGAGATTATCTCTGCAAAGCAACCAATGAGGCTGGTAGTGAGTTCTGCAAGTCTAAAGTCACTATCAAAGGTATTTTCTTCTGTGTGTGAGGAAAATAATGGTTTTATCGTTCTTTGTATTTTTATTTTTTTTTGGCTGCTTTTATATTCCTTTGATTTTTGATTTTTGATTTGCTTTATCCTAACCTTTTCATTCTGTTGGCAGTTTGCCAATATCTTCTAGTTATTATTTATCTTTCATTAATCTAATTCTGTCTTCTGTTTTTTTTCTTGGCCTGGCAACAGATTACTTTTGTCAGGCCAAGTATATGCTTGTTGCTTACAAACAGGTCACAGTGATTGTTTTGGCATCCACTGCTTTGCAAATGTTTTATTGCCATTCTTATTCTTCCTGCAGCTGTGCTTTTTGAAAAAGTTCAACAGGTCTTGAGTTTTTGTTGTCTAAAATTATTTAACCCTGGTTCTTGATTATCTTTAGCTAAAAATGTATGTATCTCACTGCAAAATTCCATTAAAAGTTTCAGAGAAACCAGGAGCTCCTGCCCCAGCACAGGCGGCACCTTCACCACCACAAGCAGTTAAAAAGTTGGACAACTTGTTCTTTATTGAGGAGCCAAAGAGTGTCCATATCATTGAGAGTAAGTGACGCTCATTTTCCTTTTTATGGGTGGACTGTATTTAAATGTAGAAGTGTTATTGTAGCTTTGTGTGATTTATGTTTTTACAGAAGGTACAGCTACCTTTATTGCTAAAGTTGGTGGCGACCCCATTCCCAATGTGAAATGGATGAAGGGCAAGTGGAGGCAGATGACTCATGGTGGTCGCATCAGTATTGAACAAAAGGGCCAAGAAGCCAAGATGGAGATCAGAGAGGTGACCAAATCTGACTCTGGCCAGTACAGATGTGTTGCTTCAAACAAGCATGGAGAAATTGAGTGCAGCACAGACTTGAATGTTGATGAGAAGAAAGGGACAACTTTAGAAGTGGTCAAACTGAAAAAGTAAGTGTGTAAAATTGTAATCCATCTTCAAGAACCCCCCTCCACCAACATTAGTTAGACATTTTAAATGAAATGAAATGACTAAATAAATACTTATTACCTAGACTTCAAGTGGTTCAAAATGCAGCTGCCATGCTCCTGCCAGGCTCCTGACTGGGGTTAAGAATTATGAACATATCACACCCATGTTAATGTCATTACCCTGGTTCCCGGTCCTATAGGATTGAATTGATTTTAAAGTCCTTTTAATGGTTTACAAATCTCTAAATGCTTTAGCACCTTCTTACCTTACTGGTCTTTTGTCGGAATATGACTCAGGGAGGTCTCTGAGATCCTCAAATCAGGGACTATTAGTGGTTCCAAGAACAAAACTAAAACTCAGAGGTGACTGGGCATTTGCAGTAGCTGCGCCAAAATTTCGGAATCGTCGGCCAGTTAGTATTAGGGCTGCCAGAACTGTAGGTAATTTGAAATCAAAACTGAAGTCTTATTTGTTTGAAATAGCTTTTAGTCAATGATATAGTATCATTATTAGTGTTTTATTGTCTGTTTTTATTTTATTATTTTATTGTGTTTAATGTTTATGCTATGTACAGCACATTGGTCAACAGTTGTTGTTTTATTTAGTCCTTTATATATAAGTGGCATTGACAAATAAAGTGACATTATTATTTACATGGGTTGTTATTAAAGCTAGTAGTTTTTTTTAATGATTCTACAAACCCCTTGCAATTGTGCCATAGGAAAGTAGGGTTCAGGGACCTCTAGCTTTGTGAAACACTACTTTAATATGATAACTAATAAACTATACAAGATTGCCATTTTTTTAACTTTTTTTTTTGTTTGTTTGTTTGTTTGTTTTTTACACAGGACTCCGTCAAAGCAGAAAAGCCCTAAAGAGGACAAGGATATTGACATTGTTGAGTTGCTTAGAAATGTTGATCCCAAGGAATATGAGAAATATGCTCGCATGTATGGCATCACAGACTACCGGGGTCTCCTTCAAGCTATTGAGTTTCTGAAGAGGGAAAAAGAACAAGAAAGTGGAAGACCAGTAAGATTGAGTCAGATAACAGTACAACAGCATCAGTTCCTTTGGTTGATGAGACCAAGCACATTGTTTCTGTATCAATTTATGATACATTACCTAAGGTCACACTTTAGATGAGGGTCCAATTCTCACTATTAACTAACTATAACTTTTGCCTCAATAAACTCCTTATTTCTGCTTATTAATAATTAGTAAGGTAGTTGTTAAATTTAGGTACTGGGTAGGATTAAGGGATGTAGAATATGGTCATGCAGAATAAGGCATTAATATGTGCTTTATAAGTACTAATAAACAGTCACATATTGTAGTAATATGCAAGCTAATAAGCAACTAGTTAATAGTGAGAATTGGACCCTAAACTAAAGCGTTACCTTACCTAATTATCTCCCTGACACATTCTAGTGTCACTGCACTGCAAAAATTTCAATTGATTCATTATAATACTCATTTTAATTGGTAATCCTAATAGTTTAGCTTAAATTTACCATCTCAAAGAACTTGGTCCAGGAAAGCTTTTAATGACACCTTTCAGGAACTTTCAAATCAGAAATGAAATTAAGTTATATTAATTGTTTCACTGCTTGGATTTATTACATTACAGGAAGTGGAAAGTAGTGCACGAGAGTCTGAGGAAGATTTGGCTAAACTTGTTGCTGATTTGCAAAAGAGGATGGAACAAACAGAGGTTTGAAATCTAATTTTATTATTTGTATTAAATAAGTTACTGCAGACAGCAAAAATGTAAAAGATGCATGAATATCATTGTATTATATAACAGACTTGTTTCACAACAATCTCTTAGGCAACTAGGGTATTACCTAAAATTTTCCACTTTGGTTAGTGTCCAAATACTGTGTCTAAATACTTTGTGGAGCCACTGTATGTCATTAACAGAATTTTAATGTATTATTTTGTTTTTTATGCAGCCTGTCACTGTGATACGTGACATCACAGACCAGACAACTGCTGTTAAGAAGGAAGCTGTGTTTGAATGCGATATCAAGATTAACTACCCCGAAATCACACTATCCTGGTACAAAGGAACCCAAAAACTTGACAGTGGTAACAAGTATGACATCAAAATTGTGGGTGATCGTCACATCTTAAAGATTAAGGATTGCCAGACAAGAGATGAAGGCAATTATCGTATTGTGTGTGGCCCACATATCTCCAGTGCCAAACTGACAGTGCTGGGTATGTAGCAACACCATTTGAGTCTCCTTTTAGGGAATGCAAAACTATATCTTGTACTTTGTTTTTTTTACAATATTGACTCTTATTCTTTCTGCAGATGCTGAAGTGGAACAGCGTATGCAGGATGTGGCTGGTAAGGAAGGCCAGACTTGTACATTGACATGCCAATTCTCTGTACCTAATGTAAAAACCCAGTGGTTTAAAAATGGGAAGCTTTTAGAGCCTCATAGCAGATATACATTTGCTGTGGCCAATTACACTCAGAAGCTCTCAATCAAAGATGTTAGACCTGAAGACCAAGGAGAATATACCTGCAAATATAAAAATCTTGAAACGACTGCAAATCTTTGGATTGAAGGTTTGTATAGATTAATTGAACTGTCAGACGTATGATTACTGTAAATTATGCCATCTACTAACCTCTTCTATCATCATCTGTGACTACTTCTTCACCACTGATGGAAAAACTCTTCTTATTTTAAATGCCAGGGATATTTTGTCTTCACATTTTCCTGGCTTTCTTTAATAGCAAATCTTAACAGACTGTATTAGGCAAAATTTTACAAAAGGTTCCACATCGGATTCAGTCCTAATCATCCACCTTGCGTTATCTTTTTCTAGCCGAGCAAATACATTTCACCAAACGCATCCAGAACATTGTGGTGCGAGAACATCAATCCGCCACTTTTGAGTGTGAGGTGTCTTTCGACAATGCTATTGTAACATGGTATAAGGACACTTGGGAGCTTAAAGAGAGCCCCAAATATACCTTTCAAAGTGAAGGGCGACGCCACTTCATGATCATCCGCAACGTTACCTCTGCCGATGAAGGTTTGTGGAGTTCCAGTGCGGGACCATTTTTCGTTTTATTAATATTAAATAAGAAGGCCCATTTAACCAAATCAATAATCCTTTAGGCGTGTACTCGGTCATTATCAGATTGGAGCCCAGGGGTGAGGCTAAAAGTACAGCTGAACTTTACCTGTCAGGCAAAGGTCGGTACAGCTGTCGTGCTCCAGCATTTACTTAACTAACAATCTCTGGAATATCAAGGCTCCTTACATTTATTTTTTCTATTTTTTTTTTCTCTCAGAAATTGAAATAGAAAGTGTACCTTATGGTAAGTATGTGACACTTTTTTTTAAAGACCTATAGTGCACATTGACAAATTTCACACAGTGCATTAATTGATATAAGTAAAATTAAGAATGTTAAATAACACCCACACAGACATCCCAGATACATCAATACAAGTGCCTGAATCATCTGCGTTAACCATTGAAGGTAAGGTTGGGATTTTGTGTAAAATTACTTCTAAAAATACATAAATCCTTATCCTCAAAATAAGAGAGAGTTACTCACACACTTATTATTTTCAAAAAGCTGAATCTTCCATGGAATATTACCATTATGAAGAAAAAATGGAAACACAAGGTAAAACTGCATTATTATAAGAATAAAACTAACTTTTCATCCTTTTCATATAGTATAATTTACTAAAATTTACAAAAATCACTTCAATTAACTTAATTTTCATTAATTAACCATTCATCTGTTCAACAACAACAACAAAAAAATCAGAAGAATAACACAATGGTGTGAGTTGTGTTTTGTCTGTTCCCCAACATCTTGCGTGAAATAACCAAATAACGTTAATATTTAAAGTATTCGTCTTCTGACACGTGTAACAACTTTTTACTATTCACCAGAGTATGTGAGCTGGACAGAGGAGAGTGTTGTAGAGGAAATATCAGTCACAGGTATTACTGAGAGCTTTTGGGTCAAAAAATAATTCACCATGATGTTCTAACCCTCTTTTCACTATTGTTTGCTCACATGTTATATCTGTGTCGTATGTATTTCTGTCATTCATATGAAGTTACTGTATGTGTTGTTGTTGTGTGTTGTCATTCATTTACCAGTCTGACTTTGTTAATATGTGTAACTTTACCAGCTTTTTTTTAAGATTTTGTGTTGTTATATGTTTCTCCAATGCCAATTATTATGGTAATTATGGCAATTATCTTAAGGACTTTCTTTGTCTCATCAGCCCCAAGGGTCCCGATCGAAGAGGCTGTTACTAGAAAAACCTTGGGAATGAGAGAGGAGGCTCCAACGACAGGTACTGAAAGAAAAAACAGCTCACTGCTTTACTACTTGTTGGCAAACACGCTTGCATTATCTTTACATCGGTCATGTTTATGGGTGTGTTTGTAAATTTGTGTTGACTTTCACGTCCTTAGTTATGTCGTGTCATCAATGTTGTTTGCTGTCAATGTTTGTGATATTTGCTTCTGTGGCAGCTGCAAATTAATAAACTATTTGTATCATAATAAATATTCAAATGAAATGTTGCACAAAAATGTATTTATTACATTACACATTTTTTGCTTTTTGAATATTTTCTTAATTTCAGCAATGCTTTGATGCTATTCTGTGTTGTGTGGATGTGTCAGTTCATCCATGTGTAAATGTCAATGATATCTCCTTAATTCTTGTTCTGGATCTCACGCATGGTTGCTCTCAAAGCTGAATCTACTAGTTTTAATATTATAGAATAATTATTCTTAATATTCTCAAAGAATTCAAGGAACCCGAGCCATCTAAACCAGTGGAGCTAAAACCTGAAGTACCTGTGAAAGGTATGCAAATGTCTGTCCAGTGTGCTCCAGTGTTTTAATCAATTTCTGTTTGTCAAAAGAGCACTTAAGAAACTTTCTTCTAATTCTGTCTGTGATGTCAATATTCTGTTGTAGTGTAATTGTTACAACATTTGTAATCATTTTTTGTCCAAAAAGCCAAAATGCCTGTGGAAGAAATAGTTACTGCAGTTACTGTGCCAGAGCCAATTGAACGCCCCACAGCAAAAGGTATGCAAAGAATGCATGCCAATATTTGCTGTTCTGTGTCACATTAACTGGTTATTAATGTGTGCATATACACCTCTTAAGCTGATCAAGTCCTTTTTTTATGTCCTCTTGTGAATGTAGACATTTTGTTTATATATGTTATCCATGCATCAACTTTTTGTGAACAAATTGACAAAATCAGACAATTATTTTCTTGTTTTATGTTTGGTATCTTTATTGATGTCAAGTCTACTTGTTCTTGTTCTTATTGCATGCAGACAGCGAATCTTGTGTCTGTCCATTTTTATTTATCTTGTTGTCTTGTATTTTTCTCTGTTTGAGGGTATGATTTAAACTGTTTCACACTGCTGTTTTCATTTATATCTCAACTCTTCTGAAACACTACAAATGTACTAATACCAAAATATGTGTTATATGAAGAAGTGCCACAGCCAGCAGCACCTGTAGCTCCTGCACCTAAACCCGAAGAGCCTAAAGCTGCACCAGTAGCTGAGCCCAAACCAGAACCAAAGCCCAAGATTGAACTTAAGCCCGAGCCCAAGCCCGAGCCTGAGCCTAAGCCTACACCTGTGAAGAAGCCTGAGTCACCCCCAGCTAAAGGTACTGTTAATTGCTTATGCTTCATGTTGTCTTGGATTCTTGTCTACAAGATTTTCATATACCCGTCTTGTTGTTGCAATTGACCAGTTTCCGTTAGGAAGTGCATTGAATGTGACACTGTGTGTTGTTTGACATGTGCTTGTAAACAAATCATTGCATGTTCTTTAAAGTTCTTGTGGAGGAAAAGAAACTAAAACCACCAATTCAAGAGCCACTAAAGAAAGTGCCAGCTAAACCTGAGGAAGTCATTGCAGTTCCAATTGAAGAACCTCCAAAGAAAGGTATTGAGTCACATGTTTTCTTTTGTGTGTGTGTTCTTTATTAACTAGCCACACTCTTATGAGTGCAAGTCACTCGCATGACTTGCAGTGGCTTTTGTTTGTCAATGTCTTTGTCCTGCAATTATATTGTTTTTTGGTGTACGTTTACTTTTATATACTGTTCATTGATTCTTGTCCAGCTTCCATTAGGAAGCATGTTTTATGTGATGTTGTGTGTTCTTTGACGTGCTTATGCAAATGAACCTTTAAACAATACAATGCATGTTCTTTAAAGTTCTTGTGGAGGAAAAGAAAGTAAAACCACCAATTCAAGAACCACAAAAGAAATTACCAGCTAAACCTGATGAAGCCATTGCAGTTCCAATTGAAGAACCTCCAAAGAAAGGTATTGAGTCACTTTGTTTTCTTTTGTATGTGTGTTCATTTATTAACTATCCACACTCTTATGAGGAACACATGACTTAAAGTGTCTTTTGTTTATGCCAGTGTCTGTGTCCTGCAATATTATTGTTTTTTTGATGTACACTAATTATTATATACTGTTCAGGGCTTCTTGTCCAGCTTCCATTAGGAAGCATGTTATATGTGAGACTGAGTTCTTTGGTGTGCTTATGAAAACAAATCTTTAAACTATACAATGCATGTCCTTTAAAGTTCTTGAGGAGGAAAAGAAACCAAAACCTCCAATTCAAGAACCACTAAAGAAATTGCCAGCTAAACCTGATGAAGCCATTGCAGTTCCAATTGAAGAACCTCCAAAGAAAGGTATAGACTTACTTTTTGTATGTAGGGCTATTTCTTTATAATCTTGCCACAGTCTTATGAGGAACACATGACCTTACTGTGGCTTTTGTTTGTCATTGTCTTTGTCCTGCATTATTATTTGGTTTCAGCATATTGTTCCTTGCTGATGCTTTATGTTGTGTGAGTTTATTTTTCACTTTTCATATACCTGTCTTTATTGTTGCAATTGTCCAGCTTCCATTAGGAAGTGTATTTTATGTGGGGGTTTTATGTGTGCCTATGAAATTAATCTTAAAACAATACAATGCATGTTCTTTAAAGTTCTTGTTGAAGAAAAGAAACCAAAACCAACTATTCAAGAACCACCAAAGAAAGTGCCAGCTAAACCTGACCAAGCCATTGCAGAAGAACCTCCAAAGAAAGGTATAGACATATAGGTTTTGTATGTAGGGATATTTTCTGTTGTATTCGTGTTTCTTAAAACAATACAATGCATGTTCTTTAAAGTTCTTGTTGAAGAAAAGAAACCAAAACCAACGATTCAAGAACCAACAAAGAAAGTGGCAGCTAAACCTGACCAAGCCATTGCAGTAGAAGAACCTCCAAAGAAAGGTATAGACATATAGGTTTTGTATGTAGGGATATTTTCTGTTGCATATGTGTTTCTTTATTAACTTGCCACACTCTTAAGAACTCTTGACTCACGCTGTGTTTTGTTTATGTCATTGTCTTTGTCTTTGTCCTGCAATATTATTGGGATTTGGTGTATTCTTATTTGCAGCTTCTACCATATCTTATGTCTTGATTTCTTATGTATCTTAAGTCTTGTATATTTAGTTGCATTCATATCTGCCTATCTTTCACTCATCTTGGCTCACTCTTAAAACAGTGCGATTTGAAGCATTGTTCTTAATTTTAATATTCTTTCTAAGTGCAAGAACCTTCCGAGAAGCCAGAGGCCTCTCTGATATTGGCTACACAGAGAGAAGACTTGATCGAAGAAAAACTGCCTAAAAAAGAGACCGTTTCTACCCCTAAAAAGCAGGAAATTGTGCCTCAAAAGGGGGAAATTGTACCTCAAAGGACAGAGGTTTCTCTTCCTGCTAAACAGAAAGAGGAAATGCTACCCAAAAAGAAAGATGTTACAGCAAGAAAAGATGATGGAATTGATCCTCAAAATAAAGAGGTCCTACTTCCTTTTAAAAAGGATGATGAAATTTTACCTAAAAAGAAAGATGTCCCTCTTCCTGCTAAACAAGACAAGGAAATATTACCTAAAAACAAAGAGGTTCCTCTTCCTGCTAAACAGGATGAGGAAATATTACCTAAAAAGAAAGAGGTCCCTCTTCCCGCTAAACAGGATGAGGAAATATTACCTGAAACGAAAGAGGTTCCTCTTCCTCCTAAAAAGGATGAAATTGTACCTCAAAAGAAAGATATTCATCTTCCTGCTAAACAGGATGAGAAAATATTACCTAAAAAGAAAGAGGTTCCTCTTCCTCCTAAAAAGGATGAGGCAATTGAACCTAAAAAGAAAGAAGTCCCTCTTCCTCCTAAAAAGGATGAAATTGTACCACAAGAGAAGGAAGTTCCTAAAAAAGATGTACCTCAGATTATGCCTCATAGGAAAGAGATACTCCCCACACAAATTTCAAAGAAGAAAGAAGAAAAAGAAATGTTCTTCATAGAAGAAACTACACTTCTACAGAAGGATGTGATACTTTCCGCACAAATTTCAGAGAAAAAAGAAGAAAGCAAAGAGATTTTCTTCAGAGAAGAAATTACACATCTACAGAAGGAAGTATCCTTTATACCAAAACTGGAGGAGAAAGAAGATATTTTTCCTAAAAAGAAGGAAGTAGTTGCTGTCATTAAAAAAGAAGAGGTCATAATGCCTCATAAGAAAGAAGTTCCTGTTCCTGCTAAAAAGGATGAAGAAATTGTACCCCCAAAGAAAGAGGTGACCCCTACAAAAGGTACAATGATATCAGATAACATCTGATTTTCTTTTCTTCTTATTCTTTACTTTCCTGTCTTAGAAACTATTTTCTTTGAAAACATATCTTTAACTATTTTATTGTACTAATTTCTTAGTGTATGTGTAGTCCCATATATGTTTGTCTCTTGTCCTTTTTATTCTTCTTCATTAACCTCTTACCACTCGCTAGAGTGATCTCTTGATCCTATAGATGTGAATTTTCACTTACATATTTCTTAAAACTATGCTAACTGAAAATTAAATACTCTCTTAAGTTGTTTTGGATTCAACACGGACAGAATCTCCAAAAGAAGAACTGCAAAGAAAGCCGGATACAATTCTTTTTCCACCAAAGAAATATGAGAAGACTGAAGGTACATAAATCAAACACCACTGGATTCTTTGTAATCTTTTTTATTTGACATTCTTCTTCTTTTGAACATCTTTTTCTCTTGAACATCTTCTTTGTCTTCATATTCTGTTTAAATCCCATGGGGTATACTAAGTACAGCCATATTTAATGTCTTTCAAGTGGGTGAAACCAAACCCCAAAATGTCCAAACTACATAAACACCACAGATCACTTGGCGTTTAGAGTCACGCACCCTGTTAAAGGTACAGATTACGTAATCCTTATAAGAGAATTTGTGTACATTTGTATAAAATGTAATGGCTCTTAAATTTAATCTTTCTTTTAAAGAGTTGCTTAAAAGCCTGAGACAGTATTCATTCATCAAGTTATTTTTCAGCAAAAAGACACATTTCTGACTTTTTGTATTAAGTATACCCCGTTACCATATTTAGGATTCGTCTCCATTACAAACGTATTGTCTTTCTGTTATCTATGAATCTCTTGGTTCCACTGTTGGGTAAAAAAATCTTCACAATTTTTCACCACATCCAAGATCTTCACGAATCCACTTCTGTCTTGAGGAAGGATGAAGTCATGCCATCAGACAATCGGCAAACTGCAATGAAGACAATGCTAATGGAAGAAACTTCTAAAGAGCACATCTCTCATCAAAAACCTGTATCACATGCAGAAATATTGTATGACAGAAGAAAGAGCACAGAAATTGATAGTTTACACATTTCAAAACTGGAGGATTCTGCAAAAGAAAGTATATTGTCTTCAGAAGAATTTAGTATGAGTGAAACATTTTCTGATGAAAAGCCATCTAGAACACTTTTAATGACAGGTAAGATAAAAAAAATTAATAAACAGTGCTTACATTATGATTTCAAAATGATCTGAGATGATTTGACATGATCACAGAGTTTAGAGGAATTGCATCTTTTATAAGGTGCAACCCCTCTAAATTCTCAGTGATCAGATATCTCCAATGTCAAAATAATGAAATAAGAAGAGTTGTTTCAAAGCCAGAGACAACATTAATCTTCCACATTCTCCTTTTACAGAAGCTATTTTTCAACATTATTCTTTTGAAGTGCAAGAACCTTCCAAAAAGCCAGAGGTTGCTCAGTTATTGGTTACTGAGAGAGGAAATTTAATTGACATAGGTTATAAGAAACCAGTTGCTGCAGATAAATTAGAAGATATAGAAGGCAAAGTACCTCAGAAAATAGAGACTGATGCTGGTCACCAAAAAAAAAAAATAGCAGACAAACTTCCTAAAAAAGATATTGTCGTTGGGCCTAAAAAGGAGGAAATTGTGCCTCAAAAGGAAGAAATTGTACTTCAAAATAAAAAGTTTGCAGTTTCTACTAAAAAGGATGAGGTTCTTCTTCCTCTCAGAAAAGATGAAGAAATAGCAGTCCAAGACAATAAGGTTGCTTTTTCTCACAGAAAGGATGAGGAAACATTGCCTAAAAAGAAAGAGGTTTCTCTTCCTCCTAAAAAGAAAGATGAAATTGTATCTAAAAAGAGAGAGGTTGTTCTTCCCCATAAAAAGGAAGATGAAATTGCTCTTCAAAAGAAAGAGGTTAAACAGGCAGCAGAAATGTTACCTAAAAAGAAAGCTGTTACTTCCAGAAAGGATGAGGAAATTATGTTTGAAAAGAAAGAGATTGTTCTTCCTCCCAAAAAGGAAGGTGAAATTGCTCTTCAAAAGAAAGAGCTTCCACTTCCTGCTAAACAGGATAAGGAAATGTTACCTAAAAAGAAAGATGTTTCTCCCAGAAAGGATGAGGAAACATTGCCTAAAAAGCTAGAGGTTCCTATTCCTTCTAAAAAGAAAGATGAAATTGTACCTAAAAAAAGAGATGTTGATATTCCCCATAAAATGGAAGATGAAATTGCACTTCAAAAGAAAGAGGTTCCTCTTCCTGCTAAACAGGATGAGGAAATGTTACCTAAAGAGAAATATATTCCTCTCATAAAAGATGAGGAAATTTTGCCTAAAAATAAAGAGCTCCCTCCTTCCCATGAAAAGGAAGAGGAAATCGCACCTCAAAAGAAAGAGGTTCCTCTTCCTGCTAAACAGGATGAGGAAATGTTACCTAAAAAGAAAGATGTTTCTCTCAGAAAGGATGAGGAAATTGTGTTTGAAAAGAAAGAGATGGTTCTTCCTCCAAGAATGGATGATGAAATATTGCCTAAAAAGAAAGAATTTCCTCTTCCTCTTATAACGGACGAGATTATTGTATCTAAAAAGAAAGTGGTTCTTTCCCCTCCCAGGGAGGTAGAGGAAATATTACTGAAAAAGAAAGAGGTTCCTCTTCCTGGTAAAAAGGAAGAGGAAATTGTAACTATCAAGAAAGGGGTTTCTCATAGAAAGGATGAAAAAATTACTCCTCGAAAGGAAGAGGTTATTTTTCCTCCCAGAGTGTATAATGAAATATTGTCTAAAGAGAAAGAAATCCCTCTTCCTTCTAAAAAAGAGGAAATTGTACCTAAAAAGAAAGATGTTCCTTTTCCTCATAAGAATGAAAACACAGTAACTCAAAATGAAGCTCCCACACTGACAGCAGAAGTAGTTCCACTGAAAAGGAAGCAGGTTGTCACTTCTTCTATAACAGAAGAAACTGTGCCTCAGACAAAAGAGATAAAGTCTACACAAATTTCAAAGGAGAAAGAAGAAAGTACACTTAAAAGAACAGAAGTTGCTCCCTCTCTTGATAGGGAAGAAATTACATGTCTACAGAAGGAACTGTCCCACATAATTAAACTGGAAGACAAAGAAGATGCTTTGCCAAAAAAACAGGTTGTTACATTTCCTAAAATAGAAGAAGTGCATCAAAAGAAAAAGATCTTTTCTGAGCCTAGACCACAGGAGAAAGATGTTGAGTCTAAAAAGAAGAAAATGGTTGCTGACAATATAAGTGCAGATGCTATAGTACCTCAAAAGAAAGAGGTGACCCCTACAAAAGGTATAATGACATTAGTGTATTTCTCTTATTCTAAAAGTTTTCTTTGAACTTCAAATCTTTGAATCTTATACTAAGTTGTTTATATGTCTGTGTGGTCTTGTATGTCACTTGTCTGCTGTTATCAATATTTATTGCCACAATATTTATTGACTTCTTACAATTACATCAAGTTGGATACTGCCAGAGGACAAACAACACAAAACATTCAGAACATTTATTTTCTTATTTTTATTTTATTTAATTTTTTAGTTTTCTGACTAACCTCTTCTTTGTCCTGTCTTGAAGTCATAAATAAAGTTATGACTCCTGATCTTTAAGTATGTGTGTTCGTCATTTTCCCTGTGTAAAATTATTTTATATTATTTTTGTTTAGTCTAATGGTAAAATGGCTAAAATTGGGTTTATAATAAAAAATGTATTTGTGATGTAAAGTGGCAGAACCAGAGAAGAAACCATCTCCAGAAAAGATACCATCTCTAGAGAAGACACCTGTTTCTGTGAAAGATGTGGCACCCCCAAAAGGTACAATGGGGATTCTTCAACAAACTCTTTTTGTCATACTACATTTTATGTTTCAGTTTGTCAAATTAATGGGGTCTAATGTGGTTTTGTTGTTTGTCCTGTTTTTGTCAAGTCAAATCTTTCATATCTTGTACTCAGTTTTATTATTTGTTCATAACATAACACATTGAAATGTATAATTTTCACAGTTGAAAAGAAACCATCTCCAGAACCTGAAAGAAAGAAAGAATCTTTGCCAGAGCCTCAGGCAAAGACAGTTTCCCCAGAAGGTACTTTTTTGTTTGATATGTATGTGATATGTTTTGTCTAACAACCATAGTTTGTTTCTTTAGCATATTTTAACCTCAATAGAGGGTCTTAACATACTGTACATTTGCTGTCATGTTTTTATGTTGTTCTGTATCATTTGTGTTTTGTGTGTGTTGCTGTAACAAGATTGGTTTGTTATAAGTCTCAAACTTAAAAAGTAAAAAGTTCATGCTTAGTGAACCACTCTTAGTAAGAGTAAATAGTAAATTGTCTTTAATTTATCACAATTTTGTGTCGTTAAGACACAATCTCTTTGGGGGTGCTTAAAACATGTTCTGTCAAATCTATGTGAATGCATGTTGCCGTTGTTGTTGTTTTCTTAATATCTCTTAGTTCTTAATATTGACTAATTTCCACCACAAATATTTTAATATTTTCTTACAATAGTTACTTAAAATATAAGCTAATATAAGTATTTTTCTTGTATCACTTGTACAATTTTAATCTATAGAGCATCATATGCAGTAATGTCCTGAGAATGTTTTGCACATTACAACTAAAATGACTGATTTCTTTATTTTAACATATGAATATAGTGTAGATTTAAGCAGAGCATTTCATGTGTTGTATGTCATGATTGTAATGTCTGTATGTCTATTTTTTAACCTCGATAGAGGTTTAAAATACTCTGTTCTTTCATCACATTGTAATCTTAAATGTCTTTCGACTTAAATTGACATCAATCAACACACTTTATTTTAAGTTAAAGAGGTCGGTAAGAAAGCTGAAGATAAACTCATCGTTAAGCCCAAAGAAGAGAAGACAATTCCAACAAAAGGTATTATGGTAACCACAAGTCCATATCCCTGTAATGTGCTGAGAAGGAATGTCTAGTTCAGAAATCTCATCATGTCTTTGAAATTCCTTTTGAAGTACCTACACCTAAAGAACCAGAGAAACCAAAGCCTGCTCCAAAGGAAGAACCGGTCCAACCAGTGGAAGGTACTGAAACAGAAACCGAAACTCTTCTTCATAAATACTCCCACTGTTTATAATATATCTTTAGGGAATTATTTTTCTTGAAAAAAAAAAGTGTTAATAAAAGGTAGGTCATAATCTGCTTCTCAATGTAGAAACTTTGTAATTATGTGCAGTAACGTCTGTCCAGTTGTGTCTTCTATGTGTTTCTCTTATGTGTAAGCTATTAAGTGAATGCACTTAATAGCATCCCCTTTCCACTTAATAAAAAGAGGTGTCTTATATAGCAGGTTAACTCACAACCAGTGAAACAGATTTAATTTAGACACTAGATAAGAAATATTGTTATTGTAACTTGTTTTAACTTTTTTGTGACCACATTTCTAAATCAGATGGTGAAAAGGGACCAGTTTCTGCACCTGGACCGGGAAAAAAAGGTAAGAGCACTTAAAAAGTTAAAATCTTAAAAATATTTTCTTGCAGATGGATAACTCTTTTCAGATTAGACGGTCTTTCTAATTGTACTTATGATGTTATTTTGAATGTGGTTATGTCTATTAAAAAATGTTGTATGTTGTCAGTTCCACCTTTGTCTGTTATTGATTGTGTCCTTTAGTCTTGTATTATGTTTTGTCTTGTCATAGTTTGTTGTACTTGGAGGCCAAAGGATGTCAATGTGTTAAATGTGCTGTGGTTGGTTTTTTGTATGTACTGTTCACTTTATAATGCAATAAATTTCCAAATCTAAAGGCAAAGTCCTTAAAATAAAGGAACAAGAAGGAAGATTTGAAATTCCTACCTTGAAGAAAGCTACAAGAGTATCCAAAGATAAAGACGAAGATCAAGAAATGGTCAAACTGAAGAAAGTGCTCAAACCACAAGAGGAGGAACATAAAGAAGGCCCAAAAGTGTATGCTGAGGCTCACACTGAAGTTATCATAACTGAAAGTTATGAGGCAGAAATGCATTTTGAGACTTATGAAACTACCAAGAGAGTTGAGAAAATTCAACCTGAGGTAGACAAAAAGAGGCCTGTTGAACCTGATCAAACATCACCTCAGATAAAACCAGAAAACGAAGTAGAAGAAAAAGCAAAGACGACGACAATAGGAAAGGTTCCAAAAAAAGATACACCAGAGGAGCCTGGCTTAGCACTGAAAAAGGTTAAAAAGTTACCATTAGACAAAAAAGAACAAGAATCTGTCAAATTAAAGCCATTCGAAAAACCTGTAAAACCACCAGTTGAAACTGAAAAAGACACCAAAAAAGATGAAAAAGGAAGAGAACCTACAACTTTTGACAGAAGTAGAGAGCCAGTTACTTTTCAGAAAGGAGAACGACCTGAAAAGGATGAGAAGCCAAAAGAACTTGATGTCCTCACGAAAAAAGAAGAGCCCTCCTTTCCTGATAAAAAGAAGCCAGAAGAAGTTGCCGGTAAAACAGTAACCAGACCTCCAAAAGATGAAGCACCTTCAGATCCTAAAGAGAAATTACTTATAGGTAAAGGTAAAATTCCTTCTAAAGATCAGGAGCCTGAGAAGGTTCAACTAAAACCATTTACGAAGAAACCTTCAGCTGGGTCACCAAAAGAAAAGGAGGTTCCAGAGCCAAAAGAACAAAAACCAGTTGAGTTGTCACCACTTAGTAGAGCACCAAAAGATGAAATTAAAAAAGAACCAAGTATTCCACCAAAAAAAGTTGACAGTCAAGAAACTCCAGACAAAGGTAAAGAGGTTCAGAAGATACCAACTATAGTACCCGTAGAAGACAAAAAGATGCTGCCTAAAAAGGTTACCCCGGTAAAGGAGATTACACCAAAGGAAGATGAGAAGAAGCCTATAGTCACCAAAAAGGGTATTTTACCCAAGGAGGCTGAGAAGAAAGAAGAAATAATTCTAAAACCAGTAGAGCGTGCAAAGGGTGGTGTAGAGCCTGAAAAGATTCCTTCGCCTAAGGTTGAGAAACCAAAACCAGCTGAATCAGTTCCTGTGGAGAGGAAGCCTAGTGGGGATTTGGCAAAGAAGCCTAAGAAAGTTTCACCCAAAGACTCAATTGAAGCTGTTATCTTGAAAAAAGTACCTTTGAAGGTTTCACCTAAGGAGGACAAATCTGAAGAAACTCTTCCGATTTCTGAAGTAGAGGAGATACCAGTCCTAAAGGAGCTGTCTCCTGGAGCTGTACAGTTAAGAAAAGTGTCAACCCAATTTGAGGAAGAAGTGTTTGAAGAAGAGTTTGAGGTTGAATTTGAAGCTGAAGATGAAGAAGAAGCATGGGGATGGGAGGTTGCTTCTCGAGACAGTTATGGCTCAGAAGGCTCTGAAGAAAGATATTTGGAGGAAGGGGCACTTGAGACTCCTGGGATGCCAGGGGGTAGACGAGGTGAGAGGGTGGCTGTGAACCACACCAATGAATGCCTCATTTTCCGTGCTATGGAAACCAGCCCCCATTGCTATTTATTTTCTTCCCAGATAATACATTCATGTCCATCCACATAAAACTGCTAAATCTTGTCTGCTGCCTTCTTCATCTTCTTCAATTTTCATTGTGGCATGTTTGTTGTATTTTAATGTCTTTTCATCTTGTTTGTTGTTATCTGTGTGTCTTCATTGATCTATGAAATATAATCACTGGTGGTAGGAATGGTAATTGTTTTTGGATCATAACTTGTCATCTAACTTCCCATTAATTTGAAGCATGATTTTATCATCTTCATGACCCTTCATTCCCTATGTTTAGTATTAGTATTTTTAGTGTTTCTTCATTACTTCATTACATTTTAATACAATTTTCCACGTCCATGAATTGGAAATAATGGATTTTTGTTTGTTCAGAGGGAAAGCCTAAAGAGGAAGCTGGAAGAGGCAGAGGCTTGAAACGTATGTTTATTTAATAAATTGCTTTTATTTATTTATTTTCCACTAGCCATTTTAAACCATTTATATATTCACTCATGACATCTCTGGAAGGAATGTATCTGTATGAAATGTGCTTAATAATAATTTCTTCAAGTGTAAAGTTTTAGCGAAATTAATCCTCTTTTTACATTACAGCAAGACAAACTCCTTCTCCTGGTGATGGTGGAAGGGGTAGAGGCCTGAAGCCTGGCGCTGGTGGTGACAAACCTCCAGGAGATTCACCATTTGGTTTCCAGCTTAAAGCGGTTCCCTTGAAGTTTGTGAAGGAGCTCAAAGACATTGTGTTGCAAGAGGCTGAGTCAATCGGCTCCTCGGCTGTATTCGAGTGTCAGATCTCTCCATCAACTGCTGTCACCACCTGGATGAAAGATGAAAGCAATCTAAGGGAGAGTCCAAAGCACAAATTCACATCTGATGGCAAAGACCGCAAACTGCAAATCATTGACGTACAGCTTTCAGACACTGGAGAGTACACATGTGTTGCAAAGCTTGGCAACAAGGAGAAGACCTCAATAGCTAAACTTATTGTTGAAGGTAGTGTGCTGATTATGAGTAAAATATGAATATACTGTCATCTTATTTAAAAGATATATACAAAAAACAATACTACATAAATTGTGATTTTCTTCTGTTTATTTATTTTTTGATAGAGTTACCAGTGAAGTTCACAAAGACTCTGGACGAGGAAATGTCTGTGATTAAGGGACAGCCAATGTACCTGACTTGTGAGTTGAGCAAGGATAGGGACGTGGTCTGGAAGAAGGACGGAAAAGAGCTGCAGCATATTGCTGGCAAAATTCAAATCAATGTTATTGGACTGCAGCGCTCTGTGACGATCCAAGACACAAATGATGATGATGCTGGTGTTTACACTTGCGAGTGTGAGGACATCAAGACACAAGCCAATGTCAAAGTCATTGGTATGCATATGGGCATCTTTATAGTTATTCACTTTAGCTATTAATAGTTTTGTACCAAAAATGACTAAACTAAATATCTACCTTTGCAGAAATAATCAGAGATTGGTTGACAAAACCTTTGAGGGACCAGCATGTGAAACCAAAGGCTACTGCCACATTCAAGTGCGAACTGTTCAAGGACACTCCCAACTGGAAGTGGTTCAGGGGAGATGAAGAAATTCCTACTGACCCTACAAATAAGGTTGAAGTGAAAAAGGATGGAAAAGATATCACGCTTACAATCAAGAATGCTCAACCTGATGATGTTGGAGAGTATGCCATAGAAGTTGAGGGCCGCAGATATGCAGCAAAACTCACTCTTGGAGGTGTGTTAGACAGACTTTTCATTTATTACCTTTTGCAGAATATTGTTTTTGTATTCCCTTAAATACTATTTTTGATTGTCAAAATTATAGAGCGTGAAGCTGAGATCTTGAAGCCTCTTGCTAGTGTGGAGGTGGTCGAGAAAGGGGAGGCCAACTTTGATACTGAAATTTCAGAAGATGATGTGCCTGGAGAATGGAAACTTAGAGGGCAGGTTCTGACAAGATCACCGGTAAGATCATATATAATTGAAGGAGATGCATCATTTTATATAGGCTGCTTTACATAATTAATTTTATAATTTTTCATCCTCAGACATGTGATATCAGAGCTGAAGGAAATAAAAGATTCCTGACATTGAAAAATATTCAACTTGACCAGGCTGGAGAAGTCTCTTACCAAGCTTTGAATGCCATCACCAGTGCAATGCTAACAGTCAAAGGTATGTTGATGAGCACAAAATGCTTGTCTGAACAAGAAATGCAGTATTTATAAACTGAAGAGGGTGAAAAATAACTATATTGTGATAACTATTATTCACACCCATAGAAATTGAAATGGACTTCACAGTCCCATTGAAGGATGTTACTGTGCATGAAAAGAAACAGGCAAAGTTTGAGTGCACAATCACGAAAGATGTGCCTAAAGTCATGTGGTTGAAAGGATCTGATATTGTAACATCAGACCAAAAATATGATATCATTGATGATGGAAAGAAACACATGTTGGTCATAAACCACTGTGAATTTGAGGATGAGGGAGAATACACTATTGAAGTGTTGGGTAAAACGTCAACAGCCAAACTGACAGTTGAGGGTAAGTTTTCATTCAAGCAATATTTCAGTCACCATAGGGGTACTCTAAAAAATGTGTTTTGTTCACAAAATCACCTAGCTAAAATGGTTTTGCAATGGACTAACACATTATAGGTATGCGGCTGAAATTCATCTCACCGATATCGGATCAAACTGTTAAGGAAGGTAAAACGGCTCGGTTTGAGCTTGAACTGTCCCATGACAATGTACCTGTGACATGGTACAAAAATGAAACAAAATTGCATCCGAGCAGAACTATACTTACGCATGTTGATGGAAAGAAACATATACTAGAAATCAAGGATGCTACTCTAGATGATACTTGCCAAATAAAAGCAGAGGCTAAAGGATTGTCGACAACAGCAAACCTGACGGTGCTAGGTAACTTTTCATATATATATATGATGATGGTGGTGGAGGTAAAATAAGTGGTCTTGAAATCTGTAATCTAGTGAACATTAACTAAACAATACACATATAAAGCTGTTTTATTCCACAAACTACATTACTGGTTCTCTAAACTTTTATTTTTTAAATTGTATTTACTTTAATATAGAGGGAGATGCCTACTTCACAATTAAACTGCAAGATTACACTGCAGTTGAGAAAGATGAGGTCAATCTTGACTGTGAGCTCAGCAAAGACGTTCCTGTGAAATGGTTCCACAATGAGACTGAAATTAAAGCCTCCAAGATGGTTACCATGAAAGCTGAAGGCAAACGAAGAATCCTAAACATCAAGAAAATTGAGGACAAAGACAAAGGATTATATGTTTGCGACTGTGGAACAGACAAGACTTCGGCCACTATGAACATTGAAGGTCAGTGTTTAAGGTTATGGTCATAAAATGCAAATGTAAATACTTTTTTTTGCTCTAAATTGCCCTACAAAAATGCCTGTAACGTTTCAGGTTTTTTTTGTTCTATATAAATAATCTCCTTATCTCTCTCTCTCTCTCTCTCTCTCTATATATATATATATATATATATATATATATATATATATTATTTTTTTATTTGTATTTATTTCAGCTCGTGACATCAAAGTGGTGCGACCCATGTATGGCGTTGAGCTCTTCGATGGTGAGACAGCACGTTTTGAGGTGGAAATCTCAGAAGATGATGTCCATGGCCAATGGAAACTGCAAGGAGAAGTCCTCACTTCATCACCTGTAAGGATACTGAAACGATTTGAAATGCTGACAGATGTAACGTTTATATGAACGGCTTAATTGTATTTTTGTCTTTGTGGCAACAGGATGTTGAAATCATTGAAGATGGAGCTAAGCACATCCTAACTTTGTACAACTGCAAAGTGTCCCAGACTGGAGAGGTTTCATTCCAGGGTGCCAATGCAAAATGTTCTGCCAATCTAAAAGTGAAAGGTACATCATGCCTAAATTCATTGTTTGATTCTCGATCAGTGGTTCTAAAACTTTTTCCTGCAAATGGCAGACTTCATATGTTGAATGAAAAGTGTGGAACTCTGAATTACTATGAATTACTCTTTTAAGCTTGCTTGCTACATACATACACACATAATTAAATTCTTTATTTTTGACCACTATTTTCTAGACTGCTGTTTTGTTCTTTATTTTTTTTGGAATTAACTACAACAATAAACACTTTATCATGAATTATTGTTAACACAATCATTATAATTAGTTAATTAATCAGTTTATTAATTAATTGTGGGTGCTTGTAAATTTTACTTATTTAAACCTTAAGTATTTTTTTAACAAAATCGGCTCACAGAGCACCGTTTGAGAGTCACTGTTACAGATTATTGATGTTCTTTATATATTTTTTGCAGAGCTTCCCATTTCTTTTGTAACACCTCTGGCTGATGTACATGTATATGAGAAAGATGAGGCAAGGTTTGAGTGTGAGATCTCAAGACAGCCAAAGAGCTTCCATTGGTTCAAAGGACCTCAGGAGATTACAACCGATGATAAATTTGAGGTACTTCAGGAGGGCAAAAGACACATTCTGGTGGTCAAATCTGCTGCCTATGAGGATGAGGCTAAGTACATGTTTGAGGCTGAAGACAAAAGAACATCTGCCAAGCTTGTTATTCAGGGTAAGGGGAGAAAATAAATACATTATTTTAAAAAAGAATTTGTAATTTTTTTCATAATATTCTAAGCAAAGACTACTGCCAGATTGAATCATGTGCTTGCATATTTTACCAGGCATCCGTCTTGAGTTTGTCAGACCCATTAAAGATGTCACTGTTAAGGAGCGTGAGACTGCAGAATTCAGCATCGAACTCTCTCATGAGAAGGTTCAAGTCACCTGGTACAAGAATGACGTGCGTTTGCATCCAAGCAAAGTGGTGCACATGTCCGAGGATGGCAAGATCCATACTCTGTCCTTTAAAGAGGTGTCTATTGATGACACATCTCTCATTAAAGCTGAGGCCCTTGGAAAAACCTGTGAGGCAATGCTCACTGTACTTGGTAGGTGTTAAAAAATTAGTAGACACTTATTATAGTATCTTAGTGTGCTAATAATTAATTACATTCTATTTCCTCTTGTGTATCAACAGAGGGAGAACCTTACTTTACTACCAAGTTGCAGGACTACACTGCAGTTGAGAAGGATGAGGTTGTCCTGATGTGCGAAGTGAGCAAATCATCTGCTCAGGTGAAATGGTTCAAAGATGGCAAGGAGATCACTCCCTCTAAGAATGTCCTTATCAAGGCTGATGGAAAGAAACGTATCCTGACAGTAAAGAAGGCCGAGAAGGCCAACATTGGCGATTACGTGTGTGACTGCGGCTCTGACAAAACAGCAGCCAAGCTTAGCATTGAAGGTATGTACTTAATGCACTTTTGTGGGTTTTTTAAATTCTATATACTGATTGATAGATTAAATGTATAAAACCACTATGAACTACTATAGCCTAGTCTCTACTCCTCTCCTCTTCTTTTCTTTGCAGAACGTGATATTAAGGTTGTCCGTCCACTGTACAGTGTGGAGGTCACAGAGACAGAGACTGCTCGTTTTGAGACAGAAATCTCTGAGGAGGATGTTCATGGAAACTGGAAACTCAAAGGAGATACCCTGCACCAGTCACCGGTAAATTTCTGTTGCTCCAAAACACCAAAGAGGGATTTCTCAATAGTACATTAGCATAACTTACAAATGCTTTTTGGACATTTTGATGTTAATCAAACCTATAATTTGAGTTAACCTCCTGGGTGCCACTGTCCTTGTACGAGGACATTATATTTTAGTGAATTTCTCTGACACCATACATGTCACAGTCTGGATGTCCTGTAAAGAGCTAATTCAGAGCTTTTCAGAGATACCATTTGTTTTGAGGTTTCACCAAGACAACAACTTCTCCTTGGTCTTTAAAAATGACTGAATGATCAAATTTAGCACTCTTATGGAAATATGATAATATATAGCAATATTTTGTAATTATCATTTAAATCTGACATATTTTAAAATTGTTTGTTATAAATCAACATCTCAGGAAAATGTTATGGGGTTTCTAATCAAAATATGACTTTCTGTTAGGCATTGATTTCATACATGTCCTCATTGGAGGACACCAGGACTTAAAGCATGTTTATCAGGCATTGAATAGGTAAATAGGGAAAGAAATTACACATCAATTTTCCTATAAAATATTAAATGCTATTATGAAAATGCTGCCAACTATTACTCCCATTATTACACTTCTTTTTTCATTATATGTCGCTCCAAGAACACATTAATATCTAAAATAGATACAGTGTATAGATACATTGCATTGAATGGGGAAACCCATTTATGGCTATTTTACCCACATATTGCATAAAGTAAAATGGTATATCAATTAATTCCGTTATATCTTTCACAGCATAGTTGAGAATCATCTTTAAACAAAGTTTGGTTTAAAAAAATCCTGAATCCAGAAAATTGATTGGTGAATGATAAAAAACCTATACATGTAATTTCATGTAATTTTATTTTTTAAAGTCCTGGTGTCCTCGTAAGTGGACAAATTGATTTTTTTTAAAATTATATTTTATTCATATGTTATGCCTAAAATATCATTTAAAAAAACTCTAAAACAATGTAATGACATGAAAAAATACTAAACTCGAAAGACTATGTTTTCCTGGGTCTTAGGAGGTTAATTAGAATAATTTAATTTCAAATGGAATCCTAATAATGAACTGTATTAAAGGAATAGTTAATGCAAACATGCTAATTCTGTCATACACCATGTTGTTCTAAACTTATATGTATTTTTCATTAATATTGCATAATAGTCTTTTCACAAAAGCACCATAAAATTATAAAAGTAGTAGGTACTAACTTTGCACTGTGTGTGATGAATAGATTAAAATTTAAGCAAAAAATAAAGTAATTTGTGGCTTAGAACATTTTCAATTTAAGGTAAACTGTTCATTTAAGAGCTTACTGTTGGGCTAAATTATGTGATTTTATTTGAATTATTGTGAATTGTTCTCTGTGCTAAAATGATCTTTCAAGCATGTTTTTCATTTTATTTATTAGGACTGTGAAATTAAAGAGGAAGGCACCAAGCACATGCTTATCCTTTACAATGTCCGCATGGATATGGCTGGTGGCGTAGACTTCAGTGCTGCTAATGCTAAATCAAGGGCTCAGCTCAGAGTTAAAGGTGAGCACGATGAGTACGATTCCTTCTTAGCATATTTTGGATAAGCCAGAGAAATTGAATATCAGTGGACAGACCAGAAACAATTTGTGTTGAGTCACAAAGACAGATGATATGTGCTGCTCTGGAAAACAGTATGTGAATTGAAGGCAGTTAAATTAGTTGGCCACTGCAGTTTATCATTAGCTCATAAATTACTCTGACAGATGTCATGTAGTGATAACAGGGTGTGAAAAGCATTTATTATGGCAGGGATTAATGTTTTACAGATAGGCAGCCAAACTATTTTTTGTTTAGTTTTTTTTTAATACTCATGCTTTAGAAACAAGCAGGGGACACTGTTATGATATGCCACTCCTTAACCATGATGTGGGATTTTCTTTTTTTTTTGTCTATTATAATTTTACTTAACATGTAACATTCTCCTTTTCCTGGAAAATTCCAGCAGGTTGATTGACAGTAACATATTTCCGAGCAGGGTGTCGTTACAGGGGTGGGCTAGTGGCCAATCAGGTGTTGCGGTTATTTTAGAATCTGCATGCCATATCTAGAGAAGCTCTGTCAGTGATTGGCAGAGGCTTAACAGACCTACCTCCAATTTTTTTTCTGACCATATACATCTTAAGGAAACTCAGTATGCAAATGAAGTAGGCCCCCCAACGTAAGTCCCTCTCTTGCTGAATCCCACTTGTCCTGGAGGCTTACAGGCTCCAGAGCAGTGGCCTGTTGTCAGCGGGAAAGCGCTATGTGGATTTGTAGTTAAGGGATTACCAGTGTCTCTTGGAACTTGGAGGTGACTAACAATGTCTTCTCCTGAATCCAAAGCACGAGTGATAGGCCTCTTGAAGCCTCTCAAGGATGTAACAGTGACAGCCGGAGAGACTGCAACCTTTGATTGCGAACTGTCTTATGAGGGTATACCTGTGGAATGGTTCCTTGGGGGTACAAAGCTGGAACCAAGTGACAGAGTAAGTGTGCATGTTGTCATGTGTAAATGCATGCGTCATTTGTGGTTTTGGGGAAATCACTTTATTGTATATGCAATAATTGAATCATAGATGGATTAATCAATTCAAGATGGTCGCTCGGACCCTTCAGGTGATAACCTGCTAATGGGATACCATGAAAATCAGTTGTGGTAAATTGTGTTTAATCTCTAGGATTAAACATGTTTTGAATATTTAACAACTTAAGACATTTATTTTTCCTGCATTTTGCATGATAGTTCTTTACATTTTTTGAGTTAAATGCTTTCCTCATATAAGGACCTGGGGGATCGGGATACCAGTTGAGCATTTGATCCGGGTTTTGAGATAACACACAGGGCTATTCTGCTCTGCAAGCGTTCCTCTGGTTATTTTTAACTGCTTCAAGACTCTATGTGCAGTGGCAGGTGGCAAGAGGCCTTTTTTACAGACGTAGCTTGTATATACACATAACTATGTATTAATTTATGTGTTTTGTTAGAAGCATTTTAATGCGTTTGTTATGTCATTTGCAATGTGTGAGATCTTCAATAATGGCCTATTTTACATTATACTTAAAAGCAAATGATTTTGGTAAAAGGCCATACATTTTGTTGACATATAGCTGTGGTTCAAGATCTGTTTGTATTCCTGATATATTTGTATGAGAACATGATTCTTAGTACTAATGAACCCTAATTCTACCAGTTGTATTTATTTTTGGACAGACAGGTCTTTTAATTTCAGTGTATGTACTTTCTAGCTATTGCATTATATTCAGGAAAGCACTCGGTATTAGGTTTACAAATATACATGGATTTTATTATTATTGTGCGATTATTAAGACATTATAATGAATTAAGGAAGATGTTAGTTGTAAACAAATCATATACAACCGCTGTCAATCTTTTCATTCATCTTAGCTAATTTAGCCTTATTTGATGTTACACAAGCCAAATGTAAGAGTGTCTAAATAGACTCACAGGGCACATATTTGGGGCAGTAGAGGTGTGAAATTGAGAACAGTTCCTAGTGCTCAGCTGCTGATGTCTATTGCAGAGGGGCAGTAAATAGCCTCCCCCACCCTTGACACGGCAAGGGGTTGATTTATCAATTGGTTTGATTTGCACAGGTGGTGACCCGGGCAGAAGGCAGAACTCACATGCTGACCCTTAGGGATGTGAAGCTGACAGAGGCAGGAGAAGTAAAACTCACTGCAAAGGACTTCCTGACACAGGCTCAACTCATTGTAAATGGTGGGTGCCATTTGTTCACTATAAAATGCATATTTACTGTACTTCCACTCTCTTGCTAACAAGCATCACACATATTTTTAAATCAGTGCTCACGTTCAAGGCTAAGTAAATATCTATTCTAGTATTGTAATTGTATTGGTACTGTGCTGGTAATTATGAGTGCTCTTATTGGAGCTAAGGTGCTTCTCACCAACACAAAACACTCTTAAATGTGTAAGAAAGTGTCTTTCACTGTTTAAAAGAAAGATATATATATAAAATAAGTCTGCATTAAAATATTGGCACTGGAAATGATAACACTATTGTAAAAAGAGTGATTTAAATTAATACAACATAAATTAATTTGCTGCACAGAGCCTCCAGTTGAATTTACCAAACCTCTGGAGGACCAGACTGTTGAAGAGGAAGCCACTGCTGAACTAGAGTGTGAAGTCTCCAAAGAGAAAGCAGAGGTCAGGTGGTTTAGAGATGGGCAAGAAATTCACAAAACCAAGAAGTATGACATGGTTGC
Source organism: Rhinogobio ventralis (assembly GCA_039654625.1). NCBI lineage: Eukaryota > Metazoa > Chordata > Actinopteri > Cypriniformes > Gobionidae > Rhinogobio > Rhinogobio ventralis. The sequence continues at coordinate 9,263,190 of CM077197.1, forward strand.
TGATGGCCATAAAAGGAAACTTGTTATCCATGACTGCACACTTGATGACTCAAAGACATATACCTGTGATGCTAAACAGTTTAAGACTTCAGCCTTCTTAAATGTTGAACGTAAGTCAACCAGAATGAGAAAAATGTACAATTTAAATAGTGCTTATGAAAAAAAAATAAAACACTGAATTTGATTACCTTTTGATTTTCAGCTCCACATGTTGAGTTCACAAAGCCACTCCATGATGTTGAGGTCAAAGAGAAGGAATCTGCCAGATTTGAATGTGAAGTGTCTCGTGAAAGTGCAAAGGTTTGTTGTCTAATATTATCTAATATAAACTAACATTTAAACTTATTTTATCAGTATAATTCTTGTTAAATGTTAGACATTGTCATATAATTGTCTGAAATTGGCTTGAGAAAAATCTCATTCATCTGTATATTCCATTGTCCTTTTTGAATAGGTTCGCTGGTTCAAAGATGGCAATGAAATCAGAAAAGGCAAAAAATATGAGATGATTTCCGAAGGAGTAAAACGTATTCTCATCATAAGCAAGTCTGTCTTTGATGACGAAGCAGAATATGAATGTGATGCCAGGACCTCCAAAACCTCTGGAATGCTGACTGTCGTTGGTAAGTTATCCTGTTTATTTGTAGTCTAAACAGTCTTCAACAGCTTACTTTGAACAGTAGACTGATTTGCTTGATTTCTCTTACCACAGAGGAGGCGGCTAGATTCACAAAGAACTTGGCTAATGTTGAAGGCACTGAAACCGACAGTGTTAAACTGATTTGTGAGGTCTCCAAGCCCAGTGCGGAGGTTTCATGGTACAAGGGTGACCAAGAGTTGCCTGAAGTTGGTAGATATGAGCATATTGCAGATGGAAAAAAGAGAATCCTCATTATTAAAGGCCTCCGTATGGCTGATGCTGGAGAGTACCACTGCAAACTTTCGACCTCACAGACCACAGGGAACCTGAAGATTAATGGTGAGACTTTGTGTTGTCCCTGAAAATTAACTTTTTTTTTCTTATAAACTTTATACCTTGTTTCTATAAACTTGCTCTATATTTGTGATTGACATTTTTTGTTAATCTTTTTTTCTTACCCTTTTAGAACTTGCCGCAGAGTTCATTGCCAGGCCTCAAAACCAGGAAGTGGTTGAAGGTGAAAAGGCACAATTTGTGTGCTCAGTCTCCAAAGACACATATGAAGTGAAATGGCTCAAAGGAGATAAGGAACTTCAGTCAGATGACAAATATGACATTATTTCTGAGGGCAAAAAGAGAGTTCTTGTTATCAAAAATTGTGAACTCAAGGATGAGGGAGGATTTGTTGTCCTCATTGGAACCACAAGAGCCTCAGCTGATTTGACTGTGCTTGGTATGTACAGTATGTTGCTGGGTTTTTTTTTGTTTTTGCTGACAGAAATATGAAAATTCTGATGTTTTGCTGTGTTTTGTTACAGAAAAGCTTAGGATTGTCACTCCTCTTAGAGACATAAAGGCAAACGAAGGACAAGAATCTGTCCTCAATTGTGAAGTTAACACTGAGGATGCAAAGGCCAAATGGCTGAAGAATAATGAGACATTATTTGAAAGTAGCAAGTTCATCATGGTCCAGAAGGACAATGTATTCTCTCTGAGGATCAAAGACACCCACAAATCAGATGAGGCCAACTACACTATTACACTGACCAACCAGCGTGGTGAACATGCAAATAGCGCTGCCAACCTCACTGTGCAAGGTATGACACACGGATGTCCTTTATTTTTTATATAGTTAGTCGTTTTTTTTACTTTGAGTGTGAGAATCCGACTTATGTTGCAAAACTATTGACTTGAGACTGAACTTTGGATTCCAAAGTAGACAACACAAAAAAATTTGAAACATATATTCTCTGAATACTGCAACATTGTTTATATAAAGTGCTCTCTCATGAACCATCTGCCAAAAAAATATAAAATAACATATATTGTCATTTCTAACAAATATGACATTAATTGTCCTGCAAAAGACTTTATACAACTAACCTGCAGCGTGTAGTGAAATTTTAACTAAATGGATTTGAGACTTCAAATCTCATGCCCAGTTAACTTACTTATCATACACCTTACTTTCCACAGAGGAAGATCTTAGAATCATTGTTCCTCCTGAGGATGTTGACACACAGGAGAAAAAGACCATCAGCTTCTCATGCAAGGTGAACAGACTAAATGTGACAGTACAGTGGATGAAGGCAGGTCAGGAAATTACTCTTAGCAAGAGAATTCTATATCGTGTGGACAAGGACAAGCACATTCTGACCATTAAGGACTGCAGCCTTGCAGACGAAGGTGAATACATTGTAGTTGCTGGTGCTGATAAGGCCACAGCAGAACTAATCATTAGTGAGGCACCCACTGATTTCACCACTCAGCTCAAAGATCAAACCATCACTGAGTTTGAGGATGCTGAGTTCACTTGTGAACTTTCCAAAGACAAGGCTGAAATCAAATGGTACAGAGATGGCAGGGAGATCAGAGAAGGACCCAGGTAAGATGCATTGTGTTGTTCTGAGTGCTTTAGTTAAGGGTATTTTTTGTTGGTTTTAAGGATGTTTAATATGCATTTTATGTTTAATTTTAAGATACCAATTTGAGAGAGATGGCAAAACATGCAGACTGCGTATAAAGGAGTGCAGACCAGATGATGAGTGTGAATATGCCTGTGGAGTGGATGACAAGAGAACCAGAGCCCGTCTCTTTGTTGAGGGTAAGTTTGTTTCAGTGTGAAAATATCAGGAAATTTTTACATTTGTGATTTCCAGGCATAGAGAAGTCATGGAAATGAGTGGAATTTTAAATGGCCATTATGACTTTTTCACCTCTTTAGAAACCCCTGTGGAGATTGTCAGACCACCCACAGATTTGTTTGAGCCCCCAGGCTCAGATGTTGTGTATGAAGTTGAGCTCAACAAAGACAGAGTTGAGGTCAAATGGCTGAGGAATAACATGACTATTGTCCAAGGTGATAAGTACCAGATGATGAGCGAGGGTAAGATTCACAGGCTTCAAGTGTGTGAAATTAGGCCTCGTGATCAAGGCGAGTACAGAGTCATTGCCAAGGACAAAGATGCCAGAGCCAAGCTTGAGCTTGCTGGTAAGACATTATATATATATATATATGTGTGTGTGTGTGTGTGTGTATTAAAAATGAAATGTTTTACAAGCAAAGCACAATCAAATTCAATGCATGTTTACAATGCCCTGGTGTTTCTCCACAGCCGTACCAACAATTAAAACCTTGGATCAAGACCTGGTGACAGATGCTGGAAAGCCATTTGTTATGGCAGTTCCTTACAATGCTTACCCACATGCGGAGGCTGAGTGGTTCTACAATGAAATCAGTCTGCCAAAAGACAATATTCACACTTCTATCGACAGGACAGAGTACAGGCTTAAGGACCCTAAGAAGTCAGAGGAAGGCCGCTATAAAATCAGCATCCAGAACAAACATGGCAAAGGAGAGGCTTTCATAAACCTAAAAGTTATTGGTAAGTTATATTCATAGTATATCATTTTGTTTTAGTAATACATCCCAAGATTGTATTGTTGCTTAAAAATATTGCTGTTTTTACAGATGTTCCTGGGCCTGTGAAGAACCTTCATGTTGTTGACACTGCTGATGGTGAGGTCAGCATTGCCTGGGAAGAGCCTGAGAGTGATGGTGGCAGCAAGATCTTGGCTTATGTGGTTGAGAGACGTGATATCAAACGTAAGACCTGGACTCTGGCCACTGACTGTGCCGATAGCACAGAGTACTGTGTAACTGGCTTGCAGAAAGACTCCAAGTACCTCTTCCGTGTATGCGCACGCAACCGAGTCGGAAGTGGGCCCAATGTTGAGACAGATAAAGCTGTTCAAGCTAAGAATAAGTTTGGTAAGTCAAAAATATCTGAAAGTCAAGTTTTTGTGCACCCTAGCCAGTGATTCTAATTGTGTTTTTAATTGTACACACTCTAGATGTGCCTGATCCACCACAGAAAGTTGTTGTTGGAAATGTCAACAAGTTTAGTGCCACAGTCTCTTGGGAACCACCACTGTTCGATGGTGGATCTGAGATCACATCATACATTATTGAGCTACGTGATAGAACTTCTGTGAACTGGGCTCCAGTTATGGTGACCAAACCACATGAACGCACAGCTATCATTAATGATGTTATTGAGAACAAAGAATACATCTTCCGCATTAAGGCTGAAAACAAGGCTGGAATTGGCAAACCAAGTGCTGCCACTAACCCAGTGAAGATCATGGACCCCATTGGTTTGTAAAATCTCAAATATCATTATTTTAGCACACATGAAAGCTTTCACACGCAATATATGTATCCAATGTTTTGATTCACAGAGAGGCCAAGCCCTCCACTGAATTTGACACACTCTGAGCAGACAAAGGACTCCTGTCTGTTGACATGGGAGACTCCCTTAAAAAATGGAGGCACAGCGATCACTGGCTATGTCATTGAGAGATGTGAAGAAGGCACAGACAAGTGGCTCAGATGCAATGCCAGACTTTGCCCGGACCTGCTTTATAGGGTAAGTGGGCTAGCTTTTCTATCTTTGTCAGAGACAAACCTTTTTAATGCTATTTATGCATAGAAAACATCATTTATGGTGCAGTCCATGTTACATTTTGAGATTTCAGTATTTCCCCTATTCTAATGTCTTGTTTGCCTGAAATAGCTGCCTGGAGGCATTGCAAATATCATCACCTAGTGAACTGACTTTCCTTGAAAGAGATTTTGTCTTTGATTGTCATAGTGCGTATTAGTATTGTTACATATATGATTAAATACTTTCCACAGATGTCAGGCTTGAAATTTGGAAAAAAATACAGCTATAGAGTACTTGCTGAAAATGCGGCTGGGCAGTCTGACCCCTCAAACATCGTTGGACCTGTGTTGGCAGATGATCCACACTGTAAGTTATTTCTGCGTCATTGCACCCTTGATAACTCTTGATATATCTGAATCTTCAAGTCAAGTCAAATCAAGTTGCTTACTACATGATTTGCTTCTCTTGACACAGTTGCACCCACTCTGGACTTGAGTGCATTTAAGGATGGTCTGGAGGTTATTGTCCCTAACCCTCTAGCAATTCGTGTCCCTATCACTGGGTACCCGGTGCCCACAGCAAAGTGGACTTTCGGTGAAAATGTGCTAACAGCTGGTGAACGCGTGTTCATGGTTACAAAGTCAACCTTCACAGAGCTCATTATAACCCCAAGTCTGCGTCCTGACAAAGGCACATACTCCTTGACGCTGGAAAATGATGTGACCAGTGTCTCAGGAGAGATTGAAGTTAATGTCATTGGTACGCACAATATATTATTATAGTCATATATACATAAATTTACATTTGAGAAAAGAAAAAAGTAAAGAGTTATTTATTCTGCAGCCTCTCCAAGTGCACCAAAAGACTTAAAGGTTGCAGAAGTGACCAGAAAGCATGTTCACTTGATGTGGGAGGCACCGGATCATGATGGAGGCAGTCCGATCACCGGCTACCAGGTTGAGAAGCGTGAGGTCTCCAGAAAGACCTGGGTGAAGGTATAGACATTAGCATATCTTTGAACATTCATTTCTGTTAACTGTTCTGCGAACTTACAGTGATCCGTTTCCTTGTGCTCATGTGATTTTAGGTGATGTCAGGTTTGCAAGACCAAGAATACACAGTCACAGATGTTGTTGAGGGCAAAGAATACTTGTTCAGAGTTATTGCCTGCAACAAATGTGGCCCTGGAGAACCCGCCTACATTGATGAACCAGTGAACGTGTCTTCACCTGCAAGTGGGTTTCAATACTAATGAGAGATTAGTCAGTGTTAAATATTCACAATGTCAAAAGTATGAAATACCTCTTAAATTCATGTGTGGGTGCATGTGTTTCACAGCTGTACCAGACCCACCAGAAAACCTTAAATGGCGAGATAAGTCTGCTAGCAAGATCTTCTTGTCATGGGAGCCTCCCAAATGGGATGGTGGAACTGCAATTAAAGGTTATATTGTTGACAAATTACAACGTGGCACTGACAAGTGGGAGCCATGTGGAGACCCAGTGCCTGAGCTTAAGTGAGTGATAATTTCAAATGACTTTTTTGTAAACTGAATTGAGGTGCATACTTGCAAATGAAACTAAATTAACTATACAAACAGGTTTGAAGTGACTGGTCTCACTGAAGGACAGTGGTATGCTTATCGTGTGAGAGCTTTGAACAAACTCGGTGCCAGTAGGCCTTGCAAGGCAACAGATGAGATCTTAGCCGTTGATCCTAAAGGTACTTTATTAGATTATGCTTTTACATTCTAAGACATTATGACATTATGTTTGAGGTCAAGGTAATGTTTGCTTGCTTTACTTAACACTTTCACAGAGCCTCCAGAGATCCAACTAGATGCAAAACTGTTGGCTGGTCTGACTGCTAAAGCTGGCACAAAGATTGAACTTCCTGCTGACATCACAGGCAAACCAGAGCCTAAAGTCAAATGGACCAAGGCTGACCTAGTCTTGAAGCCAGACGATAGAATCACAATTGATACCAAACCTGGCCACTCAATGCTGTCCATTGCTAAGACCAAGAGGGATGACACGGCTACATACATCATTGAGGCAGTCAACAGCAGTGGCCGTGCAACTGCAACTGTTGATGTCAACATTCTAGGTTGTGTGACAGAAAAAAAATAACAATATAATATCTAAATTACATATACATATATGTATATATATATATATTGATGATAGATATTAATATCCAATCTTTGCTAACTCCATTTAGATAAACCTGGTCCACCAGCTGCCTTTGATATATCTGAAATAACCAATGAGTCCTGTTTGTTGGCCTGGAATCCTCCAAGAGATGATGGTGGCTCAAAGGTGACAAACTATATTGTTGAGAGGAGGGCTGCAGACAGTGAAATCTGGTACAAGTTGTCTTCCACTGTGAAGCAGACCACATACAAAGCCACCAAACTTGTGGCTTTCAAGGAGTACGTCTTTAGAGTCTATGCTGAAAATCAGTTTGGCATTGGTGCCCCAGCAGAACATGCCCCAATAATTGCCAGATACCCCTTTGGTATGTTATTTGATGCTGTTTCAACAATTCAAACACATTTTGCCTAACATTTTACCCGTATTATTAATTAATATATATGTTAACAATATCTTAGATACCCCTGGTCCCCCATATAAATTGGAGACATCTGATATCGCAAAGGATGCGGTAACGCTGTCCTGGTATGAACCTGATGATGATGGTGGAAGTCCTATTACTGGATACTGGGTAGAGCGATATGAGCCTGACCATGACAAATGGATCAGATGCAACAAGCTACCTATTAGGGACACAAACTTTAGGTATGTAAGGATGTCAATTCCCCCTAGTATGCAATTGTTGTGTTTCCTAAACTTGTTTGTTTGTATTTTAATATGTCTGAAATGCAAATTTGCTTGCAGGGTAAAAGGATTGCCCACAAGAAAGAAGTATAAGTTCCGTGTTTTGGCAGAGAATCTTGCTGGGCCTGGCAAACCAAGCAAAGAGACAGACCAGATTTTGATTAAAGATCCAATTGGTAGGATTAACATTTGATTAATATCCTACTTTGCCAATTTCACCTACAAAATTTCATACTGCATGATGTGAATTTTTCTTTTAGATCCCCCATGGGCTCCTGGTAAGCCCACTGTTAAAGATGTGGCCAAAACATCTGCCTTCCTGCAATGGACAAAACCTGAACATGACGGTGGTGCAAAGATTGAGTCTTACATCATTGAGCTCCTCAAGAGCGGAACTGATGAGTGGGTTCGTGTAGCTGATGGTATCCCCTCTCTTGAGCACTTCCTGAGAGGATTGATGGAGAAGCAAGAGTACTCATTCCGTGTCAGAGCTGTCAACGCGGCAGGCGAGAGTGAACCTAGTGAACCAAGTGATCCAGTGCTCTGCAAGGAGAGACTCAGTAAGTCATAGTGTTAAAGATAAAAATTCTGTCTTCATTTATTTATCCTCATGCAGTTCCAAACCTATATGACTTTCTTTCTTCAGTGGAACACAAACGAAGAAATTCTGAATAATGTAGTTGGTTACTCTTTTTCATGCAATTTCAATAAATAGGGAGATTTCATACTTCAAAAAGGACACAAATGGATCATGAAAATAGTCCATATTATGTGTTTACTAGTATCTGAAGGCATGCAATAGTTGTGTGAACAGTCCGAAATTTAATTAGGGTCTTCAGTAAATAACTTAAATGTCTGTCTGTTCCTCATACAAAGTTATCATATGGCATCAGAAGCCTTGAAATATAGCACACAAGTTGCACTTTCCTGGTGCTTTATTTTCATTTTGGAGTTAAAAGCACTTATTTGCTCTTGTTGTTTAAAAATAATATGAATAATGGCCAGGATATTCTTGACATTCTTAATATTATTCTTTTGTGGTAATATGGAAAGTCATACAGGTTTGGGAGAGATTGGGTTTGGGATTGAGTAAATGATGGCAGAATTGTAATTCTAGAATTAACCATTGCTCTAACATTTAAAAATTCAAGTGCATGATTCTGTACACAACATTTTCTATTGATGATTCTCCTTTAGATCCTCCATCGCCACCAAGATGGCTTAATGTAGTTTCTAGTAGCAGGAACAGTGCTGAACTGAAATGGACAGCACCTGAGAGAGATGGTGGCTCTCCAATCACAAACTACATTGTTGAGAAGAGAGATGTCAGACGCAAAGGCTGGCAGGCTGTGGACACCACTGTGAAGGAGTTGAAGTACACTGTCACCCCATTAAATGAAGGGGTTCTCTATGTGTTCCGTGTTGCTGCCGAGAATGCTGTTGGACCCAGTGAATTTTGTGAACTTGAAGACTCCGTTCTTGCCAAGGATACTTTCAGTGCGTACTTAGTCCTTCTTATTGCTTGTTTCATCCTTTTGATTTTTAGAGTTGAATTTATCTCACATATGCTTTTCTTCTTCACAGGTACCCCTGGACCTCCATATAATCTGACCATTACTGGTGTCTCCAAGACTCATGTTGACCTGAAATGGGATGCACCTAAGAATGATGGTGGAAGACCTGTCTTGAGGTAGTTACATATGGCCATTGTATCAGTTGATTGGTGGAGTGTTGTGCCAGGCAGTGTTATTTTTGTATTATTTATATACTAATATACTATAATAGTATTTATTAATATTTTGAATTAGGTTTTATTTTTTATATTTTTCATTTTCATTTTCAATTGATTAGTTAATCATTTTTACCGTTGTTATTTTATTTTATTGATTTCAGTTTTAGTAATTTTAGTACTTCAACTTAAACCTATTTCATTTTAAGTTAGTTGCCAAGGCCACATTTGTAAGTTTTGTAAGTAAAATGTTTTCATACAATTTTTATATTTTCATTTTATTTTAGCATTTAACTCATGTTTAATGACTTTTTTGTATGACCCTTGAATCATGCTGTTAAGGCCAATTCACACTGCACCGACAGACGCAGAATGCAGAGTCACTAGATTACAGCATGGCACTTCTCAGACATTCTATCGCCAATTTAGCCAGTTCAATCAGTGAAAACAAGCTTATCAAGGGGTTAACAAGGGGTAACACACTGATCCAACAAAACCCGACGAAGTGTCTGTTGTCATCTGTCTCCGTCTCTCTTTGCGATGTGAATTGGAAGTGCTTGAATTAATATATCCCAAACCATACAAAAAAGATATATCAAAATATAATTGTGTTCTAAATATCCATCTTTCCTAGATATGTCATTGAGAAGAAGGAGAAACTTGGAACCCGTTGGGTAAAATCTGGAAAGACTTCAGGTCCTGACTGCCATTACAGAGTGACTGATGTAATTGAGGCCACTGAAGTGCAGTTCCAGGTCTCTGCTGAGAACGAGGCTGGAGTTGGTCACCCAAGTGAACCCACTGATATTGTGGTCATTGAGGACCCAACAGGTATGCTATATAAAGACCCCAATGTAATATTAGTAGTATAATAACAGAAATAAACATATGTAACATTGTAGCGAGTTAGCTCAAAGGGGAAATATTAATAATTATTCATAACTCGTTATGATTATTCATTATGACTGATTATGAATATTTGAATCAGTTAATGAGATTAACTTGATGTAGCTACATTAACATTACAATCAATCAATCAGTTCATCCTGTGAACACTCAGTATTGATTATTAATTAATGGGTATTTTTCATGGGCACAGAAAAATAATTCTTCCTTAGCATTTACAGTGCTTAGAGCGTGTAACAAAATTGACCATTTGAGTGAAAATTTGTTTGCAGGCAGGGAGTCAGAACCAGATATGTATTGTGCACAAAAATCACAAACACAACTAAACTAACAGAAAACACACACGATCACACATACATGGGTAAGATGGACAGAATGAAAAAACGGATCAGAGGAATGAAGCTATGGAAAAGTCATTAACCATGAAAAGAACCATCAGCTTGTTATTTTCAAAGCACCTTGTTAGGAGGATTTTACTGCTTATCCTAACCCTCTGATTAGTTAAAATAGGCGATACTTGCATTGCCGTTGCAGTTGAAGCAGTTTTGTAAAGTTCCTGATTTGATGGTTCTGTGAGTTGATGGTGTTGAAGTTGCAATCGATTTCTTCTGCGTTGACTAAAGATATGATGAACTTGCACGGTTAGTCCTCTCTCCAAAATCCTTTGTCTTCTAGAAGGGCATATGAACATGTAATTTGATTGGTTGCTGATGAAGAAACTATTATAGATTCTTGTGATACTAATATGTTGCACAGGTTTCGAAATATTATATACACAATCATTCAGATCTTCAAAGTACAAATTTATAGAGACCAAACATGGTATAGTTGAGGTTACATTGACCGTTGTTCTATAATGAAATACTCATAAAACAAATACCATACAAAAAAAAAACACTACACGAGACAGTATTAATCATACACACAATGTCCTGGGGTGCATGTTCATTTATAGAACAGTTCTTCTATAAATTAATTCCAGGACGTCTGTTTTAAGGGCTATAGGTTGCTTAACTGTATAAACTGTATTATCAGTTGGTATCCATGGTAACTGAGGCCCTTCTTAGTGGTATGTCTAAGAAGTGGAAGTCCTAAAGACACCAGAGCGAGTTTTAAAGATTATTTGTAAAATATAACAAATAATTGGGTCTGATTTGTCTCTGTCGTTCCACATTAAAGGTTTTATTAGTTTTATGCTTTATCTTTTCTTAATATTATGCATTGAAAGCCTTTCTACAACTTATAACATACTTCAAATATACTGAAATTGTAAATTAATTGTGGACTCTTTTTACATGCACACTGCAGAAGTACACGTACAACAGAACAGTTACATCCTCAGTAATATTGCATATGCCCAATGGGTTTGGAATGCATATTTTTAAATTTATTTTAATTATTTTGAATCAATAATGGTGTCTCCAGGACTTCCAATATAAAGAAAAAAATTGGGTTAAAAAGTGGGTTGAATATTTGATTTGAAATGTAATTCATAATCAAACCATTCTTTATCTTGACAGGCCCACCATCACCACCTCAGGAATTGCATGTCACAGAGGCAGCCAGAGATCATATTTGTATTGCGTGGAAGGTACCGGAAAAGAGTGGAGGAAGTCCCATTATTGGCTACCATATTGAGCTCTGTGAGGCTGGAACCGAGAAGTGGATGAGAGTCAACTCTCGCCCTGTCAAAGAGCTAAAATACAGAGCAGGGGATGAAGATGGCATTGTTCCTGAGAAGCAGTATACCTTCAGAGTCCGTGCTGTCAATTCTGTTGGTGCCAGTGAGCCCTCTGACATTTCTGAGAACGTATATGCCAAAGATTCTGACTGTAAGGTTTTTTTTGTGCAAAATTATAAATGATAATTTGTTACTATTTTAATTTAAGGATAACTGATTGCCCTGTTACTCACATCATTGCAGGTAGCCCAACCCTTGACTTCCAGACCAAAGACCTTGTTGTTGTAGAAGGTGAAAAGATGCACCTTCCAATTCCATTTAAGGCTGTGCCGTCACCTACGATTACATGGCACAAAGATGGAAATGAACTGAAGGCTGATGACAGAATCTTCTTCAGAGCGGAGTACACATCCTGCCATCTGGAAATTCCAAGCTGCTTACATGCTGATGCTGGCCAGTACAAAGTTACCTTGGAGAACAGAAATGGTTCAAGTAGTGGAACAATGAATGTCAAAGTTATTGGTATGTCTTTGAGATATCCTGCTAGTTCGACTGCTTTATCTGAATATTTTATCCATTAACAACTTATTATGCTAACATAATAATGAAAATGCACCTTTACATTTTAAACTAATGCCATTGCTTTATGTTGTTGTTTTTTTGTTTTGTTTTTTTACAAACGTTAGGTCTTCCTGGACCATGTAAAGAAATTGTTGCTAGTGAAATTACCAAGAGCACCTGTAAGGTGTCCTGGGATCCTCCAGACTATGATGGTGGTACCCCTGTTCTCCACTACGTGCTGCAACGCAGAGAAGCAGGCAGGAGAACCTACGTCAATGTTATGTCTGGAGAAAACAAAGTGAGCTGGCCGGTTAAGGATCTTATTCAAAATGGAGAGTATTACTTCCGTGTCAGAGCTGTCAACAAGATTGGTGGTGGTGAATTTATTGAGCTTCGTAACCCTGTAATTGCTGAAGATCAGAAGCGTAAGTAATGACATTCATTGAACCGATTTGGATATATCTTTCATTTTGCATAATATTTGTAATCACTTTTTGTCCCTCAAATACAGAACGTCCTGATCCACCAGTTGATGTGGAAACGCACAACCCAACTTCTGAGAGTGTGACCCTTACTTGGAAGCCTCCCATGTATGATGGTGGAAGCAAAATTATGGGTTACATTCTTGAGAAGATGATGAAAGGGGAAGAGAATTTTCAGAGATGTAATGACTTCCTTGTGCCAGTGTTGTCCTATACTGTTAAGGGGTTGACGCAAGAAAAACAATATCAGTTCCGTGTTCGTGCCGAAAATGCAGCGGGTGTCAGTGATCCATCACGCAGCACACCTTTGATCAAAGCCTCAGATGCAATTGGTATGAACGTAATATTTTGTTACTTGTCAAATCAGAAGGTTTTTTTTTTCAAATGTGAAGTACCTCTGATGCAAGCTATTAGTTATATGTAAGCATTTTCTGTTTATCTGCTTTCAGATCGTCCAAAAGTATTCCTTAGTGGTAGTCTACAATCAGGCTTGTCTGTGAGACGAGGTGAAGAGATCCGATTAAATGCCAACATCTCTGGATTTCCTTACCCCCAAATTACATGGATGAGGAACAATTCAACCATTTGGCCAGAGCCACTGAAGAAGAGACCAGAAAGGCCCATTAAAAAGAAGAAAGAGAAAGAAAAAGAAAAGGAGGAAAAGAAAGAGGCAGATGCAGAAAAGAAAGAGGCAGATGCAGAAAAGGAGGAAGACAAAGAGGCAAAGAAGGAGGAGGACAAGGAAAAGAAAGAAGAGGAAAAGGAGAAAGAAAAAGAAAAGGAGGCGGAGGAACCTGAAGAAGCGTACCACCCAAGCCTCAATGAACGTCTTACCATTGAATCCAAGAGGAAGGGTGAATCCTTCATTATTGTAAAAGATACTATCAGAGGCGATCATGGTGTTTTCACCATAAAAGTGGAAAATGATCATGGTGTTGCCTCTGCCTCCTGTGAAGTTAATGTCCTTGGTGAGTTGAAATAATATTCTAAATAAAATTTTCTTTGTAATCTTTAATCAAAACATGATAATTTACTCTTTTTCTGAAGAAGATGAAGCATGACTTTCCATTTTTGCTGAAGTCACTTACCCCACACAAGCTATTGGATAATGTAACCAACACCCAAATAGCTATTTAGCCATTGTTCTAGTAAATTTATTTGGTCTGGTATACCACATTGGTATGGAAACACATCAGTCGACACTGCCTTTAAGAATGACACAACAAGAAACATATAAACCCTTTTCCACCTTGAATATTTTGGAAAAGAATGGAATGGTTATTTTTACACTTTCATATTTCAGATACTCCTGGACCTCCAGTCAATTTCAAATTCGAAGAGATAAGGAAGAACTCAATCCTTTGTAAGTGGGATCCTCCTCTGGATGATGGTGGTAGTGAAATCCTTAACTACATATTGGAGCGAAAAGATAACTCCAAGGCTGAGCTTGGATGGATCACTGTAACATCAATCCTTAGAGGCTGTAAATATCTAGTGCCAAAACTTATTGAGGGCAAGGAGTACCTCTTCCGTGTCACTGCTGAGAACAAGTATGGTCCTGGAACCCCATGCATCTCCAAACCTGTCATTGCAAAGAATCCATTTGGTACTACGACTTTCCGTTGTTTGTTTGATCACATATTCAGCATTATTGTTTTTCACAGTTAATCTAACAGTTAAATTTGCCTTGTCAATTCAGATCCTCCAGAGGCGCCGGAGAAACCTGAAATTAAGGATGTCACCGCCAGCAGTATGCGTGTTACCTGGATAGAACCAAATGACAATGGCAGCCCCATTGAGGGATATTGGGTAGAGAAACGAGAAATTAACAGCACACACTGGGCAAGAGTCAACCGCACCATGGTTCCTGATTTGGAAATAAATGTAGAGGGCCTTTTAGAGGGTCTGACATATATTTTCAGAGTCTGTGCGGAAAATGTAGCTGGACCTGGAAAGTTCAGTCCCCCGTCAGAACCAAAAACAGCACAGGCACAAATCAGTAAGTTTGTAGCAGTAAACTTGACTATATAAACCATTAAAATATCAGAATTCAATTTAATATCAAATTAATATAAATTTAAAATGTAATATTTTTTATATAACAATTATTTCTTTCAGTGCCCCCGGGTCCACCAATTCCAAGAATTGTTGACACCTCAGACTTTTCAATTGATGTTGAATGGGATCCTCCCACAGACAATGGTGGCGCAGACATCTTTGGTTATCATGTTGACAAAGTTGTTGCTGGTACCAAGGACTGGTCACGAGCCACAGAGAGACCATGGAAGAACCGCACATTTACAGTGTATGGCGTTAGAGAAAGCGCAAAATACATTGTCCGTGTTGTTGCAGTCAATTGTGCTGGTGAAGGACAACCTGGTTTTACAGATGCAGTAATTGTGAGAAACCCTGCAGGTATAAACATAAAACTAATGCTAATTATCATATGGTATTATTTAATTGTTAAGCAATTAAAGTGTAAAGCAATTATAAACAGATAGCTGTTTCTTTGCCAAAACAGAGGTTCCTGTCATCGAGCTTGATATCTCTGTGAAAAATGGAGTTGTCATTAGAGCTGGAGAGATGCTGAGAATTCCAGCACATGTGACTGGTAGACCTTTTCCATCTTTGAAATGGACAAAGGATGATGGTGCATTAGAAAAAGATCGTATGGAGGTAGAAGAAGCTGGACCGATCAGCACTGTTGTCATTAAATCCACAAAGAGAAGTGACCATGGCAAATACCAAATCCAAGCGGCAAATCCAAGTGGTATTAAGTCTGCATGGACCAGGGTTGAAGTTATGGGTAAGAATTTTTAAATTGTAATAGAAATTCAAAGTGTGCACTCATTTTCAGCATGCATAACATACATTTTGCAACATTTAAAATCTCTCTGCAGATGTTCCTGGACCAGTTCTTGACCTGAAACCTGTTGTGGTTACAAGAAAGCTAATGATGTTAAATTGGTCAGATCCTGATGATGATGGTGGTAGTGATGTGACAGGGTTTATCATTGAAAGGAGGGAACCAAAGATGCACACATGGAGGCAACCCATTGAGACTCCTTCATCTAAATGTGAGATTGTAGGTATTATTGAGGGACAGGAGTACATTTTCCGTGTTGTGGCTAAGAACAAGTATGGATGTGGACCTCCAGTCGATCTCGGACCAATCCGTGCTGTGGATCCTCAAGGTAAACC
The DNA here is from genome assembly GCA_039654625.1 of Rhinogobio ventralis. Taxonomy (NCBI): domain Eukaryota; kingdom Metazoa; phylum Chordata; class Actinopteri; order Cypriniformes; family Gobionidae; genus Rhinogobio; species Rhinogobio ventralis. The sequence goes on from CM077197.1 coordinate 9,279,174, forward strand.
TGACATACACAATGCTTATACTCCTAGAACAACTCTCACTATTATAACTGTTCTTATGTATATATTGTCATATGTTTATTGAATGGCAGGTCCACCAACTTCTCCTGAAAAGTTCCACTATACCGAAAGGACCAAGTCCTCTGTTACTATTGAATGGAGACCACCGCGTAATGATGGTGGTAGTCCAATCATTGGCTACATCATTGAGAAAAAGCGACAAGATGAACCAGCCTTTCAGCGTGTCAACCCAGAGCTGATCACTGCTCAAATTTTGACAGTTGAAAACCTGGATGAATTGCATATGTACGAGTTCCGTGCAAAGGCTGTCAATGCACTTGGTGAAAGTGAGCCTTCAATTACCATGACTGTTGTCATTCAGGATGATGAAGGTTTGTCCTGTTCTAGTTTACCATCACTGTTCTTCACAGGATTTTATGATGCCTCAGACATTTTATCTGTTTTTTAATGACACACATTTCATCTGTTTTTTAATAATTATAGTGGCTCCAAGTCTGCATATGCTGAAGCACTTCAAGGGTGATTTGATCCGAGTAAGGAAAAACGAACCTATTGAGATGCCTGCTAAAGCCACAGGTCTGCCAATGCCAAAGATTGAATGGCTGAAGGATGATGTTATTATTGACAAGCCCACTGAGAAACTCCTGATAGAAACCAAAGAGATTGACAGAGTGACATCACATACAAAACTCTCTATCCCTGGTGTTACAAGGATGGACAAAGGCACATACACTGTTACTGCCTCAAATCGTTTGGGATCACTCAGTCATTCCATCACAGTGGAAGTGTTGGGTAAGTTATCCTATACTTTACAACAAAAAGTATTGGACACTTGAACACTTCAGTTAAAAGTGTTTTGGATGACAAAATAGCATCATGCTGAGGTGATTTTAGTGGATGTATGGAGTCAGTTCTCCTCAAGTTCACACAGTTGTCCTAGTTGAATAGCCACAGGCATGGTTCATCACATTAACCATGGAAAATCCTCCCCTTGTGCCTAATACCCGTGTCTTATTAAAATAAAAAAAAGTTTTGTGAAATGTTTTACTTGAAATGTATGCTTTGTTACAAAGTTCTGGGAGGTGTATGTCATGGCTTGAGTGTCCAAAGTGTGTTTATTTTGCATATTCTTAATTATTTATGATTATATCTTTTTTTCATAGATCGCCCAACACCACCAAGGAATATTGCTGTTTCAAATATCAAAGCTGAGTCTTGCAACCTTACCTGGGATGCCCCATTGGATATTGGTGGCAGTGAGCTTACCAACTACATTGTTGAGATGAAAAACCTTAATGTTGAAGATCCTGAAAAGGCTGAGTGGGTGCAGGTTACTAACTCCATTATTGAAAAGCGATATGGGGTAAGCAAAACAATTATTTCATAACATTTGTGTAGGTAGTCAAAAAAGAGTATTGTTTATATTAGACAAATAGAATCTGAAAATTTGCTGAAGTAATGATATCTTCTTGTTTAAGGACTATATATAAGTTGTAATGTTTTTTTGCAGGTATGGAACCTGGAAACTGGTGGCAACTATAAATTTAGGGTCAAAGCTGAGAATAAGTATGGAATAAGTGAGGCCTGTGAAACAGAAGAGGTTCAAATTATGGATCCTTTTGCTCTGCCTGGCCCACCTGAGAAGGTCACTATCGCAGAGCGCTCTAAGACCCATATGATACTGACATGGGAACCACCTAAGGACAGTGGTGGTTCTACGATTACTGGCTACTGGCTTGAGAAACGTGAAAAGGGCACTTCCTATTGGTCTCGTGTGAATAAGGTCCTGGTGTCAAAACGTGGCATGAAAGGCTGGGAATACCAGGTTACACGTCTCATAGAGGGAACAGAGTATGAATTCCGTGCAATGGCTTGCAATTCTGCTGGTATTGGACCACCTAGTGCCATTTCTGAATCTGCCGTTGCTGATGAACCATTGAGTAAGAACATAAATTAAATGCATTTGTATTTTGGATAGATTTTTATGCATGTTGTTTTTAACATATTTCATGTTTGTTTTGTGTGTGTGTGTGTGTAGCTCCACCTAGCATGCCAGCAGCTCCTGAGGTCGCTGACAAAACCAAGCATAGTGTCACCCTTGCGTGGACCCCACCAACTAAAGATGGTGGTCGCCCCATCAAAGGTTACATCATTGAGATCCAGGATGAAGGAACTTCTGAGTGGGCCAGGATCAATGATGCTGAAAATCTACATCCTTCTACTGTATTCACAATTCCAAACCTTCCAGAACTCAAGAAATACAGATTTAGAATCATTGCAGTCAATGAAATTGGCGAGTCTGAGCCAAGCCCCAGAACCACTGAAGTTCGCATAGAGGACATTCAAAGTAAAGTCTTTTGTACTGAAATATAAATTAACTTCCACAAGAGTCACAATATTTATTTTACCTTATGCATTTTTTTAATTCCACAGCTGGACCGAAGATCTTCATGGATATCAGTGCTCATGATCTGCTGTGTATCCGTGCTGGATCTCCATTTAAGATTCCGGCTACCATCACAGGACGTCCTGTTCCCAAAGTTACATGGGAGTTTGATGGCAAAGCAAAGACAGAAAAAAAGGATCGTCTTCATATCTTACCAGTGGATTCACAGGTAACACTTTTTCTCTAATTTTAGACACAAAATACTATTTTCTTTTGAATCTAAGACGTGTTTATTAACAAATGTTTATTAATGATTTTTCTTGGGGATTAGGTTGAATCTACTGACACTACCTCAGTTATTACAATTCCTGTGAGTTTGAGAAGCCATTCTGGCAGGTACACAATTACAGCAAAGAACAAATCAGGACAGAAGCATGTCAACGTCAGAGTAAATGTGCTTGGTGAGTTTGCTACTTATATATATTTTATAATTATATATAAAATCATATTATATATCATATACTTAGATTTTTAAAGACTTCAAAATTAACTAAATTAATTATAAAAGAATAAAAGAATCAAAATTAACATGAAGCTATAAAATGCTATGAAGTAAAATGATAATGTTTTTTTTTCCAGATGTTCCTGGAGCACCCAAAGAGCTCAAAGTAACTGATGTCACAAGAACCACAATGAGACTCATTTGGAAGCTGCCAGATAATGATGGTGGTGAAAGAATCAAGAGTTATTTTATTGAAAAGAAGGCTGTCAATGGAAAGGCTTGGACAATTGCCAACGCTACTTGTGCCAGCATGGCCTTTGTTGTGCCCAACCTTCTTGAGGGACAGGACTACTTGTTCCGTGTTCGTGCTGAGAATCGCCTTGGCTTTGGACCATTTACTGAGACCACAGAACCTGTTAGGGCAAGAGATCCTATCTGTAAGTTGGTTAGCCTAGTATTTTGAAAAGCATCACGAACCTCTAAATTGTTTTCTAATTAATTAACCTTTTTTTCTATTTTCTTTTAATGTCAAGATCCTCCTGATCCTCCAACCAAGGTGAAAATTAACCTTGTTACGAAGAACACCGTAACCTTGACATGGGTTCCTCCTAAGAACGATGGTGGAGCACCAGTAAAGCATTACATCATTGAGAGGTTGAGCTGGGATACCAGTGGTCCACAGAAAGAGACTTGGAAACAATGCAACAAGAGAGATGTTGAAGAGACTACCTTCATCATTGAAGACCTTAAAGAAGGTGGTGAATATGAGTTCCGTGTTAAAGCTGTAAATGAAGCTGGGGCAAGCAGACCCTCTGTTACTGCTGGACCAATTGTCATTAAGGACCAGACATGTGAGTTGAAGATCATGTCATTTTTGATACATTTTCTTGAAATATACCACTTAGTTATTTGCTAATGTTTCTTTTAAATCTTTTTTTAGGTGCTCCAAGTATTGATCTCAGAGAGGCTTTAGAAGGTGCAGAAGGATATGATGTCAACATTGTTGCCAGGATACAAGGCTGTCCATTCCCATCTCTTGTCTGGCACAAGGCTCCACAAGACAAGCCTGAGGATAAAGCTGCTGTACACTATGACAAACATGTCAATAAACTTGTTTCTGATGAGAAATGCACCCTGTTAATTCAGCAGTCAAAGAGAGATGACAGTGCAATATATACTCTCACAGCCACCAATAGTTTGGGCACAGCCACCAAGAGCATTAAGCTTAGCATTTTGGGTAAGTCCTTGAATTCCATGATTTAATTTCCTCCTAATTTTAAATGATTCATCCATTTGAAAGGTAAAAATTCATAATATGCTATTCTTGTGTCCTTAGGACGTCCTGGTGTACCTGTTGGACCAATAAAGATTGGGGAGATTTTCGCCGAAAGGATTGGTCTCTCCTGGAATCCACCCACAGATGATGGTGGTTCCAAGATTACAAACTATGTTGTTGAAAAGCGTGAGGAAAACAGAAAAACATGGGTCCATGTCTCTAGTGATCCAAAGGAATGCCAATACACAGTACAAAGGCTAACAGAGGGCCATGAGTATGAGTTCCGTGTTATGGCTCAGAATAAATATGGAATTGGACCACCCTTGTACAGTGAACCTGAGAAAGCACGAAACCTCTTCAGTAAGTTTCATTTACTCAGAATCTCTAAGTCCAGCAGTTGAGCCATGACCTCCAAATATGGTGGGATATATATATACATATATAAGGACACATTTTTATACTGTGTGAGAAAATTGTTAAGCTTGACATTATTCAAATTAAACAATTGGTTTTTATATTGTCATTATAATATTATCTGGAATATATTTACTATGTATTCATTTGAGTATGTTGATATCTAGTGACAGTCTACTCATTGTTAGAGTACTATTATAAGGATTTTTTTGTATAACTGTTAAAAAGTAGAATTATGACAAATGATCTCATGATTTCTGGTTTCCAATTTCTAGTCTTTAGAAAACAGAATGAAACAATAAACAATGTCAAATTCAGTAAAAGCTAAAATTGTTTTAAATGTATTAATTGGGATCCTTGCAAAAAGTAATGTATTGTTTAAATTCAATCTAATACTCATTTTACTCCATTCTTCTCTTAACAGCTGTACCTGGCCAATGTGAGAAGCCAACTGTCACAGATGTTTCAGTTGAATCTATGACCGTCAACTGGGATGAGCCAGAATATGATGGTGGCTCTCCAGTAACTGGCTATTGGCTAGAGCGTAAGGAAACTACAGGCAAACGTTGGACAAGAGTAAATCGTGAACCTATCAGAATCAGGACTTTAGGAGTTTCACATATTGTAACAGGCCTCATGGAGGGTGCTATCTACCAGTTCCGCGTTATTGCAATTAATGCAGCTGGATGCGGCCCTCCTAGTGTTCCTTCAGATCCTGTTCCATGTAGAGACCCCATAGGTATGTTATGATTTTCTAAATTACCTAAATTTCTAAATTATGGTTTTCTTTAATATTTTTTACTCATGTACTTGTGTATTTTAGTGGCGCTTTTATTAAACGTTTGTATTATTTCTTAACAGCACCTCCAGGACCTCCAACACCAAAAGTAACAGACTGTACCAAGTCAACTGTTGATCTTGAATGGATTCCTCCACTTATTGATGGTGGATCTAAGATCACAGGCTATTTTGTAGAGTACAAAGAAGAAGGGCAAGAGGAATGGGAGAAGGTATGTATATATGTGTACACCCATATACACACACACACACACACATATATATAAATAAAATTAACTTTTTTTTATCTTAGGTTAAAGACAAGGAAATCAGAGGCACCAAGTTTGTTGTTCCTGGACTTAAAGAGCTTGGACTCTACAGATTCAGAGTGAGAGCTGTAAATTCTGCAGGTGTGGGAGAACCTGGTGAGGTTTCTGATGTGATTGAAGTCAAGGACAGGACAAGTAAGTATTAGTTCAGATTTTAGATTTCTCTCCTATCTTTTTATTTTTGAGTCTCTTTTTTAAACACATGTATTTATTTATTTTATTTATATTTAATTTGCCATATATTTTAGTTTCCCCTGAAGTAGACTTGGATGCAACTGTCAAGGAAAAGATTGTTGTTCATGCTGGTGGGGTAATCCGCATCCTGGCCTATGTGTCAGGAAAGCCTGCTCCAGAGATTATTTGGAATAGAGATGATGGTGATTTGCCAAAGGAGGCTGCTGTGGAGACCACCTCTATAAGTTCATCTTTGGTTATCAAAAGTTGCAGGAGACAACACCAAGGCATTTATACGCTGACTGCTAAGAATGCAGGTGGAGAGAGGAAGAAAGCAGTTATTGTTGAAGTATTGGGTGAGTGTTTTTTTTATTATTATTATTTTTTAATCTTTATTCTGAAATGATTTCAATAAACATTAAAAACTAATAAACACTGCTTGTTTTTTCTATTCACAGATGTTCCTGGCCCTGTGGGTCAGCCCTTCTCTGGTAAGAATCTCACTAATGATTCTTGTAAGTTGACATGGTACTCCCCTGAAGATGATGGTGGCTCAGCTATCACCAACTATATAATTGAGAAGAGAGAAGCTGACCGCAGAGGCTGGACTTCAGTGACGTATACTGTCACAAGACATAATGCTGTTGTCCAGGGTCTTATTGATGGCAAGGGTTACTTCTTCAGAATTGCAGCTGAAAATATTATTGGAATGGGTCCCTTCTCTGAGACTTCAGCTCCAGTCGTCATCAAGGATCCGCTCTGTAAGCCTTGTTTATTGGTTTGTTTGTATCAGTGTTTTTTAAATAATTTTTTTACATGCCATTACTTTTAATTACTTGTATGATGTCTCACACATTTAAAATTCTTCAGCTGTACCTGAGCGTCCAGAGGATCTTGAGGTGACAGCTATCACAAATGATTCAATCAGTGTCGCATGGAGACCGCCAAAGTATGATGGAGGTTCAGACATTACAAGCTATGTTCTTGAGGTTCGTCTTATCGGACAGGACAATTTCAAGATTATTGCTGCAGAGGATAAACTTTTGGATCGTAAATTCACACACGTGGGTCTTAAAGAAGGTTCTTCTTATGAATTCCGAGTTAGTGCTGTCAATCAAATTGGTCAAGGCAAACCGTCTTTCAGCACCAAACCAGTTACATGCAAAAAAGAGTTTGGTAAGTAATTGAAGTGATGCACTGAAGTGTTTTTCTTCTTTTTTTTTCTTTTTTAAAAATGTCTTTTTTTATTGACTGTTTGATTTATTGTATACTATACTCTTTACTAGAACCACCAAACCTTGATCTTGAGTTCCGTGACAAGATTGTTGTTCGTGTTGGGGAAACTTGCACTCTACAAAGCCGATACTCAGGCAAACCAGCACCAACAATTAAATGGTTCAAAAATGATGAAGAGCTTCAGGCAAATGAAGATATTGATCTTACCAGCACAAAGAATAATTTATGCTTGTCTATTGCAAAAGCAAAACGTGATCACAGTGGAAAATACACTGTGGTTCTGGAGAACTCCATTGGCTCACGCAAGGGCATATGTATTATTACTGTTGTTGGTAAGCTAATGTCAACTTTTTGTCAAGCATGTTATTTCATTGTCTTACAATTTATTTTGCAAACTTGATGAATCGTGTTTTATGAAATTTTCAGACCGTCCACAACCTCCAGAGGGTCCTGTTGTCTTTGATGAGATTTACAGGAATTATATGGTCATTTCTTGGAAGCCCCCATTGGATGATGGTGGAGCTGCTATTTCTAATTACACTGTAGAAAAGAGAGACACCAACAGGGATCTATGGATGCCTGTTACAGAATCTTGCACAAGGACATCATGCAGAGTTCCAAAACTGATTGAGGGAAGAGAGTATATCATTAGAATTTGTGCTCAAAATATTCATGGTATTAGTGATCCATTGCTATCTGCTGAAACAAAAGCAAAGGATATTTTCAGTAAGTAACAGATTCTGCAGTATAATATAATAGTCAATAAATGACTTTAGCAAGAATCTTTTAATTAATGGTCTAGAGTTTTACTCATGTTCTCAAATTTCTAACACTTGCAGGGGTTCCAGATGCACCACAGGCACCTGTGATAAAAGAAATCTATAAAGATACAGCTCTGATTTCATGGCTCCAGCCAGCTGATGGTGGCAGACCAATCACAAACTACATTGTTGAAAAGAAGGAGACCAAGGCCAATATGTGGGCTAGAGCTGGAAATGACCGCATTTACCCCAACACAGAATATTGGGTTCCTGATCTTCTCAAGGGATGTGAATATGAATTCCGTGTCATGGCAGAGAATGTGATTGGTGTTGGTGACCCCAGTCCACCTTCAAAGCCCATCTATGCCAAAGATCCTATTGGTAAAGATCCTATTTTCCAATGTCCCAATCCAGTGTCTTAAATGAAAAGAAAAAATTATAATTAATTAATTGGAAAAAAGTTAAACAAAGTTAAAATATTAACACCCACCCTCCACCTTTTTTCATGATTTTCTTGTCACAGTGATTCCAAGCCCACCTGTACTTCCAGTAGCAATTGACAAGACAAAAGAGTCTGTCACTCTTTCTTGGCAGCCACCAAAAGACTGTGGCAGAGGCAAAATCTTTGGCTATCTCATTGAGTATCAGAAAGCTGGTGATGAGGAATGGCTTCAAGTTAATCAGACACCTGACTCCTGCCCGGGCACTAATTTCAAGGTTATCAACCTTGAGGATGGTGCACTTTACAGATTTAGAATAAAGGCAGTGAATGCTGCTGGCGAATCAGAGCCTGCATATGTCCCAGAGCCTGTTCGAGCACAAGACAGACTTGGTAATTTATGAGTATTTGGATATGTATGATATTAGTTGTTAATTATGCATGTTATAACATTTAAGCAAATATGTGTAAAAATATAAAATGCTATTATTATTATTATTTTTGTTGTTGTTGTTGTTATAGAGCCCCCAGAACTTCAAGTGGATTTGGGCATGCCTCGTGAACTCAAAGCAATGGCTGGAACCCATATTACTATTATTGCTGGAATCAAGGGAATGCCTTTCCCCAAAGTCACATGGAAGAAAAATGAAGCAGATGTTCCTACAAGAGCAGACATTGAAACATCTGGAACAGCAACCAAACTAGAGATGCGTTATTGCACCCGTGCAGACTGTGGAGATTACACAGTTACTGTTGAAAATCCAGTTGGATCAAAGACAGCCACATGCACTGTGCTTGTTCTTGGTAATTTTTTTATATTACAAAGACTATGAAAAATCAGAAATTGTAAAATTTTAAATAATTTATAACTAACAAAACATTAAAAAAAAGAAAATACAAATACTACACACCTAGCTCATGAGACGAGACAATACATGATATTGAGCTCAAGAGAATGAGACGAGACGATATTTTAACACGATTTTTAAGAAATCTTCAATGGCTAAATATATGACTGGAGAAATAGTCTTTTATTTATGAGTCACAAAATTAAAAACAATGCAAGTGCATTTTGAAGTGTTTTGCCTATTAATAATCTTGTAATAAATGTCACTTTAGTTCTACTTTCTGAGTATGAATTATTCTATGCAGTAAAAGACAGAACAATAAGCACTGTAAAAGGTTTTGCCACAAACTCAACTCATGCTGATATCGCATAACAGCTTTTCACCTCAACAAGAAATATTGTCACTTTTTAATGTTGCAAGATCTTGTGACACGAGATCTCGTCAAACCCCTAGAAAATATATATATATTTTAAATGTTTAGGCAAAGTGTTAAGTTGTTGTTTTATTTGTTTGTTTTTGCAGACAAGCCTGGACCAGTTCAGAATCTTAGGGTATCTGATGTCAGATGTGATTCTGCTCAGCTGTCTTGGAAAGACCCAGAAGATAATGGTGGTACACGCATCACTAACTTTGTTGTTGAGAAAAAGGAAGCAGCATCTGCACAATGGGTGCCAGTCTGTTCATCATCCAAAAAACGTAGCATGATGGCTAAACATTTGATTGAGGGAACATCATACATGTTCCGTGTGGCGGCTGAAAATCAGTTTGGAAGAAGCGAATATGTTGAGACAACAAAAGCTATCAAAGCAATGAATCCACTGTGTAAGTATGGCCTGAGAAATGACTCCACTTCTAGGCTTATATAATGTAATTATATAATATTCAAAACAATATCTGTAATGTATAATATAAAAAAATATATATATAATAAACAAAACAAAAATTTCCTACTGTATATTTCAGTTCCACCTGGTCCACCAAAAGACCTGCATCATGTAGATGCTGATAAAACTGAGGTGTGGCTCCAGTGGAATTGGCCCGACCGCACCGGAGGAAGTGACATCACAGGGTTCTTGGTTGAGTACCAAGAAGAAGGTGAAAGGGATTGGATCATTTTTAAGACTGTCAGCATTCCTGAGTGCCATGTGACTGGACTGGAAGAAGGAAAGACCTACAGGTTCCGTGTTAAGACAGAGAATGCAATTGGTCTAAGTAGACCAGATACCACTGTGCCAGTACTTTGCCAGGAAAAACTAGGTTAGACTAAAATTTTAATATCCCAAATGATTATTTAAAGAAAATGTTTTCAATATGTGTTATTGAAATGTTTATTCTTTTACTGTCTTTGTAGTACCACCCATTGTTGAGGTTGATGTGAAGTTGATTGAGGGAATCATTGTGAAAGCTGGAAGCACTATTAGAATGCCTGCCATTGTGAGAGGCCTTCCGGTTCCCACTGCCAAATGGGTCATTGATGGAGAAGAAATCAAGAGTGAAGGCAATATCAAAATCGACACAGACAACTTCTCCACTGTACTGAGCATTACGGATTGCACAAGAAATCACACCGGAATCTATATTCTCACAGTGTCTAACGCAGCAGGAAGTAAGACTGTTTCTTTGAATGTCACGGTGCTTGATGTGCCATCTGCCCCGATAGGTCCTGTTAATATCCTTGAAGTGACTCCTGAATCCATGGTCATTGACTGGCGTCCTCCTAAAGAGGATGGTGGAAGCCCTGTCATGAACTATATTGTTGAGAAGAGGGAATCAAATAAGGAAACCTGGGGAGGAGTAAGTTCTGGCAGCACTTCCACAAGGCTAAAGATTTCTCGTCTGCAGCAAGGAGTTGAGTATGTTGTGAGAATTCGCGCTGAAAATAAAATGGGAATTGGCGCAGCTCTTGAAAGTGCACCAACTGTAGCCCGGCATCAGTTTGAGCCCCCTGGCCATCCTGGAAAACCAGTTGCATCTGATATATCGGAAGATGCGCTTACACTTGGATGGACAATGCCACTGTTTGATGGTGGTAGTCCAATCAGTGGTTACATTATTGAGCGAAGACATAAAGGAGGCAAATGGATTAGAGTGAATAAAACACCCTGCAAGGACCTTAGATATAGAGTGCTTGGGCTTTTTGAAAGTATCGAATATGAGTTCAGAGTATTTGCTGAAAATATCGCTGGCTTTAGTGGACCTTCACCTATCTCAGATCCTTACAAACCTTGCAGACCAATTACTGTTCCAGGACCTCCAGTTAACCCAAAGATAAAGGACTACAGTTGTACACATGCTGACTTAGTCTGGATCAGACCCACAAAAGATGGAGGGAGTCCAGTCTTAGGATATATTGTTGAATGTCAGAAAGGAGATGCTGAGTGGGAGAAAGTCAATAAGGATGATCTGATTAAGCAGTGTGCTTATAGAGTAAAGGGACTAACAGAGGGCACAGAATACAGGTTCCGTGTTAAAGCTGTTAACATGATTGGAGAAGGTGAGACAAGGGAAATCCCAGAGTCAGTTATTGCTAAGGATATTGTCATTCCTCCGGAAATTGAGATGGATGCCACATGCCGTGACCGTGTGACTGTCCGTGTTGGACATAACATTAATGTTGTAGCATATGTGAAAGCAAGACCTGATCCAGAAATCACTTGGAGCAAAGGTGAAAGCATTTTGGAAAGGGACAAGCGTACCACTCTGATAAACAACTTCCCAGTAGTACAAATGCGTATCAAGGAAGCAACCAGAGCAGATCATGGAAAGTATATAATTAAGGCTGCTAATGAAGCTGGAGAGGCCTCAGCTACTATTACTGTAAATGTTCTGGATAGACCTGGGCACTGCCAAAATCTTAAGTTGACGTATGTAAATAAAAATTCTTGCATGGTGTCCTGGGATGCTCCTGAGGATAATGGAGGCACTGAGATAACAAATTACATAGTGGAATGTCGGGAGCCAAGTATACGAGCCTGGTCAATGATATCATCTGACTGCACAAATCGTATGGTAAAGGCAAAGCTCATGGAAAATCATGAATACTTATTCCGTGTGTCTGCTGAGAACAAGTGTGGTCCTGGACCAGCAACAGAAACCAAAACTCCTATCCTTGCAATCGACCCACTTCAGAAACCAGGTGAGCCAGAGAACTTCCACGTCAGTGATATCGGTAAGAACTTTGTTTTCCTTAGATGGAGAAAACCAGATTATGATGGTGGCAGTCCTAACCTGGGCTACCATTTGGAGAGAAAAGCAAAGGATGCTGAAGAGTGGGAGAAGGTACATGAGGGAGTCCTGAAAGAGACATTCTTCATGGTTGACAAATGTGTTGAGAACCACACCTATCAGTTTAGAGTCCAGTCAACAAATGATGGAGGAGAAAGCGCCTGGGTTAAGACATCTGATATTCTTGTCAAAGAAGAAGTTCAGAAACCAGTTCTTGACCTGAAATTTGTTGGTACCATTGTGGTCAAAGCTGGTGAATCAGTTAGACTTGAGGCTGGACTTAGAGGAAAACCACAGCCTGAGGTTACATGGGTGAAGGACAAGGCTGCAGGCGATAACCCAAGGATCAGCATTGACACTGGATACGATTACTCCAAATTCCTCCTTACTAAAACCAAGCGTAGTGATACTGGAAAATATGTGGTCACTGCTACAAACTCAGCAGGATCATTCACAGCATATGCCAATGTTACAGTTTTGGATATACCAGGACCTGTCAGAGATTTGAAGATTTCTGGCATCTCCACAGACAAGTGCAGAGTTGTATGGGATCCTCCAGAGGATGATGGTGGTTGTGAGGTGGACAGCTATATTCTAGAAAAATGTGAGACGAGAAGAATGGTTTGGTCCACTTACTCTGCCTCTGTTGTCACCAACTACTGTAATGTAACACGCCTTGTTGAGGGAAATGAGTACATATTCAGGGTCAGAGCAGAAAACAAAATGGGAACTGGGCCACCAATGGAGAGCAGGCCTATTATCGCTAAGACACAATTCAACAGGCCTGGTCCACCTGATGCACCTGAGGTAACCAAAATTGGTAAAGATGAGATGACTGTGGTATGGGCTCCTCCTGAGAATGATGGTGGAAAGTCTATCACTGGTTACATTCTGGAGAGAAAAGAAAAGCGGGCTGTTCGATGGGTCCCTGTCACAAAGAGCCCCATCTCTGAGAGACGCATGAAGGTCACCAATCTTATCCCTAACCACGATTATCAATTCCGTGTCAAAGCTGAAAATGAAGTAGGATTGGGAGAACCAAGCAAAGCATCCAGACCTATCACTGCAAAAGATCCAATTGGTATGTATAGTCTTTATTACATCTATTCATCTGATATTGTGTAATGTTTTTTCCCTAATGATGTATTTAATTTTGTTTTAAACTAAACTGACATTTTGTTGTAACATTTAGAGCCCCCTGGTCCTCCTGGCAGCCTTAAAGTAGTTGATAGCACAAAGACATTGATTACACTTAGTTGGACAAAGCCTGTGTATGATGGTGGTGCTCCAATTATTGGATATCTGGTTGAAATGAGGAATAAGGTGGAAATGGAAGGTGAACAACAGAGAGATCCAGAGGAAGGCTGGAAGAAATGTAACACTTCTGGACAGCTTGTCCTAACCGAATTTACAATTATTAACTTGGATGAGAGACAGGAATATGAATTCCGGGTGTCTGCTCAAAACCAAGTTGGCATGGGCTGTCCTGCAAACCTCAAGGATGCTGTATCACCAAAGGAGATCAATGGTAAGTGTTTGTTTTAAGTATCACTTGTATGATTGCCCTTGAAATTCAGTATACTTATTCAGTCTTTTTTCTTCACAACAGAACCTCCAGAGATTGATCTTGATGCTAGTCTAAGAAAAGGCCTTAGCGTTAGAGCTGGATGTCCTATCAGACTTTTTGCAACAATTAGAGGAAGACCAGCACCTAAAGTGACTTGGAAGCGCATGGGTGTTGACAATGTCATTAGAAGGGGCCATGTGGATCAGATTGATACAATGTCCTTCCTTGTGATTCCTGAGTGTTCACGTGAAGACTCTGGCAGATATTCTTTGACTCTTTCAAATGCCTCTGGAGAAAAGTCTGTATTTGTTCGTGTAAAAGTCTTAGGTAAACTTACATCTGCATAAAATGAATTTTAAAATTAAAATAAGCTTTGCATTTACCCAATACCAAGTACTGTCGGTAAAACTGTTCCTGAAATGTATTAACAGATACTCCTGGTCCTGTTGGTGGACTGGAGGCAACTGATATCACAAAGACAACCTGCCAGCTTGCATGGTTGCCTCCAGAAAATGATGGTGGTAGTCCAATCCTAAACTATGTTGTTGAAAAGCGTGAGGTTGACAGGAAAACATGGACAAATTGCACAAATGACTTGAAGAAGACAAGCTTCAAAATCACAAATCTGACACCAGGAACAGAATACTACTTCAGGGTGATGGCAGTTAACAAGTATGGCATCGGTTTGCCTCAAGACTCTCCAAAGTCCTACCTAGCTACAGATCCCAAAAGTATGTCCAACTTGCACAGTATAATTTACTATGTTATGTTATATTTTATTGTATCATATAATATAATGCATACAAAAAATAATACATATATTTTTACTTTGTAAAGGTGAGCCTGATCCTCCAAAGAAGATGGATGTATTAGAAATTTCTAAAAACAGTGCAACTCTTGGGTGGCTGAAACCACTTAGAGATGGTGGATCTAAGATTAATGGATACGTTGTTGAATACCAGCAGGATGGTCAACCTGAGGACAAGTGGACATCATACTCGGTTGTAAAAGACTTGACCATTGTTGTAGCTGGACTAAAAGAAAACACTAAGTACAGATTCAGGGTCGCCGCAAGAAACGCAATAGGATGCAGTTTGGCAAGAGAAGCTGAGGGCATATTTGAGGTCAAGGAACAGCTGAGTATGTAGACAAAGATTTTGTGCTTTCCCATTATTAATTTATTTTTATTCATGCTGTGTTTTTCATGAATCACGCTCTGAATACTTTTTTATACCTTAATACCTTTTTTTATAGTGGGACCAAAGATCATCATGTCGGATGTGGTTACAGCAAGAGCAGGAACTAAACTTATAGTTGAGGCTCTTGTGTCTGGGAAGCCTGCACCAGTCACAAAATGGACGAGAGGAAATGATGATTTAGTTACATCTGATCGTCTCTTCATACAAAAAACACCAACCACAAGTTCACTTTTGATCAAAGAAGTTACAAGGAAGGATAGTGGTTATTACAGTCTTTCTGCTGAAAACAGCACTGCTAAGGTCAACCAGATCCTCCGAATAATCATTATGGGTAAGTTTATTAATATATATATTTATTAAATATCAGGGCACGGCATTAAGCCTTGTCATGTGCTTATCCTTCGGACAAGTAAATCAGTTATTCACTTGTCTGAGTAAAAAAACTTGTCCGGGGGGGTTGTGTAAATAATTTATTCTGAAGCAGTATTTTCATAAGTGTACTATTAGCTTTTAGATACTTAAATCTGCATATTTTTGGATAATTTCCCTGCAGCGTTATTTACCTTTATAAAGGCCTTTTTTTTTACCTTATTAAATGTATGCGTCAACTTTCATGTAAAATTCTTACATTTGCTCAATAAATTGAATTATAATAATAAGACAGTATAGGGCTGATACCAATCAAATTAAATAATTTACACTGCAAAATTACAATAAAAAACTGCAATAAATAATGTGATGAGATTAATGTTTTAAATACATTTTTGAATACACAAATAAGAAATATTGGGAAAAAAACATGAAACTAGACTTTTGAATGAGACTTTTTGATTTAGACTTTTAAACATGAAACTAAACCACCAGTAGGTGGTGGCAAGTCACTTAATGAGTGAGTCTTTGGGCCCTATTTTAACGATCTAAGCGCATGGTCTAAGCGTGCGGCGCAAGTGCACTAAGGGCGTGTCCGAATCCACTTTTGCTACATTTTGCACATATTACTAATGTGCCTTTTAAAGAACACAAAAAAAATATTGCGCTGTTGACTTGAGACTAGGTTTCAGTTGGTCAATGGCGCAGTCTATTTCAGTTGCCTCAAAATAGCAATGCGCCAACAATGTGCCTGAACACACCTCGTTTTCAGACCAGCACACCCATGGGCGCAAATGCTTTTGCTATTTAAACAACATGGCACATGACGTTAAAATAATAACTGCGTCAGGCTGAAATGAGCAAAAAACACTTGCGTCGCACCGCATTGCTCCGGGTGTATGATAGGCCCATTGAGTCATTCTTTCGACCGATTTGTTCAAAAACGCTAAATCATTAAGTAACAAAACACAGCTGAGTGTTGCTTTGAGAATGCACAATAGTTCTGTTGTGATCTTTGTTTGGAACCATTTTTGTTGGTGAAATAGAACAAAAACAGTCAATATTGTTTCTTGTATTATTAACTACTTGTTTATTGAATTGTAAAATCAGTGTAACGTTTGCAATCATGATAATATTCGGCAAAACAGCTCCCTTGGTTGTTATGTTACTTAACTATATCACATTATAAATAAAAAATTTAACATTTTGAATTTAACCGCAGTATGTTTCTTCTGTGAGTTACTCTATGTGTGCCATTACGCTCATTTGTTTTGATTTCTCCACGAAAGTCTCTCACAAAGAGACAGGCAGCATGAATCTCAACAGCTCGACGTTGTTACCAGAAATACACTATCCATTGTCAATCGCTGTTTACACTGCCTGTAATAAAATCTGAGTCATTCTCGTGTTCCGGTGCTTCCCTAGTTATTTTTTGTCACTGAGGTTTTAATATATAATTATTAGTCTATTTTTTTTTCTTTTTTAGATATCCCTGGTCCTCCACAAGGTCCTCTACAAATTCTTGAGGTGGATGTAGATGCCTGCACACTTGCATGGGATTCACCTGCTGAAGATGGTGGCAGCAACATCACAAATTACATTGTTGAGAAGTGTGATGTCACAAGAGGTGACTGGGTCACAGCTGCATCTTGCACCAAGACCAGTTGCAGAGTTGGAAAGCTCACATGTGGCAAAGAGTATGGCTTCCGTGTCCGTGCTGAAAACCGCTTTGGGATTTCAGAACCAATTTATGCTGAGAAAATCATTGCTAGACATCCATTTGGTAAGTCTCATAAATTGACACATTTTAAAAACACAGACATGCAAAGGGATTAGGCTTTGTTTACACCAATACAAATGTTCTGATTTCAGATCCACCCAGCGAGCCAAGGAACTGTTGTGTCAACAAAATCAACAAGGACTTTGTTGTGTTGTCCTGGGAGAGACCGTTGAATGATGGCGGCAGTCCCATCACAGGATATTGCATTGAGCGCAAAGAAAGAAATAGCCTCCTGTGGGCCAAGGCAAATGAGGTCCTTATACGCTCAACTGAATATACATGCTCTGGCCTCATCGATGGTCTGGAGTACACATTCAGAGTGTCTGCTGTTAACAAAGCAGGACAAGGCAAACCAAGCAAGCAGACAGATTTTATCACTGCAAGATCTCCAGTTGGTATGTGTAGGGGGAAAACATGCTGCTGTCGCTTCTAATAAATGTTAAAATAAAAGCATTACAAGTTTTATGTATATTCTTTTCAGATCCACCTGGCAAACCCCAAGTTCTTGATGTGACCAGAAATTCTGTCTCTCTTGTCTGGAGCCGTCCAAAACATGATGGTGGAAGCAAACTCATTGGTTATTATGTTGAATCTCTGAAGCTTCCAGGTGACAAATGGGTCACAAGCAGCCAAATTGTACCAAAAGAAGAATACATTGTTCCTGGACTTGAGGAGGGAGCCCAATACAAGTTCAGAATAATTGCAAAAACAGCAATTAACCTCAGCCTGCCCTCAGAGGAATCTGATCCTATCCCAGTTATTGCAGAGCATGGTAAGTCTTACATTCCACCAATAATGTAATAATTTCCTAACTGATGGACTTTATATAGTTTATTTGATGTCTCTCTTTGTGTTATCTCAGTTCCACCTAGGGTTGAGATTAGTCTTGCAATGAAGAACTTAATTGTCGTCAAAGCTGGAGCAAATGTCTGCCTGGAGGCAGAAGTTTATGGCAAACCAATGCCAAAGGTCACTTGGAAGAAAGATGGTGTTCCATTTAAATTGGCTGAAGGTATGAAAATGACTCAGAAGGTGCATCTCTTCTCCTTGGAACTGTTTTCTGTGACAAGAAAAGAGTCTGGCGAGTACACCATTTCTGCTGAGAACCCAAGTGGCACAAAATCTGGCAACATTAAATTGAAGGTCCTAGGTAAGTTAACATTAAAAATATGCCAAAAAAAAGCACTGAGTGTGTGTTGTCCTTTAAACCTTTAAGTGTATTTGTTATGTGAAAAATGCATAATGTGTTTCTGCAGATAAACCTGGACCCCCAGCATCAGTGAAGATAAGCCATGTTTTTGCTGACCGAGTGAAACTGAGGTGGGAGCAACCTCTTGCTGATGGTGGTTCTGAAATCACAAATTACATTGTTGACAAACGTGAAACAAGCAGAGCTAACTGGGCACAAGTTACTGCTAACATTAATGGACAGATAACGAACTGTTCTGTGGAGAAACTCATTGAAGGCCATGAATATGAGTTCCGAATCAGTGCTGAGAATAAGTATGGTGTTGGAGACCCAATTGTGACTAATTCTGTGATCGCCAAGAATCCATTTGGTAATATTTTATTCTTTCTTGTGCATTTATATATTATAGAGATTGATCGATGAGTGACAATTACAGTATTTACTTTTTTATATTAATAATATAAATAATATTAAATATAATTAAAAATTATTTAGAATGTACTCTTGTTTTTTTCTGTATTTAGAAGGCTGTATGATGCCCAATAGTTTACTGCAAAAATCATACATTCTAAGTGAAAAACCACAATTAGTACTCTGGTCTTAGTTAAAATCAAACATTCAAAAATGTCAAACCAATTATCGGTTGATCTCTAATATTCATGAAAATATATATAATTTTTAAAATGCATATTCTTTAAACTAATTAATGTGATTAAACAAATCTAACCTAAATATCTTTTTTTAAATTTTCAAATGCAGATGTCCCAGGACCATGTGAACCTCCAGTTATTACCAATATCACCAGAGATCACATGACTGTCAGTTGGAAGGCCCCTGCTGATGATGGCAAGGCCACCATTATTGGATACATGGTCGAGAAGCGTGAAACTCAAGACCTCAATTGGGCTAAAGTGAATAGGAGACCAGTTATTGACAGGACAATTAAAGCTGGAGGCCTTACAGAGGGATCCGAGTATGAATTCAGAGTCATTGCCCTCAATAAAGCTGGTCTTGGCAAACCAAGTGATCCATCAGTTGGTGTTATTGCAGTAGACCCAGTGTGTAAGTACTAACAATAATGTATTTGATGATAATTAACAGTTAAGTTAGCCAAAAAAACACATTTTATAGTTCATGCATTTAAGTCCGTGCATTTCTGTGGTTTTATCATAGATCCTCCTGGACCACCTGCTTTTCCAAAGGTTGTTGACTCTACACACAGTTCAATCAGTTTGTCCTGGACCAAGCCAGCCTATGATGGTGGATGTGAAATTCTGGGCTACCTTGTTGAGTTTAAGAGAGCAGATGCAGAAGACTGGCTGAAGTGCAATGTGCCAAAGAATCTCCAGGCAACAAAATTTAATGTTACTGGTCTTATGGATAACACGGAGTACCAGTTCCGTGTTACTGCTGTAAACAAGATTGGATTTGGAGAGCCAAGTGAAGTTCCTGGAAAACATATGGCAAAAGATATCCTGAGTAAGTATATCTCATAACTAAATGTTTAGGTTTTCAATATCTGTACATTTCTGATATTATTCTCATTTTAATTTTCTCTTAGTTGCCCCTGAGGCCGAACTTGATGCAGATCTCAGAAAAGCACTAGTTTTGCGTGCTGGAGTCACAATGAGAATTTATGTACCTTTGAGAGGGCGTCCTGCTCCAAAGGCAACATGGACTAAGGTCAATGCAAACTTGAAAGAGAGGCAAGGTCTTATGATCAAGACAACTGAATGGGATACTTTCCTTTATTGTGAGGAAATGAACAGATATGATGCCGGCAAATATGTCCTAACTCTAGAAAACAGTAGTGGTACCAAGTCATATACCATTGTTGTCAAAGTACTAGGTAAGGTTTTTTTTTTTTTTTCACAATTTGCCATTTGAGGTTTATTATTTACTGTATCTAACTACTGTCTGCATATGTACCCAGACACACCTGGACCCCCAGTCAATCTGATTGTTAAGGAGACCTCAAAGGACCATGTATCAATTACTTGGGATGCTCCATTAATTGATGGTGGTAGTCCAGTGAAGAGCTATGTTGTTGAAAAACGTCTGGCTGAGAGAAAGGCATGGACCTGTGTTGCTCCTGAGTGTAGCAAGACGTCTTTCAGGATTACTAATCTTGAAGCTGGAAAATCGTACTGCTTCAGAGTCCTAGCTGAAAATATATACGGCATTGGTGAAGGTTGTGAAACAGCTGGACCAGTCAAAGCCTCAGGTGAGACTTCTTTGATAATGTTGCAAGTTAGTTTAAAATTTAAATACATTAATCTGTTAATTATACCAAATTCTAATATTGATGTCTATTGCAGAGCAACCTGGACCAGTTACAGATTTTAAACCTTCAGAGATCACCAAGAATTCTTGCACTCTTGGCTGGAAGAAGCCAATCAGTGATGGTGGAAGCCATGTTGTTGCATATGCTCTAGAGATCTGTGAAGGGGAAGACAAGTGGAAGCTTCTAACGAAGTCTAAGCTCACACAGTTCACAATGAGTGATCTTGTAGAAGGAAAGGAGTACTTTTTCAGAGTCAAGGCCATTAATGAAACAGCTGAAGGACCCCCAACCGAGCTCACCGTCTTGGCTAAAGATCAAATAGGTATTCATATAATCTACTTCAGGGGTTTTCAAAGTCAAAGACAGTGGGCCTTCTGACACAACATGCACAATGGTGCCCCCCCCCTTACAAACTTAGCCTAATTTAAGTAAAAACGTAAATTAGCAAAAAGCTAAATTATTTAAGTAAACAAGTAAACCATCAGTAATAAAATAAGAAAGATGCAAATAAAATAAAAACTGTATGAATTGAATATGCTACAAAAGCTATTCGATCAAGAGAATGGAGTGATTTTTCTCTTTTTCTTTTGTTGTATTATTATTAAATGACAACATCAGGTATAATAGGATGTCACTTTAAGACCTTATGCACAGATCCAATATAATGATACACATCAGATTTACCGAAGACACTTAAGACATAACTTAAGACTGTTTACATAAATTGTCTGGCATTTTGAAAAAGTGTGTATTTTTCCATTCAGTCCCCACACTTGTCCTCAAACCCCTGGTGTACCTAATAGTTGCATTTGTGTCTTAGTGGTTATACAATCATGTCCATTTAATATATCCCTTTTTCTCTTTTCTTTTTACAGTGCTTCCAGACTGTAACCTTAAAGGCTTGCCAGACTCCAGCTATGTGGCAAAGGAAGGAAGCACTGTGCGCCTTAATATCCCTATTATTGGTATACCTGCTCCAGCAGTCACATGGAAAAAGGGTGATGTTACTTTATCAGATAGTGGCAGAATCTCAGTTGAATCAACTGCAACAAACACTGTATTGCTGATTCGTGATTGCCATAGAGGTGATGCTGGCAAATTCACTATCATTTTGAGAAACAGTGCTGGAACAAAGGAATCAGCTATTGACATTAAAGTCGTTGGAAAGCCTGGAATCTGCACCGGTCCTATCAAATTTGATGAAATCACAGCAGAAGCGATTACTGTAGAATGGGGCCCACCCAAAGATGATGGTGGATCAGAAGTTAGCAACTATATTTTGGAGAAGAGGCATTCTACTGCTAACAAGTGGGTCACAGTTGCTTCTGCGATTCAGAAGAACTCTATGAGAGTTACAAGACTTCATGATGGAACAGAATACATCTTCAGAGTTTGTGCTGAAAATAAATATGGAGTTGGAGAGTTCCTCAGATCTGATCCAGTGGTTGCTAAACATCCATTCAGTAAGTATTTACCAGGAAACATTAAAAAATATTTTTTATTTAAAGGGTTCATGAACTGGCTTTTATAATTTTTTATACTGTTGTCTGAGGTCAACTTATGACATTTGCGTGGTTTTTACATTCAAAAACATCATAATGAATAAGTAATAGTCTATTTTCTACCCCGGTTTTTGAGCCTAGCTCTTGAAACGCTCTGTTTTTATGGGCGTGCTGCATTGAAGACCTGGAAGTAAACGGACACTGCTATGATTGGATAGCACTTGGATTGAAAACTTCCAATGTGGAGAAACGGCAACCGTAATGGGCTCGCAAAATGTCTTTATCAAACAAACACAATGATTTATCTCTCATCCACCCGCAATTAATTGGAATGTTATTTTTTATTACTTGGCCGATCAGTGGATATAACCGTGCATAACACACACACACACACACACACACGCACACACACACGTGTGCGCGTCTATTTCACTATTTAAGATAGTGTGAGGCCTGGCCCATACATGTTCGAATCTGATCACGAATCGCAGGACAATGAACCAACAACACCTTAAATACAAAGGATACTCCAGCCTGTGACAGCATGAAAGTTATGTTTAGTTAGACACGTACATAATCAGTAGATATCAAACGTAACAATGCAATAGCCTACTATCACATAAAAAAAAACATTTTTTACTCGCATAATTGTGTTGCATCATTCCTGTCAGATCCAGAAGGCACAGCATTGTTTTTTAATCTCATCCTATCTGCAAATCCAGTCTCTTGTTTACAAACGATGAAATGAAGCGAAAAAATGCAATGTCTTCCCCACGTGAGCTGGATCTTAATTAAAAAAGAAAGTTCAACCATGCATTTTGGAATCTAAAGGAAGCTTATGGCATGTTTGAATGCCATAAGCTTTATTGCTTAGAAGTTCGATCCGGTTTAGCTCCACAGGCCTATGTTATTTATCTAACATGCCAGGCACGAATCGGTGGAAGTGGCTACAAAATTAGGCTTTGGTTAAGGCAGCGTTTCACTGAACTCTTGACGTCATAGGTAAGCACATTCGCAGATCAATCGTTTGCTGAGCCAGCTGTCAATAAAAGCTTTTCTTTGACTAACAGTCAAGTTTTCAGCTCTGAAACTTACAGGATATTCTTATATTAAGATGACCTTTTATATTTCAAAAGTTGATTTCTCAATTCATGACCCCTTTAATGAAATATGCTGGATATTTAAAAATATTTCTTTATATCAAATACACACTTTTCCCTACACCAGATGCACCAGGGGCTTCAGCACCACCTGAGGTTGTGAGCATTCGTCATGAGTCTGCTATCCTAATATGGTCTGATCCAAAAGATACTGGAGGCTCTCCTATCACAGGTAAAACATTTCATAACTGCAGTTATTTATTTATTTAGCAATTTTGTTGTATCTAAAAACTTTTACTTTTAATATTGATTATAGGATATTACGTGGAATTCAAAGATAGAAATAGCTTAATGTGGAAGAGAGCCAGCAAGACACCTTTGAGAGTGAAAGAATGCAGAGTGACCGGATTGGTTGAAGGCCTGGAATATGAATTTAGGGTCATAGCTATGAATATGGCTGGACTTGGAAAGCCAAGTAAAACAACTGAATCACTTGTTGCTCTTGATCCTATTGGTGAGTCTAAGTCTTGTCTTTTTCTAATTTTTCTACTTTGTGCTGTTTATGAGGAAGAGAGCACAACATGATTTTTGTATTATTATTATGTATTTCTATAGATCCACCTGGCAAACCTGATGTGATCAATGTCACTAGAAACAGTGTAACACTTATTTGGACTGCACCCAAATATGACGGTGGCCACAAACTGACTGGCTATATTGTTGAGAAATTAGAGCGTCCTGGAAAGACATGGATGAAGGCTAACCATGTGAATGTCCAATGCTGTGCATACACTGTAACAGACCTTCAAGAAGGCTGTACTTGTGAATTCAGAATAAGGGCTAAAAATGCAGCTGGAGCTATCAGTGCTCCTTCAGAGACAACTGAGCCTCTTGTCTGCAAAGATGAATATGGTAAGTTATATTGTTAGGTTTTAATGAATTTGCTTAACCAAACCCTCCATAAACATAATATTTATAATCATTACCTAACTTTTTACAGAACCGCCAACTATCACAATTGACCCTGAAATGAAGGATGGAGTGACTGTGAGGGCTGGAGAAACAATTGTCATTACAGCATCAAGCATTCTTGGCAAACCACCTCCTACAGCTGTGTGGTCTAAGGGTGGAAGAGAATTCAAGTCCTCAGATATTGTCCAAATCACAAGCACTCCCACATCTTCAACTTTGTCTATCAAGTATGCGAGCCGAAAGAACACTGGAGAATACACCATTAGCGCAAGCAATCCATTTGGTATCAAAGAAGAAAAAGTTAAAGTGAAAATCTTGGATGTGCCTGGACCTCCAGGTCCTATTGAAGCCAGCAGTGTCTCTGCTGAAAAATGCACGCTGACATGGTTGCCACCAGAAGAAGATGGTGGCTGCAGTATCAAATCATATATATTAGAAAAGAGAGAAACCAGCCGCCTACTCTGGACAAAGCTTGCTGAAAATGTTATGGATTGCCGCTATGTTGCCAGTAAGCTGATAAAGGGAAACGAATACATATTCCGTGTTTTAGCAGTCAATCAGTATGGCATTGGGGATGCAACACAGTCTGGACCAGTTAAAATGGTTGACAGCTTTGGTAAGCCCAACTTCATATTTTACTGCATTTATTTTTTTTCAGTGTATTGTTTATATAAATATGTGTGTGAAAACATGTATTTATTTTTGTTTTTTCAACTTCTTCACTTTTTTTTGCAGGACCCCCTGGGCCACCATCAAAACCAGAAATTGATAATATCAGTAGAAATGCTGTAACAATTTCCTGGAAGAGACCAATTATAGATGGAGGAAGTGACATTAGAGGCTATAGTGTTGAGAGAAAAGAGAGAAGAGGAATGAGATGGGTCAGAGCATCAAAGAAGACCATTTCTGATCTACGTTATAAGGTCTCAGGCCTGTCAGAGGGAATTGAATATGAATTCCGTGTCACTGCAGAGAATAAGGCTGGTTTTGGCGAGCCTAGTGAGCCATCACAACCTGTAATGACAAAGGATATTGCATGTAAGTTAATAATTGATTTTTATACATATTTCCAGATATTTTTTATTGTACATTTTTGATTATTTATCATTATCACTTAATTATTTTTCAGATCCACCAGGGCCTCCATCCAACCCACGAATTACTGACACCACCAAAACAACAGCAACATTTAACTGGGGTAGACCGTTCTATGATGGTGGTCTTGATGTTACAGGATACTTTGTTGAACATAAAAAGGAAGGAGATGATGACTGGATTCAAGACACAACTACTCCCTTGAGAATAACGGAATTTGTGATTTCAAATTTACAGTCAGGAGGAAAATATCACTTCAGAGTCAGAGCACAGAACACAGAAGGACTTGGTGAACCCTCTGAAGTTGAGCAAGTTGTTGAACTGGTGGATCGAGAGGAGGTTCCTGACTTTGAACTTGATGCAGAGCTGAGAAAAACACTTGTTGTGAAGTCAGGTGCTTCAATCCGCATATTTGTGCCAATCAAGGGCCGGCCAGTTCCAGAAGTAACATGGCATAAGGAAGATGTACCTCTTAAAGGCCGTGCTCACATTGACACTACTGAATCATACACTCTAGTAGTCATCCCTGAGTGTACAAGATATGATGCTGGGAAATATGTCCTAACATTAGAAAATGTTGCTGGAAAGAAGACTGGATTTGTCAATGTTCGTGTTGTGGACACCCCAGGACCTCCAGTAAATTTGAAACCAAGGGAAATCACAAAGCATAGCATTACTTTACAATGGGAGATTCCAATTATTGATGGTGGTTCAAAGATCACAAATTATATTATTGAGAAGCGGGAGGCAACACGAAAGGCTTACTCAACCATTACTGCAAACTGGCAGAAATGCTCGTACAAGATTCCAGACTTGGAAGAGGGCGCTGAATATTACTTCAGAGTTTCAGCTGAGAATGAAAGGGGTATTGGTGAACCAGCAGAGACACCTGAACCAATAAGAGCTTCTCAGGCACCTTCTGCACCAGATAATCTGATTGTTTCAGATGTTTCCAAAGACACAGCCACTCTTGCATGGACGAAACCAAAATATGATGGTGGTAGTCGAATAACTGGCTATGTGATAGAGGCTCAACTGAAAGATTCTGATCAGTGGACCCATGTGACAACAATAAAAGCTTTGGACTACACTGCAACAGAATTGTTGGAAAATGCAGAATATGTGTTCCGCATCTTTGCTGTAAACATGTCAGGCAGGAGTGAACCTCGTGAAAGTCGACCAGTTGTAATTAAGGAGCAAACAACAGCTCCAGAATTTGACCTCAGAGGTATACATCAGAAGACGGTGATAGCTAAAGCAGGTGATAATCTTAAAATTGAGATCCCTGTTCTGGGTCGTCCAAAACCACTTGTTGTATGGAAGAAAGAAGATCAGGAACTTAAGCAAACACAGAGAATGAACGTTGAAAACACTGCAACTTCTACTATTCTCAACATTAATGAAATTAAGAGGAAAGATGGAGGACAGTATTCAATGACTGGAAAGAACATCTTAGGAACTCTGACTGAAACCATTACTGTTCAAGTACATGATATTCCAGGACCTCCAACTGGACCAATAAAAGTGGATGAAGTTTCTTGTGACTATGTTCTAATATCATGGGAAGCTCCAGAAAATGATGGAGGAGTTCCTATTAATAACTACATTGTTGAAATGCGTGAGACCACTGGCACGAACTGGGCGGAACTGGCAGCAACTGTTATCCGCACAACATTCAAAGCTGCACGCCTCACAACTGGTATTGAATATCAATTCCGTGTTAAAGCTCAGAACAGATATGGTGTTGGACCCTACATAACATCAGAACCGGTGGTGGCTGCTTATCCATTTGATGTACCAGGACAGCCAGGAATTCCACAAATAGTTGCTTTCTCCAAGGATTCAATGACAATCAGCTGGAATGAACCCTCTTCAGATGGAGGTAGCCCAATTTTAGGATACCACATTGAGAGGAAAGAGAAGAACAGCATACTGTGGCAGAGGATCAGCAAAGCTCTAGTCGTTGGCAATATGTTTAAATCACCAGGTCTGGTGGATGGTATTGCATATGAATTTCGTGTTATTGCAGAAAATATGGCTGGTCTCAGCAAAGCAAGCAAGCCATCTGAGATGACATATGCACTTGATCCCATAGACCCCCCAAGTCAACCAGTGGCCCTTAACATAACTAGACATGAAGTTACTCTTCAGTGGACAAAGCCAGAGGGTGATGGTGGTTTCTCAATAACTGGATATACAGTTGAGAAAAGAGAACTTCCTAATGGTCGCTGGCTCAAAGCCAACTTCAGCAACATTCATGAAACAAACTTTACTGTGAGTGGTCTCACAGAAGATGCTTCTTATGAATTCCGTGTATTAGCAAGGAACTCAGCTGGAGCTGTTAGTAAACCATCTAAACCTTCAGAGGTCATTGTCTGCAGAGATGACATTGAAGAGCCGAAGATTGATGTTGATGCAAGTTTTAGTAGTGTTGTGGTAGTGAAAGCAGGTGATGTCTTCAAGCTAGATGCACATGTTACAGGTCGCCCAATTCCATCCTTGGTTTGGACTAAAGAAGGCAAGGAGCTTGAAGATACTGGAAAACTCGAGATCAAAACATCAGATTTCTATACTTGCTTGATTAACAAAGATTCTTTACGTAGAGATGGTGGTGCATACACTTTAACTGCTAGCAATCCGGGAGGATTTGCCAAATTTGTCTTCAACGTTAAAGTTCTTGACAGACCTGGCCCACCTGAGGGACCACTGCATGTCACAGACATGACAACAGAGAAATGTATTCTGTCATGGCTGCCGCCACTTCATGATGGAGGAGGAAAGATTGAACATTACATCATTCAAAGACGTGAAACAAGTAGACTTACATGGACAAATGTAGCCACAGATTTACAAGTTAACCGCTATAAGGTTACCAAATTGCTGAAAGGAAATGAATATATCTTCAGAGTCATGGCTGTGAACAAGTATGGAGTTGGGGAACCTCTTGAATCTGTGCCTGCTGTTGCTACTAACCCATATGTGCCTTCTGATCCTCCACAGACACCAGAAGTAACCGCTATCACAAAAGATTCAATGGTGGTTTGTTGGGGACATCCTGAACATAATGGTGGAAGTAGTATAAATACCTATATCATTGAGAGGAGAGATAAAACTGGTCTTCGTTGGGTAAAATGCAATAAAAGGACTGTTACTGATCTGCGCTTCAAAGTGTCAGGACTAACACCTGGACATGAGTATGAATACAGAATCCTAGCTGAAAATGCTGCTGGCTTAAGTGCACCAAGCCCTTCAAGTCCATTTTACAAAGCATGTGACACAATATTCCAACCTGGACCCCCTGGAAATCCTAGGGTTTTGGATACAACTAAGTCGTCCATTACTCTTGCTTGGAATAAACCAGTTTATGATGGTGGCTCGGATATCACAGGTTATATTGTTGAAACATGCCTGCCAGAGGAAGATGAGTGGACAATTGTCACTCCAAAGGCAGGTCTAACAGCAACATCATTCACCATAACCAACCTTATTGAAAACCAAGAATATAAGATCAACATTTCAGCTCTTAACTGTGAAGGTGTTGGAGAACCAGCCTCTGTGCCTGGTTCACCTAAAGCAGAAGACAGACTTCTTCCACCTGAAGTTGAGCTTGACTCAGACCTCCGCAAAGTAGTGAACATCAGAGCATGCAGTACCTTAAGATTATTTGTGCCAATTAAAGGAAGACCTGCTCCAGAAGTCAGATGGTCAAGGGAGAATGGTGAACCCCTTGATAGAGCATCCATTGATATTACATCATCCTTCACCACACTGCTTATTGAGAATGTAAACAGATTTGATGGTGGAAAGTACATGCTAACAGTGGAAAACAGTTCAGGAGCTAAAACAGCATTTGTTAATGTCAGAGTTCTTGACACTCCTGGTGCACCACAAAACCTTACAATCAAAGAAATAACAAAAGATTCAGTTTCACTCATCTGGGATCCTCCAGTCATTGATGGTGGATCAAGAACCAAGCATTATATTGTTGAAAAACGTGAATCTACAAGAAAAGCATATTCCATTGTTAATGCCTCTTGTCCCAAAACAAGTTGGAGAATTGGAGACTTAAAAGAAGGAAGCTTGTATTTCTTCAGAATTTTAGCTGAAAATGAGTATGGTGTTGGTCTTCCAGTAGAGACCACAGAAGCTATAAAAGTCTCAGAGAGGCCTCTTCCTCCTGGAAAAGTGACTCTAAAAGATGTAACTGGCAACAGTGTAACACTTTCTTGGGAGAAGCCGGACCACGATGGAGGAAGCAGAATTAGTGGTTATATTGTCGAAATGCAAACAAAAAACAGTGAAAAATGGACCCAAGTAATGACTGTTAAAGTAACAGAGGCAGTTGTTGTTGGCTTAATACAAGGTGAAGAATACTCCTTCCGTATTTCAGCATTCAATGAAAAGGGAACCAGTGATCCACGTCCACTTAATGTCCCTGTGGTTGCTATGGATGTTGTTATTGCTCCTGCTTTCAAACTTGTATTCAGCACATACAGTGTTCTGGCAGGTGATGATCTGAAAATTGATGTGCCATATGTTGCTCAGCCAAAGGCAGCAGTTACCTGGCAAAAAGATGGTATTGCTTTGAAAGAAACAACAAGAGTAAATGCTGAAGTAACAGAGAAACACCTTTATCTTGTGGTAAAAGAGGCAACACGGGATGATGTGGGCAAATATACTATCAAACTGACAAACACAGCTGGTGAAGCTACAGCAGACATCAATGTTATTGTACTTGATAAACCTGGACCACCAACTGGCCCAATTAAAATAGATGAGGTAACTGCAGACAGTGCTACATTATCATGGCAGCCTCCAGAGTATGAAGGAGGCTGTAGCATTAATAACTACATTGTTGAAAAGCGAGACACATCCACCACAAACTGGCAGATTGTTTCTGCAACAGTTGCGAGAACAACAACTAAAGCTGCAAGATTAAAGACTGGCTGTGAATATCAATTTAGGATTGCTGCTGAAAATCGATATGGAAAGAGTTCAGTTCTTCTGTCTGCGCCTGTTGTTGCACAATATCCCTTTGAGATTCCAAATCCTCCAGGAACTCCCACTGTTCAGTCTGCTACTAAAGAAAGCATGGTTATTGTGTGGAACAAACCTAGTAGTGATGGTGGAAGCAAGATTTTGGGATATCATATTGAGAGTAAAGAAAGAAACAGCTTGCTGTGGGTGAAACAAAACAAAACAATCATTCCAGACACAAGATTCAAGATAGGTGGCCTTGAAGAAGGCATTGAATATGAATTTAGAGTTTATGCTGAGAATATAGTTGGGCTAAGCAAAGCAAGTAAAGTATCAGAAATCCAGGTGGCAAGAGATCCATGTGATCCTCCAGGCAAACCTGAAGCAGTTATTGTCACAAGAAGCTCTGTAACACTCAGGTGGACACCACCAAACTTTGATGGCGGCAGCAAGATCACTGGATATGTTGTTGAGAAGAAAGAATTACCTAATGGCCGCTGGATGAAAGCCTCTTTTGCTAATATCATTGAGACCGAATTTGTCGTCAGTGGTTTAGTAGAGGAGCAGCAGTATGAGTTCCGTGTCATTGCAAGAAATGCTGCAAGTGTTTCTAGCGCTCCATCAGATAGCACTGGTGCAATCACAGCAAAGGATGAAGTTGATCCACCTAAAATTGACTTGGATGCCAAATATTCTCAAACTATTGTTGTTAATGCTGGTGAATCATTCAAAGTAGATGCAAGGATACTTGGCAAGCCCATTCCTTCAGTTCATTGGATAAAAGCTGGCGAAGAACTTACAAATACTGCAAGACTTGAGATCAAGAATACTGACTTCACAACTACTCTTAGTGTAAAGGAGGCTATCCGTGTTGATGGAGGCCAGTATACCTTGCTACTGAAAAATGTTGGTGGAGAGAAATCAGTAGGTGTCAATGTCAAGGTTCTGGACAGACCTGGACCTCCAGATGGCCCAATTTCAATATATGGGGTTACCAGTGAAAAGTGCTGCATTGCCTGGAAAACTCCATTGCATGATGGAGGTGCGGATGTGTCTCATTACATAGTGGAAAGACGAGAGACCAGCCGATTAGTTTGGACTGTTGTGGAATCTAAGGTACAAACCCTCAATCTTAAAATTTCAAAACTCCTTCCTGGAAATGAATATATTTTCAGAGTGATACCTGTAAATAAATATGGAATTGGTGAGCCTTTGGAATCTGATCCAGTGACTGCAGCAAATCCGTTTGTCCCACCTGATTCACCAAGTAATATTGAAGTGTCAAATATAACAAAGGATTCCATGGTTATCACATGGGAAAGGCCCACTAATGATGGTGGTAATGCAATTACAGGATATATAGTTGAAAAGAGAGACAAAGAAGGTGTTAGGTGGACAAGATGCAACAAACGAGTAGTGAGTGAACTACGCTTTAGAGTAACAGGTCTTCTTGAAAACCGAGGTTATGAATTCCGTGTGTCTGCTGAGAATGCAGCTGGGGCTGGTAAACCAAGTCCACCCACAATGTACTTCAAGGCAGTGGATCCAGTCTTCAAGCCTGGTCCACCAAACAACCCTAAGGTAATTGATGTCTCAAGAGCATCTGTTGTTCTGCATTGGGGCAAGCCAATTTATGATGGTGGATGTGAGATTCAAAGTTACATTGTTGAGGCCTATGAAGTCACTTCCGATGAATGGATGATGTGTACACCACCCTCGGGAATAACAGAGACAAGATTTGAGGTTAAAAAACTCCTTGAAAAGCATGAGTACAAATTCAGAATCTGTGCCATAAATAAGATTGGTGTGGGAGAAACTGCTGATATCCCCGGATCCATCATCATAGAGGATAAACTTGAAGCACCAGATATTGATCTTGATGCTGACTTGAGAAAGATGATCACTGTCAGGTCTGGAGGCTCTCTCAGATTGTTTGTTCCTATCCGTGGACGACCAACTCCTGAAGTCAAGTGGGGAAAGGCTGAAGGTGAAATCAATGAGGCAGCTCAGATTGATATTACAAGCAGTTTCACTTCACTCGTAATTGAAAATGTTAATAGATTTGACAGTGGAAAATACACTTTAACTCTGGAAAATGCCAGTGGAACAAAATCTGCATTTATTAGTGTCAGAGTATTAGATACTCCTGATGCACCTGCAAACTTCCGTGTGAAGGAAATAACAAAAAATTCAGTCACTCTTACCTGGGAGCCACCTTTGTTGGATGGTGGAGCTAAAATAAAAAACTACATTGTTGAAAAACGAGAAAGTACAAGAAAGGTATACTCAGCTGTTGCGTCCTGCAACAAGATGACATGGAAAATTGAACCACTCCAAGAGGGGAGCATCTATTTCTTTAGAGTTCTTGCTGAAAATGAACATGGAATTGGATTGCCTGCAGAGACTCTAGAACCACTGAAAATCTCAGAGGTGCCACAACCCCCTGGTAAAGTTTCTGTAGTGGATGTAACACGGAAGAGTGTTTCTCTCAAATGGGAAAAACCAGAGCATGATGGAGGCAGCAGAATTACTCATTATGAAGTTGAAATGCAAGCAAAAGATCAAGATAAATGGTCTCTTTGTGCTCAAGTGAAATCCCTTGACACTGTTGTAACTAATTTAGCCCAAGGCGGGGAGTACCATTTTAGAGTCATTGCTGTTAATGATAAAGGAAAGAGTGATCCCAGACTCCTGGCAAATCCTGTTGTTGCAAAGGACCTCGCTATTGAGCCCTCAGTGAGAACAAAACTCAGTACCTACAATGTACAGGTTGGGCAAGATTTGAAAATTGAAGCACGAATTGCTGGTCATCCAAAACCAACAATTACATGGTCCAAAGATGGTTCAGCTCTTAAACAAACCACAAGAGTAAATGTTGCTGACACTGCACATCATACCACTCTTACGATCAAAGATGCAACAAGAGAAGATGGTGGTATGTATAACATTGCTGTGGCTAATGTACTTGGACAAAAGGAAGCCACTGTTGAAATAATCATACTTGAAAAACCTGGCCCACCAACAGGCCCAGTCAGAATTGATGAAGTGAGTGCAGAAAGCATTACACTGTCTTGGGACCCACCAACATACACTGGAGGCTGCCAGATTTCAAATTATATTGTCCAAAAGAGAGACACCACAACCACAAACTGGGTAGTTGTTTCTGCCACAGTAGCAAGGACTACACTTAAAGTTGGTAATTTAAAAACTGGAGCTGAATACCAGTTTAGGATCTTTGCTGAGAATAGATATGGTAAAAGCTATGGCATTGACTCAGATCCAGTTCTTGCTCAGTATCCTTTCAAAGAGCCTGGGCCTCCAGGAACTCCATTTGTGTCTGCATTCACAAAAGAGTCTATGGTAGTCGAATGGCACAAACCTGTCTCAGATGGTGGAAGTGCTATTCTAGGATATCATCTTGAGAGAAAAGAGAAAAATAGTATTCTTTGGACAAAGATCAATAAAACACTCATTCAAGACACCAGATTTAAAACAACTTCATTGGAAGAGGGCATTGAATACGAGTTCAAAGTCTATGCTGAAAACATAGTTGGAATTGGAATGTGCAGCAAAATCTCTGAGGGTTGTGTGGCACGTGACCCATGTGACCCACCAGGCACCCCTGTGCCACTGATTGTGACAAGGCACTCAGTGAAACTTAGATGGACACCACCAGAATATGATGGAGGCAGCCTTGTCACTGGATATGTTGTGGAGAAACTAGACCTGCCAGAGGGACGTTGGATGAAAGCAAGTTTTGCTAACATTCTTGAAACTGAATTTACAGTCACAGGCCTGATAGAAGACAGCAAATATGATTTCAGAGTTATTGCCAGAAATGGAGCTGGATCGGTCAGTAGGCCCTCTGGGAGCACAGGCTCAATTACAGCTAAGGATGAAGTTGAACCACCAACCTATGAAGTTGCCTCAGAATATAGCCAGATTTTGACTGTGAATGCTGGTGACACATTTACCCTGGAAGCATCTGTACTAGGAAAGCCAATTCCAACAATGCAGTGGTTTAAGGGCGATATGGAAGTCGAAAATTCTGCAAGAGCTGAGATCAAGAACACTGACTTCAAAGCAATTCTTGTCGTCAAAGATGCCATTCGAGTTGATGGAGGACAGTACACATTGCACCTCACTAATGTGGCTGGAACAAAGTCTGTTTCCTTCAATGTAAGAGTGCTAGATAGACCTGGACCTCCTGAAGGTCCTTTGACCATTTCTGGTGTAACATGTGAGAAGTGTTCATTGTCATGGCTGCCTCCAAGACATGAT
Source organism: Rhinogobio ventralis (assembly GCA_039654625.1). NCBI lineage: Eukaryota > Metazoa > Chordata > Actinopteri > Cypriniformes > Gobionidae > Rhinogobio > Rhinogobio ventralis. The sequence goes on from CM077197.1 coordinate 9,313,874, forward strand.
GGTGGCAGTAGCATTTCTCATTATATCATACAGAAGAGAGAAACAAGTCGTCTTGCTTGGACTGTAGTTTCAGGTGATTGTGGAGCAACAATGTTTAAAGTTACCAAGCTTCTAAAAGGAAATGAATACATATTCCGTGTCATGGCTGTCAACAAGTATGGAGATGGTGAACCACTTGAATCTGCACCAGTGATTATGAGAAATCCTTTTGTTCTACCTGGGCCACCTAAAGACCTAGAAATAACAAATATATCAAGGGACTCTATGACGGTATGCTGGACTCGTCCTGAAACTGATGGTGGAAGTGAGATTGTTGGTTACATCGTAGAGAAGAGAGACAGAGCTGGAGTCCGATGGACAAAATGTAACAAACGCAGAGTCACAGACTTACGTTTCAGAGTCACAGGCTTGACAGAGGATCATGAATATGAATTCAGGTTATCTGCAGAAAATGCTGCTGGAGTTGGACAACCAAGTCCACCAACTGTTTATTACAAAGCCTGTGATCCAACATTTAAGCCTGGCCCACCAACTAATGCACACCTTGTTGACACTACAAAGAATTCAGTCACAATTTCATGGAGTAGACCAATATATGATGGTGGCTTAGACATCCAGGGCTATGTTATTGAGATATGTAAAGCTGATGAAGAAGAATGGACCACATGTACTCCACCCTCTGGATTAAATGTTACTAAATTTACAATTACTAAACTCACTGAACACCAAGAATACAAAGTTCACATATGTGCCCTAAATAAACTGGGTGTTGGTGAGCCAGTAGCCATCCAAGGAACTGTCAAACCAGTGGACAAGATGGATGCCCCTGAAATTGAGCTTGACTCTGAGTTGAGAAAAGGTATTGTTGTGCATGCTGGAGGATCTATGAGAATTAACATACCAATCAAAGGACGCCCAATTCCTGAGATAAACTGGACCAAGGATGAGGGAGATTTACCTGATAAAGCCCAAATAGAGAAGGGACCAGATTACACTCAGTTATCAATTGATATATGTGACAGAAACGATGCTGGAAAATATATTCTGACTTTGGAAAATAGCGCTGGCACTAAATCAGCATTTGTGTCAGTAAAAGTACTCGACACACCAGGTGCTCCACAGAGCCTTGTTGTGAAAGATATAACAAGAAATTATGCCACCCTAGTTTGGGAACCACCACTTATTGATGGTGGTTCAAAAATAAAAAATTACATCATTGACAAGAGGGAATCAAATAGACAAGGATTTACAAACATTACTACTAAGTGCTCCAAGACCAGCTTCCGAGTGGGTGATCTGACAGAGGGTGGTATTTATTACTTCAGAGTCATGGCAGAAAATGAATTTGGAATTGGTCTTCCTGTAGAAACAGAAGAATCTGTGAAGACAGCTGATCCTCCTCTATCTGTTGGCAAGGTAACTTTGACTGATGTGACAAAAACCACAGCATCTCTTGCCTGGGATAAACCAGATCATGATGGTGGAAGTAGAATCTTGGGTTATTATATTGAAATGCAGCCAAAAGGATCAGAGGAATGGGCAGTTGCTGCAGTCACCAAAACATGTGAGAGTATAGTGACCGGACTTAGTTCAGGACAAGAGTACCTCTTCAGAGTTTTAGCTTACAATGAGAAAGGAAAAAGTGACCCAAGGCCATTAGCTGCTCCTGTCATTGCCAAGGATGTAACTATTGAACCAAGCTTCAAAATAATTTCCAACACTTACAGTGTTCAAGCTGGTGAAGATCTTAAAGTGGAAATACCATTTAAAGGTCGTCCAAGTCCAAAGATTGCATGGATGAAAGATGGACAAACTCTGAAAGAGACAACCAGATTAAATGTCTCAAGCACGGAAACATCAACAGTTCTTAAAATTAAAGATGCAAATAGAGAGGACTCTGGCAAATATACAATCACAGCCACAAATAATATAGGTACGGTCACAGAGGAAGTTGGCATAATCATTCTTGACAAACCAGGCCCACCAGTCGGACCAGTCAAAATTGACGAAGTAAGTGCCACCTATGTTACCATCTCCTGGGAGCAACCAGTGTACACAGGAGGTTGTCAGATAAACAACTACATAGTGGAAAAACGTGATACAACCACTACTAACTGGCAGATTGTTTCAGCAACCATTGCTCGTTCCACAATCAAAATCTCAAAGCTGAAGACTGGTTCTGAATATCAGTTTAGAGTGTTTGCTGAGAACAGATATGGAAAAAGCACATCGTTAGATTCAGCACCAGTTGTGGTCAGTTATCCTTTCACTGAGCCTGCAGCCCCTGGTGCCCCATTTGTTTCATCAGTGACAAAAGACCACATGACAATTGAATGGAAACCCCCTAGCAATAATGGAGGCAGCCCTGTTATTGGGTATCACCTGGAACGTAAAGAAAAGAACAGCATTTTATGGACTAAACTTAACAAGCTTCTAATTACTGACACTCGATTGAGAACAAATGGTCTGGAGGAGGGAATTGAATATGAATACAGAGTGTATGCTGAGAATATTGCAGGAATCAGTCCATCAAGCAAAGTCTCAGAAAGTGTTGTTGCACGTGATCCATGTGATCCCCCTGGAACTCCTGAAGCAATTGTTATCACAAGACATCTAATAACTCTTCAGTGGTCTAAACCACAGTATGATGGTGGCAGTGCAATTACAGGATACATCATTGAAAGAAAGAAGCTGCCTGAAGGTCGTTGGATGAAGGCCAGTTTCACAAATATCATAGACACACAATTTACAATAACTGAATTACAAGAAGAACAAAGATATGAATTTAGAGTGATTGCCAGAAATGCAGCTGGTATTTTAAGTGTACCCTCTGGAAGCACTGGACCAATTACTGCTCAAGATGAGATTGAAGCTCCATCTGTCTCCATGGATTCAAAATTTAAAGATGTTACCATTGTAAAGGCTGGTGAATCCTTTACTATTGAAGCTGATATTGCTGGCAAACCTCTTCCTGATATTATGTGGCTTAAGGATGGAAAAGAAATTGACAGTGCAACACCTAGAATGGAGATTAAATCCACCATCACACAAACAGTTTTGACTGTTAAGGACTGCATCAGAGTAGATGGTGGTCATTTCCTCTTAAGTCTTAGTAACGTTGGTGGAACAAAACAGGTACCCATTAATGTAAAGGTTCTTGATAGACCTGGTCCACCTGATGGCCCTCTGAAAGTAACTGGTGTCACAGCAGAAAAATGCTATTTGCGTTGGAGCCACCCATCACATGATGGTGGAGCTGGTATTTCTCATTACATCATTGAAAAAAGGGAAACTAGCAGACTGTCTTGGACAGTAGTGGAACCACAAATTCAAGCGATCAGTTACAAAGTCACTAAACTCCTACCTGGTAATGAGTATATATTCAGAGTCATGGCAGTAAACAAGTATGGTATTGGTGAACCACTTGAATCTGAACCTGTCCTTGCAAAAAATCCTTTCAACAAACCTGGACCACCTTCAACTCCAGAAGCAAGTGCAATCACCAGAGACTCAATAGTCCTCACGTGGGAACGGCCAGAGGATGATGGTGGATCACAAATTGATGGTTTTGTTCTTGAGAAACGTGATAAAGAGGGCATCCGATGGACAAAGTGTAACAAGAAAAGACTCAATGACTTGAGATTCAGAGCCACTGGGCTTACCGAGGGACACTATTATGAATTCAGAGTATCTGCTGAAAATGCTGCTGGTGTGGGCACACCAAGTGAACCATCTGAATATTACAAAGCTTGTGATGCAACTTATCCTCCTGGTCCTCCTAATAATCCTAAAGTGACAGACCACTCAAGCACAACTGTTTCCTTGGCATGGAGTAGACCAATTTATGATGGTGGTGCAACGGTCTCAGGATACATTGTTGAGGCAAAGGAAGTTAGTGAAGATGAATGGACTGTGTGCACTCCTCCAATCGGTGTGCAAACAACTCACTTCACAGTCAAAAAATTAAAGGAAAATGCAGAATACAACTTCCGTATTTGTGCAATTAATATTGAGGGGGCTGGAGAACAAATTGATGTTCCAGGATCTGTAATTGCTGCTGAAAAACTTGAAGCTCCTGAGGTAGAACTTGATGCAGATCTTAGGAAATGTGTGACTGTGCGTGCCAGTGCAACACTACGCTTAAGTGTCACTATAAGGGGAAGGCCTGAGCCAGAGGTTAAGTGGAAAAAGGCAGATGGTACCTTACCAGAGCGTGCTCAAATTGAAGTTACAGGGTCATACACTGTGCTTGTTATTGACAATGTTAATCGATTTGACACAGGAAAGTATGTTCTGACCCTTGAAAACATTTGTGGCACAAAATCTGCATTTATTAATGTCAAGGTTCTTGACTCTCCAAGTGCTCCAGTGAACTTTGAAATTAGGGATGTAAAGAGAGACTCTGTCCAGCTACAGTGGGAGCCTCCACAAATTGATGGTGGAGCCAAGATAAGCCATTACATTGTGGAGAAGCGTGAATCTAAAAGGATGGCATTCACAACTGTGACAAACAATTGTGTCAGAAATTCATTCAAGGTTGATGATCTCCAAGAAGGAGGTCTTTACCACTTCCGTGTATTGGCTGTGAATGAACTTGGTGTTGGTTTGCCTGCAGAGACCACAGAGGCTGTCAAAGTTTCCCAAGCACCCTTACCACCTGGTAAAATTACAGTTGTTGATGTAACTCGCCACACTGTTACTCTAGCATGGGAAAAGCCAGATCATGATGGTGGCAGCAAAATCACAAGCTACATGGTGGAAATGATGACTAAGGGATCAGATAAATGGACAGTATGTGCTACAGTAAAGGCACTGGAAACCACAATTGAAGCACTTACAACAGGAGAAGAATACAACTTTAGAATTACAGCACTTAATGACAAAGGAAAGAGTGATCCTAAACCGCTGGGAGCACCTGTTGTGGCACGAGATATTACTATTGAACCCATTATTGATTTGCTGTTTAATACCTACAGTGTAAAATCTGGGGATGATCTCAAAATAGATGTTCCATTTAGAGGCAGACCTTCTCCAGAGGTTATATGGAAAAAGGATGGTCACTCATTGAAGCAAACAACCAGAGTTAATGTTCTGACATCAAAGACAGCATCCAAGATTGTCATCAAGGATGCAACAAGAGAGGATGTTGGAAAATATGAAATTACTTTAACCAATTCATTTGGTGTCAAATCAGCAGAAATATCTGTCATTGTTCTTGATAAACCGGGTCCACCAGGTGCAATCAAGGTAGAGGAATTAAGTGCTGATTTTATTTCATTATCATGGGACCCTCCAATTTATGATGGTGGCTGTCAAATTAATAATTATGTAGTTGAGAAGAGAGATACGACCACTACTGCATGGCAAATTGTTTCAGCAACAGTTGCAAGAACATCAATCAAAATAACTCGTTTGACACAAGGAACAGAGTATCAGTTCCGTGTTGCTGCAGAGAACCGTTATGGTAAAAGCCATGCGATTGACTCTGCCCCAATTGTTGCACAGTACCCTTTCACACCTCCAGGACCTCCAACCAGTCTTCAAGTTTCTCATGCCACTAAATCAGGAATGCTAGTTACCTGGAACAGACCAGCAAGTGATGGTGGAAGTCCAGTCACTGGATATCACTTGGAATGCAAAGATCAGAGCAGCATTCTCTGGGCAAAGATGAACAGAGGACTTATTCCAGAAACTCAGTTCAAAGTAACTGGTTTGGAAGAAGGCCTCTTGTATCAGTACAGAGTATATGCTGAAAATATAGCTGGCATTGGACCTTGCACAAAGGCATGTGATCCTGTTTCTGCCCGAGATCCATGTGCACCTCCAGGTCAGCCAATAGTTATGAACATCACAAGAACATCTGTTTCCCTCTCCTGGGCAAAACCTGAGTATGATGGTGGAGCTAAGGTGACTGGTTACATTGTTGAACGCAGTGAACTTCCAGATGGTCGGTGGTTAAAGTGTAATTTCACCAATCTTCAAGAAACATTCTTTGATGTCACTGGTCTAATTGAAGATCAAAGATATGATTTCCGTATAATTGCTAAGAATGCAGCTGGCTTACTCAGTGAACCATCAGAGGGTACAGGTCCTGTAACTGTAAAAGATGATGTTGATCCACCACGCATCACAATTGAGGACAAGCTAAGACAACTGGTTGTAGTGAAAGCTGGAGACATACTGAGAATTGATGCTGAAATATCAGGACGTCCAATTCCTGTGATTTCATGGGCAAAGGATGGAAAAGAAATTGAAGCCAAGGCCAGATTTGAGATTTCTTCAACAATAACTAGTACAACACTTATTGTGAGAGATGCTATTAGACGAGACTCAGGACAGTATGTTCTTACATTGCAAAATGTTGCAGGCACCAGATCTTTGGCAGTAAACTGTAAGGTACTGGACAGGCCCGGTCCATCATCTGGACCATTGGAAGTAACTGGTTTGACTGCAGAGAAATGTACATTGACCTGGGGACCACCACAAGAAAATGGAGGTGCGGAAATTCAGCACTACATAGTTGAGAAACGTGAAACGAGCCGGCTTGCCTGGACTCTGGTCTATGCAGACATGAAGGCCACAACATGCAAAGTAACAAAACTGCTCAAAGGTAATGAGTATATATTTAGAGTTCGGGGAGTTAATAAGTATGGAACAGGTGAAGCTCTAGAGAGTGATCCTGTTAAGGCAATGGATCCATTTACAGTCCCTGTTGCACCAACAGATGTTGAAGTCTCCAGTGTTACAAGTGAAGCAATGACAATTTGCTGGGAAAGACCTGTCTCTGATGGAGGCAGTAGCATTTATGGCTATGTAATTGAGAAACGTGAGAAATCCGGTCTTCGTTGGGTACGTGTCAACAAAAAGCCTGTTTATGACTTAAGAGTAAAAGCTTCCAATCTTCGTGAAGGATGCGAGTATGAATACAGAGTATTTGCTGAGAATGCTGCTGGTTTAAGTGCGCCAAGTGTACCTTGTCCATTGACAAAGGCAGAGGATCCATTGTTCCTACCATCACCTCCAGCTAAACCTAAAATAATTGATTCTACTAAAACATCAATAACACTGTCTTGGAACAAGCCATTATTTGATGGTGGCTCTCCAGTTACAGGATACATGGTGGAATACAGGAACACCAATGATGAAGACTGGATAGTTGGTGTCAGTAACATTAAGAGCACAGAGTTCACAGTGGTGGGACTCACATCAGGATCAGAGTATATCTTTGTAGTCAGATCCATTAACAAGGTTGGTCCAAGTGAGCCAAGCCATGAAACTGATCCACAGGTAGCAAAGGACAGAGAAGATGAGCCAGTTTTCTTAATCAGTAATGAAATGAGAAAGACACTGACTGTCAAAGATGGCAGCTCATTTACTCTTAGAGTCCCATTCAAGGGGAAGCCTATCCCACATGTAATGTGGAACAAACCAGATGTTGATCTGAGAGTGAGGGCAGCTATTGATATTACTGATAACTGCACATCTATCACAATTGAGCAAGCTACAAGAGATGACTCAGGGAAATACACTGTAACCCTCCAAAATGTTGCTGGAACTGCTACACTGACATTGAGTGTAAAGGTCCTTGATTCTCCAGGTCCACCAGCCCACATTGAAGTAAAGGAAGTCACCAAGAGCTCTGCAACTATTTCATGGGATACTCCTGAGAATGAGGGTGGTGCTCCAGTCAAAAACTACCTTGTTGATCTCCGTGAGGCAACTAAAATGGGCTGGACCAGGATTACAGACAGTTGTCCCAGGTTGACTTATAGATTGAATGACCTCCAAGAAGGGGGGGTTTATTATTTCAGAGTTACCGGTGAAAATGAGTATGGTATAGGAGTGCCACTTGAGACTAAAGAAGGAACAAAGATTACAGGTAAAATAAAATGATTACATTTACTACATCATTATTGTAGCACATTTGTTTGATTATTATTTAAATCTTTGATAAATATTTTTTTTACTTATACTTGTGTTATTTTTTATGTTTAATTTTAGAGAAACCAAGTCCACCACCCAAGCTTGGAGTCACTGATGTCACAAAAGACAGTGTCTCACTAGCATGGCTTAAACCAGAACACGATGGAGGTAGCAGAATTACAAATTACCTGGTTGAGGCTCTTGAAAAAGGACAACAAAAGTGGATAAAGTGTGGTTCTACCAAGTCGACTCACTTTGTTGTCTGTGGATTGAGAGAGAATGCTGAATACTACTTCAGAGTTCGGGCTGAAAACCATGCAGGACTTAGCGACCCCAAAGACATGGTTTTACCTGTGCTTGTAAAAGATCAGCTGGGTAAGTTATTTACTATTAATGATGTTTAATTTTTAGACTTACATTTTTTACATGATGTTAAAGTATTATATAATCTTGTTTATTTTTTTAATCAACAGAGGCGCCTGAAATTAACATGAAGGACTTCCAACACAACACTGCCTATGTTAAAGCAGGTTCAAATCTCAAGATTGAGATCCCCCTCACTGGTAAACCGTTACCAAGGGTATCCCTCTCTAAGGATGGACAGGTTCTAAAGTCAACTATGAGATTCAACTCTGACGTGACAACTGACTCCCTTATCCTTTGTTTGCGTGAGAGTATTGCTTCGGACGCAGGCAGATATGATATCACAGCCTCCAACTCCAGTGGGACCACAAAGTCTTTTGTGAATATTTTGGTCCTTGACAGACCAAGTCCACCAGTTGGCCCTGTTGAAGTGTGTGATGTCACAGAGGACAGTGTCAGTCTGAAGTGGTTGCCTCCCGGATATGATGGTGGTAGCCCAATCACCAACTACATCGTTCTCAAACGTGAGATGACTACTGCAAACTGGATAGAAGTCTCATCTGCTGTAGCAAGGTGCACAATTAAGATCATGAAGCTGATCACTGGAATTGAGTATCAGTTTAGAATCAGGGCTGAGAATCGCTTTGGCATCAGTGAGCACATTGATTCACCGACTGTTACAGTCAGTCTTCCATACAGTGAGTAAAATGCTTTTCTACATTATAAGCAGCAAATTGGTAAATACAAACGTATGCTATAAAGCATCTATGAAAACCTGTGCCATTTTATTTCAGCACTCCCCGTGGCACCTTCACAACCATGGGTGTCAGCTGTAACAAAGGAAAGTATTACTGTTAACTGGAAGGAGCCATCTTCGGATGGTGGAAGCCATGTATTTGGATATCACCTTCAGATGAAAGACAGAAACAGCATTCTTTGGCAGAAAGTTAACACAACTGTTATCCGTGCTACACACTTCAAAGTATCAAGTGTAAATGCTGGTCTAATCTATGAGTTCAAGGTTGCAGCTGAAAATGCTGCTGGTATTGGTCCAGTTAGCAAGCACTCAGATCCCGTGCTTGCAATTGATGCATGTGGTAAGCATTTAGTTTCCTGTAAATTGATTGTTCCATATACTTAAACCATTAGTATTAATAATTATAGTTTAATCCAATGGGAATATTCAAATTAATATTAATTGCCACTGTTTTTTTTCCCCACAGAACCTCCAAACAACCTTAGAGTCACTGATATCACAAAGAGTTCAATTAGCCTTGCCTGGCAGAAACCCTCATATGATGGAGGAAGTAAAATTACTGGATATTTGATTGAAAGTAAAGATGGTCCAAAAGGCAGATGGTCAAAATCTAATTTGACAAATGTTACTGACACAAAGTTCACTGTATCAGGCTTAACTCAGAATGAATCTTATGAATTCCGGGTCATGGCTAAGAATGCAGTTGGTTCCATTAGTAACCCATCAGCAACTGTTGGACCTGTCACATGCGTGGACACTTATGGTGCCCCTGAGATTGAACTTCCTCAAGAATATCTTGATGTTGTAAAATACAAAGCAGGTGCTACAGTTCAACTTAAAATTGGTATTATTGCTAAACCTCAACCAACAATTGAATGGTACAAGGATGGAAAAGAGCTAGAGTCTGGAGCTCAGATTTCTATCTCCAACACCACCGAGTCGGCATGCATCTCCGTCAAGGAAGCCACCCGTTTGAATACTGGAACATATGAACTTAAGATCAAGAACTCTTTAGGCTCAGCGTATGCTGCTGTCAGAGTACTTGTCCAAGGTATGTTGCAAAGTTTACTGCTAAATATCTTTGAATAAATTGCATAATATCTAACATTATTTCTATTAATCATGTTATTTTTGAATTACGTTATGATGTAGTTATTTTACTTTTTAAGGAAACAAGTAAAAATGAACTGTATTAAATACATTTAATTCATTGCATGCCTTAATTTATTAACTTTGATAGCCCTAATTTGAACATTTTTGGCTCAATTTTTGCTAACTTTCATCAGATAAACCAGGACCCCCTGCTGGAGATATAGAGTTCAAGAAAATCACAGCAGATACTATGACCATCATGTGGGATCCTCCAGCTGATGAAGGTGGTGCAATGGTTACCCACTACATTGTGGAGAAACGTGAGACAAGCAGAATTTTGTGGTCCATTATCTCAGAAAAACTAGAAGACTGCATTGTCACAGTCCCAAGGCTAATTAAGGGCAATGAATACATATTCCGTGTTCGTGGTGTGAACAAATATGGAGTTGGAGATCCTCTGGAATCTAGACCAGTAATTGCACAGAATTCTTTTGGTAAGAACATTTTTAATAATATAATATTTGTATTATTACTATTAAATTTGTGACCTAATGTGATTTTAATGCTTCATGTTGTCCAACAGTTCCTCCTAGTCAGCCTTCTAAACCACAAGTCACTATGATTACAAGATCAACAATGACTGTGGTATGGGAAAGACCAAGTTTGGATGGTGGCAGCGACATTGATGGATATTACTTAGAGAAGCGTGAGAAGAAAAGTCTACAGTGGTTCAAGGTTATTAAAGATCCAATTCGTGATACCAGACAGAAAGTCAGCAACCTCACAGAAAGAAATGAATATCAGTATCGTGTCTGTGCAATCACCAAAGCTGGAGCAGGCCCATATTCTGATGTGTCCATCTTCTACAAAGCTTATGACCCAATTGGTAAGCTTTTTTTTGTGGTTTCTTTGTATTGTTTTATATTTCAGAATGTGCATTAAATGTGTTCAAAGTATGCAATGATATTTAAAACATAATTTGTTATATTTACTAATTGCTATTTTAGATCCACCAAGTGAGCCAACCAAGCTCAAAGTTGTTGATTCAACAAAGACATCCATTACCCTTGGATGGACGAAGCCTGTCTATGATGGTGGCAGTGAAATCACAAGCTATGTTGTCGAACAAAGAATGGCTGACGAGACAGAATGGGTCACTATAAGTTCTAAAGGAGAAGTAAGGACAACTGAGTTTGTAGTGTCCCACTTGAAACCTGGAGTGTACTACTTCTTCCGTGTCTCTGCTGTTAATTGTGTTGGATTTGGACGTTCAATTGAGATGATGCAGCCAGTACAAGCCAAAGATATTCTGGGTTTGTACTTTCTAACTGTCTAAAGCAATAAAAAAGTTGATTCAAATTTATGATACTGTGAACCTGATCAAATATGTTCTTTTTTCATTTTAACAGAGGAGGCGGATGTGGACCTTGACATGTCAATGTCAACTCAGTACATAGCAAAGGCTGGTAGAGATGTGGAGATTGTAATCCCTCTTAAGGGTAGACCTGCTCCAAATGTAACATGGAGGAAGGGAGAAAAGAACATTAGTGGTGATGCAAGATATGCCATCAAAAACACAGAATACTCAACTACACTCATCATACCAAAAGTCACAAGGGATGATTCTGGCAAATATCTTCTTGAAATTGAAAATGGGGTCGGAGAGCCAAAAACCATTACTGTGTCTGTTAAAGTGTTGGACACACCTTCTGCTTGTAATAGGTTGATAGTGAAGAATGTAACACGAGGTAAACTCACTCTGAGCTGGGAACCACCTTATATTGATGGTGGTTCTCAAATCACAAATTACATTGTTGAAAAGAAGGATGCTAAAATGAAGGCATTCACCATTGTGACAAATGAATGTGCCAATACAACATACAAGGTTGATGGTCTGTCTGAAGAAATTTCTTATTTCTTCCGTGTTTCTGCTGAAAACGAATATGGCGTTGGTGATCCTTGTGAGACTGCACAGCCTGTGAGAGCAACTGAGATGCCTGGTGCTGTAAAAGATCTTGTCCTGGTGGACTCAACTAATACATCTGTATCGTTAGCATGGACCAAGCCTGATCATGATGGTGGCAGCCAAATTTCTGAGTACATTATTGAGAAGAAGTCAAAGGAAGAAGAAGCTTGGAGCATTGGTGGTACATGCAGATGTTGCCACTATGAGGTAACACAGCTTAAAGAGCATTCAGAAATTTTCTTTAGAGTATTTGCGAAAAATGAGAAGGGTCGCAGTGACTTCTCTCAAATTGGACCCATCACTGTAAAAGACTTCCTTATACCGCCCGAGGCAAACCTTATTGATTATCCTAATGCAGAATTAAGTGTTCGCATTGGACAAAATGTAAATATTGACTTGCCCTACAAAGGTAAACCTAAACCAACTATTCAATGGATGAAAGATGATGTTCCACTCAAGGAAAGTGAACAAGTTCGTTTCAGGCAAACAGAAAACAAGGCAAGTCTCATTGTAAGAAATGCAAGAAAGGACAACGCAGGAAAATACACCTTGGTCCTTGATAACAAACTTGTCAAGAACTTCTTTGACATCAAAGTGATTACACTTGGGCCACCCTCTCAGCCTATAGGCCCAATCCGTTTGGATGAAATTAAAGCCCAAAGTATTATCATCTCATGGGATGAACCCCAAGAAGATGGTGGAGGAGAGGTCACCTGCTATAGTGTAGAAAAGCGAGAGACATGTCAAGCAGCATGGAAGATGGTTTGCTCTAGTGTGGTCAGGACCACATTCAAGATACCAAATTTGCTTAAGGGTACTGAATACCAATTTAGGGTACGTGCAGAGAACAAATATGGAGTGAGCGAGCCTCTAACGTCATCAGATGTGGTTGCTCAACACCAATATAAGCCACCAGGTCCACCAGGAAAACCTGTAGTTTTCAACGTTACAAGTGATGGCATGAGTGTTCAGTGGGATGCCCCAGGATTTGATGGTGGTTCTCCAATCACTGGATACCATCTTGAGAAAAAAGATAGGAACAGCTTATTGTGGATGAAAGTGAATTCCAATGTTATCTCTGGAAGAGAATACAGAGCCATTGGACTTATTGAAGGTCTGGAGTATTCATTCAGAGTTTATGCAGAAAACAATGCCGGAATGAGTCAAGTCAGTGAACAGAGCAAGCACAAACTGGCAATTTCCCCTGTTGGTAAGTATTAGTATTGTCTTTGTAACATTCATCAATGATACTCTTTTGTCAATGCTTATGGTTTTAATTACTTTACAGAATTCATCTTTCCGCCAAAATTCCTTATTTTCCAAATATCTTTTTTTTTTCTTCTTTAGATCCTCCTGGCACCCCTAACTGCATTGATGTTACAAGAGACTCTGTAACGCTTCAGTGGGAACCACCAAAACGTGATGGAGGCAGTAGAATTGTGGCATACAGTGTTGAAAGGCGTCAAGGAAGAGCACGTTGGTTGAGATGCAATTTCATTGACATCAGCGAATGTCAGTTTACAGTAACAGGCCTTGCTGCTGGTGATCGCTTTGAATTTAGGGTAATTGCCAGGAATGCTGTTGGAACAGTTAGTCCCCCCTCTCAGTCATCTGGCTACATCATGACCAAGGATGAAAGTGGTATGTAATTACAAAGTCATCATTCGATAGAAATACTTCTACATTAGGGCTGTAAAATTTAAATTCAAATTTCAAATATTTGTCGAATTTAAATTAAAAATCCACATTCAAATGCAAAAATGTAAACTATGCCTAAATACATGATGCTGTTTTGTTCATAATTCTGAAATTTACGAAATTATATTTGGTTTATAAACTTTAGTTTAAACATAATGCATAATTTTTTTACAGACAGTCATGTTATTTAATTGCTTTGAATAAACAATTGAATGCATTAATAATTTGCTGATTTGCAACCTCTTGTGGCTTCAGGAGGCACATTCCTAATTTGATTATTAGGAATGTTTAAATATAAAATTCAAATTTAGATTTTCAGCCATTTAGACAGCCCTATTCTACATTAAAGGGGTCATGAACTGGCTTTTAAAAAAATTGTATACTGTTGTCTAAGGGCAAATTATGACGTTCGCGTGGTTTTTACATTCAAAAACATCATAATGAATAAGTAATAGGCTATTTTGTACCCTGGTTTTGAGCCTCTCTCATGGAACGCTCCGTTTTTATGGGCAGCACTGCTATGATTGGATAAGCTTTGCATATTATAATGAGCTCCGGCTCCCCCGTCAGTACACGTGAGGGATTGATTTGAAAGCGTGTGGGAAAACGGAAACAGTGCTCGCAAAGTGTCTTTATCAAACAAACACAATGATTTATCTCTCATCCACCCGCAATTAATTGTAATGTTATTTTTTATTACTTGGCCCGCCCGATTGGTGGATATAACCACGAACCGTGCATCACTAACACACACAGACACGCACAAGCCTCACTGCAGAGTCAAGACAAATCAGCATGATCAAAACTTCCACGATTGTATTTTTCCTTCAAATATCAAGTCAAGAGAGTGAACAACGCACATCAAGAAAGGATTGTTATTTCACTATTTAAGATTCACTGGTCTGCCGACGGGCTTACGTTCTGGTAGCCTGTCTAAACACATAATTTAGCCCTGGGACGTTAGGCTTTGCGAGCCCTGGCCCATACATGTCCGAGTCTGATCACACAATGAACCAATAACACCTCAAATAAAGGATTCTCCAGCCTGTGACAGCACGGAAGTTATGTTCAGTTAGACACGTACACATAATCAATAGATATCAAATGATCTGTAACAATGCAATACTATCACATATAAAAAAACTTTTTTTACTCACATAAGTGTGTTGCTTTATTGATTCATGTAATCTCATCCTGTCTGCAAATCCAGTCTCTTGTTTACAAACGAATCTGTGGTGAAATGAAGGAACAAACGCGCAATGTCTTCCCCACGTGAGCTGGATCTTCATTAAAAATAAAGTACAACCACACATTCCTAATATTAGAATCCAAAGGAAGCTTATGCAGCGGCTGTGTTCTTCAACAACCAGGCACAGCGCAATATCTTGCTATCTTCGGCATGTTTATTGCTCGGTAGCACGATCCGTTTAGCTCCACGAGTCGTGGGCGGGGCTACAGAATCAGGCGTACTTATTCTTATGTTGAGGCAGCGTTTCACCACACGATGACGTCAAGGGTTGGCATATTCTGAGATTGAGCGTTTGCTGGGCATTGTGTCAATAAAAGCTTTTCTTTGACTAGGAAGTTTTCAGCTCCGAAACGTACAGAATATTCTTATATCACGATTAACTTTTATATATCAAAGGCTGAATGAAAAGTTGATTTCTCAATTCATGACCCCTTTAAATGTATGCTAAATAATGTATGCTTTCAGAAGGTATGTTTTCAAAAGCTATTCATAAAAATAAAAAAAACTTTTTCTTTTTTCTTTGTCAGTCATCCCTGAGATTGAGTTTAAAGCTGAGAAGACCCTCACCATCAAGGCAGGAGAAAACATTAAACTCAGCTGCAGTATAAGGGGACGTCCTGTACCTCAAGTCACATGGTATAAAGATGGAAAGGAAGTTGACAAAATGCTGGTTGACATCACAACTGTTATTGGATCAAGCTCACTGTTCATCAGAGAGGCTGACCGCAATGACCGTGGTATCTACACAGTTGAGGCCAAGAACAGTTCAGGCACAACAAAAGTGGATGTTCTTGTCAGAGTACAAGGTATGATCTAAAATCTATTTGGATTTATGGTTTTAATAAAGCTGTTCTGGATTTAGTCTTTGCTTATTTCCACTCTGTGTTATCCAGATACCCCTGGACCACCTGAAGGCCCACTTCGATTCACAAATATATCTGCAGAGAAAGCCACTCTTTGGTGGAGCCCACCCGAAAATGATGGCTGTGCACCTATCATTAATTATGTGATTGAAAAGCGTGAAACTTCCAGAATTTCATGGGCACTTGTAACATCCAAGTGTGAAGCCTGCTCCTTCAATGCCACAAAACTGATTAAAGGCAATGAATATCAGTTCCGTGTATCTGCTGTCAATAAGTTTGGTGTGGGCAAGTCACTAGAGTCTGATCCAATCATTGCTCAAATGCAGTACAGTAAGTAAAAAGTTGTTCTTGATCCAATCTTTTTCTAATTTAGTGCTGGTTATTCTTGACATTAACACATTCCTTTTTTATATCTAACAGCGGTACCAGATGCTCCCGGAACACCTGACTGCACTCATGTGACAGGAAACAGTATCACTCTATGCTGGACAAGACCAAGACATGATGGAGGAAATGAGATTAAGCAATATATTCTTGAAAGACGAGAAAAGAAAAGCTTAAGATGGGTGAAGGTTTCCGCAAAGAGACCAATAACTGAACTAAGGCACAGAGTTACAAACCTTACAGAAGGAAATGAATATGAATTCCGTGTGATGGCTGAAAATGGTGCTGGAATTGGACCTGCAAGTGGTACATCCAGATTGTTCAAGTGCAGAGAACCGACAAGTGCACCCTGTGCACCAACTCTAGTAAAGGTCATTGATACCACTAAGACATCTGTTACCTTGGAATGGACCAAACCGGTGTTTGACGGTGGTATGGAAATCATTGGTTACATTATTGAGATGTGCAAGGCAAGCCTTGAGGAATGGCACAGAGTCAACAATCAGACTTGCATCCATACACATTACAAAGTAACAGAGTTAGAACCTGGTGAAGAGTATAAATTCCGTGTTTGTGCAGTCAATGGTGCTGGCAAGGGAGAATTCTCTGAGACTCCTAATGTAGTACAAACTGTTGATAGACTTACTTCACCAGAAATTGATATAGATGCAAACTTCAAGCAGACACATATTGTGAAGAACGGCGGAACAGTCACACTTCATATTCCCTTCCGTGGAAAGCCAGCCCCACTTGCCACATGGACAAAGGCAGATGGAGATCTTGGTATAATGGTGGATATTAATACCACAGACACATTCAGCACCTTGACAATTGAAAATTGCACCAGGTATGATGCTGGAAAGTATACACTCTCTCTTGAAAACAACAGTGGTCGTAAAACCATTACATTAACAGTCAAAGTGTTGGACACACCTGGACCACCAGGACCTCTCTCATTCAAGGATGTGACAAGAGGTGCTCTGACACTCATGTGGGATGCACCATCCAATGATGGAGGTGCACGTGTTCATCATTACATTGTTGAGAAGCGAGAGGCAAGTCGACTGAGTTGGCAAGAGGTCAGTGAAAAGTGCACACGTCAAATCCTGAGAGTGACCAACCTTGATATTGGCGCAGCATACTTCTTCAGGGTTATCGCTGAAAATCTATATGGCAAAGGTGAGCCATTTGAAATGACAGAGCCTATTGTAGCCACAGAAGAGCCTGCACCACCTAAGCGACTAGATATCATTGATACTACATCCTCAACAGCCAGCTTAGTATGGATGAAGCCTGAGCACGATGGTGGAAGCCGTATTACTGGATACATTGTTGAGACTAGAAAGAAGGGGTCTGATCACTGGGTTGTAGGTGGTCAAACTAAATCTTTGAAAATGGTTCTTGAAGGCTTGGTTGAGAACACAGAATACGAGTTCCGTGTCAAGGCTCAGAATGATGCTGGCATTAGTCACCCACGAGATGCACTAGCCTCTGTCATCATAAAGGAGCCACGTATTGAGCCAACAGCGGATCTCAGTGGCATAGATAAACAGCTCATCACTTGCAAAACTGGAAATTCATTTGCCATTGATATTCCAATCAGTGGCAGACCAGCCCCCAAGGTAACATGGAAACTTGAAGAAATGAAACTCAAAGAAACAGACAGAGTGTCAATTAAGATTTTTAAAGACAGAACCACTCTACTGGTTAAGGATGCCAAGAGAGGTGACAGTGGACAGTATTATCTCACGCTTGAAAATGCAGCTGGATCAAAGACATTCACTGTCACCGTCATTGTCTTTGGTAGACCAACCCCACCAACTGGACCTGTTAAGTTTTCAGGAATATCATCAGAATCCTGCGTGTTGACTTGGGAAGAACCTACAGATGATGGTGGAACAGACATAACCAATTATATTGTTGAGAAACGTGAGTCTGGCTCCACCACATGGCAGGTTGTGAATTCAAGTGTGAAACGGACCACCATCAAAGTAACTCATCTCACCAAGTACATGGAGTACACTTTCAGAGTCTGTGCTGAGAACAAGTTTGGTGTTAGCAAGTCTATTGAATCTCAAGCTATTGTTGCTGAGCATCCATTCAGTAAGTATCTAGTATTGTATATAACTTTATCCATTGATAAAATAGAACATAAACAATGCAGTATTTATTTTTGCTGTCTCCTGTTTGATAAATGTTACATTTCTGTTTTCAGTTTCACCAAGCCCACCAACACGCCCAGATGTAGTTTCAGTGTCTTCTAATGCAATTTCTATCCGCTGGGATGTGCCATATCATGATGGTGGAAGCCAAGTAACTGGATACTGGATTGAGAAGAAGGAGCGTAATACCATTCTGTGGGTGAGGGAGAACAAGATTCCTTGCCTTGAGTGTCACTACAAGGTCTCCAATCTTATTGAGGGCCTTGAGTATCAGTTCAGAGTATATGCAATGAACATCGCTGGTTTGAGTAAAGCAAGTGAACCATCAAGGCCAGTACTGGCTCTAAATCCAGTTGGTACGTTTTTTTGTTACTTTCTACTATGATTTATATGTATTGTTTTTATTCATGGCTTAATATTTATCACAATCTTTTGTCTGCATTTTCAGATCCACCCGGCACACCAGAAGTTTATGATGTAACCAAGACCTCAGTGTCTATTAGATGGTCCGTACCATTCAATGATGGTGGCAGCAAGATTGTTGGATATGTGGTTGAACGCAGGGCATCCAGTGATGATGAAGAAGCTCGTTGGTTAAAGTGCAACTACACTACAATCACAGAAAACTTCTTTACTATTACATCACTTCATGAGGGAGAGGAGTATGAATTCCGTGTTATTGCCAGAAATGGTGCTGGAGTCCACAGTATGCCATCTGAATCAACAGGATTTATCACATGCAAAGATGAATATAGTAAGATGGTTTTCTTAATAGATACATGCTTACAGTATGTGTAGAAACACAATATACATATACAGTATACTATTATGAATATGTATTAATACATGCTATTTATTTATTTCAGCACCACCAAAGGCTGAGCTGGACAGTAAACTTGTGGGTGAGACAATCACTATTAGAGCAGGATCAGACCTTGTACTTGATGCTGCTGTTGGTGGAAAACCAGAGCCTAAAGTCTTTTGGGCCAAGGGTGACAAGGAGCTGGATCTTGGAGAGAAATACTCACTGACATACACAAGTACAAGAGCGATGGCAATTATTAAGTCATGTGATAGAAATGATACTGGAAGATACATCCTTACTGTGAAGAATGCAAGTGGAATCAAAACAGCTGCTGTCAACGTTAAAGTACTTGGTATGAACATTATACATCACAGTGTTTCAGTCAAAATACCATTTATTGGCTGTATATTTAATGAGAAAATCTTTTATATTTAAGATACACCTGGTCCACCTGAGGGAACAATAACAATCAGCAGGGTCACAGAGGAGAAATGTACAGTTTCCTGGAAGATTCCTCTCGAGGATGGTGGAGATCATGTCAATCATTATATTGTTGAAAGACGTGAGACCAGCAGACTTAACTGGGTCATCATGGAAAATGAATGCAAGACTCTGTCTTGTGTCAGCACAAAACTGATCAAGAACAATGAGTACATTTTCCGTGTCAGAGGTGTAAATAAGTACGGTCCTGGTGTGCCCCTAGAGTCTGAACCAGTTATTGCAAGAAATGCATACAGTATGTCTAATTACAATTATTATGTATTAATGTTTCCATTAATAATTATGGTTTACCTACAGGACTCAGGATAAATTAACATTAGTTTGTAATTTCCATTATAGCTGTTCCAACACCTCCTGGAGCACCAGAGATTACTGCCGTTGGAAAAGAACATGTCATTATTGAGTGGCTGAAGCCAGAGAGTGATGGTGGAAGTGAAATCAAAAACTACCTTGTGGATAAACGTGAGAAGAGCAGTGTCAGATGGACAAGAGTGAACAAAACCTACACCATTTATGATACACGCCTCAAGATCACTGGTCTCCTTGAGGGTAGCGATTATCAATTCCGAGTTGCAGCCGTCAATGCCGCTGGCACCAGCATTCCAAGTGATGCATCTCAGTACGCTCACTGTAGAGACCCAACATGTGAGTAACACCAACCTGCTTAACCCACCCCAACCCACCCCCCACGAAGAAGAAAAATGAATGCATAGAAAAATAGTAACATGCCTAACCTGCCCTCTCATTTTACAGATACCCCAGCTCCACCATCAGTTCCCCGTATTACAGACACCACAAAGCACAGTATTAGTATGACATGGACACGACCGATGTATGATGGTGGATCTGATGTCACAGGCTATATTGTTGAGATTCTGGAGGAGAGAACAGAGCAATGGTATAGAGCCACCCAGAAGACCTTGAGCAGTACTGAGTACACAGTAACTGGTCTGGCAAGTAACAAAAAGTACAGCTTCAGAGTGGCTGCAGTCAATGCTATGGGTACTGGAGAATTCAGTGAAGGCAGTATTGAGGCTGCACCTTCAGAAAGAGTTGGTAAGTTGTTGTTTTTTAAGTTATGTTAATAATGGTCAACTGTGGCGTGCACAGACCTCACATTCTGGGGGGTGTCTTGAAATCTCATTCATACTTGGACATGCCACTGATGGTCAAGCTAATATCTGCTCCTAAAGGCCTATTTTTTATGTGGAATTACTGCATGAAATTTGTTATTGCTATCTTCTCAGAAATTCCTGATATTGAACTACCTGATGAACTGAAGAAGACTGTTTGTATCAGAGCTGGCAACACTTTACGTCTTCATGTAACTACAACTGGAAGACCCGCACCAGTTGTTACCTGGAGAAAGCCTGGAATTGACCTACAATCCCGTGGATTCATAGATACTACAGAAAACACTACAACCTTAATAGTGGAGAAGGTACATCGTTATGATGCTGGAAAATACACAATAGAAGCAGAGAATCCATCTGGCAAGAAAATAGTTACCATTCTTGTCAAGATTTATGGTAAGTAAATTTATACAATCAATAATGGATACCGTGCATTCACTTAAATTAAATAAACCGTCTGTAACCGATGCTTAAAACGGTTTAAAAATTGTCTTGTAGATACTCCTGGACCATGTGCTGCAGTAAAGGTTAAAGATTACACAAAAGAGTCTGTTGTAATCACATGGGATGTGCCTACTATTGATGGAGGTGCTCACATCAACAACTACATAATTGAGAAGCGTGAAGCTTCAATGAAATCTTACAAAACCGTGACAACAGAATGCAAGAAGACATTATACAGAATTACTGGGCTGGAAGAAGGAACACAATACTTCTTTAGAGTATTGCCTGAGAACATATATGGTATTGGAGAACCTTGTGAAATTACAGATGCAGTACTGGTTTGTGAAGTTCCATCTATCCCTCAAGATCTTTATGTTATTGATACCACAAAGTCTTCTGTCATACTTGGATGGGAAAAACCACTTCACGATGGTGGCAGCAGACTCTCTGGCTATGTCATCGAAGCCTGCAAAACTGGAAGTGACCGCTGGACGAATGTTGCTAATGTGAAATCATCTGTGCTGCAGCACACAATTGTCTCACTGAATGAAAATGAGCAATATCTCTTCAGAATCAGAGCTGAAAATAGCAGAGGTGTCAGTGAGCCCAGAGATCTCATGACACCTGTAACAATACAAGAACAGAGAGGTAAGATATTATTAAAAACTGCTGAATAAAATTAGGAAAACAGTCCAAAATTATTTTTCATACTATTTATTGTTTGTTTGAAAGTTTAATTATTGTTATTTCTATTCTCATTACAGTTATGCCGAAGATTGACTTGACTGGCATCCCGCAAAAGATTGTCAATGTGCCAGCTGGTAAGCCAATTGTGCTTAACATTCCCTTTAAGGGTAGACCTGTACCAGTCTGTTCATGGTTCTTTGGTGGAGTCAAGATGAAGGACAAGCTTGATCGCATCAAGATTGAGACAACTGCTAAATTCACCAAACTGACAGTCCGTGAAACCACACTTGATGATACTGGTGACTATACTCTTGAAGTGAAAAATGTCACTGGAACAGCAACTGAGGTCATCAAAGTTATCATTCTTGGTAAGAAACATTTTACTTTTCCTTACATGTTTTACAGGTCTACAGCTACATTTTGAAGTGTTTTTGAAAATTAACCAAATATATTTTGTTCCTAGATAAACCTGGAGTACCTGTCGGGCCTATGAAAATTGATGAGGTTGATGCCACATCTGTTACCTGCAGCTGGGAACCACCACAGAAAGATGGTGGTGCAAATGTTAGTGGCTATGTTGTTGAGCAGCGTGATGCACATCGACCTGGATGGATGCCTGTGTCTGAATCTGTCACAAGACCCATGTTCAAGTTTACAAGACTTGTGGAGGGAACTGAATATGTATTCCGTGTGGCTGCAACAAATCGTTTTGGTATTGGCGGGTTCTTGCAATCTGAAGTTGTTGAGTGCAAGAGTGTCAAAAGTATGTTTTTGTTTCTACTTCAGATGTTTTCTCTTTATATTTACGTTATTTAAAAATGAAAGTATTAAATTAGTCTCATATCCTTTTTTTCTAGCTGTACCTGGAGCACCAAGCACTCCTGAAATACTTGATATGTCTCATGATGGTATGACCATTACTTGGACACCACCTGAGGATAATGGTGGTTCTACTATTGCTGGCTACATTATTGAGCGCAAAGAGGCTGGATCCGACAGATGGCTTGGCATCAATAAGAATCCAGTGACCATGACAAGATACAGAGCAACAGGACTTATTGAGGGTCTTGAATATGAGTATAGAGTGACAGCGATCAACTCTAGAGGCACCGGAAAACCAAGTGCAAACTCTAAACCAACTATTGCAATGGATCCTATCGGTATGTACAAAGGAACAACACAAGCTTGTAAAAATGTAAGTAAATTAGTTGTCAGTAGACCCAACATGAGCAATGTGTTCAACTTTCCTCTTAAACAGAGCCTCCTGGTATTCCACTGAACCCACGAGTCACAGATACCACAAGAACATCAGTTTCACTTGCCTGGTCTCGTCCAGAGGAAGAAGGAGGTGCTGCTATAACTGGCTATCTGATTGAGATGCAGAAAGTTGACCAGGTTGAATGGACAAAATGCAACACAACACCAACAAAGATTTGTGAATATACTTTGACACATATGCCCCAGGGAGCTGAATACAAGTTCCGTGTGTTGGCATGTAATGCTGGTGGAGCTGGAGAACCAGCTGAGATTCCAGGAGTGGTCAAAGTTACAGAAATGCTTGGTAAGATGGAATACCTAACAATGAGAATAAGAATTTGTTATTGTAAACATATATACACATGCAAACTGCATTATTCTGTCATACATGTATATGGCAGTGCATATTTGTTATGTAAGATGTATTTTCTTTTCAGTATATCCTGATTATGAGCTGGATAAAATCTACCTGGAAGGCTATGTTGTCAGACAAGGAGGTGTCATTAGACTATCTGTGCCCATCAAGGGAAAACCCTTCCCAACATGCAAGTGGACAAAGGAAGGTCGTGACATTTCTCACAGAGCTATGATTGCAACCAGTGAAGAACGTACTGAGCTTGTGATCAAGGAGGCCCACAGAGATGACACTGGTACCTATGACCTTGTGTTGGAAAACAAATGTGGAAAGAAGGCTGTCTATATTAAGGTTAAAGTTATTGGACGCCCAGATCCACCCGAGGGTCCTCTTGAATTTGATGATATTCAGGCACGTTCAGTCAGAGTGAGCTGGAGACCACCCTCAGATGATGGTGGATCTGATATCTTTGGTTACATTGTGGAGAGGCGAGAGGTGCCTAAAGCAGCTTGGTACACTGTGGACTCACGTGTGATTGATACATCACTTGTGGTCAAAGGACTGAAGGAAAATGTTGAATATCACTTCAAGGTTACAGCAGAGAACCAATTTGGTATAAGCAAATCCCTCAAATCTGATGAATCTGTTACACCAAAGACTCCTCTTTGTAAGCATTTTTATTTATTTATGTTTAATGCTATTAATAACCACTTTTAAATGATTGAAAATCACAATAATTCTTATTTTGTTTTGTTTTGTTTTGCATAAAGGTCCACCAGAACCTCCTAGTTTCCCTCCAGAAATCATGGATGTTACAAAGACCACAATTGGCCTGTCCTGGTCAAGACCCAAGGATGATGGTGGATCTCGTGTCACTGGATACTATGTTGAGAGAAGAGAAATTTCCACTGAGAAGTGGGTGCGTCATAACAAGACGCATATCACAACAACAATGTATACTCTCACTGGTCTCATCCCTGATGCAGAGTACCAGTTCCGTGTGATTGCTCAAAATGATATTGGTCAAAGTGAGCCTGGACCTGTATCCGAGTCCGTTGTGTGCAAAGATCCATTTGGTACGTAACCCTCCCCTCTCACTCCCAAAGAAGTTAATAATTGGCTTAAATAAAAACTAAAGTATTTGTACATGCTTAAACTATTCTTTGTGTTCAACAGATAAACCAGGCCAACCCGGTGAGATTGACATCATCTCTATAGCCAAGGACTGCATAACCATTCACTGGTTGCGTCCTGAATCCGATGGTGGAAAAGAAATCCTTGGGTACTGGATTGAATACAGGCAAGCAGGTGAAAGTGCCTGGAAGAAATGCAACAAAGAACGTTCAAAGGACAGACAGTTTACCATGGGTGGACTCATGGAAGCAACAGAGTATGAGTTCAGAGTGTTTGCTGAAAATGAAACTGGACTGAGTAGACCAAGAAGAACAGCAATGGGCATTAAAACCAAACTGAGTGGTAAGCTAATAAAATGTTATTTAGATTTTCTTTTTCTGAAACAGACATTCACAAAGTATGCAACGTGACTAACATGTTCAATTGATCCTCTAGTTGGAGAGGCTCCATGCCTGAAAGATGAAATTAAAGATACTACCACTAAACTTGGAGAATCTGGAACAATGACATGCCAAATTATTGGAAGACCTCTTCCTGAAATTAAGTGGTATAGATATGGAAAGGAGTTGATCCAGAGCCGAAAATACAAGATGAGTTCTGATGGCCGAAACCACTCGATAACAGTATTGACAGATGAACAAGAAGATGAGGGTGTGTACACATGCAGAGCCATCAATGAGGCAGGTGAAATTGAGACCAGTGGGAAGCTCCTATTGCAGGCTGCACCGCAATTCCATCCTGGATTCCCATTGAAGGAGAAATACTATGCTGGTTGTGGAACAAGCCTACGTCTCCATGTCGTCTACATTGGTCGCCCTATTCCACAAATCATGTGGTTCTATGGCAAGAAGCCTCTCAATCCATCTGAGAATGTAATAATTGAAAACACAGAAAGTTACACTCACTTAGTTATCAGAAATGTCCAGCGTAAGACAAATGCTGGAAGATATAAAGTGCAAATGAGCAACAAATTTGGCACAGTGGACACTGTCCTCCGTGTTGAAATCCAAGGTAAACTGAGATCCATTTTTAAACAGATAAACACTGAAATGCCAATAGACTTGTTTGCATGAAAATATGTTTGCAAATACAAAAAATACAAAAAATATCTGTCTTTTCAGATAAACCTCTCATGCCTGAAGGACCAATCGTTGTTGATGCCCTCTTGAAAAGTTCTGTGATCATTAGCTGGAAACCACCTAAGGATGATGGTGGATCAATGATCACAAATTACATTGTAGAGAAACATGAAGCAAAAGAGGGTGAGCAATGGAATCTTGTGTCATCAGCTATCCCAGGAACCACATGTCGTGTTCCAAACCTCATTGAGAGTGCTGGATATTACTTCCGGGTTTCTGCACAGAATCAGTATGGCATTAGTGAACCTCTTGAGATACCATCTGTTGTTATTATCAAGAGTCCATTCGGTAAGTTTCATGAATTGGTGGTCTTTAAATAGTAGTCTAAATATATATATTAAAATAAATAAAACAATACATTAGCATGAAACACAAAATAATAGATTGTAAAATCCATTAAATGTATTCCTCTATATTTTTTTAAAACAGAGAAACCTGGAGTACCACAACAGCCATTTGTTTCTTCTGTAACAAAGGATTCATGTGTTGTTTCTTGGAAAGCACCAACAAGTGATGGAGGTGCCAAAATTAAGAACTATTACCTTGAAAAAAGAGAGAAGAAACAGAACAAATGGATTACAGTTACTTCAGAAGAAATCCATGAGACATATTACACTGTTAAAGGCCTTCTTGAAGGTTTTGAATATGAATTCCGTGTCAAATGTGAAAATATTGGTGGAGAGAGTGACTGGAGTGAGATTTCAGAACCAGTCATTCCAAAATCAGATACAGCTCTCCGTGCCCCATCCTTCAAGGAAGAATTGAGGGACATGTGTGTCAAATACAGGGCAAATGCCACACTTGTCACAAAGGTTGTTGGACATCCCAAGCCAGTGGTTAAATGGTACAAGAACGGCAAAGAAATTTTCCCTGATGGAGAGAAAATAAAGGTCCAAGAATTCAAGGGAGGTTACTTCCAGCTTGTTATCAGCAATGCTGATGAGAATGATGCAGCTGTTTACCAAATTAGAGCTACTAACCAGCTTGGATCAATCTCCACAAGTATGAACCTAGAGGTTGAGGGTAAGTATTTCTGTTTTTTTAACATGTTATTCAACTTGAGTTCTTTTCTAAAAACCAATATCTTTATACTTTTATCATTCTGTAGGACTTCTTAGAATGTAATATTCCATATTAAGTTTTGTCTTTGTCATTTTTTTTTCTAGTTCCTGCCAAAATTCACTTGCCATTACATCTCCAAGGCATGGGAGCTGTTCATGCCATTCGTGGTGAAGTGGTTACGATCAAAATTCCAATTAGTGGAAAACCTGATCCTGTAGTCACATGGCAAAAGGGACAAGAGATGATTAATAATACAGCTTATCATCAAGTCATTCTCACAAGATCATTCACCTCCCTGGTGTTCCAGAAGGGAGTACAAAGGAAGGATTCTGGCTACTACATAATTTGTGCCAAAAATCGATTTGGTGTGGATAAGCAGACAGTTGAACTTGATGTTGCTGATGTCCCTGATCCGCCAAAGGATGTTAAAGTCAGTGATATTAGCAGAGATACACTCACCCTCATTTGGAGTCCTGGAAATAATGGTGGAAGTGAAATTATCAATTACATTATAGAAAAGTGCCCTACCACTGGAGACAGATGGATTCGTGTTGCTCAGACTCCTGAGCCCCAATACACTGTGATGAGTCTCTTTGGCAAAACAAAATACCAGTTCCGTGTGATTGCAGAAAACCGATTTGGCGTGAGTGATCCATCTGCGCCAACGGACCCTGTGACTACAAAAGAAGACAAGTTAGCAATTCGAAACTATGATGAAGAAGTGGATGAAACAAGAGAGGTTACAAAGGAGGAGGCACCACATTCGAAAGTCAAGCTTGTGCCATCGCTGTACACAATCTCTGAGGAACTTGCACGCAATGGACAGTTTGGCATTGTCCATCGCTGTATTGAAATTAGCTCCAAGAAGACATTCTTGGCTAAATTTATCAAAGTTAAAGATGCAGATAGAGAGCTGGTTGCAAGAGAAATTGAGACACTCAATATTGCAAGACATAAAAACATTCTGTATCTTCATGAATCCTTTGATAGCCTGGAAGAATATGTCCTGATCTACGAATTCATGTCTGGTATGGACATCTTTGAGCGTCTTGGTACAAACTTTGACCTCACAGAACAAGAAATTGTTCTGTATATGAGACAAGTTTGTGGAGCCCTGAAGTTCCTGCATAGCCGCAACTATTGCCATTTTGATATCAGACCTGATAACATTGTTTATTCCACAAGGAAGAGTAATACAATCAAGATCATTGAAATGGGTCAAGCTAGGTTGCTTACACCTGGAGAAAACATCAGGATTCAGTTCACTGCTCCTGAGTACTATGCACCTGAAATCCACAACAGTGATTTTGTAACCACTGCAACTGACATGTGGTCTGTTGGTGTTCTTGCATATGTCCTCCTTAGTGGACTTAATCCATTTGCTGCTGAATCACACCAGAAAATGGTTGAGCACATTTCAAATGCAGAGTATATGTTTGATGGTGAAGCCTTTAAAGAGACCAGCCTTGAGGGTATGGACTTTGTCGACAGACTGCTGACTAAAGATCACAAGCTACGTATGACTGCCTCTGAAGCTTTGGAGCACCCTTGGCTCAAGATGAAATTGGAACATATTAGTTCAAAGGTCATCAAGACTTTGAGACACAGAAGATACTACCAATCCCTAGTGAAAAAGGAATGGAGCACTGTTGTTTCAGCAGCACGTGTTGCCTATGGTGGTGGCTACAGAAACCAGAGAAATGTTTCCATTGGTAGAGTGAAAGTTGGACATCCTGAACAAGGCTTGAGAGCGGGTCCTGTCATGCATGGATCTGCTGAAGAGGGAGGACATGTCAGGTTTGTCTGCTGCATTGAGAACTACGACAGAAACACTCAAGTGACCTGGTACTTTGGGTCCCGCAAACTGATTGCAAGCCATAAATATGAAATCAGTTATGCTAATGGTGTTGCTAGCATCTATGTTAAAGACATTGAAGAATGTGATGATGGATTATATAGATGCAAGGTTGTCAGTGAAGACAGGGAGGACCATGCCTATGCTGAGTTGTTTGTTGAGACTGTTCGGTCCTACCGTGAATATTATCTGGGACGCTCACTCAAGAAACCAAGGCGTAGAATTGACAAAACCAAAATTTTGCAGAGGCCACCAGAGTTTACTTTGCCATTATACAACCGTGCAGCATACATTGGTGAAGATGTGCGCTTTGGTGTAACCATAACAGTCCATCCAGAGCCAAGTGTTACATGGTTAAAGGCCGGGCACAGAATCAAACCAGATCCTAGAAAATACACATTCACAAGTGACAAGGGTCTTTATCAACTCATGATACACAATGTTGACCTCAGTGATGATGCTGAATACACTGTTGTAGCAAACAACAAGTTTGGTGAGGATAGTTGCAAGGCACGTCTTACTGTGACACCACACTTAGTTGCTGAGGACACTATGAGACCAATGTTCAAACGTCTCTTAGCCAATATTGAGTGTGTTGAGGGGCAAAGTGTTCGCTTTGACTTGAGAGTATCAGGAACACCAGCACCAACTCTAAAATGGGAGAAAAATGGCAAACCTCTTGAGTTCAGACCACAAGTTGAAGTCGTTCAAGAGGACGTAGACTATCATGTTCTTCATATCAGAGAAACCCTTATAGAGGATTCAGGCACATACAGAGTCACTGCGACAAACACAGCTGGATCAGCAAGTTGTCAAGCTACTCTTAAAGTTGAACGCCTGACATACACAAGGAGGGAGTTCAAGAGTGAGGAAGAGAGGCAGACATATGTTAGGAACCAAATAGAAAAGACACTGAAAATGGCACAACAGTTCTCAAAGGCAGAGGTTGTTACACTTAATCCTGTAGCACACGAGGCTTTGAAGGAAGCTGCTGAATTATATAAGCCTGCAGTGAGCACCAAGAATGTGCAAGGTGAGTTTGACATTTCTGATAAAGAGGATCAAGAAATAAAGAAAATAAAAGAGGAAGATAAGAAGATACGTATGCCTTACGAAATCCCTGAAGCTCGTGCACATGATCCAACTGTCCTTGGTGAAGATAACTTGATCAAACACTTTGTGCCGTTATCTGACATGAAATGGTATAGGAAACTGCGTGACCAATATGAGATTCCTGAGAGAATGGATAGAATTGTTCAGAAGAGACAGAAGCGTATTCGTCTTTCCAGATGGGAGCAATTTTATGTCATGCCACTGCCTAGAATAACTGATCAGTACAGACCAAAGTGGCGCATTCCAAAACTTACACAAGACGATTTAGAGACTGTTCGACCAGCAAGGCGGTCACCATCCCCAGAATCTGAGGCATCATTCAGACTGAGAAGACGCTCACTAGGAGATCTCTCAGATGAGGAGCTCCTTGAGGATGAGGACTATCTGACAATGAAGAGAACAGAAAAAGAAAGGCAAGAGCTTGAGGAAGATCTAGAGCTTGGCTTCTCTGCCTCCCCACCCAGTGGAAGCCCTGTACGCTTTGAGCTGTCTGCACTGCGTCGTGCCTCAGCTAAATCTGTTCACAAAGCTGAAATGAGACATGTAGAAGAGACCAAACATGTAACAACAACTGAGCAAGCTCGAGGCTCTCCTCCTCCCATTTCACATTTCTTGAGAAGGAGGAGATCCTTGTCTCCAACATACATTGAACTGATGCGTCCTGTCTCTGAACTCATTAGACAACCCCGTGCACGCATCTCAACAGAGGCTGAAGTTGAAATCATTGAAAGAAGATCACCCACCCCTGAGAGAACACGTCCACGATCACCAAGTCCTGCATCCACTGAGAGAAGATCTTCCAGATCCTCCTCTAGATTTGAACGGTCTGCAAGATTTGA
Organism: Rhinogobio ventralis; assembly: GCA_039654625.1. Taxonomy (NCBI): domain Eukaryota; kingdom Metazoa; phylum Chordata; class Actinopteri; order Cypriniformes; family Gobionidae; genus Rhinogobio; species Rhinogobio ventralis. The sequence goes on from CM077197.1 coordinate 9,344,655, forward strand.
CATCATGTCTAGATATGAAGCGAGAAAAGCAGCTCTCAAATCTGAGCGCAAGTACCAGGTTGTGACTCAGCAACCCTTCAGTCTTGACCATGCTCCACGTATAACAGTAAGAATGCGTTCTCACCGTGTACCATGTGGTCAAAACACTAAATTCACTTTGAATGTTCAATCAAAACCAGATGCTGATATCCAGTGGTTCCATAATGGACAACAAATACAAGAGAGCAGCAAATACCAGTTCACAAATATGAGTGGAGTTCTGTCTATCCAAATTAATGACTGTCAGGCAGAGGACAGTGGCACATACCGTGTTGTCTGCACAAATTCAAAGGGTGAGGCATCAGACTTTGGAACTCTTGATGTTTCAGGTGGAGAATTTACTACATACTCTTCAAGACGTCGAGACGAAGAGGCTCCGACACCATTTGTACCTGATATAACAAAAACTGATTATTATCATTCAACAACAATCAGAGCTTCCTCTGCCTCAAGAACTCATTTGGAGATCAAAGAAACCAAAACAAAACTAACCGAGAGACGTGAAGTTTCTGCCTTTGAAAAGTATGAATCTCAGAAGCTTGCATCATCTCCAATTAGATATGCATCCACTGAATACCTATCATCAGCTTCATATTCATCCTCTGAAATACATACAACATCTGAAAAACATGTGTCATCTGAAACAAAGATAAAAGAATCAGAAAAAACATCTGCTGAAGTATCAGTAAAGAAAGTTAAAGCTACTCTTTCAGCCAGAATACTCACAAAACCACAGTCTCTGACTGTATCTGAGGGTGACTCAGCACGATTTGTTTGTGATATTGATGGAGAGCCAGCACCAAGTGTCACATGGATGCATGAGGGAAGAACCATTGTCTCTTCACTCCGAATCCATGTGTCTACAACACAATATAAGTCTACATTTGAAATTTCATCAGTTGAGTTTTCTGATGAAGGCAGCTATACTGTAGTTGTAGAAAATTCAGAAGGAAAGCAAGAGGCAAGGTTTACATTGACTATTCACAAACCAATACTTAAAGAGGAAGTTACACCTACACAAGTGACTACACAACCTGCAGTGACATCTCCAGTGCCATCAGTTAAATCTCCAGAGCCATCAGTCACATCTCCAGTGCCATCAGTAAAGTCTCCAGAGCCCTCTGTTAAATCCCCAGTGCCATCAGTAAAGTCTCCAGAGCCCTCTGTTAAATCCCCAGTGCCATCAGTAAAGTCTCCAGAGCCCTCTGTTAAATCCCCAGTGCCATCAGTAAAGTCTCCAGAGCCCTCTGTTAAATCCCCAGTGCCATCAGTAAAGTCTCCAGAGCCTTCAATAAAATCTCCTGTGCCCTCAGTAAAGTCTCCGGAACTCCAAATTAAATCACCAGAACCCACTGGTGTTAAATCTCCTGAACCTCGAATTAAATCTCCAGAGGGTATCAAATCTCCTTTCAGAGTGAAGTCACCAGATCCAGTCGGCTCTCTTCAGAGGGTAAAGTCTCCACCTCCTATTAAGTCTCCTGAACCAACCACCCCTCAGAGAATAAAGTCTCCAACAGCTCTGAAGTCCCCTGAGCCAATAGCTTCACCTCCCAGGGTAAAATCTCCACCTCCTGTTAAGTCTCCAGAGCCAGTTGCCTCCCCTCTGAGAGTTAAATCCCCTACAAGACTTAAGTCTCCTGAACCTCAGAGAGCTAAATCCCCACCAACAGTCAAATCTCCTGAGCCAATCATGTCACCTAAAAGAGTTAAATCTCCACTTACAGTGAAATCCCCATCAAAGGAAGCACCACCAAAGATCATTCAGCAACTCAAAGCTGAAGCTTATGAAGACAAAATTAAGATGATCTTTGTTGCTGAGAGCTCAATAAAAGAAGTTGTGTGGTACAAGGACAGCAGAAAACTCAGTCAAAGTAGTCACTACCAGATTCATTCATCTGCAGATGGAACTTGCTGTCTCTATATATCTGATGTTTCTGAGAGTGACCAAGGGGAATACTCCTGTGAAATCATAAGTGAAGGAGGAGCAGTGTCAAGAACATCATTCTCGTTTACTGGTCAAGTGTTTCAAGCAATCTACACAAAAGTAACTGCATTTGTGGCTACACATAAGATTGTTCAAGGTAAATTTCCTTTCCCATAAATTATATTAAATTCTTATCCATTTAAAGTCTTGTAGCAACTCATAATGTAATAACTGCACATAATGTAAACACTGCATATAATTGAATAAATATTACATTATTATTGTAATAAAATGTTCATAATGTAATAATTTTCTCAAAACGTAATAAAATCTTGAGCTCATAATGTAATAACAATTTTTACATTATGAGAAATGTATTACATTATAAACTCATATTTTCATTATTGTAATAGCTTTTAAAACATAAAGAATTGTAGTAGTAGTAGTAGTAGTAGTTTAAAGGTGTAAAAGTTATTTATCTTTCTTTTTTTCTTTTTTTACATCACAAAACCCAACCGTTTTAGCAGGGGTGTGTTGTACTGTATTTGTTGGTATTTAACACTGTTTGTCATTTAACAGTAAGTATACCATATGTATACTAGAAGTAGAAATAGTAGTAGAAGTAGAAGTAGTAGTAGTAGTAGTAATAGTAGCAGTACCAGTAATCTGGTGGATTTTGTGGGCAGGTTAAGACTTAGATTTAGATTTTTAAAATGTACTCTAAAGGAATACCAATGCTCTATGTTTAATAAACATATAATAATAATAATAATAATAATAATAATAATAATATTGCATGAATATTTAAATGCTGCATTACACAGGTAGTTTAAGGCTTTACATTTTTAAGGAATAATTTTTTTTATTTTTAAAAGCTATTACAATAATGAAAATATGACATGTTTTTGGTGAGTTGATAATGTAATAATTTTCTCACAATGTAAAAATGATTACATTTTGAGAAATGTATTATATTATGAACATTTTATTACAATAATAATGTAATACTTATTACATTATGTGAAGTTTTTACATTATGTGCTGTTATTACATTATGAGTTGCTACAGTCTTTATGCCCATTCTTCTCAATGCCATTGCTTTATTTTCTTCTTTTCCAGAATCTGTGTCTTCCCAAATACACGGGGGAAGTGAAATGATTCTTAAGAAGGAAAGTGCTGCTGTTAGCGCCATGCATGAAAGTTTTACTTCAAAATCCACCCACATGGAGAGCGCAATGCAAGAAGCATCCTTTAGCAGTTCTTCAATGGCTGAGATGAAATTTGAAACTATGTCAATGTCTAGCATGTCCTCTATGACATCAGAGTCAGTATATGCAATGAGCTCAAGCAGTATAATGTCAAGTCATTCACATGTTGAAGAATCCTCAGTTAGAGCAGCCCTCCGCAGTGCTCAAGGTAAGGACCAGTTTGACTACTAACAAACATGCATAAATTTTTTTTAAAAATAATGTTGTAATATGGATGAATATCATTTCAAATCAATTTATATTTTATAGGCTTAGCTCCAAGAATTGAAGCTCTTCCTGAAGATATCAGCATTGAAACTGGAAAAGTTCTAACAGTGGCCTGTGCTTTCTCTGGAGAGCCAGCACCTCGTATTGAATGGTTGCGTGGTGGAAAGAAACTGCCTGGTGAGGAAGAAAGTAGCAGGTTCCATATTGACACCACAGAAGACCTGACCACACTCATCATCACTGGTGTGAAAGAGAGCGATGCTGGAGCATACACACTCAAACTTTCCAATGAGCATGGATCTGACATGGCAACTGTTACCATCAGTATTCGATCAAAGTAAAGCCATAATTTATACCCCCAATCCTTTCTTCATTAAGCGATTTTGTATTTTTTAGATGAAATGAAAAAACGATCTTGATAAGTTACCTGGATATCTGTTCCTGTAAATATAAACTATTTTTATACCAAACCTGACATTAATTTATACCAATCTAGACTAAAGTCTAAAGTATTATAAAATGTGCCATATTGGATAATTATGACTTAGGATTTTTGATCCAATTTTCTGTGACATGTACATAATGTATATAGCCGAATTTAACGGTTATGGAAAATGTATGAATTGTTATTTATAACAATATTAACTGAAACATATGGAACTAAATGTTTATCAGGAGAAAGTTTCACATGGAACGAATACCCTGATAAACCTGAAACTAAACTCTGTGCCTCAACAATAAGTTGAAGTCTTAAGATTGCCTCAACAGGTAGAGAGGCTCCCTGTTGACGTTACACTAAATCTGAGAGACTAAGTTATGCCTGTATGTTTACACATGCAGTGATATTATAACCATACTCTTATGCATTGTTACTTGAACGTAAGGCCTTGAGTGCTGTTTGCATTTTACCCTCATGTAAGCAGGGCGACTAGGCCTTGTGTTCTGACTGACTATGTCATACCACCATTTTAATGACATGCTCAAGGTGCGAGCGGCCTGCACTTTATGAGCAAAAATGTTTAATGTGCTCCGTTTCTGGCAAGGGACTGCTTGAATAAACTTTCAAAATTAACATCTCCTGGCCAATAACGAAAGTATATCTTGTACTTCCTTGCAGAAACAGAGCCTCCTCTTGGAGGATTGCTTTGAAGCATTGCGTGTTTGTGTGTTAGCTTTAGAATTCACCTTGTCAGTTGTTGGGCAAACATCAAGAAAGTGTGCCACAGTAACACCACCTGCTGTGCAATGGGAAAGAAACAGTTTAGTATCTTAATGCCCTGCACTTTGGTTTGATTTTATGTAGAATTGTAGAATTATCTATATATGCATCCTCCTTGAGTATTATTGATTCAATAAAGCATGTTCTCAGCACTAAATTTAGTGTCCTTGTCTTTATTCAGTGGTTTCATTTTGTCTCGTTTAATTATGGCACAATGATTTATTCATTCTTTTTTATCTTTTTTTTTGGACCATTTGTCTTCATTTTATAGGATAGTGGAGCATAGACAGGAAAGTAGTGTTGAAAGAGGTGGAATAGGATTGAGGCACAACAGATCAGACTTGAGGAAGTGAATGTGCACAGTCCACTTTGCCACAGTGGCTATGTATTTATTTATATTTATTTATTATATTATACTATATTTATTCATTCTTATATACATATCTACAACCACACATATATGGTAATCTACATGTATTTATATTGTATTTATTAATTGTATCTACTTATTAAATACACACATCTTAAATGATACCAAAACAACTTACCAGATGAATTGCAATGTAAGAACAGATTCATTCACCAGGTAATCAGGACAAGGTTTAAGGACTAGTTGAAGAGAGCGGAGAATATAGGAGACAACTTAACAGAATGCCTGACACCCTTGCCAGGCATTTATTTATTTATTTGTCTGTATTTATTAACTGTATTTATTTTAAGCACAGATAGAAAGGAGGGGGTGAGGTGTTGGTTTTTGTAGGAGAGACGTGTGAATTGATGTGGGTAGGGAGGAAAGAGGTAGAGTTCTTTCTTTCTTTCTTTTTTACACTGAATAATGGCTAACCATGACCAGAATATTTCTGCAATGGAGTCGATAACCAAAAAGATAATTCTGCATATCCACTCTTCTAGCTTAGCCCAAGACAACTACTATATTGGCCAACAACAGGAACATAGTATTAAAGAGTGCCTGTTTAATCAACTTTTTGATTGTTCCTTTTTGGTTTTACTCTACATAACCTATGTACTCATGTGTATTCTGATACATATAAATACAACCACTATATTGCCAAAAGTATTGGGACACCCCTCCAAATCGTTGAATTCATCACTTCCATGGCCACAGGTGCATAAAATCAAGCACCTAGGCGTGCAGACTGCTTCTACAAACATTTGTGAAAGAATGGGTCGCTCTCAGGAGCTCAGTGAATTCAAGCGTGGTACCGTGATAGGTTGCCACTTGTGCAATTTGTGAAATTTCCTCACTACAAAATAGGGGTGGGAATCTTTAGTCACCTCACTGTCACAGAGTCACAACCATCACAAGTCCATCCATCGTCACCAGATCAGCACGCTCTGCCCACTCGTTCACTCTCATCAGAATTCTGATTCACTGCACCTACACCTCATCATCAACACACACTTTAAAGAGACATTTCCTCTAACACTCCCTTGTCTGGTCTCATCCTTACGAACACTACACAGACTCTACCTGATACCTACATGCTAAAAAGATCCTTATCTGTCATCTGTCTTCTGCCATCCGTCATCTTCCCGTGGTCGGCTTACCCTCCAGTCATCTGCATCAAAGGACAGTAGTATTACTTCTAGCTATATCATCATTTCATTCAATTCATATATATATATATACACATACAATCATATATATACACTCACCTAAAGGATTATTAGGAACACCATATTAATACTGTGTTTGACCCCCTTTCGCCTTCAGAACTGCCTTAATTCTACGTGGCATTGATTCAACAGAGTGCTGAAAGCATTATTTAGAAATGTTGGCCCATATTGATAGGATAGCATCTTGCAGTTGATGGAGATTTGTGGGATGCACATCCAGGGCACGAATCTCCTGTTCCACCACATCCCAAAGATGCTCTACTGGGTTGAGATCTGGTGACTGTGGGGGCCATTTTAGTACAGTGAGCTCATTGTCATGTTCAAGAAACCAATTTGAAATGATTTGAGCTTTGTGACATGGTGCATTATCCTGCTGGAAGTAGCCATCAGAGGATGGGTACATGGTGGTCATAAAGGGATGGACATGGTCAGAAACAATGCTCAGGTAGGCCGTGGCATTTAAACGATGCCCAATTGGCACTAAGGGGCCTAAAGTGTGCCAAGAAAACATCCCCCACACCATTACACCACCACCACCAGCCTGCACAGTGGTAACAAGGCATGATGGATCCATGTTCTCATTCTGTTTACGCCAAATTCTGACTCTACCATCTGAATGTCTCAACAGAAATCGAGACTCATCAGACCAGGCAACATTTTTCCAGTCTTCAACTGTCCAATTTTGGTTGAGCTCATTCAAATTGTAGCCTCTTTTTCCTATTTGTAGTGGAGATGAGTGGTACCCGGTGGGGTCTTCTGCTGTTGTAGCCCATCCGCCTCAAGGTTGTGCGTGTTGTGGCTTCACAAATGCTTTGCTCCATACCTCGGTTGTAACGAGTGGTTATTTCAGTCAAAGTTGCTCTTCCATCAGCTTGAATCAGTCGGCCCATTCTCCTCTGACCTCTAGCATCAACAAGGCATTTTCGCCCACAGGACTGCCGCATACTGGATGTTTTTCCCTTTTCACACCGTTCTTTGTAAACTCTAGAAATGGTTGTGCGTGAAAATCCCCGTAACTGAGCAGATTGTGAAATACTCAGACCGGCCCGTCTGGCACCAACAACCATGCCACGCTCAAAATTGCTTAAATCACCTTTCTTTCCCATTCTGACATTCAGTTTGGAGTTTAGGAGATTGTCTTGACCAGGACCACACCCCTAAATGCATTGAAGCAACTGCCATGTGATTGGTTGATTAGATAATTGCATTAACGAGAAATTGAACAGGTGTTCCTAATAATCCTTTAGGTGAGTGTACATAATAACGTCATATTAGTTCTAATATTAGGCCTGTACTGGACCTATTAGATAATCACTTTGTTAATAGAGATGCACTCGTTTGGTTTCTCGACTTTTATAAGGCATTTGACACAACTGATCACCAACTTTTGTTTCAGAAATTAATTAATTCAGACTCGAATTTGAATTGTCACAGTTTTGAATTCTTATTTTGATATTCTGTTGTGTTTCCCTTCGTTCCTGTTTCACTGCTCTGTTTAGTTTTAGTTTCCTTGGTTTCTGATCATGTCCCTGTTAGTTTCTATGTTTACTTATTATTATCAACTGAGTCTTACTTAGTCCATTGTTCCCTTTCGAAATGTTCACTTGTATTGCGTAGCAAGACACTATGGGGATACTCAAATATTGAAGCCTTTTTAAAATCACGCAGTGCCACTGCACAGCCAACGTAGTGTAGAGCTTATGCTTGCGCTGATTGGTTGGGCTGTGTGAATTGCAGGAACCTATGGCGACGTGGCGTATCTGCGCGAACCAATCAAGAGGAGTGCAGAGATGTTGACCTTGGAAAGGGTTTAAAAGGGAACTCAATTGTTTAGTCTGCAGTTAGCACTCTGCAGACATTCAGGATGGCTGTATGACTTTGACTCTTTTTGCAAGAAAATAAATCTTTATAAAGACAATTGGCTAAGGTTTGTCTCTTATTCAGTGATGCAACTGAGTTAATTTTTGCCACAACAGCCTCTACTATATAAGCGGCCCATTTCGCCATGGGATTCAGATTTATTCTCCTTTAGCGACGATCAATATCTTTGTTGATTCTCCTGCATTGAAAGCCTTCTCGTCGTTGATCAAGCCAAGCAGCGAACGAGACGAATCTGCAGCAGCAGTTCAGTGGACGGCGGCCTCCTGTCCAGCGGCTGGCCGGCGGGCATCTAAAACAGCAAATTTTCTTCTAAAATAGCAAATTGGCGACGTTGTTTCAAATGCCACTCAATTGTGGCACATGCAGAGCCCCTATGCATCCCACTGACGAGCACAGTGAGTGCGTTGCCTGTCTGGGTAAACCCCATTCAGCTTTCGCATGAGGGTGGACCACGGCTGTATCAAATCCCTGGACCCCTGGGAAAACCCCAGCTGGTATCAGACTGGTGTAAGCATGGGTTTAGTCTCGAGGAGGAAGGTAATCACAACAGACGCCTCCAACTAGGGTTTGGGAGCTCTATGCGAGGGCAAGCCAACCTCCGGCCTCTGGTCGAGCTCAGAGAAACGGCTGCATATCAACTGCCTGGAAATGATGGCGGTTTTTCTAGCCCTAAAACCTTCCAGGGCAGACTCAGGTCAAGACCCTTGTGCAAGCTGGCGAAGCGCCTCCTCATATGGGCTGAACAAAACAACCTGCGCTCGCTCAGGGCAGTGCACGTACCAGGCGTAACGAACCGGGGGGCAGCCTTTCATGCGCCTATAGCCGGCCGGTCACTGGGAAAAAAACAACTTGGTTGTTAGCTTCCTCAAGGGAAAGCTGTAACTTTTCGCCTACCAAATTACCCATAAAATTATCTAAATTTAATGAGCAAGCACTCTTGGCCCATACATTTTTCTCCTCACAGAATGAAAATTTGGAATAACGAATTGATTACAATTAAAGGCAAGTATATTTTTTGGGGGGTTAAATTGTTTGAGTAATCTGTTTGCCTCAACATTACATTAAGTACTAAATATAAATAAGTTTTTTGCAGTAATCAAAGATATATTCCGGCTGGGTTTATTCATTTAATGCACCGACCTGGCCTTTGCTGTTACACTAAAAAATTTATATTTCAAATAAGGTGAGATAAATTAATTTAAATATCTTAGATAGAATCTGTCCAACTAATATTTTACTTTCTAAGTTTATGGACATTAGAAAAGAATGTTCCTTTTTGTAATAGTAGTGAGGAGTCTTTGCCGTCTGCTTTTTTATTGTCAAAGTATACTTTTTGGAATGATTGTTTTTCAAATTTTTCTGCTACTAGTTAATGATAACATTGAATGTGGAAGCAATTATTTGTTATTATGAGTATGAAAACAAAAGTATTGACAGTTTTGTAAACTTCATTATTCTCAATGGCAATTTTTTTATTTATAAATGTTGAATGTCTAAATCTCCTCTTTTATGTGGTTTTCTGTAACAGACTTATTCTATTAATGAAGTCTCTTAAGGTTGTGAAAAATATAATCTATAATCTAGCCTACATCTATTTTAAAGGAACACGCCGACTTTTTGGGACTTTAGCTTATTCACTGTATCCCCCAGAGTTAGATAAGTCCATACATACCATTTTTATATAAAAACGGTGTGTATGGACTTATCTAACTCTGGGGGATACGGTGAATAAGCTAAAGTCCCAAAAAAGTCGGTGTGTTCCTTTAAAATACTATGGCTGAATCCGAAACCGCCCCCCAAAACCCTCATTCACTATTCCCTTAGTCCACTAATACAGTTCACTTGAAGGAGTGAATGAAAACGAGTGAGTGAATTCGGACAGCCGTTGTGTGTACATGTACATTATTGCGGTGCATTGTGGGCACTCAATAATGTCCACTATGGTTTCGGACACCACTACAAATGGCTGTCCCTTTAAGTGCACTATTTGAGGGTATAGGGGGCGATTTCGGATTCAGCCTATGAGTCTTTGACGTCTTGTTAATATCTTTTTTTTTAATTCTCTTTAATTCTATATCTTTCCAGCACTTAAGCTCAAAAGTCCAATATCCAATTTAATTGTTATTATAAATGTAATGACCAAAAATATCTGATGTAGGAAAACTAACACTCGGTGAAAAACAAAAACGTTTATTTTAAAATGTGGGTTAGGTTAACCCTAACCTAACCCTAACCCTACCACTATAACCAGTAGATGGCAGAGAAGCACTTTCACCAAAGATGGATGTTTCTACTCCCTAATGTTTTTTTTCACACGTGTTGATTTTGAATTTATTATGTATTTTCAGAGACTGTGTGTGAACAAACGTGATGAATTTAAGTCTGTCGAAGTTAACGTGATGATGAAGCTAACAGTTAAAAAATAGCGACGTAAAAGCAGACTCTATTTGACCCTATGAATCACCCGTAGTTCAAGAGTTCAAGCCAGGGTTGCCAGGTCGGTTTTTCTCTACACACCAAACATTATTTGTAGCGCGCTTCCCATCTAATAATTGCAAAGAGGGTTGTGCTTTGTTACTTCTGATAAGAAACAAATTCTTTCAAATTATATCTTTTTTATCACAAAATTCAAACAACAAATGCCGTTTTTGACGCTTAAATGTGACGTAACAGATCGCTGTAGTAGCGCCTCAGCCAATCCGCAGTGCGGAGTGCGAGCTTTTCCATTTACAAGTTAGCACGACAAAACATCCATGAACATCAAAAGGTATGTTGAAAGATACAGTACAATTCACCGAAATGTATCATGTCTCGTGTAATAAGTCAGTCAGTGTCTCAACCGCGGAAAGACGTCAAAAAAACAGCTTGTTAACAATGTCAAGCAACTTTTCTTTTACCTCAGGAAAGTTATCGAATGGTCACAGTTCGTTAGTTAGCTAACGTTATACCAGTCAAAAATTTAGGAGCACCTTCTGATCAATGACAGAAATTAACCCTATTTTTTCTTAACTTGCTCAATATTGGTAAGTAAAACAATAAATTCAGTTATAATAATAAGCCACAGTCAGGCAGAAAAAGTTAAAAAATCAAAAGAAATCAGTATCAACAAAATTCATCTTTGCACTGCAGAGGTGGCACAGAAGCACACAAAAACATTAATCTCATAAGATTATGCTGTTATGAATTTAAATGCATTATGCCACCTCTGAGCTTTATTAAACAATAGTGAATTAGATGTAGCCTACATTTCAGACATCATTGTCACTTTCATTAAAACTTGTAGGTTAATTGAGTGAAATCATTTTATTGATTCTTCAATTAAAATTTGGGCAATTAAATATGTAAATTCATATGCCTCTTCATAAGTCATATAATTATTTTACCTTTCAGTTAAAAATCTCTTTTACTGGGATTCTGCTTTGTCTGTCATCGGTTATTAAAAAATTCAACTAAATTGTTAGTCAACCTCTTTTAATATTTTACATTTTGTGCTATAACAACAAAATTATCAAATGTTTCCATTTATTTCCTATAATAACACATTGGCTGATGCATCATCATCCAGCACATGCTAAACTTATATCTAAATATGTTACAGTTTAAAAGCAAATCCACATTGCTCTTAAGGGGGCATCTTCTCTCTTGTTAACTCTATAAAGTGGACCTCAGAGAACATTATAAAATAATAATAATAAAAACAAAAATGCAGTTCATGACCCCTTTAATAGATATTAAATGCTAAATTTGAGTAAGCCTCATTAAAACCACATCATTTTTGCTTCTTTTTAGTGCCATTACCATATTTAACCACTAGATGACACCAATATTTTAAAATACAAGCCTTCAAATAGACCCTAAAATAAAAATAAAACATGTTTTATATATATATATATATATATATATATATATATATATATATATATATATATATATAAATAAGTGTATGTATGTATTTTTATGTATGTGTATGTATATATATATGTGTGTATATGGGTTGTTGACATGACATGGCATTTTTACTGTCACACAAGATTAAAAAAAATGATATAATTAGTATTGTCATCATTTAAATTGCAGTAAATGGTTAAACATTTCTTTGTCTTCCATGGACCTGTTGATGTAAAAACTGCTTTGTCTTTTTTATTTTTGAGCCAAATCTCAAAATTGTCCTATGGTGCGACTGTCTCAAGCATGGTTCAATGAATTACAACTTTTATAAATTAAAAAGAAAACCATACAAATGTTAATAAATACCTCATGCATAATTTTACAAGTGTCTATTTTAGTAAATGACAATAATTTTTTTCATCCATATATTTCTAAAAGCGTAGGAACTTGATACATTTTGTCACTGAAAACCATGTCCTCTGGTGTGACACCATATCCTGATTTTAAATCGGCAATTCCACTGACAAGTTTAATTAGTTGAAGGACATTTGCACATGGTAAGATTTTGTCTCAGAATTGTTCAAATATTGTTCAAATACTTTTTTGGAACCGCTATCAAAGTGTTTATTTCTGTTGTCATTTGGTGCGACACCCCTATATTCTTAATTCTTTCTATGTCACACCATCGGACACATTTCTGTAAAAATGTTCAATAAACAGTTAGTGTTAAGTTAGTGACCCTTTTTATTTTCTCAAACATCAGAATTCACACTACATGACAATAGGCATTTTTTTCTTCAAAAGTGGTGTTTTACAAAAAAAATTTTGTTTTACTACTTATTTGTCAACCACCCATATATATATATACATGAAGTTTTCAATTTATCCAATACAGAAGTTAACAATGTGATTTGTCTTTTATAAGATTGCCTAAGTAAGTTTGTCCACAAGATGGCGCTAGTATGCTGTACAGCTCCTCAGGAAACCTGTGAAAACATTTGTACCCAAAAAATCAAGAGAATGATTATAAAAAATATATTGTATTGTTGTATAGTATTATAATATGTATTTATTTCAGTATTTATTTTTTAGGTTAAAATGAACCATTGCACATAGGTAAGTCAATTAAAGTAGTAGTCATGACATAATGTATGTGGTAACTTTCTAATTAAGCCCTGTGGCAGGTCTCTTCATTTACTGCTGTTGGAGCTACCTTTTGAATATGCATGCATAAACATGCTGACACCCAAGAGGTGCAGTTGCTGCTGCCTGTCAGGTGGTGTAGCATGCTATTTTGACAGAAGGAGATGACATTCCTTTTAGAATGTTTGCTAGGAAGGAACAACGTAGCGTTTTTGCAACTGTTGTTTTGGACCATAAATATGTTTCTTAATGCAATGCCGGTAAAAAAATAAATAAATCTTTGTTTATTGTTTAAAAAAAATCTTGGCAATCACTGTACTTTGCTTTAGTCATAAAATATCTTTACCAGTCTCACTTCAACCCCTGTGAAGTAATTGTCTTTGTCGATGCAGCTGCCTTTTATGTCACCCCATCACCAAATGTCTTGCCCAGGTGGTACAACCCTGTGGTGACCTTAATTTGACATAAAACCAGCAACACAGACAGGAATCATAGGGCCCAGTATAAGCCTTTAAGTTTGTGTCCTATGTAATGAGTCACTGCTGGGGCCTTCTGCTCCAGAGTCCAGACCAACATTCTTGGTGGCCCACTTTTCACTCCAATATAGCCAAATGTATACATTTCACTTTTCTCCTCATAAAATCAATTTGTAGTCGTAGTAAATTTAGTTAGTATCCTGTGTATGAAAATCACCTCCTTGCTTTACTAAAGGAAAAGAACAGAGTGACAGTTCTAAGTTTCCCAAACTTGAATTTAGAAGGCTGCAGCTGTTCGTTGGTGACACATGAGCTTCCCTCCTGGAGACACGATACCATTGCAAACTCCTGGCGAGGGGGACAGAAATGGTTGCTGTTTAAATCACATCTTTAGACTACAGTGATGATCTACCAAAATAAACCCATGTGCCATACAAGAGCAAGAAGATCTCATCCACTGAGTGGAACACACAACTTTCCATTTCCTCCCATTTATTTCCTGAAGTTTCAGCAAATGGTTTAATAATGTATTTATATTGGGTTTTTTATTTTATTTTATTTTTTAACACAAATAATGACATTATTTGACTATTAATGGACTTTCAGGTATGATATCTATATCAAGATAAACTTATAAATATGAAATTAAAGGGTTAGTTCGAACCCAGAAGTGAAAATTCTGTCATTAATTACTCACCATTCTGCCGTAGAACTCGGAAGCGCTGCACTGTTTACACTACGTCAATAACACAGATGAGAAGAAATTGTTGAATAAAGTCATTTATTTTTGTTTGTTTTTTGCACACAAAAAGTATTCTTGTCGTTTCATAAAATTACGTTGAACCACTGTGGTCACATGGACTATTTTAACGATGTCTTTGCTACTTTTTCTGGACTGCAATGACGTTGCGGCCTATGGCTGGTTCAGAGAGCTCTCCGCTTTAATATAAAATATCTTCATTTGTGTTCTGAAGATGAACAAAGGTCTCATGGGTTTGGAACGACATGAGGGTGAGTAATTAATGACACAATTTTCATTTTTGGGTGAACCCTTTAATAACATAATTTAATTTAATATCTATGGGCCATAATTAAGCATATTGCTTTATTTCCAGTTCCCAGCAACTGCATGTAATAGGGTCCAACAGGGCTAAAGGCGCACCGGGGTAAAAGGCGCATTTGACTTTATTCTATTTTAAACCACTAGATGTCACAAAAATTCCCCATGAAATACATTTTTTTTTTTTGTATGAATATGTTAGCCTTAAGGTTATCTATAAGCTACACAAAATTCCCTCACTTCTTTCAGTCTGCACTTCAGCTTCTCATCAGATTTTGTCTAGAATCTGAAGCATCCAGACCCTTACACTATAAATAGACACTGAAGCTATGGGTGAAATCGGTCACTTGTTCACACAATTACTTCTATATGGAGAATGGCACATAGTGCACTATATAGGGGATAGGGAACGATTCAGACAGGGTAAATATGCTTTCCATTGGGACAAATGAAGTCTGGTTTCACATTAAGGCCACGTGAACTGCCGCAGCGTGCACAGTCTGCTCTGGTCCAGAGACATGATAGCACAGAGCGGATCGTGTGCGAGTCGGCGCAGACCACAAAATATATCGGACCCATTTGAATTCTACACAGAATGCTATATTTTGAAGCAATATGTAGGAGATTAGGAGGAGAAATGTTTAAACAGATTATGCATTAGAAACAGCACTGACGAGTAGAAGAGATAAAACAAGGTGCTGTGCACCAACATAAATTACACACTTTTCATACTACACATCTCATTTATAGCACATAACAGAAGAATATGAAAAATTATGATATTTGGGGTAAAAGGTGCTCCTGCTTTTGGTGATAAAGGCACAATAATTAACATGGTAATAAATAGCTGGCTGACTTTTCCATTTGTTGACATGGCATGGTTAGATTCAGATGGTAAATATCATATATTAAATTGGTGTCCACCTTAGATATAATCATTTATAATGAAACCATATTTAAAAATATATTTAAGCATATCATATGGTATAATTAAATATGTATTTTTTACTACTGTAAAGCTTTATTAAATTAGTATATGATCACATTAAATGCTTACAGAATCTTTAATTTTTTAAATACTTTTGTTTCTGTATTTTTAACAAATAAACATATTTTAATGAACAAAAATTTATTCTTTTATCAAAATAAACCGAAAATAGTGCAAACTTTGCTTAACGTAGTAAGTGTTAATGTAGACATGATTAAAAACATTTTACTTTAGCTAAATTATTTGTATCAATACTTTGTGCCTTTTGCCCCATGCTGGTGAGCCTTTTTACCCTGTGTGTGGGGTAAAAGGCTCACCTTGCCAACTCATACATTTATAAGATTGTTAAACAAACAAACAAGCAAACCACTTTTATGATTTATTTTCACAAAAAATCTGTTGATCCATCAATGTTCAATAAAAACATATTTTTTCTGCAAACATACACTATGAGAGTAGTGAAAAGCACATTTTTCTTAGGGTGTGCCTTTAGCCCTGTTGTACCCTATACATGCATTTGGCCTTAGAGTATCTAAAAAGCCTGACATGTTAGTCAAGTTATTTTAGAATGAGTAATATTAGTCATCAGTAGCATCACATTCATGCTATGGATCTTTGTCTGCCAGTGCTGCCATGACAATTTTGAGCTTTTAAGTCGGAGTGAATTTCCATTTGAATGTTTAATTCACTGCTGGTCCAGGAGAGTTATTTCCTTGTCACATCTTTTTCACTATTTTGATTTCAGACCTCCTGAGACACAAGCTTGCATTGCTTCGGCCAGTCTAGCCTTTTTCCTATACAGACATCCAGCCCTAAATGACTCAGAGGTCTAATTGGGGACATGGTAGTCCATCATAAACTGACTATTCTCTTCCAGAGCTAAACTGTCCTGGGATCATTCCATCTATACTGTACATTTAAATTCTAAAGTTAAAACTACCCATTTATTAAGACATAATCCAGACATATTAAGATGCGCGTGTGTGTGTGTGCGTGTTTAATGACTATAGATTTGTTCTGTTGTTACTCTCAATATCATTGTCTATCCTACTAGTCCTTTGTAATATCTTTTTCTTTTTTTTAGTAACAAAAGCGACTTACATCATGACATCATCCTCCAGGAAGTCATGGTTTTGGAGGGGAAAACAAACCTCAGTAAGTAGCAGTGGATTTTATGATTTATTTTAGGTATTTAGTTAATTTGTCATACTCTAAAATATTCCACCCTATTTGATAAAGTGACAGAAGATGCAATAGCTCCTTGTTTACATTGTGTTAGGTTCCATCTGATTTGGAATCATGTTAATGTTTTCATCACTGTGTAAATAATCAATGTTTAAAGGCACAATATGTAAGATTTTTGGATTCAAATATTCAGAAACCACTAAACAGTGTTATACATTTTGTTGACTTGTGTACTTACATTATCCCAAATGTTTCCAAGAATGTTTAAATCCAGAGAAATATAATTTTAACCAGGACATGAACCCTCCGTGCGCCGCCTATCAATAACATCATACCAGCGTTACCCTCGATTTCTGGTTTTATTTTGTAGAAACCATGGAAACACCAAAGATGCTTTAATATATTATGTGTTTTGTTCGACAGGTGAGCAACTGTTTGGATACATTCCTCAACAGAAAACTAATCATTGTTATAGAGCTCAACACAATTATTCTTATAGTTTAAATCTGGTTTTCTTGATTTACCACGAGTACCATGTTTTACCATGCCTAATATCGATCTAGCTTACTGCAGTGTGAACAAGTGTCTCATAGTAGCCGCCGAGCGAACGCACAAAGTAGCATTATAACATAACTTTCAACACACTCAAATAATGTATCTAATATGATAAAACGGCGCTGCATTACCCCACATACACATGACCGGAAGCGGTCGTCAGTGGCACAATAAAAGCTCCGCAAAATCAAGGCGTCATTGAGCTATGCCTTTGTTTTGAAAAAGCGACCTCTAGTGGCGAAAAATTACATTGGCTTTAATTAAAAAAGTTAATTGAGAACCTGACCCGAGTGTTTTGCTTGGTTAGGAGTTTTATCCCATCACTCTCCACCTGCCCATCGCTGGTCTCTTTTCACATTGTACGTCTGGGCCTGTTTGCATCATCATGATTACCACCTTGAGTACTAATGGCAGCTGTTTGCCACTGTAAGTTGGCTTGAGAGGAGAAAACACCAGTTTTGTTGTTTTATTGTCACAGAACTGCACGCGTTTGTCTACTGCAGATACATTGCTAGAGATGTGAAACATAAAATAAATAAATGCAAGCTGCTCTCCAAGGCTATTTATTTAGAGATGAGCAGCTATGAAAAATGCATCATACTATAAAAAAGGGTGACCGAGGGAAATGTAAATTTTAGTTATTGCAGATAGCTATCATTCCAGTTATCCAATCTCATACCAATACTGTACTCAAGCCACGTGAGCTGTACCCCAGACCACCTTTTCAGTCAAAAGTCAGTACATGGATCTTATTTGGTCTTTAATTTATGTTGAATAGATATCATCATGAACAATGCCAAGAAGATTTTTGTGTATTGATTATCAATTATGTTTTGATAATTGTTTTAAAACCTAGTAATATTTGGTTTATAATTATTATTTGGTAATTATTTGATAATTGTTTTAAAACCTAGTAATATTTGGTTTATAATTATTATTTGGTAATACTTCATTAAAAACTATTTAGTTTGTATTTTAAAAGCATATTAGAGCCACCAACTTTCCACAAAGTGCCAACACTGCTTGAGAAGCTAAAGGAGAAGAATGCTGATCTGAATTGTGAGAAGGTTCAACTTCTGTGATAATTTGGTAAACAGTAAAAGTATATAGGATAAAAACAGTATATGTTTATGTTTGAGGGATGTTCTATAAACAGTCTTTTGGTTTAGCTTGTAATGTGATTATGGTGAAATGATCATCATAGCCTATTCCTTGGCATGATTTATCAATTATTTTGCTCCTTAAACTGCAAGCTTATGTTAGCTGAGGCTAATGCTCTTAATTTCCATTGTAGTACATGTCTTGTCACCCAGCTTTATAATATAATCAGGTTTAATCATGTTTAAGGTTTAATCATCAGGTTGGGTATACTGTGTATCAGTATTTCAATATCATGGATAAATGAGGCCAGGCCAGGCCAGGAAAATGTGAAAGTGATATTGCTTTCTGCATACTTGTGTATCATGTTGTAATGCTATTTAATGAAATAATCTTAGAATTAGACTCATTCTTATAGTTAATGCATATATTTTGAAGTTGGAATCCATTTATGTGAAAAATATGTTGTTCTTGATATCTTGTCCCAGAATAGCATTAACATGCTAAACTAAAGATCAAAAACCTTCAACTGATTTAAACACAAATACAAAAAACCTTTACTGTATAATGAGTAAATATGCCAAGTACATTAGCTTTTAGTGGTGTTGAATTTTACACCCCAAACAGTGACCCCAAACTCTTGTTGTTGCAAAAGCAGTGCATTGTAAAGCTTGGGTGTATTTTTTTTTTTATTAACAGAAACAAAGTTGTGAAATGTAATGTTTTGTTCATTGGATGATTGTAACAAATTTCAAAAATAGACATAGTTAGCAAGCATTCTGTAACCAGTATATCCGTCCCTTGCAGTGGGGGTTGCCTTGCCTTGCTCTTCCTTTGAGTGACAGGGACAGCTAGTCTCTCCTTTTGGTCATCAACAGGTTAATGACTGCCATAAGGGTTTTCAGCATTGCATGTCATTGAATGGGGCATGAACATAACTATTTACTTGCATGAACAATGAATCCAAAAACCCAATGTAGTAAAGAAACTCCATAGTGAGACTAAGGCATATCAAGCTTGCATTAACTTCAGAGAGGGGGACCACTGAGTAACAGGTGTGAAGTTGCATAAAATGCATCGGTTTCCCATGATGCTTTGACCAATTGGGAGTGGCTTGGAAGTGATGATGCAGACTAGGCTCGAGGTATATAAACTAAAACAACTATGTTAGCAGTTCTGAGCAGTTGGAGCATTCCCAGCCTTGCCTCGGGTGTAGGGATTGCAAGGGAAAAGCAAAACTACACGGTCTAGACCCTGTGTAGTTTTGTTTTTTGGGTTATAACGGGGCCCAACCGTTCTCACCTTGGATTTTCTGGAAACATTTTGGATAAGAGGATTGTTGCTGAGGCACTAGCCACCTGGGCACAGTCCCATCAAGTATAGGCAGCCTTGTGATACAAGTAAGTGGCATTTACTCTGTAAAACACAGCCATTAAAGCAAGTCTTTCTATAAGCTACAATGATACATGCTTGCACACCGTTTTGAAGCAAAATAAAATCACTTGCTTACAATGTGCTATTTGATTGAGGTTTTACAAGTATGATGAGATGGTGTAGTCAATCTGTTTTGCTTTTCAAGAATATCATAAAACAATTGACTCTCAAGGTTATTAAATGTTGATTTCAGAATAGCCAAGAATAGCCTGTGATAGCATTAGAGTGGTGACCTAGCTGGGCCGTGATGTCTTTTTAAGGGAATCAGCAGCAGAGATATCAGTTGCACCTCCAGCTATGTGCCACATGGTGACTGTCAATCAAACAAGGGACAGATTATTTTTGGAGACTGCCATTTCTGTCATTCTGAATATCAGCCTTCATATATGATGCCATTTAGTGTGAATTAAATTTGTATTGGCATTTTTTTTGTCTATTATTGAACACACTATATATTTATTACACACATATTTTGACTGAGATTGTGAGTCATGTTATGGACAATGTGTGTCCGCTTTTACCTTTTTGTTTCCTGCATAAGGCTAATGATGCAGATGGCTTAGGTACAAGTAATCTTTCTTTCTTTCTTTCTTTCTTTCTTTCTTTCTTTCTTTCTTTCTTTCTTTCTTTCTTTCTTCTCATGTGATTCTTTCTTCTATATGAGTCCATTTCCATTTGAGTGGAGTCATTTAACAAAGACCATATCAAGTATGGTTTAATATAATTAAATTAAATATCTTGTTGTTTTAATTTTATATAGGAGATCACACAGACTAAAGCTAAATTATGTATGGGAAATATCTGTACAATACACTTGTGAAGCTGTTTGAAGCAGATATATTTATAGGTGAAGGTTTTCATTTAACGCACTAAATCCATTGACCAAATTTCAGAAGCTTGAAAATGCATTATTAAGATTTAAAAATTTCTTCATACTTGGCTATTTTACTTAAATATTTACAAACTATACTTGCTTGATATTTTAAATGAAATTTGTCCAATACATTGAGTTAATTTGCGTATAGAAACAATAAAAATGCAAACTATTTTCCTCTGATGTAGTTTCAACATTGCATGTCAGATGTTACAAGAAAAGGGTCATCTGAAGCTCCCAAATTAAGCCCTATTTTCTTTTGTAAACCAATGATAATTTGAAACATTGGATACACCTAGATCATATTATGCCAGATGCTTTAATGTTGAAAGAGCCTAGTGGATTATGACTTTTTAGTTAAGTTTTATTTTTATTAGCCTTATCTTGCAGCTCACAGTTGCCGTTTACACATTTCTAACATATTCAATTGGGTGCTTGACCTGACACTTAACAGCTTCGCCGTTCACAGTTCTCACAAATGACAGGCTGCTGATGGCCAGGTGCCGATGGGGGTAGGGGGTGTTAGTGATTAGTCAGTTCATTTCTTTTACTAAAAATAGCCCTCCTAGTTTGTCATGTAACAGACATTAATTCTATTGTATTTATAATTGATTCATTTGGGCATGAAACAATTATCTGGCTGTAATGTGGTATTCACTACTTGATTCTGTTCTTTTCTAGGGTGCCTTCCACCATGTCAACACAAGCTCCAACATTTACACAGCCGCTTCAGAGCGTTGTGGCACTTGAGGGTAGTGCTGCAACGTTCGAAGCTCAAGTTAGTGGTAAGGACAGAAGAAAAAAAGTGGAATAAAAAAAAAAATATATATATATATATATATATATATATATATACACACACACATTAAGTTGTCATTATTAACTGGAAAGATTTTGATTTTGTTATTAAACTTTGTTAACCCAAATTTAGGGCTGCGAAAAAGAATTTGCATTCAATATAAAATGTGTTCAAATGAACACATTTCTGTTTTGGTATTGATGAAGGGGTACTTGAGCTTTACCAATGGGGCTATGGGGTTATATAAGACAAAAAGATTAGATTATTTGAAAATAGCTTATTTAATAATGTCCTCCCATATTTTTCTACAGGTAATCCAGTTCCAGAGGTGAGCTGGTTTCGTGATGGCCAGGTTCTTACCGCTGCCGCTCTGCCCGGCGCTCAGATCACATTCAGCGATGGCCGCGCTGTTCTGATGATCCCCACTGTGACAGCCGCACACAGCGGAAGATTTTCTGTGAGAGCCACCAATGGCGCTGGACAAGCCACTAGCACAGCTGAACTGCTGGTTACAGGTAAGCAATCACTTTGAAACAGCTTTGTACTTTTCTGCCAGTGACTGCAAACATAAAACTATTTCTTTGTTTGCCTTAAAGCGGAAACTGCGCCACCAAACATCATTCAAAGACTCGAGAGTATGACTGTTACACAAGGAAGCCAAGTGAGACTGGATGTTCGAGTTACAGGAATCCCTACACCTGTGGTGAAGTTCTACAGAGAGGGAGCTGAGATTCAGAGCTCTGCTGACTTTCAGATTGTTCAAGATGGAGACCTTTATAGTTTGTTGATTGCAGAGGCCTTCCCAGAAGATTCTGGAACTTATTCTGTCAGTGCTTCTAACAGCAGTGGACGTACTACTTCTACAGCTGAACTTCTGGTTCAAGGTTTGATTTGATTTCCAAATGAAATAATTTGACATTTTGGAATATAGTGTGTTCTTTAAATATTTACTTTTATTTAATTTCAGGTGAGGAGGTTGCAGTGCCTGCAAAGAAGACCAAGACTTTTGTTTCAACTTCTCAGATTTCACAGACTCGCCAGGCTAGAGTGGAAAAGGTAGTTAGCATTCTGACAAAATTGCACATGAGGCTGACAGCAAAAGACCATGTTAACTCTGTTATGTGTCCTTTACAGAGAATGGAGGCCTCCTTTGAGTCCACAGCCATGATGGAAATGGAGATAGAGGATGGTGATTTGACTCACAAGACACCACCTCGTGTGCCTCCAAAGCCGACTTCCAAGTCCCCAACCCCACCAACAGGGGTGTCAAAGGTTGCAACTACGCGCCATCAGTCACCCTCCCCTGTGAGGCCTGTTAAAGCCCCCATTTACACATCTCACAGGTGAAGTATATTTTCATTATCATTACTACTTACTAGCAATACCTTTACAAATACTAAGACCTTGCAAGAGTTCACATATTGCAGATAACTGAACCAAGATCAATGGTGACAATTCCTGTGTAATGGAAAGTCATTTGTTTCCTCACCCACACTTAGGAAATTCATGTTCTGTTTAACCTAATTTTACAAAACATGAAACATCTTTCTTATATAGCATTTGTCCCTTGTTATTTTATTTATTTATTTTTAAATATATGTTTTATTTTAGGCCTGCTTCCCCTTCAAGACTGTCTGTGTCCCCTATCAGACCAGTGAAGTCTCCAATGACTATACACAAACAAGTCGCACAGGCTGCAGATGTTCTGCCTCCATGGAAGCAGGAGGGTTATGTGGGAGAGTCCAGCTATACCAGCATGACTACTGGGGCCTCATATGTTCAGACCTCCTCCACATTTGTCCACAAGGAGCAGCAATGGGAAGGTTCTTTTACTATGCAGCAACAAGCCAGTGGAGTCGCTGTCAAAGAAGTAGGTCTATTTTTGCTACTGTGACCTCTAGTGGGTAAAACATAACATTATGTCTTTGTGATAAAATGGAAGAAAAAATATTCATTACTTTATTCAAAAAATCTTAATCAAAAACAATTTGATTAAAAATAAAAAAGTAACAATATGTGTGGTCACTGACAAAAGGTCATTTGAAGGTATTTCAGATAATTTGTTTTCTACTGCAAACAGACTGAGTTAAAAATGAGACCACACACACATTAATGGGACTACTGTTACCTAAAGTGCAAAGGAATCCACATCATAGGCAGTGGTTGGAGGGGGGTTGATTTTCACACCATTTGTCAGTTGTCACACCTTAAATAATCACATTTCATTTTGCATACTAGCCCAGCAAGTTTCACTAACTTGCCATTTTGAAGTTTAACTGATTTAATATAATTTAACTGATATTTGATATATTAAATGGAAATACGCATATTTATAAAGGTATTATTCCATCTGAATAGATTTGTTGCACACTATTCATCCACATTTCCCAGACTTGACTTCTTTTATTAGAAAGATAGTAAATCTAATGTACATTGCCACAATTTGTATTCATTCTATGTGCACAATATTTACTGCTTCTTGCTCTTGAAGTGCATATGCCTACAGTGGTTTCTTTTCTTGGTTTAGTCTCTGCCTATATGTAGTCTGGAAGCCTAATTGTTTCTAGAAGTTGATCAGTTGTATTTTTAAAAATTTCAGAACTCACAGTAATTTTATTGATCACGTTTGTTTTGAATCTCTTGAATAGAGGTAAGCATGAACAGTGACAGGCAAATAGTGAATCCCTCAATAAATATATTATAGCACTAACCTTTTTAGCCAGCAAAAATGTAAAATATAAAAATGTAATATGAACACAAACTATATGTGCATAAATGTGAAACAGATAACTGAAAATAGTAGGTAAGTGTAATTATGCATTTGACCAAACATTGAGACAGTTATTTGGTGTATAAAAACTGACTGTGATGGATGTGCACAGATGCTGAGCTCTAGAGATAGCTTGAGTCATGTGATGGTCTTATAATAGAATGATAATATAAGGGTGCCAAGAACTGGTCACTGTTTGCCTGACATGAATCTATTTTACCAGTGTACACGCTAAATATTCTTTGACTTTAATATTAGGATTCAACCTCACATTGATTGTTAGTATATCACTTATGTAATATACTTAATATTAATTAATTGCAATTCGGGTGGAATTGATATTTTGTTATAATAATACAGTTTATGATAGCTGAAAAAAGAAAACCTCCTTTACAGGGATCATCGCACAATCTTGTGGTGGTAACTTTGGACACACGGGTTTGTTGTGTAGATTCATGTAGTTAATCACACTGAAGTCATCTCAAATTAATCCAGTTACAATATCGCCCCCTGTCTTTTGACGATTGTGAACACAAGCAGTCCTGTACAGGTCTCACCTGCTTCACTAAGACGACTTCTCTTTTACCATTTTTTTCTTTTTACCTTTGCAATTCAGATTGTTGAGACTGCAGCAATCCCATCCCTAACAAAAGAGCAAGTGATGCCGCCAACTATTGTGGCTGTGAGTAAATGAGCACGCATGTACACATGGAAGTGTACAACACAGATTGAACATTTAATTTTCCAATTTTTTAAAATGGTTTAAGATATCTTACATCTTACAAAATTACTTAGATTTTAAAATTCTGTTTTTACTTTGCCCAGGGTTTGAAGAATGTGACTGTTACCGAGGGGGAGTCTGTGTCTCTGGAGTGCCAGATTTCAGGTCACCCCACCCCAGCCATTATGTGGTTCAGGGAGGATTACAGAATTGAGAACTCCATTGACTTCCAGATCACTTATGAAAACAGCTATGCCCGCTTGGTGATCCGCGAGGCCTTTGCTGAAGACAGTGGCCGCTTCACTTGTACTGCCACCAGTGAGGCTGGAACTATCAGCACCTCCTGCTACCTGCTTGTCAAAGGTCAGATCATGAATCATGAAATAGACCACAAAATGTTGTGGCTTGAAACACAATGATCTGTGCGATTACAGACTAAATTTTACAGTTCATTTTTCATCTTCAGTCTCAGAAGACATTGAAAGCCGGGAGGATTTCTCTACTGTTTCTGAACACATTGAAATGTCTGCTCAGGAAAGACAGTGAGTTAATAGAATCCTTTGTGGTATAAAACTATATTGAATAGTATACGAATTTGCAATCTGATTCCTTGATGTTTAACAAACAGGGTTACAGTTGAAGCTAAAGAGGAGACAATGTCTGAAATAAGTGCAGTCTCTGAGCATATGGAGGCTGGAGCAGGTGTTGCCCCATTCTTTGTGAAGAAGCCCACAGTGCAGAAGCTTGTGGAGGGAGACAGCATAATCTTTGATTGCCAGGTCGGAGGAAGCCCCACGCCTCATATTTACTGGAAGAAAAGTGGAATTCCACTTACTACTGGATACAGGTATGTTTTTTACTGTGCATATATACACTTTCCGATGAATTAGCAGATAAACAAGGGATTTTATATGCTGGTTTCATGTCTATTGTGACTGAGTTGTCAAAGTCTTTTTATGTGTTGACTTCTGCTTTAGTTCAGTTTCATGTGAACTGTGATGCAAAGATATGAATAGGAAATAAACTCAAACTCATATATCCTCTAGGTACAGAGTAGCCTACAACAAGGACACAGGAGCATGCAAGCTTGAGATCTCCATGACATTTGCTGATGATGCAGGAGAGTACACCATCTTTGCTAGGAACCCACTTGGAGAGAGCTCTGCATCAGCCATGCTGCTTGATGAAGGTTGGTTTTAGGGGTGACTATATTATACATTTCAATAGTATTTTAGATCAAATCTTAAAAGTTTTTTTCTGCATCTTACAGAGGCTTACGAGCTATATGCGAAGAAACAGGAAGAGACATTCAAGACAGAAGTAACTACTATTATAGAGGAGCCAAAAGTGGCTGACATACCTTTTGTTGTTGAGACTGTAACTGAGAAAGAGCAGATCATGCAGAGGAGGATGGCTCAACAAACCCAGATGATGCAGTCCTTCATTTCAGAACAGGTATGAAAGGTTTTACATCTTTCAACCTTATTTTAAGATTATAAATCCTGGAAATCAACTTCTGAATTTACTAAGTATGATTATACACCTTACAGTGATATTTTTTTTTTTACAGGAGTTCCAAATATCTAATTTGGAGCAGAGGTTCATCCAAGAAATAGAGTTCCGCCTACTCAAGATTACCTACCAGGAGCTAGTGACTGAGGATGAGGAGCAGTTGGATATGAGTGTTTCTGAACATGATGCTATTTCTCCTGTCTTTAATACTCCAGTTAAAAGTTACAGACTCGGAGAGGGAATGAGTGCAACTTTCCATTGTAGGATGACAGGAACCCCTCTCCCTAAGGTAAGGTTAAATTCTTATGTTTACACACATTTAACATTCATTCAACTAAGCTAGTATAATTTTTAAACAATAACAAACAAGCAAAAGTGCTATTGTACTAAAAAACATCAGTGCTTGTCCAATCAAATTAGAGGACCTGAACTTACTTTTTTATTATTTGAACTATAGATAACCTGGTACAAAGATGGCAAGCGCATCATACATGGAGGTCGTTATCTGATGGAGGTTCTACAGGATGGTAGAGCCAGTCTGCGTCTTCCTACGGTACTGCCAGAAGATGAGGGTGTCTACACTGCTTTGATCAATAACATAAAGGGTAATGCTGTCAGCTCTGGAAAGCTGTATGTGGAGCCAACTGGTCTAACACAAACACAGCTTCCTCAGCCAGGGGCAGTTCAAAGAATTAGGTAGGTATTGACTGATCAGAAAACCACATAGTTTGTAATATCGCCATTGCAAATTACATAGTATTATAATCATAGTAGTTATTGGATTGAGGTTTTAAAAATATTGCATTTTTCAGGTCCACATCACCACGCTCCACAAGTCGTTCTCCTGGTCGATCACCTGCTCGTAGACTTGATGAAACAGATGAGGCCCAGCTAGAAAGACTCTACAAGCCTGTGTTTGTACAGAAGCCCTCATCCTTTAAGTGCTCTGAGGGACAGACTGCAAGATTTGATCTGAAAGTTGTTGGAAGACCCATGCCTGAAACTTACTGGTTCCACAATGGTTAGTGATCTGCATCCATTTATAACAGTGACAATTATTTTATTACCATGCCATGACACCTTTTTTTTAATTACAGGACAACAAGTGGTCAATGACTACACCCACAAGATTGTGGTAAAGGAGGATGGAACTCAATCAATGATTGTGGTTCCTGCTATGCCTCAGGACTCTGGAGAGTGGACGGTTGTTGCTCAGAACAGAGCTGGAAAAACAACCGTATCTATGACTCTCACTGTTGAAGGTATGACATTATATAAACGAATAATTCATTTATAGAATAACTTTCTGTATGACAGTCACTCCAGGCCAACTGCATTAAATATTTGTAATGGAATTTAATTTGTAATTTGGTTTACATTATCATTTTCAGCTAAAGAAAACTTGGTGAGACCACAGTTTGTTGAGAAGCTAAGAAACATCAGCGTTAAAGAGGGTACTTTGGTTGAGCTAGCTGTTAAAGCTATTGGCAACCCCCTTCCTGACATTGTTTGGCTGAGGAACAGTGACATAATCTCCCCACACAAACACCCACATATTAGGTAAGTCATGAAAATATAGCTTACTGGTCTAAGCAAATTCAAGTAAATTATCATAATGTTGCTCCCTGTGATGACGTATGCTGTATAAAAAAAAAATATATATATATATATATATATATATTACAGTTAACTGAATTTATTTGTTTATTAGGATTGAGGGTGGTAAAGGAGAAGCTCATTTCAAGATTCCATCAAGTACAGGATCTGATAGCGCATGGTACACTGCTACAGCTATCAACAAAGCTGGCAGAGATACCACACGTTGCAGAGTTAATATTGAGGTGGATGCAGTACAACCTCAGCCTGAGAAAAAGCTTGTAATTCCCAAGGGAACCTACAAGGCCAAAGAAATTGCTGCACCAGAGTTAGAGCCACTGCATCTTCGCTATGGTCAGGAACAATGGGAAGACGGTGACCTCTACGATAAGGAGAAGCAACAGAAGCCTCACTTCAAAAAGAAGCTTACCTCAGTCAGGCTGAAGCGATTTGGACCTGCACACTTTGAGTGCAGACTGACCCCTATTGGTGACCCGACCATGAATGTTGAGTGGCTGCATGATGGCAAGCCATTGGCAGCTGCTAACAGACTACGCATGGTCAATGAGTTTGGCTATTGCAGTCTTGACTATGAAGTTGCTTATTCCAGAGATAGTGGTGTCATTACATGCAGAGCCACCAACAAATTTGGAGTTGACCAGACATCTGCTACACTAATTGTTAAAGATGAGAAAAGCCTGGTTGAGGAAACACAGTTGCCAGAGGGAAGGCGAGGTCAAAGAATAGATGAAATAGAGCGTATTGCCCATGAGGGTGGCCCCTCTGGAGTTACTGGAGATGATAACTTTGAGAAGACTAAGCCAGAGATTGTGCTACTTCCAGAGCCAGTAAGAGTTATGGAGGGAGAATCAGCCAAATTTCGCTGTAGGGTGACAGGCTACCCTTCCCCAAAAGTCAACTGGTACCTCAATGGATTGCTCATCCGCAAGAGTAAAAGATTTAGACTTCAGTTTGATGGTATTCACTATTTGGAAATCGTAGACACCAAGTCATATGATTCAGGAGATGTCAAAGTTGTGGCTGAAAACCCTGAAGGTGTTACCGAGCATCTTGTGAAATTTGAGATTCAGCAAAAGGAGGACTTTAGGTCAATCCTGCGCCGTGCTCCTGAGATCAAGGCTCCTGCCCCTGCACCGTCACAAGAGCATGGTAGAGTCTCATTTGAGGTTGTCAAAGCCGAGAAACCATCTGTAACCTCTAAAGAACCTAAGGAGGTGGTTAAGCTGAGGAAAGCCGAGAGAGTGATCCATGAGAAATTAACAGAAGAAACCGATGAACTGAGAAGCAAATTCAAGCGTAGAACCCAGGAAGGCTACTATGAAGCAATAACTGCTGTAGATCTGAAGTCCCGTAAAAAGGATGAGTCTTATGAGGGTATGCTGAAGAAGAGGAAAGAAGAACTTCTTCATCACACCAAAGAGTTAGGGCCTGATGCAGAGAAGAAAAGTGAAGAGGAGGGTAAACTCACCATTCCCAAAGTCAAACCAGAGAAAATTGTGCTTTCTCCAAGCATGGAGGCTCCAAAGATCATTGAACGGATCCAGAGCCAGACAGTTTGCCTGGGAGATGAAGTACACTTCAGCTGTAGAGTCACCGGTAAACCAGATCCAGAATGTCAGTGGTTTAAGAATGGTGTCTTATTAGAGAAGTCAGACCGGGTTTACTGGTATTGGCCAGAAGACCATGTCTGTGAATTAGTGATAAAAAATGTCTTGGCTGAGGACTCGGCAAGTGTAATGGTCAAAGCCATGAACATTGCTGGAGAGACCTCAAGTCATGCTTTCCTGCTGGTTCAAGGTAAAACTTTTTTCCTACTTGTTGCTGTTTGCATATTATCAGTACCATAAATGGTAAAAGTAATCTTGAGTCATTGTTCTTTCACTTTTCTTTCAGGCAAACAAGTTGTTTCATTTACACAACTTCTAGAAGATCAGAATGCTAAAGAGAAGGACACCATGGTGACCTTTGAATGTGAGACGAATGAGCCATTTGTTAAGGTCAAGTGGATGAAGAACAATGCAGAAATTTTCTCAGGTGACAAATACAGAATGCACTCTGACAGAAAGGTGCACTTCCTGTCAGTGCTGATGATTTCTATGAAGGACGAAGCCGAGTACAGTTGTGTGGTTGTTGACGATGACCACATAAGAACCAGCGCCTCACTTTATGTTGAAGGTACGTACATTACTTGCAACAGTTTTATCTTCTCATCCAACAGTGTTTAATAGTTTTGAGCATTTAATTATTTGGTCAAATGTACAATTTGATGTCTTAAACAGGTGCACCACTTGAAATTGTAAAGAACCTTGAGAATACAGAAGTACCTGAGACATACTCTGGAGAGTTTGAGTGTGTTTTGTCCCGTGAGGACGCTGAAGGCATCTGGTATTTTGAGAACAAAGAAATCACTCCTAGCCTCAAATATGTTGTGTCTGCACGTCGTGGCCGCCATAGTCTTTCTGTGAAAGATGTTAAGAAGGAGGACCAAGGAAAATACACTTTCAAAGTGGGAGATCTTAAGACAAGTGCCTCCCTTAAAATGAAAGGTGAGTATGAGGAAACTAGGGTTAAAGTTTTTAAAAGTGCTTTTTATAAGCTGTGGCCTTTTCTATTAAAACTCATTGTAGTGGTCTGCTATAGTTAAAAGTCATTTAAATCTTATTTGAATATTTCTGGTTCACTCTAGTGCGCCCTGTGACTCTGATGCAAGGTCTTTCTGACCTGACAATCTGTGAGGGTGATATTGCTCAACTTGCGGTGCGATTCTCTCAGGAGAATGTTGAGGGCTCATGGATGAAGAATGGTCAAGCCATCTCTGCTTCCAATAAGATTCACATGGTCATTGACAAAGTCACCCATAAGCTTCTCATTGAGGATGCCAGTAAGGATGATGCAGGAATGTACTCTTTTGTTGTTCCTGCTCAGGACATTTCTACAAAGGGAAAGCTAACAGTTCAAAGTAAGTCACCTTATTAACCATAAATTAATGCTCAATGGGTACTCAAAAATAGTTGAATTTTCATGAGGGATGAGAGTGTTTTATTAATAATTTTGTTTCTTACCCAGCTATTGGCTTCTTGGCACCATTAAAAGACGTTTCCACAGTAGAAGGCACTAAAGCTGTCCTTGAGGCTAAAATCTCTGCTCCTGATATAACTTCAGTAAAATGGTTCCAAAACGACAAGCTGGTGACAGCAACTGATAGAGTCCAGATGGTTGTCAAAGGATCAAAACAGAGACTGGCCATTAACAGGACCTACGCATCAGATGAAGGACAATATAAACTGATTGCTGGCAAAGTAGACTCAACCTGTAAACTTTCTGTCCAGCGTGAGTGTCACTCAAAATTGTTCCATTTATATATTTCTTTCCTGTTTTGTTTTAAAATAGCCGTTAATGATGGCATTGTTCATTGTGTTTTATAGCTGTATCTATTGTTAAGCACATGGAGGACTGTGTTTGCACTGAGACCCAAAATGTCACCTTTAAAGTGGAGGTATCTCACCCAGGCATTGACGCTCTGTGGACTTTCAAGGGTCAACCTTTAAAAACGGGTCCAAAGTACAAAATTGAGGGCAAAGGTACACACTATAGCCTCACTGTTTTGAATGCCATGAAGGATGAAGAAGGAGAGTACATGTTTATGGCTGGCGAGAAGGAATCTAAAGCAAGGCTTATTGTATCAGGTATGTAAACATTCAAATGGCTTTAAAAAAATCAAAGTACATACTGTTTTGCCCTGCACAATGTGGGAATCGTGTCTTGTGTCCGAGTTGTGGCATTCTTTTTTCTTCTCTCCACTAGGTGGTGCTATAAGCAGGCCACTCCATGATGTGACTGTAGCAGAATCCCAAACTGCTGAGCTGGAATGTGAAGTTGCTAATCCTACTACAGAAGGCAAATGGCTCAGAGATGGCCACCCAGTTGACTTCAGCGATAATATCATAAGTGAAAATAATGGTGCTGTCAGACGCCTTGTCATCGTCATCACCAGGCCGCAGGATGTTGGAGAGTACACCTACCAGGTGGCAAACTCCAAGACATCTGGCAATTTGAAGGTTGAAGGTAAATTGTGTGTCGCTAGATTAGTTTACTGCAAATTATGTTTTCCCATCCGTTAGAAGTTATTTATATGTGATTTCTTACTTTATCTAAGCTGTTAAAATTAAGAAGACAATGAAGAACCAAACCGTTACTGAGACCCAGGAGGCAGTGTTCAGTCTTGAACTCACCCATTTAGATGTAAAAGGGTCCCAGTGGATTAAGAATGGTGTTGAGATTCATCCAAGTGATAAATTTGAGATAACAGTCAATGGTATGGTTCACACCCTGAAGATCAAGAACTGCAACACCCAAGATGAATCAGTCTATGGATTCAAACTTGGAAAACTCTCTGCTAATGCCAGACTAAATGTTGAAAGTATGTCTTTATGTTTTTAATTATCTGTCAAGTATAAATATATTTAAATCTGTTTGCTGTTATTAGATGTATTTAAATAACTTTTAATCTCTTTTATAGCTATCAAAATTGTGAAAAAAACAAAGGATGTGACATCACTGCTGGGGGCAACTGCATCATTTGAGCTGAGTTTGTCCCATGATGACATTCCAGTTAAGTGGATGTTCAATAATCAGGAGCTCAAGCCAAATTCAAATATTAAAATAATGTCAGAGCGGAAAGCCCACAAACTTGTCATTCAGAGTGTTGAAGGTCACTTGGCAGGTGAATACATTGCTGTGGTCGGGCATCTGCACTGCAGTGCACATCTTCATGTTGAATGTAAGTATTTAAAGATTTTTTTTTTTCAATAGTGTTCACCTTAAATGCTGAAATTTGGCATTCTAAATATGTTTTAACTTTCTTGTATATTTTCAGATTTGAGAGTCACAAAACCTCTGAAGAACATTGAGGTTCCAGAGACCCATGTGGCCACATTCGAGTGTGAAGTTTCACATTTCAATGTTCCATCCACCTGGCTGAAAAATGGAGTTGAGATTGAGATGAGCGAGAAGTTTGGAATTGTGGTGCAGGGCAAACTGCATCAGCTGAAAGTCATGAATGCCAGCCAGGAGGACATTTCAGAATACACATTTGTGTGTGAAAATGACAAAGTCTCTGCTACCCTGACTGTAAAACGTGAGTAATTTGTATGCTGTCTGTAAATGTAAAAGAAATATAAAGTTACTATAAACAGCATATTCACAAATGCAATTTCAAATCTTTCAGCAATTTTGATCACATCTATGCTTCAAGACATCAATGCTAAAGAAAAAGACACTGTTACATTTGAGGTGGCCGTCAACTATGAAGGCATCACCTACAAATGGCTGAAGAATGGAGTAGAAATAAGATCAAGTGATAGATGCCAAACTCGCTGCAAACAGTTTACCCACTCTCTCACTATCCGAAATGTTCACTTTGGGGATGGTGGAGACTACAAGTTTGTGGCTGGATCTGCTGAAACATCTGCAAAACTCTTTGTTGATGGTTAGTTTTGTTTTTCTATTGACAACTACCTTTGTGTAACCTATTAGATTGGCTAACAAAAATCTGTGTTCTCCAGCTCGTGTGATTGAATTCACCAAGCACATTAAAGATATAAAGGTAACTGAGAAGAAGAAGGCTATATTTGAATGTGAGCTCTCTGAACCCAACGTCCCAGTGATGTGGATGAAGGATGGGCAGGAGCTTGAGTTGTCTGACAGGTATGGCTTCAGTTTTAATGTAATTTAGATAAATTAACTGCAGTGTAAATAAAACATCTCTTAATCAATATCATTAATCATATTATTTCTGTATAAGACATCAAGACCTAATAATAAATCTTATTATTAATATCTTAAATAATAAGGATGTTTAAATATTTTTATGCCCCAACATGAGAAAAAAAAAAAAGATTATTATAATTATTTTTTGCAGTCTAAAGATCTCAACTGTGTCCATAATATGTAACTTCCTCATTGTTTTAGGTTCAAAGCCACCACTGACAAATTCCTGCAGCGTTTGATGATCCAGACAGTTCGCATGTCTGATGCCGGAGAGTTCTCTGTGGTTGCTGGTGCAAGTGTTTCCAAGGCAAACCTCATAGTGGAGGGCAAGGATGTCCGCATCTCTGAGCCTGCTGAGAAAGACATCACTGTAACTATCCTTTGTCTTATTACAGTCACGTGTTAAAACATTATCTGTGTGCCATGGTATTATCACTTTTTTTTTTTCTATTTTTCATTCGTTTCAGGTGGTTGAGAAACAGAGGGCTACATTTGAGTTTGAAGTTAATGAGGATGACATTGAAGGTCGCTGGCTGAAAAATGGTGTTGAAATTCAATCTTTTGAGGAGCGCTTTAACTATGTGACAGTTAGAAAGACACATCGCTTGACAATCACTGAAACTTACAGAAGTGATGCTGGAGAATATACATTCATTGCAGGAAAGAACAGGAGCACAGTCAATCTACATGTCCAAAGTGAGTGTACAGTAGTAATCTATAAATATATTTAAATAAATGTTCAGTTTAATGTTAGTTGCCATTTAAAAGTTGGAGGTTGGTAAGATTCTTTAAATGTTTTTGAAATAAGTGTCTTTTGCTCACCAAGGCTGCAATTATTTGATCAAAAATACAGTAAAAACAATAATATTGTAAACTGTTATTACAATTTAAATAATTTATACGTTTTCTATTTTAATATATTTTAAAATGTAATGTATTCTATAATGTATGTGACAGCAAAGCTGAATTTTCAGCAGCCGTTACTCCAGTCTTCAGTATCACATAATCATTACGTTTAACATTTAACATTTCTTAATATTATCACAAAACAGTTGTGCTGTATTTTTGATTTTTTTGATTTATTATTTTTTTATTTTTATTATTATTTATTTATTTATTTATTTGTTCTATTATTATTTAATATATATATATATTTTTTTTTTTCGGAAGCTGTGATAACAATTTTTCTAAAGAAAAACATATAAGTCTTTACTGTCACTTTTCATTAATTTAATGCATTGTGACCCCAAACTATTGAACGGTAATGTGTATATCCACTACTTGATCTGAATATATATCTTCAACTCTTTCTGTCTATGGCATACCAGTATATTCCAAGTACATTGAGCCACTACATTAATGTGTGAGCTGTGAAGCTGATTGTCTTGGTCTAACACGTGTCTTGATTTAATTCAGTCCCTGAGCCTCCTCAGATCATCAGGCACATGCAGCCCCTGTCTGTAGAGGCTGGCAAACCTGCACGCTTCTCTGTGGAGGTGACAGGAATTCCTCAGCCTCAGGTGTCCTGGAATAAGAACTCTCAGGCCCTGTCTTCTGGGTTCAAGTGTAAGTTCCTGAGGGAGGGAAATGAGCACACATTGCTGCTCATTGAAGTCTTCCCAGAGGATGCAGCTCAGTACAACTGTGAAGCTAAGAATGACTATGGATTAGCCACAAGTTCTGCGTCACTTAATGTGGAAGGTGAGCTTATTATGAGACTGTTATTTAAAACCAATATTAAATACTGGTTTAAAATTCTTTCATATAATCAATATTTTTAACACAAACATAACTTCTGTGAACAGTTTCAGAAGTGGTTTCTCCAGACACGGTGGCTCCAGTGTCTCCACCAGTAATTATTACCTCACTGCAAGGTACCTCTGCTGAAGAAGGACAATCAGCCAGATTCCAGTGCCGTGTCACTGGAGATGGTAAGGCTCGACCTTGTGCTGTATTTAAAAAAAAAATAATAATCAGCATATATATACATATATGTATATGTATGTGGTCTTAACAACCATTCATTTGGTTTGTTTGTGCAGATCTGAAGATTACCTGGTACTGTAGAGATAAGGAAATTGTGAAGTCTGACAACTTCAGAATGTCTCAGTTTGATGACATCTGCCAGCTCGAGATCTCCAGAGCATATGCTCCAGATGCAGGAGAATACACATGTGTTGCACGCAATTCTGGAGGAATGGTCTCTTGCTCTGCAGTCTTGACGGTCAATGGTATGTGCAAACTTTTTAGGTTCCATGTCTATTCTCAAGACTATTCCACCCTTTTCTTGTTGAGCAACCTGACCTTTTTTGGGGGGGTTTGTCTTTTTTAGCATGCTCCATTGCTTAATACAGGTTTTAGATGTCATGCATGATGGTCTGATCATTAACTTGAAGCTTTTTACGACTTTCTACGACTACGATTTCTATGACCTTACCAAGACAAGACCCCATTATTCTTTACTGTGCATGTGAAAAGCACTGTTTATTTGTAAGCACAAATGAATTGACCCATCACTCACAATATAGAAGAAACATTAAAAGATATAAATTGCATCACCTCTTTTCATTATTGAGAAAAACTAACCACAGAACATCGATAAATTCCTTTTCATTTAATAGTTTTTTTTCTCACAAAACAGCACATTTTGCTTGTCATCATCCTCATGGATTTTGAGAACTCATTTATGGAATTCTGCCATCTCTTACTACCTTTACCCTACAGTGATGATGATCTATTATTTTCAAACTTTAAATGGCTATTTGACATTTACAAATGTCTAATATTATTCTTTTTATCGCTCAGATCTCAGTGTGAGAACAATAGGTAGGCAAAGTGTTTCGAGCACCGGAATGACTCATTCGGAGATGGTCACCTCCCAGACCATGAGTGAGACTCATTCTTCCACTATGCAAACTTTTGAAAGCTTCTCTACGGTGATGATGTCCACAACATCTGTTAAAAGCATAGAGGTCCAACAAGTTACCTCTATGGAAGAATATTCTACAAGCCCGGTTTTGACACAGAAAATGAGTGATGTAATTGTCGGCCTGGGTGATGTGGCTCAGTTCAACTGTTCCTTCAGTGGACAGCCATTTACTGAAATTGTATGGGATCATAATGGAAGGACAATCACAAATACAGAAAGGGTGCAGTATGTACATCAAGGCAAGCTCATTTCTCTCATCATACTCAATGTCCATCTTGGGGACCAGGGACATTACTGCTGTACTGTTAAAAATAGAAATGGCGAGAATCGAACAACTGCACAGCTCACAGTGGAAGGTGGTTATAGTTTTTGTTTTGTCCTTGATGCTCATTTCATCCCATCTGCTTTCTGCTGGTGTTTTGTTCATCTAAAATATGTTTCATGTGGTTATAACCAACTTTAATTTTTAATTGAATTTACAATGTAATATCCCATGTAATCTATTTTAATACTTTAAATAGTTTGATCCTTCACGTGCCTGGCCTAACATCATCCTCCATCTTACTAACTTTTTTTGTTCTTATCAATGCTAAAATATCTTGCTGAATTACTGAATAATCCCTAATAAATTTCCCTAACTTTATTCTCACTCAGCTAAAGAAGCAAACCCCAAAGAAAGCCCCGTACCCTCCGATTCTATCAGTAAATCTTCTAAAACTGAAAATGAGTCAAGTAAAAAGGCCACTGACCAAGAAAAGCAGGAGTCCCTACAGAATGTTGGAGCCCTGACAACAAAGTGGCAGATAAGCCGACATTACAATCCTGATGTTATCCCTTTGTTGGAGCGTGACATATATGATGCAATTCAGCCAGAGTTCCTTGTGAAACTGTCCCCAGAATTCCTTGCTAAACAAAGGGAGAGTGTTTCTCTTTATTATGTAATCAAAGGAAGCCCCCCTCCATTCGTTGTATGGCTACACAACCAGTTGAATGTTGAAGAGCCAAGGTCATACTCCTTGAAACATGATGGGCCCTTGTGCTACTTAAATGTAAAGAATATCGGTTCTGAGCAAGGGGGCACACGTTCTTGCAAAATTATCAATGCTGCAGGAGACAAAACATGCAGCACTCATCTCAGAGTGAAGACAGGTTGGCATTTGCATGCTTTGGTCTTTACCACCTTTTATGTTAGCCCTGGGCACACTTTTTACTCATATGTCCACTCTTATAAGTAGAAAGAAAGAAAAAAAAAAGGAAAAAAAAAAAATCACAACATGCAAATGTTGTTTCTAAAGGAGTCTGACAGTGACTGCAGTGGACACCTGTCATGGGTGATGTGACCACATCTACAAGGGAGATGTGGTCCATTTTCATTATGTTTGAAGGAGAAACGGGTTTTTATAATAATAAGAAAGCACAGACACTAAAATACTGCACAGAGACTTTGCTGTCACATATCTAATATTTGTTTGTGTTTTCACAGTGTCTGAAGTGGATGAGGAGGCCAGTTATAAAGAAGAAGCCAAAGGTAAATGAATAAATACAAATTATGGTGACTTGTTTTCTTTTGTTTACTTACTTTAATTTACTTTTGAGGCTTTTTTTATTTTTACTGTATATGCTTTTGAAAAAAAAAATTGTTTGCATTTATAATGAATCTGCAGTGTTTTATTTATGTTGTAGATATTATGATATATATTATGACAATTGTATTATATGATATATATTATGACAAATGAACCATTTCATCATTTTTTATTCAGTGTTTTCTACCTCGACTATAACAACTGAGGAGGACTCTTGCGCAACAAGTCTTCATTTAAAAGAAAAAAGCCAAGTGTTTGAACTCCAGCCAGAGTCTAAATTACTTTCAGAGTCATTAGTGAAAAAGCCAGATAAGCCAGTTTTTGTAACCAAATTCTCATCAGCAATTGCAACTGTTGGAAACACTGCTAAGTTTACTGTGATTGTGTCTGGATTTCCAAAGCCAGTTATTCAGTGGTACCACAATGACCAATTGATAAAGTCCTCATCTTTTTATACATTTGTCCAAGAGAAGGAAGAACACACTCTTGTCATAACTAAGATTACCAAAGAGGTGGAGGGAGAGTATTCTTGTACAGCGAGCAACCGATTTGGCAAGTCAACATGTACTTCCTATCTTCATGTAAAGGTGACGGACACTAAGAAACAAGAAGAGACCAATGGGCAGCCTCCATATTTCATCAAAGCAATTGAAAATGTACAGTGCGCAGTTGGTAGTCATGCTCTCTTTGAATACACTGTAACAGGGGTTCCACTTCCTGATGTTCAGTGGTACAGAGGTAGCAATCATATGCAGCCTAGCAAGTACTGCATCATTGTGAACAACAAAGATGGGTCTGGCTATTTAAAGATATTGGGCATTCAACAAAGCAACAGTGGTCTTTACTCTTGTAAGGCATCTAATCCTCTTGGAGAAACTTCTTGCAGTGCAGAACTCATTGTATTCTTGAGGACTGTTTCAGCATCTGAAGCCACTGAGTCGCACAGTGTCAGCTTTCCGGAACAAGTAAGAACTAGCCTTCAGCAGGGACACCAGATGGCTTATACCATTGCTACAGAAGACAGACAAACTGTTACAAGTGAGCAGATAGATATCTTGCATGCTTTAGATATATCTGAAGCCACTGTGCAAACAGAGCAGGTAACTCACCAAGCAGCAGTATTGCAGTCTCATGATGTTCAGGAGAGAGTAAAAGTTGCCCCTGCCCAGCCAAACCCAGTGATGGCAACTCCTGTGAAACAGCTGCATATGGCTGCAATGATCTCTACTGTACAAGAAAATCAAGGCTTTAGTGAGCAGCACTGTGATCAGATTGTTAGTCCAGAAGTCAGAGAGCTTGAATTGAGTTTTGAGGCGCCATCAAAACGTATGTGTGCCATTTCAGAGAGTACTATACCTCTTAGCATAGTGAAAGCTGAGGATTTGATAAAAAGTGAAACAGAAAAGATGCACACAACTTTAGCACCAAAGGTTATTCTTAGTGGTCCTCAAGTTGAAATTCAGTTGCCAATTCTACAAGAGGAATGCACAAAAATTAAAAGCCCTGAAGAGGCGGAAAGCTACCAAGTTACAGAAGGGGTTAAATTATTTTATACGGCAACATCATTGGAGAATGTAGCCCTTACAGAATGTCATACTTCAGAGCTAGCAACTGTTGAATCCATTGAATGTTTAGCAGAAGAGGAAAAAGTCAAACCAGTGCTTACGTCAGTTAGTGAAACTGAGCACACTCTTTTTAAAGAAAAACCCCTTGAAATGCATAGACCAGTTGAGGAAACTGCTCAGATCTCTAAAGATTCAATATTAAAATCGGCCCTGATTACTGAAGAAAAGAACAAGCTCCAAGCTGACAAAACCACCAGAATACCTGTCCTGGAGCATCCTTTCTCAGTCCATTCCCAGAAGGAAGAGGATCAGGTGCTTAATTTACAGCTTATCAGTGACCAAGACACTCTTCTGTCTGAAGGCAGATTTACTAGTGAGAAGCCAGATTTGGAGCTGGTAGATGTCAGAAAAATGCCAGTTCTTTTATACACAGTTTCTTCTGATGACCAGAAAACAGTTTTTTATGAACAAGTAACACAGTTTGCATCCAAGGATGCCACAATGGTTGTAAAGCCTAAAGCAGAGGTTCCTGCCCAATTACATCTCCACTCCGTGCATTCGAAAACCACTTTATGTAAAGAAGGGTTACTTTCAGTTGAAAAACCAACTGAACAGAAAGCCACCCAGAGACAAGAAAAATACCGTAAATTTGTAGCCACTAAAGAAGAACGAGTAGAACTAACTTCAGATTATGCCGAAGGTCTTGATTTGACAGTAGAAGGTCTTAAGATTGAGCAGAAAACAGAACCCAGACCCTTGAGTGTTCTTCAGGTAGTCTCACAGCCTGTTCCATTTTCAAAGGAAAGCCCTATTGCAAGTGAGGTCAAGCCACACAGTGCAATTGTGCAGAAAGAGGATTGGTGGAATAACATGCATGCAGCATCCGTGTCTGAATCTCATTCTATAGAAGAGGGCCTCACAGACAGTTTCAAAGCAGTTGAGAAATTCACTTGTAAGACCGATGTAGAGCCTAAAGTACCTGTTCAGTCTTTGCATGTAGAGGAAAAACCCATATCAACAGAAAGTTGTGTTGCCCTTGAGGCTGCAGGGCAAGACTTTGCAGTTCAGATTCAAGAAGGCCAGTCTGTGAGGCAGTCAATACTTATGGAGGAAAAACATACTCTCACGGGTGAAATGTCTGACGAATTTACCAGATCAGAGGCGACTAAAATAAACATTACAACACAGTCATTGGAACCTCTTTTAGTAAGTGAGTCACAGGAAAGCAAAACTCTTCCAAAGGAACTTACCTTTGTAATTCCTGTACCAAAATCCCACAGCTTGGATATTAAACAACAGCTGAAAATGACACTTCACTCTGCTGTGGCTTGTGATCAACCTTTGATTTTGGCAGATGTAGTGCAAAGTTTAGAAGTTGTGGAAGTAAAGGAGGTCAATGTCCGTATGGAACCGAAATACATGATGTTCACTTACCTTATTACAACAGCTGGACCACCCATAGAAATTACAATCGTCTTTGAGGGTGTATACCCTCAGACAGCGGCTCTTAAAGATGAACTTCATGCTGCCTTCTACTCTATGCTTAATCAAGAGAAACTCGTCTTCAGCTCTGAACAGTCAAACATCTTAAAACTTGACAGACCTGAGAGATTGCTAGCTAGCAATTCTTCTTCATATCCATTATCCTCAGCAATTTTAACAGAAAATGTTGACATTTTTACAGCACCTAAAATGCAGTCTGCTGCTCTGCAAACAGAAGCTCAAGTCTCTTTCCATTCTGCAATGACTCAAAGGCAAACTGCTGTCAAAGAATCAGAGCACCATGTGTCTCAAAAGGCTGTAGAATCCAAAATGGAGATCCACAGTTTCAGTGAGACTGAACGCAGGGAAATTAAATCCATTTCAACTGAACATTATAAGAGAGAGGTGTGTGTTTCAGATATAACAGTTGATGCACCTTCTAGGCAGATCACTATGGAAGAGTCTATGGATGTTCTTATTCAGGAAGACAAAAAAGAGGTTTTAACAGAGGACATTTTGATGAAGCATTTGACCGAAGAGCTATTTTTTGAAATTCCATTAAAAGACATTACTGCAGAAGAGAATTCCAAAGTTACATTGTCTGTGAGAATAAAAGGTGTAAAAAGTGTAAACTGGCTTTTGAACGGAGTATTGATCAAATCTGGCAAAGAGTTCAAATGTTTAAAGGACAGTGATTCTTACACACTAGTAATCAACAAAGTTACGAAGGTGAAACATGAAGGTGAATATACCTGTGAAGCTGTGAGTGAAGCTGGCAAGATATCATCGTCATCATCAAGGCTCACTGTTGTCTCAAGAGGTTGGATTGTGTGGAATTTGTCATCTTAGATGAGATAGCTAATTCTTAACAATTCAACTCAGACCATCACTAATTAACTAGTTGGCACCCGCCACATCATCTTTCCATTACTTCACCATTTCTTTAAGAATTATTTTTAAGCATACATTATGGTGTGCTAAATATCTTTTCACCCTTTTTCAATATAGTGGCACATTTTTCATCTTCTGCTGAGTTCTTCAAGCATGACCATGTCATGTGTGGCTCTTCATCCCCTATTTTCTAACGTTCACATCATTCTTTTTTCATGTCATCCCAGGATTACTGTCATTCCTACCTTTCCATTTCTGATGCATCTTGATATATCACACAACTCAGTAGTTCTATTATTGTCAGTGTT
The DNA here is from genome assembly GCA_039654625.1 of Rhinogobio ventralis. Taxonomy (NCBI): domain Eukaryota; kingdom Metazoa; phylum Chordata; class Actinopteri; order Cypriniformes; family Gobionidae; genus Rhinogobio; species Rhinogobio ventralis. Next base: position 9,387,481 of record CM077197.1, read on the forward strand.
TTAATTTTTTGTATTTTATCTCCTTGCATATTTCAGTGCCTCCAGTTTTCAAGAAGAAGTTTTATGACATTGTGAGCAACATCGGCAGCCCAGTGAAATTTGAATGCGAGATTGAAGAGACTCCTAATGTGACCTTCAAGTGGTTCAAGTCTGGCTCAGAAATTAGACAGAGTGACAAGTTCAGGATCATCAGCTTGCAAAGCACATCATCTCTAGAGCTCCTCAACCCAACAAAGGCCGACATTGGTGAATACAGCTGTTGTGCCTCAAACAAGCACGGTAGTGACACCTGCTCTGCTAACCTGAACATCACTGGTGAGTGATCTGGTTTTGTCTTTATATGCTTTGCTTTTTCTGCAGACAACTCTTTAACAAAGGTTACTGATTTTTAAGGGTTCAGCTTTTTTCTCTCTCCTTGAAATCCAATCTGCACTCTTGTGTATGACAGAGTTGTGTACATTTTGTAATCATATATAAGCAATATATGATTCATCTTAAATTCTTTCAAAGTGATTTTTAAATCACTGAAGACATGTCTACATCTTTTAAGGTCTTCCTCTGAACATTATTCTTTTTGTTCGCTCTTAAATTTTTTTTTAATACAATTAATCCACCTGGGATCAATATTTCCACCTGTCTCTGTAACCTTGTCTGAACCAGACACTTGGAAATGTATGTGATGGTTTAAAGATCTTTCCCAATGAATTCCCAAAAATACATTACTAATACTCATTTTAGAATCTCTTCTGATAAGTAAAGATTTTCTTTTCTGGTATGTGAACTAACTGTATTGTTGACTTAAATTTAGCAATGGATATTCCATTTTCTGTTGAGTGCATATTGGATTATAATTTTGGGAATTGATCAATTTCAGTCATGTTACTTTATCCACCATATTGATGACCATCAGTGGGGCAAAGCATAGGTGATGAATACAAAAACACATGAACAGAGACACTAAGAAAACATTTTGATCAATGGATTTGATTCATACCAGGTCCCAGAAAACAATTTTACAGATCTCAAGTTAGCTCAGACCCTACCCAATCTAACATTCACAGACATTTATATATATATTTAATTCACAATCTATCTCTGTTTACCTCTCTCTCTGTTTGTTAGAACTATATATGGAGATGGATTGTAGATGAAAATATTTTTTTAAATGTTCTGTCCACGAATATTAGATTGAGATGCTACCTTGAGATCTGTAAAAATGTGTTCTTGGACCTGGGTATGGATCCAGTGATTGATGTTTTCTTTAGCCTCTGTTCATCTGTTTTTGTATTCATTTTCATAACTCTTCCATGCTGATGGTCATAAATATGGTGGATGAGAAGAAATAGTCACATGACTAAAATGGATGAATAAGATCACTATGATTTAGAATGGAAGGAAGATTCATAACATAGTTGGCTTTCAAAAATGGCAAGACAAATGTAGAAGTTATTGCTTAGCTTGCAGAGTAGGGACAAAACTGCTCTTCTTTTGTGTTAAGTCTTGTGCAGAAAACGTGATACATGTTGTGTTACTTAATTTGTGATGTGCTTTAGTGTACATATCTCTGTGTGTGTAAGTGTGTAAAAAGGTACAGATGATGAAAATGCTGGTTATTCAGCACCTCACCACCTACCCACCAAAGTATTTCCACACACCTTGCGTTTCTTAGAATCGAAATAGTTTATGACTTGTAATAACAGGCATATCTATGCAACTGCACTGCAAAGTTGTGGGGCTCTCAAGCCTTGTCTGACCATATATGGGTAATTTTATATACATAAAATGAGGTTCCGTGAGGGGTGCCCACCCACACCACAAAAAAAAAACTTGAGCTGGTTGCTAGTGTAGTTGTTGTAGTTATTGTTACCAAGATGGTCAGTACTATTAATAATAGCAATACTAGGTTTTGACTATGGTTTTTGCTGAAATCCGTTTAATTTTTATTCTCAGAAACCCCCTCCATCACAAAAGAATTACCAATGCTGGATGTAGTGAAGGTGACCAGTGCTTTATTTGGGAGTGAGCTCATTGGTACTGCCCCATTTGAAATAAACTTGCTAAAGAATAAGAGTCTTTTCAATTCTGACGAAATTATTTTTGAAGATTTAATTGAATATTTGGAGACACGTCCCTTTGAAAGTTCAGATTTTGGGGAGTACCAATGTAGCCTATCAAACGAAGTTGGAAAAATCGCCTCAAAATCAGTTGCTAAAATAAGAGGTTAGTATGCTTGAGAAAGACAAAAAGAATAATCCCTGCAGGTTCCCAGCACTAACAGGTGTGCTACTAACAGGCAGCGCGGGCTACAATGGCAAGCTAAAACTGTTAACAATGCTTTCAGACAATTAAGCAGCTGCTGTTGCCATGAATTATCTGATTTATTTAAAATTTTTCACGGTTGACCTGCAATATCAACATTTTTCTACATCAAGCATAAAAACACCAGTGCGATACAGATAAGGGTAAAAGTACAGTACAACTTTGACATTTTGCAACTTTTCATATAGCATTACATCAGGAGATGTTGATCACTAATACAACTCGTAAGTTGATTCTTTGGAACACAAACACACTGAATAATATAATTAACTCTTAATTCCTTTTACTATATAAAACCTTTTTGTCTATGTTCATAACATCGATGATCAAGGAATTTTTTTTCACTTTTTGATTGTGCTTCTGGCTTTGAATTTCTAAGGCCCATGGGTTTCCATACACTGATTCTTTGACCTAGAAGCCACTCTTTAAATTCTTAGTCTAACCATTGAGGATAACATCGAGTGCATTTGTATGGAACTACGCTGGAATAAATAGTTGTTCTGCTTTTCTTGTAGTTAAGGTTGGCAAAAGGATGCAGTATCTTAAGATTTTTGAACATTGTTTGCTGTTCTTTTAGACTGGACTTTGTTTTGTATACCTTTTCTATATTGGATAAAATATATTTTGTTGTATTTCATTCTCTGTATTTAAAAATTACAGTTCATATTGCTTTTGTCAAGTGATGCCATGCCTTCACATATCCCGTGTTTGGTATGTAATTTGTTTCTAAGGTTGTTTAGTTTAGGTTTAGCTTTCTCTTTAACTGAATGTATTTGCCTCGTTTCATCTGGTTGTGGATGTCAGAAACTATAATTGTTTTTACTTGGTCAATTAATAATGGCTATCTTGACAGTGTTTGTTGCTAGAATTGGCCGCAAGACATCCAACAACGCGCCTTGTACAAACTCTTCATCTTCATCTTCCAAAATGTTCTTATTTGAATCAGAACCACATGCCTTTCTGAAGACACAATCTTTAAAAAGGTGGTGAAGTGGAAGAGGTTCAAGAGACATCTTGTGTTTGGAAGAAATGGAAATGGGAGAGCAACTGCATTACTCTTTAAAACGGACACATTCCGTTTCATGTCAAGCCATTAATATTGTTGAAAAAAAAGTCTTCAGTCTTTTCTTTTGTCACAATCTTGACTCGAAGGATGGCACAGAAATGGTGGCACTTGGTATCTTACTGGAGTACAGAAATTCCTTGTTATTCTTGGATTTTGCAATGAAATAACCAGTCACATGCTAAAGTGACAGTCTCTTGTTGTTCCTCAGTGTTTTATCTCTTAAATGGAATGCAGAATTATATATTTATGAAACAGCTGAGGAATGGAAAACGGACAATTCAACTGCCTTGGAATGTCGATGACAGTATTCTTGCAAAATTATGTAATTCTTTAAATCAGATGCTGGTTACTGTGCTCAAAATGGATTTCAGTTATTACTCTTGTACTTAAATACATTTGACTTATTATGGTGAATGCATATTACCTCCAGAAAAAACATTTTAATGCTACAATCATCATTTTTATGCAACTCCCATTTGTAGAGATGTAACTCTAGCTATACTGTTTCTCACAGCGTCAGCACCTGCCCGCTTTGTAAAGACCCTGAGCAACATTTCCATCTTAATGAGCCAAAAGTTGAGACTTGAGTGCACATTCACTGGAGCCCAGAAATTGTTTGTGACCTGGTACAAGGAGGGCAAACAGCTCTATGCATCGTACAGATACAATACAAGAGTCACAGAAAACTGCTGCATTTTGGAATGTCTTCATGAATGTGACAAGAACACCACAGGAAAATACTCTTGTGAAGTCTCCAATGCCTTCGGAAGAGATATTTGCCATGCTAATGTGACTGCAGTGACGGGTTTGTATACTATGGATTTCAGTAATACTCTACGAATTTACCATTATTACGTTATGAATTTTGGGCCTCTCAATTTAAATGAAAGATACCGGTAATTATCAGCACTGAACTGGAAATGACACTTCTTTAATATATAGGCCTATATATAATTTCTTGGACTAAAGGTTTTCAATCCTCTTCACTTCAGAACCTGCCCGTTTTGTGAAGAAGTTGACAGATCTATCCATTCCAATGTGCAAAAAACTCAGACTTGAATGCACATTCACTGGAGCTCCAAAAATGTTTGTCACTTGGTACAAGGATGGCAAACAGCTCTTTGCTTCATATCGATACAACACCAAAGTTACTTCAGACTCCTGTATCCTGGAGTGTCTGCATGAGTGCAATAATGAGACTACAGGAAAATACTCATGTGAAGTTTCAAACGTTTATGGAATGGATATATGTCATGCTGAAGTAGTGGGAGTTACAGGTTCGTATACTATGGATTTCAGTAATGCTCTACAAATTTACCAATTTGTAATTTGTACTGGACCCTTGCCTGCCAGTCTTCCAAAAGTTCCAGTCCATGGATTTTGCCCATGGATATGAAAGGAATAGTTTGATATTGCAGCGTTGGACCGCATGTCACCTGGAATGGTGTCATTTTTGTTCATCATGTTTTTTTGGGGTTGGCAACAATATGGTGTGCTGCTGTGACATTTTGCACGTTCATTGAAGTGGCTCATGCGTCTTAAATCTGTTTTATCCTGTATCAAGGCTACAGTGAGGGCTGGCATGTTTTTTGAGTGCTTGTTGTTGTGGGATATTGATCAACTTGCATTTGCATCTGCAAGTTTCCAAGCTTAAAAGATATTGCATACTTCAGCAAATTTGAGGAGTTTAATGTTTTTAAAGAACAATCCGCATGTTGTTCTTGTTGATATGTTGCCTGTTTGTAGTTCTTGTCGTTACTAAGAAAGTCATTTAAATGGATCTGATAATGTTCTTCGTAGAGCCTGCCCACTTTGTGAAGAGGTTGACAGACATGGCTATCCCACTCAGTCAGAAACTGAGACTTCAGTGTACATTCAGTGGAGCATCGAAGATGTTTGTCACATGGTACAAGGATGGAAAGCAACTGTATGCCTCATACAGATACAACACAAGGATCATTGAGAACACTTGCGTCTTGGAATGCCTCCATGAATGTAACAATTACACTCCTGGAAAATACTCTTGTGAAGTTTTAAATTCCTTTGGCACTGATATCTGTCATGCCAATATAACTACAGTTACAGGTTTGTATACCATCCTAGTTTACCTATTTACAAAATTATTTTATTTTTAGGCAGACATAGGATAAAAATAAATTCACTCATTTCTTGTTCTCAGAACCTGCCCGATTTGAACAGAAGCTTAAGGACAAAAAAGTTGCCATGAGCAAAAAACTGAAGCTTGAGTGCACATTTACCGGAGCTCCTAAAATCTTTGTCACTTGGTACAAGGATGGCAAACAAATATATGCCTCTTACAGATATAATACTCAAGTTGTTGGAAACGCCTGCACTCTAGAATGTTTGCATGAATGCACCAAAGACACTCCTGGAAAATACTCCTGTGAGGTGTCCAATTCCTATGGTAGTGATATCTGTCATGCTGAAGTGATCACAGTCTCTGGTTAGTACACTTTTAAAGGCCCTTTAAATTAGTGTTGGTTGGAATTCAAGTTGATTTTGTTGCGGAAGCCAGTGATTTGCAAGCATGATGCTCATGAAATTTATGATGCTCATCCAATGTTGTTCCTCTTAGGACCTGCTCGTTTTGTGAAGAAGCTCACAAACCAGAATCTTCAATGGGGACAAAAGTTGAGGCTCGAATGTTCCTTCACAGGAATTGAAAAAATGTTTGTCACATGGTTCAAGGATGGCAAACAGGTCTATGCTTCATACAGATGCAACACAAAAGTAATTGGAAACACTTGCGTTTTGGAATATCTTCACGAGTGTGATGATAATACTCCTGGAAAATATTCTTGTGAGGTTACAAATGAAGATGGATCAGATATTTGTCATGCGCTGGTCACCCTTGCGACAGGTTAGTTAACTGCAGTCGGCTTATTTGATTGAATTTGCAGATCAAGTTCCAACTTTTGCATTCTTCTTTTTTCCCAAAGACCTTTTTTTTAATCTCAAAGAGATGACCTTTCTCTAATAATAATAATAATAATAATAATAATAATTTATTGTCATTGTTATAATTCAACGAGATTGCATTAGAGCATCAATCAACAGTGCAATTTCATGAAATGCAAGAGATCAACAATAGCATATTTTATAAACAGGGCAAACGACATATAGCAGACAGAGGAATAAAGTATATGAGGTGAAGAGTCCCTAGTAACCAGGGAAAATTAGTGTAATTATGTGTGCTGCAGCAATGCAAAGTCCAGTTATCAGTTATTGCAATTGTTGGATAATATGCATGTTAGACAGAGTGGAGGGGGGAGAGGGGAACAGTGCTTATTCAGCAGTCTAACTGCCTGGGGGTAGAGGCTGTTGGCCATTCTGGTGGTCCTGGCTTGAAGAGACCTGTACCTCTTGCCCGATGGTAGCAGGCGGAACAAGCTGTGTGCTGGATGGAACCGTTTTCTCATGATGTTGTGTGTTCTATGCAGACAGCGGAAGGTGTACACAGTTGAAATCTCCGGGAGGACAGTCCCGATGATATTGCCAGCAGTTTTCACCACCCTCTGAATCCTCTGCTGTTCAGCTATAGTGCAGCTAGAGAACCACACTAACAGCCCATAAGTCAGCACAGTTGTAGAAATTTATCATGAGCCTCTGGGAGAGTTTCGCTCTTTTCAGCTTCCTCAGGTAATAGAGCCGCTGCTGGGCCTTCACTACAGCTGAAGTGATGTTACTGCCCCAGGACAGATCCTCTGACACAGTGAGACCTAGGAATTTTAAGTTGGTCACCCTCTCAACTGCCTCCCCATTAATGATAAAAACCAGGGTGGTTTGGTTTACGTAAGTAAACTATTAGTTATTTTGTCTTTTTAAATATTAAGAACCAGGTTATGCTTTGTACACCACCCTGTCAGTAGTTCAATCTCCTCCTTGTATGCTGTCTCGTTGTTTACTATGAGGCTGAGCACGGTTGTGTCGTCAGCAAATTTAATGATGTGATTAGTGGGGAAAAAGGCAGAACAGTCATGTGTGTAGAGTAGTGGACTGAGCACGCAACCCTGAGGGGCACCAGTATATATGGTGTTTGAAACGTGCTCGCCTATTTGCACACAATGAGAGCGGTTAGTTAAAAAGTCCAATATCCAGTTACATAATGACTTGTTCAGTCCAAGGTTACACAGTTTCACCAGGAGTGTATTTGCCCGTATTGTATGAAAAGCCGAACTAAAGTCAATGAGTAGCCGTGAATAGGTGTTTTTGTGCTCCAGATGTTCAAAAAGTATGTGAAGCACAATAGCAATGGCATCCTCATTTGATCAGTTCTCCTTGTATGCAAACTGGTACTGGTCCAAAGCAGGTGGTAGGGCCTTTTTTAAGTGTTTCATGAGCAGCCGCTCCAGGCACTTTGCAGAGATAGATGTGAGTGCCACAGGCCTATAATCATTCAGGCATGTGACATTGGCTTGTTTGGGGACAGGAATGATTGTGGCTGCCTTAAAACATGCTGGGACCCATGCCTTGGACAGCGACAGGTTGAAGATGGTGGTAAAGACCTCTGCCAGCTCTGCCTGCCACCTCTGAGTCTCACTTCATGAAGGCTCAGGACTGGTGTAGTATAGTCGTTGGAGGGCAGGTGGGGCCACAAAGCAACCTTGTTCTCCCTATCAAAATGGGCATAGAACAGGTTTAATTCTTCTGCTAGAGTGGAAGAACTACTCACAGAGGCAGATGTTGTTACCTTGTAGTCCGATATTCCCTCCCACACCTTCCGTGAGTCTGTGGAGGTGTTAAAATGTGCTTCAATCCAATTTGGCAGACTTGATGCCCAATCTAAGAGCCCTCCTGGCTGTGCTGTAGGCCCCTCTGTCAGACCTATAGGCTGCATCCCTATAGGCTGCATTTGTGAAGTACAGTCTTTAAGTCAGCATGATTAAAATCCCCCGCTGCTATAAAGACACTATCAGGGTGTGCAGCCAGGCTGTTATTGATATTGTCGTGTAGCTGTGCTAGGACCAGTTTAACATTCGCATCTGGGGGGATATATACAGCACAGATATACACAACAGAAAATTATCTTGGGAGATAAAACGGCCTGCATTTAAGCAGCATGAACTCCACTTCAGGGCAACAGAGACTTTTAACTACAGTGGTATTTGTGCAACAAGAGTTGTTAATGTAAATAGACAAGCCTCTGCCGATCTTCTCCAAATCAGCTGTTCAGTCGGCTTGGTGAACGGTGAGGCCGGCTAACTCAATAGCCATGTCCGGGGTGGTATAACCCAGCCAGGTTTCCGTGAAGATCATGCTGCAACAGTCGGCTATATTCCTCTGTGTTGTCAGTTGCAATTGAATCTCGTTCATCATATTGCGGATTGATCAGGCATTGGAGAGGAAGATGGTAGGGAGCGGGGGCTTAAATGGGTTAGCCTTTGTCCTAGCTACCACGCCAGCCCGCTTGCCTCTCTTCTGCTGCCGCTCACAGCGTCTCCTCCTCTGTCTTGTTGCTGCGAGTGACCCGAGAGGTGGCTTAACGATCTCAGGAGGGATAAGAAAATCCGCTGTTAAACGACATTTGTCCCCGCTGTTGAGTTCGAGAAGTTCAGTACGGCTGTACTGAAGTGCATCAGTCAGATGGATATGCGAGAGAATGCAAAACAACAGCACCACCATGAAAACACTTAGCCAGTTGAGAGAGCTCAAAGCCGCTGTGTCTGTGCGCGGCGCCATCTTGAGGCCTGCTATGTAGAATTTTCATTAAGATCAATATTATATAGTGACTTTTAACAATGGCACTGGTGCACAATAGCCAAATGCAAACTAGTGTTATTTTAGTATTATTTCTTTATTATTATTATGCTACTTATTAATATTTTGAATTAGCTGTTATTTTTCTACTTTTATCATTTTAGGTGCCGTTTCTGTTTAAATTAATTTTCGTTTTAGTTTGAATAATTTAGTACTTTTAATTAAACTTTTGTATTTCAATTAGTTGCCAAGGCAACACTTCTAATGTTCATAATTTAGTTTTTCATCTAATATTTATACTTTATTTTATTCATATTCATAATTATCATAACAATAACAACACTAATGCAAACTAAAACACTGTAGCAAAAAGCATTGAATAGAGCATTAAATACAGACTGCTTTATGTAGTTCACAGCTTACACTTCAATTTCTTTCATAAATTTCACTATAATATCACATTTAACAAACTGCGAGTAGTCTAATAAGCACATTTTAGCCTGCTTTTCTACTATAGAATCCCTTAATCTTGTTTACATTTAAGGAGTATTTAGTCTTAGACTGAAAGCTCTTTTTATATTTCTAGAAGTTGGATTGGAAGGTTAGAGTAGACAGGGGCATTGCAAATATTAATTATTTTGGTTAAAAGATCGGAAGATTAATATGAGAGAGATTGCAAAATTTCAGGTGTGGATAAAACTGCATGCCTAGCTATTCTGAAAAGACAGATGCCTGTCTTGCCATGCAAGTGAAGAAAAGAAAACAACAACAACAACATCAACAACAGCAACAACAGCAACAAGCGTGCTCTATTAAACTCTTTGTGATATGTATTTTGTATTTTGCTTTTAATATGAGTGACCTTGTATGTAATGTGTTTTGTTTTCAGAGCGCAAAATTCCACCAACCTTCACTAAGAAGCCCTCAGAGCACATTGAGGATGTTGAGGGCAAATTGGTGAAGCTTGAGGGTCGAGTATCTGGCTCACAACCTCTATCTGTAAACTGGTACAAAGATAACAGTGAACTCAACACTTCTGACATCTATGACATTTCCTTCAAGAGCAACACTGCTGTGATATGTCTCAAGAAAGCCACAGTCAAAGACAGTGGAGTTTATATATGCAGAGCTTCTAATGAAGCTGGCGCTGCCTCCTTCCAGGTGGTGGTTTACATCACAGGTAGTCAATATGGTCTTACTGCATGATTTCTTGTTTCTCAATTGCTGTATTCCCTTTTCCTCTTTGCATGTCAATTCTATTTATGTGATGTTGTGGGTTACTGTGATGCTGCTTTCTGGTGTACTGCATAACCATGTACTCCACTACTTTTCACTGAAAAGGACAGGTAAAAATGCTGAAATTGTTCACTTTTTTGATATCTAGAGCAAAAAAGACCACCGACTTTTGACATTCCCCTAAAACCAGTCACAGTTTGTGAGGGGGAAAGGCTAAACCTCAGCTGCCATGTCTGCGGGTCTCCCCCAATGAAGATTCAGTGGATGAAGGACAGAAGAGAGATCACATCCTCTGCTACAACCAGGATGATATTTGTGGATGGCACAGCCACCCTGGAGATAAACCAAACATCAAAATCTGATGCAGGAGATTATCTGTGCAAGGCAACCAACAATGATGGTAGTGAATTCTCCAAGGCCAAAGTGACAATCAAAGGTAATTAGAAGACTATTGTGAATCAAACTTTTCTTTAATAATCAAAATGCAGATAATTTAAATATGTAGTATTAATAACCTTACATATTCTTGCTTTGAACTCTTCACATGTTTCTTTGTTTAATTTTCTACTTTTGGGTCTAACATTTCCAACATTTTAACAGTACCAAGTAGAGTATAAGCCAGTGTCTAAATTTCTTATTTCATCATCATGCATTTTGGTATCTTTGTCATCTTAATAATTTCCACATCTTGTTTTGCATGCTCCTTAAGTGCTTTGGATCCATCTGATCTTGCTGTTTCTTACAAAGTTTTACTTTTTTTCAGTGCACAACTAAGCTGCAGTTTTTTGCTGTGATCTTGATGATATTTTCAAAACATTTGCTTTCACATGCATATTTATTCTTGAGTAACCAAGGATCTTTTTAGACATGCGTATTATCTGAATAGCAAAGTGACATCTTGCTAACTTTTAAGATGCTTATGAGATTTTGTGAAAGTTTAATGCATATGCACTGAATGTGTTAATTGCTGAAATATGCCAAGCATCCTTATGTAGATTTTAGTCCATTTTTATAATTTGCTTAATGTGTTGTTCCATTGCCGGTATTACTCAGATAAAGCAGGTGCAGCACCTGCAACAGCAACGGCAGCCCCCACAGCACCTCAGACAGTTAAAAAACTGGATAACTTGTTCTTCATTGAGGAGCCCAGGAGTATTCATGTTGTTGAGAGTAAGTTTCTGCTTTTTGTTAAACAGTGTAGATATGTCATTTTTTTAGATTAAATTCAATTAAATATTGAAGTACACAATGGAATCACATCATATTCTGGATTACAGAGGGTACAGCTACTTTTATTGCTAAAGTTGGTGGTGATCCCATTCCCAATGTTAAATGGATGAAGGGCAAATGGAGGCAGATAACTCATGGTGGTCGCATCAACATTCAACAAAAAGACCAAGATGCCAAGCTGGAGATTAAAGAGGTGACCAAATCTGACTCTGGTCAGTACAGATGTGTTGCCTCAAACAAACATGGAGAAATTGAGTGCAGCACAGACTTGAATGTTGATGAGAAGAAAGCATCTGGGCCAGAGGTGGTCAAACTGAAGAAGTGAGTCAGAAATTGGGATTTTCTTTGTCAGAATAGCTCAAAATCACAATTCTGTAATGATTATAAACGTGCACTCTTTTTGTTACGTTCAGGACTCCATCAAAGCAGAAAAGTCCAAAGGAAGACAAAGACATTGACATTGTTGAGTTGCTAAGAAATGTAGATCCAAAAGAGTATGAGAAATATGCTCGCATGTATGGAATCACAGACTTCCGGGGTCTCCTTCAAGCCATTGAGTTTCTGAAGAAGGAGAAGGGTGAAGAAAGTGGAAGACCGGTAGATAAATCTAATTAGTTTTGTCTTAACAGATGTTCCAAATCTTATGCTTTCTTACACCTTATTGAGATTGAAATCTACAACAAATAGCTTTAATAGGTGCCCTTGTTTTCTGAATCAGGAAAGTGAACATGGAAGAGAAAGTGATGAGGATTTGGCTAAGCTTGTGGCTGATTTGCAGAGGAGAATGGAACACAGTGAAGTATGTTTCTTCTTTGGGAAGTTGAAGTAACACTGCTTCAATTTCCAGTCTAAACATATTTGTATATTCATGCATATGCTTATCAGATGCATGTTGATGACCTAAACGTATGAATATTTTGTTTTTGCAGCCTGTTACCCTGCTTAAAGACATCACAGATCAGGCAACACAAGTTAACAAAGAGGCAGTGTTTGAGTGTGAGATTAAAATCAACTATCCAGAAGTTACACTGTCTTGGTATAAAGATACAAAGAAGCTAGAAACTAGTGATAAATACGACATTAAACTCGTGGGTGACCGTCAAATATTGAAGATCAAGAACTGTCAGACCAGCGACCAGGGAAATTACCGTGTCGTTTGTGGGCCACATATATCCAGTGCCAGACTGACAGTGTTGGGTAAGTCCATTTTAAAGACATTGTACTTTGCATTAAAACAACACTAATGAACATATTACGAACTGAGGCACATTTACGTCAATATTCTACAGCGAGTAAAGATCATGTGCAGAAACTATCACCTGGTGAGAGGGTGCAATTGCTTTGTAGTGCAGTGTTCACTGACAAATATTACATATTAGATTTATAAGAAATTAAATTATCAGAATGGTAAGAAAGGGCCACATAGATTGTCTATTCATGTAAGGAAATTACTAACCTCTTCTCTTCTGTTCAAGCATTCTTCATGTACCAACAAAGTGTTGGATTAAAAAAAGTTGGTGTGCGTTTGAAAGCACATTTACATTTCTTCTGATTTCTTTGCTCTTTTTTTTTTTTTTTTGAAAACAGTGAAATGACAAATGAAATGCATTTTGATACAATTAATCATTCCAATCCTTTTATGTTATTTTTAGCTGATCAAATTCAGTTCACCAAGCGCATTCAAAATATTGTGGTGAATGAGCATCAGTCTGCCACTTTTGAGTGTGAGTTGTCTTTTGACAACGCGGTCGTCAACTGGTATAAAGATGCATGGGAGCTTAAAGAGAGCCTGAAATATACCTTCAAGTGTGAGGGACGAAGGCACTTTATGATCATCCGTAACGTAACCTCTGACGATGAAGGTGTGTACATTAATCCTGACTGTGGCTGACTATAAATATAGAATTAATCAGATTTAAACCAAATTAACTTCACTGAAAATCTTTTAGGCGTGTACTCTGTGATTGCGCGTCTGGAGCCCGTTGGTGAAACTAAAAGTACAGCTGAGCTTTATCTGTCAGGAAAAGGTAAAATCCACAGCAGCATCACATTATGGCTTGTTTACTAGAGTTTAGTCAACAGCAATTACATTTTATCTTCTTTTGCAGAATTTGAAATAAGAACACGTTCTTTTGGTAAGTGGTTTGTTATGCACTAAATTGTTTCTGAGGATTAATCATCTCTTATTTACTCCTCAAATACCCTACCCCAACTAATTTCTTTACAAAATCTGCAAAATAGATAAGCAAACTTCATTTAATGAAATCAGTCGAAAATAAAGAAATAAATATATAAAATTAATCTCAACCTGTCCAGATGTTCCTGATACATCGATATATGTGCCAGATGTGTCATCTGTGATTAGTTTTAAAGGTAAGATTAAAATAAATAAACAAATATATTAACAGAAGACCATGAAGCCCTGCAGTTTCACTTCACCTAACAATGATGCAATTGTTACTTTTTTGTTTAAAAGATGAATCCTCAGAATTCCATTATGAAGAAAAATATGAAATAACAGGTACTATTTCAAAGTAAAAAATACTATCAATGTTTCTTAACCTTTAATATGTGAACTTGACAAGTATGTACACTAAAATACACTAAGCTTCATTTCAACTCCTGAATGGATTGATAAACTAATATTACCATATTAATATTATCATCAGCACCTCACCATGTAATCCCACATTAATTTCACATTCACACCATCTCAAGTCGGTGTTTAATTAAAATAGGCCTACAACTAATGTAATACAATCAAATCCTAGATTTGGTCTTTCTTTCTTTCTTTCTTTCTTTCTTTCTGTGTTTCTGTCTTTCTTTCTCTCTCTCTCTCTCTCTCTCTCTCTCTCTCTCTCTCTCTCTTTCTCTCTCTCTCTCTCTCTCTCTCTCTCTCTCTCTCTCTCTCTCTCTCTCTTTCTCCCTCCCTCCCTGTAATCGTTGCATTTGCACTAACATCTGAGCTGGACAAGATTTTCAAAAATTGTTGTTACAGAATTTTTTTTCTTTTTTTAATATACCATAAAAAAATTATTATTGTATGGTAGAGTGTCAGAGCTGGACAGTTCAAGAGGAGAGTGCAACTTATGAATTCTCTTCACTGCAAGGTATACTGATTAAAAGTCTTAGACTTTAACTAAGAGCATAACATTTTGCTCGTCTTGTTTGTATGTGTGACGAGTTTCTTCACTCATCTTCATCTTTTAATTCTCTTTTTTTACATATATTTTGTCAAAGCTATCATGTGTATACTTTTCTTTTTAATATAACTGACTGTTAAACATCATCACTCCCATCCTTCAATAACCTGATCCTCCATAATTTTCAATTCAGCATCATTAACATTTTTTAATCCGCAGGTATTGTGCTGTAATCTTTGTGTGTGTATGTTTGAAACTGAATTTGTGTGTCTATGTTCATGCCTAAGTTCTTGTTTCATGTTCTCATTAGAATTGAAGAAACCTGTTGAGGAGTCTGTAACAAAACATCTAGTGGAAAGGACAGAGGAGGCACCTAGGAAAGGTATTGGATAAAGGCAAAACGCTTGCGCCAGACTTTGCTTATGGCTGTCCAAAATGATTTCTTAACATTTATGTATGCCAAGCCAACTGCTTTATCTTACAACATGTCTGTGCTGAACCAAAACATTTTGGTTCTTTACTTGTCTGGGAGTTCTGTTTGTGTATTATTAAGTCATTCTGCAGATGTCTGTTGTATAATTGTTTTTAATGATTGTCCTTGGTCGTATGTCCATAAATGTTTTCTTCTAATGCTTGTGCAATCATGCTAAAAGCATGGCCACTTTGGCAATGTAAACTCTGCTTAAGCTTTTCAGCTGTATTTTAACAAAGTTGATATCTTTTATGTACATGAAGTTATGAAGCAACCAGAAGAGAAATCTGGAACAACTTTTGTACAGCCTTCAGTTCCTGAGAAAGGTATTATTATGTCTTTGCTTTACATTTACACTGTGCCTGTGTTTCTTCCTCTGTGTGTTCATTGTTTTCCACCAAAATATTTAAACCAAATCTGTTTTGTGAGATCTGTATGTTACCATATCAAATGTGTTTGTGTACTTGTACTCTTTTCTTTGGTTTGATGCTTAATTTGCAACTCAATTCTATTCCTGTGATGCCGTGATATTTTTAAGAACCTGAAGACAAGAAGCCTGTTGAGGAAAAAGTCCCATCTGTCAAGGTGACAGAGCAAGCCACACGCAAAGGTATCATCAGCTTTGTGTTTTCAGTGTGTATACTGTTATATACGTTCTGTATTGATTTGTATGTCTAAATATGTTCTTTTTCCAGTTCAAATGTATGTATATTATGTATAAATGTTGGTATTTGTGTAACTGTAATTTGCAGTTTCTTCTTAATGTCTTGGGATTTCAATATTCTTCACGTATGGTTTATCTGTGATGTAAACAGAAATATCTAAAGCCTCTGCTGTATAATTCCTGTCTATGTGTTTGTTTTGTCTGTCTCCTTTGAGAATTAATAGAAATGTCAGTGTTACTTATAGATATTCTAAAACCTACACCCTCAGAGCCTATACCTCAGGTGCCAGCAGAACCTAAAGCTCCTGTGGCTGAACCAAAGCCTGAACCTAAGTCTGAGCCAAAAGCTCTACCGAAACCTGAGCCCAAGCCTGAGCCAAAAGTTACACCAAAGCCTGAGCCAAAAGTTACTCCAAAGCCTGAGGCTGAACCTAAGCCTGCTGTTGCAAAGAAAATTGAGGCATCCTCTGCCAAAGGTATTGTGTGTGATTTTAGTTTTCTGTGCTGCAGTTTTTTCTTTGTTTGTTTCGTAAGCATGTCTGTATGTGTCAAGTACGGTATGTACGGATGTTTTCCTAAATTTGTTGTATGTACTGTACACAACTCTTAGAATCCACCACTTGTTCAACTTAAGAATATAAAGTCTCATATGCTTTATATTTTTTGGGTTTACTGTATGCTACTTTGTTTTTTCTTCTTATAAAGCGCCCAAAGCTCCACAGAAGCCAGAAGCTGCATCTCAACCATCCTTAGATATTAAAAAAGATGAGGCTTTAACTCTAAAGCCTGAAACTACTCAAATAAAAGGTAACTCTTAAATCTCAATAGTACAATTATTGAGTATAATTCTTACAAACCGTTTAAAACGATTTCACTTTTGTTTGTTGTCTGTTCAAAGCTTTGTCACCAAAAATGGTGCTCTTGAAATGCATGTGCAGCTCTTCTCTTGATCTTCTAATTGATCCTTTTTGTTATATGAGCTTCTGCATTCTACTGTGAATGCATATCTTATTGTGATAATACAATGTATAACACATATGTGTTCTTTTGAAGCTCTTGTGGAGATGAAGGAAATAGAAGCATCAAAATTAAAGCTAGATAGAAAACCAGAGCCTGCATTTGTTGCTGCTGAGCCTCCATCAAAAGAAGTCTCTACACTACAACAAGATGAAACTATCAAAGATCATTTGCTTGTCCTCTCTGAGCGATCAAGTGTAGAGCCAGCTAGTCAGTTTAAACCTACACAGAGTCAGCGTCCTGAGCCAGTTAGAAAACAAGGAGTCACATCAACTCCACCAGAGGTTATAGTTGAACCAAGAAAGCCACCTCCCCAAGAAGTTTCCCAAGCAGAATCAGTCCGAAACCTTGAGCCTTCCCCTAAACCTTCAGAGTTACCTCAAGCAGATCAAGATAAAAAGCAAGTGCCACCAAAGAGTGAACCAACCCCTAAAATCAGTGAGCCAACACTTGCCCACAAAAAGGAGGGTCATTCAGAGAAAGGTATTGTTATATTAATCTTAATATAAATCTTCATATTAAGCTCGTAAATATGCCCTGCAATAATGGGGTAGCAATCAGTACAAACTCTCTCATCTTATTTACTCTTCTTAATGTGTTGTTTTTTTGTCTGGTATCATTTTTATATCTACAAAGTGGTTGAAGTAAAGGCTGCTGAACTACCGTCTGAGAAAATGCCTGTGACTAAAGCTAAAATGGAGACTGAGATGCCTCTAGCCAAAGGTATGCTTGGTTGGTCATGGGAGATACAAATCAAATTTGCATCTCTGCATTACTAGATCTGTTTGTGTTACAAAAACAGATCTCCCACTATTTACAGGGTAACCATTATTAACATTTTATGAATAGTTAGCTGGAGAATTATTTTTAATATTATTAATATATATTAATCTGCAATAACAAATTATACTTTCTAGATTAAGGTAGTGAAATATGAATACTTTTTGATGTTTCATGTTGGTATGCATGTTTTGTTAAACTCTTCTACCACCGTTGCATGGTGAAATCTTGAAATCTTTCATCTTTAAAGTCTTTGCAGCTTCTGAGAAGAAAATTGACCAAATTCCCCATACAGTGGAAGCAACTCAGAAGATGTACATGGTGGAAATGTTTTTGAAGGAGGAAATTGTGGAAGAGAGTGAAAGCATGCCTCTTAAACCTGAGAAAATTTTGTCTCTTCAAGAACATATTGTAAGGATGAATGTGAGTCATCACAGTAGAGAATCAGCTGAAGATTTGAAAGTAGTTGAAACCGAGGTTTCCCAGAAGCCAGATCCTTCTTTTGAGCTGTTACAAATAAAGGAGCAAGAAATGCACACTGAGAACATTGAAACTTCTCCAGAAGCTGTGGTGATACTTAGCATTGAGTCGCCACTGAGAAGTCAAGAAATTATGCTAGATAAAAAGAAAAAAACAGAAGATATACCTCTACAAAAGAGAGATGACACCCCCAGAAAAGAGATGGCCATTCAGAGAGAAGTAGAAGTTCACAAGAAAGAGTCAGTTCACTTACAACAGTCTGTTTATGAAGACAACAGATCACAGGAGGAAACCCCTCAGATACCACCAGAGATAACACCATTAGTAAAACCAAAAGAAAATGGAACTAAGTTGAAGGAAGTTCGTAAAGTACTTGAAAGAGGTAAACCTTACAATCTTCAGCAAATGCCTCAACTGGTATATTGCAATCTTTACTTGAATTGCTTGCCTTCAGGTATTTGCCGAAAAGGCAGTTATGGTTTTAAGTCATGTGCTTGTTTTGTTTTTTTCTAAAGTTCCTGCTTAGCTTCTTGTATCTTGAATGTTTTATAATTCCTAATTAGACAAGAAGACCCAGGCTATTACAACTCCCATGTCACAAGTTGTTTTTCCTACAAAAAGTACTTAAAAGGCTGGGAGATTTGGTGCTATTACTCTTCAGTTCTGTGTTCAGTCTGTGATGATGTGTCTGTATGCTCATCTGTAAATGTTCAGGGTATATTTCTTGATAGTGATCATGGCTTACTTTTATTTTAAGAACCAGAATTAGTAAAGAAACCTGAACCAGAAGTCCCAAAGCCAACTGTGGCTGCAGTTGAACAGAAAATATTTCCTCCATCAAAAGGTATACAGCAAAACTGAACGAACCACTTTGACATTATGTGTTTGTTTGTTTTGTATATTATTTTGTCGTCATGTTTAAATGTTCATTGACCAGTCCAGTTTTACATTATCCCACATGTACCTTGTTATTATTTTTGATTATTATTATGGTATTGTTTTAATTAAAGAGCCAACTGTTGAAAGGAAACCCGAGGCACCGAAGCCAAGTGTGACTCCAGTTGAACAGAAAATGCCTCCTTCAAAAGGTATTCAAAGTCACACTGTGGTAGAACTCTTTTCTGGTCTGTTTGTCAGTCTTTGGTATGTTTGATTGTTTTGTTAGTCTAATGATCTTTTTCTGTGCTCATCTTTACATGGTCCTTCTCTTGTCTTTGTTTTATCTTTTATCTTATCTTTGTCGTTCTTGCTTGTGATTATGGTATTGTTTTAATTAAAGAGCCAACTGTTGAAAGGAAACCCGAGGCACCGAAGCCAAGTGTGACTCCAGTTGAACAGAAAATGCCTCCTTCAAAAGGTATTCAAAGTCACACTGTGGTAGAACTCTTTTCTGGTCTGTTTGTCAGTCTTTGGTATGTTTGATTGTTTTGTTAGTCTAATGATCTTTTTCTGTGCTCATCTTTACATGGTCCTTCTCTTGTCTTTGTTTTATCTTTTATCTTATCTTTGTCGTTCTTGCTTGTGATTATGGTATTGTTTTAATTAAAGAGCCAACTGTTGAAAGGAAACCCGAGGCACCGAAGCCAAGTGTGACTCCAGTTGAACAGAAAATGCCTCCTTCAAAAGGTATTCAAAGTCACACTGTGGTAGAACTCTTTTCTGGTCTGTTTGTCAGTCTTTGGTATGTGTTTGATTGTTTTGTTAGTCTAATGATCTTTTTCTGTGCTCATCTTTACATGGTCCTTCTCTTGTCTTTGTTTTGTCTTTTATCTTATCTTTGTCGTTCTTGCTTGTGATTATGGTATTGTTTTAATTAAAGAGCCAACTGTTGAAAGGAAACCCGAGGCACCGAAGCCAAGTGTGACTCCAGTTGAACAGAAAATGCCTCCTTCAAAAGGTATTCAAAGTCACATTGTGGTAGAACTCTTTTCTGGTCTGTTTGTCAGTCTTTGGTATGTGTTTGATTGTTTTGTTAGTCTAATGATCGTTTTCTGTGCTCATCTTTACATGGTCCTTCTCTTGTCTTTGTTTTATCTTTTATCTTATCTTTGTTGTTCTTGCTTGTGATTATGGCATTGTTTTATTTAAAGAGCCAACTGTTGAAAAGAAACCAGTTCCTGAAGTACCAAAGCCAACTGTGGCTCCAGTAGAACAGAAAGTAATATCTCCTCCAAAAGGTATTTAAAGCAAAACTGGCAAACATGCTTACTGGTCTATAGTCTTTAGTATGATGTGTGGTTGTTCTTATTTGTGTTTATCTTTAAATGTTCCATATCCCGTCAAATAACATCTTATTCCACATTTTTCTTCACTATTTTTGTTGTGATTGTGGTATTATTTTATTTAAAGAGCCAACTATTGAAAATGAACCATCTCCTGTGGCACCAAAGCCAACATCAACTCCAATTGAACAGAAAGTCTCTCCTCCCACAGGTAGAGTCTCTGTTTTCATGTCTTCTGTATCCATTCTTATTGTTGTTGGTGTTCCCTTGTGTTTTAATGTGTCTTTGTGGTCTTCAGTTTATTGTGTATTCTACTTTTTAAAGTATCTCGTCATGTTATTACATGTTTGTCTTAAAATACTTACTAACTTTGACATTGTTTTTATGCTTTTTAATTAACATGGATGTGAGTTGTCTACTGTATTCCACTTTGTTTAAACATATATACCTTAGGTTAGTATGTACATTCATAATGGAAAAATTAAAGCAAGTATTCACCTATTTGCTCATGTTCATGTCCTTTCAAACCTACATGACTTTCTTCCTTCCATGGAACTCCAATGGAGATGTTTAGTAGAATGTCTGAGCTACTGTATTCTATACCATGATAGAGGATAGGGACCAGGGTTCAAGTTCCAGAAAATACTGACAAAAAATTGCCTCATACAAGTGGTCTATATGACTTGTGATTTTTCTATTCAAAGTTTTCTAAAGCCATTTCTGAAAATGTAACTTTTACTTTAATTGAATAGAAAAGAGCAGCAGGATATAATATTATAAACATTTCCTTTTGTATTCCACAAAAGACATAAAGTCATATAAAGGGTTTTGAAAGACACAAGGAGAGTAAATGGTGATGGAATTTACATTTTTGAGTGAATTCACATTCTGACTTGTATGTGTGTTGTATCTATTTACTCTGAAATGATCTCTGAAACAGATGCAGAAAAGGGCCCTGTTACAGCTCCTGGACCTGCTCCCAAAGGTATGTTACTGTGTGACTAAATGGACAGAAATCTTCCAAAGTTTGATTATCAAACATACAAAAAAAGTTGTTGTTTGGATTTAAATAGGGAAATGCTTAACTCTATGATTGGATCATTATTGCAGTGATTATTATGTTTCTAGCATGTTATATGTTTGGCAACAGTTATTTTAACCCTAATTGATGGATTGTGTAGCTTTTCATTTCCTAAACAACGACGTAGGAAGACACATAATGGCCATATTCCAGGATGACAATGTCAAGTTTAATCAGGCTCAAACTGTGAAAGAATAGTTGGGAGGGAGCATGAAGAATCATTTTCACACATGAATTGGCAGCTCTGAGTCCAGACCTTAAATTCATTGCAAGTCTTTGGGATGCGCTGGAGGAGAGTGCTTGACTCTTGCATTGTCAATACAAGATCTGGACCAAAAATGTATGCACCTCTTGATGGAAATAACATTACAACATTTATTTCCATAAGGTGAATATGGCGATGATGTGTCTTCCTACGTGGTTGTTTAAGAAATGAAAAGTTATACAATCCATCAATTAGGGTTAAAAGAACTGTTGCCAAACATATAACATGCTAGAAACATAATAATCACTGCAATAATGATCCAATCATAGACTCTTAAGCATTTGCCTATTTTAATCGCATTTCGTGTCTGCTTGTTTATGTTTGTTTTGTCTAATTTTCGTTAGATTATTTTTATTTTTATTTTTTTTGCTCTGTTTTTTCTTTATTTTTATGCTGTACAGTTTGGGTCAGTGCTATTTATTAGGGTTGAGGTTAATTTCATCTTAATTCCTACATTCCTCATCAACAAAAAAGGGGGAAAATGTGAAATAGTATTTCATGAAGGTGACTTTAGCTTCAACCTTGCTGTGTGGTATGTGTGCAGGTGTCTTATGTCATGCTGATTGTACTGTCCATGTTATGTGATATTGTGACATTTATTGCCTCAGAAACAACTAGCACTACACAAGCACTTCTTAAACAAAATAGTAAGATTCACATCAAGGAAGAGGAAAAATTGGAAATGCCAACCAGAAGATCAGAAGAACATCAGGAAGATCATGAAGTTATATCACTTAAGAAAGTCAGCAAGATTCAGTGTGAAGAACCACCAAAAGAAGCAGGACAACTTCTCCGGAAAGTTGAGAAAGCTGAAATAGTTGGAGAGGAGATGGTGTATTCAGAGGCTGCTACTGAAGTCAAACTCACGAGCAGTTATGAAGTTACAAAAGGTACTTGGTCATATGAAACTGCCACAAAAACAGAGAAAATATCAAAGGGAGAGGGAAAGAAAATAGAACAGTACAAGGATGTGTGGGAGCAGAAAGGGATTACTCCTGAAATAGGAGAAAACGGTGTAGAAAATACAGGTAAACAAGAAACTAAAATTCCAATGGAAGGAGAACCCAGGATACCACAGACAAGTCTGAAAAAGGTAACCAAGTCAATGTCTACTGAGAAAGAACAGGAAACTGCAAAATTAAAACCTATTGAGAAATCGGATATAGCTGTTGTAGTTCCACAGAAAGACAGCAACATAGACAAGAGCAAAGATAGTGTTGGTGTCCAGAAACATGAAAGAATCATAAAGGATGAGCCTGTTTCAAAGAAGAAAATTGAAGTGACACCTACCGATCAAACAGCTAAAGAATTCGTAAAGCCAAAACCTGCTGTGGCTAAAGATGAAATCTCTAAAGAACATGCAAAATTTCCAAAGAAAGCAAGCAGAATTCTACCACAGGATGACGAGCCAGAAACTGTGACACTGAAACCATTTTCCAAAGAATCTCATGCTGATGTAACCCCTGAAAAGGTTACTCGAGAACGAAAAGAGAAAAAGACAGAGAGACCGGAGACCGATATCCTAAAGGGACTTCACATCCAGGTAAAAGAACCAGAAGAAAGTGAAACAACATATGAAGATGCTGAAAAGAACAAAAAGCTAGAGTCAACCCATGAGCATCTCCCAATGAAGAGTACTACTACTCCAGAAAAGACAACACAGGAAGGTCCTAAGGAAGAGAAGGCAATAACTATAAAGCATGGAATTATTCCAAAGGATGAAGTGAAAAAAGAAGAGGTATCATTGAAACCCGTAGAAGGAAAAATAATTGCAGAGAAAACTCCTTCACCAAAGGTAGCTAAGCCTAGTCCTCAAGTCACATCACTGACAAAAAAGAGTCCAAAAGATGATGATAAGCCAGCAATGTCAAAAAAGATTGTTCGTTCACTAAAGGAAATGGAGGGAAAAGAACCCGGAGAGCTGAAAAAGACACCTTCACCAAAAGCAGAGATAACAAAATCTAAACCCACTGAATCCATTGCAATGGAAAGAAAGTCTAGTGCAAAATCACCCAAGAAGATTTCACCAAAAGATTCACTTGAGTCTGTAATTCTGAAGAAGATCTCAAAGACGGTTTCCCCCAAAGAAGCAAAGACTACTCAGGAATCTCCTTTGAAAACAAGTGAAGACAAAGTGCCAATGGTGAAGGAGTTGTCTCCAAGTGTTCTGCATCTACAAAAGATTCCTACACAGAAAGAGGAGGTAGTTTATGAACATGAGCAGGAGCAGGAGCAGGAGCAGGAGGCGTTGGATGATGAAGAAACTTGGGGATGGGAACTTTCTCCTAGGGACAGTTATGGATCCGAAACCTTTGATGATGTTTTGGAGGATGGGGCCGTTGAAACCCCAGGAATGGGTGACAAGAAAGGTGAGATGGTAGCACCAAAAGCTTACCACTGGTATCTCATGGCTTCCTACAGTCGATCCAAATAATATCAACTCAACCCAACCTTCATTATATCCCTTTAACAAGTGTCTTCTTTTTTCAAGTGTTAAAGTAAATTGTCTTTAATGTTTGATGTTTGTCATTCATTCGTTCTTTCGTTCTTGATTGATCAAACCATCTTAATAAAATGTTGTGTGTCAGTGTGTTAGTCCTGTTCTGTCATAAAACTGTTTGTCAGGATCATTTTCATTCCTTCATCTTCCTTTGTTTGATGTTTGTCATTCATTCATTCATTCATTCATTCATTCATTCATTCATTCATTCATGTCATTTTCGTTGTGGGTGTCATTTGTCCTGGGTTGTTTTTCAAACTTGTTTTATTGTCTCATTAATCCACTTGCATATATTATATAAGGTATATATAATTTTCCAACCACATATTTCAGATCTCTGTGGTTTTACTATTTCAAGCCTTGCTTAGTATAACAATATTTTAAACAGATGGAAAACCAAAGGAGGAGCCAGCTCCAGGGAGAGGCAGAGGACTAAGACGTACGTTCATAATATACTGTACATTCATAATATGCATTTATCATTTTACAGTGCAACTGTTTGTTTTTGTTAATGTTATGAAAGAATCATTTAAAATTCCACTGGCCTATAATGATAGAACTAAATATTTAAAAAAATATATATTTTTATTGTAGCAAGACAAACTCCATCTCCTGGTGATGGCGGAAGGGGTAGAGGGAAACCTGGTGGTGGAGGTGACAAGCCTCCAGGAGATTCACCATTTGGTTTCCAGCTCAAAGCGGTCCCCTTGAAATTTGTAAAGGAGCTCCAAGACATTGTGTTGCAAGAGGCTGAGTCAATCGGCTCCTCGGCTGTATTCGAGTGCCAGATCTCTCCATCTACTGCTATCACCACCTGGATGAAAGATGGAAGCAATCTAAGGGAGAGTCCAAAGCACAAATTCACATCTGATGGCAAAGACCGCAAACTACAAATCATTGACGTACAGCTTTCAGACACTGGAGAGTACACATGTGTTGCAAAGCTTGGCAACAAGGAGAAGACCTCAACAGCTAAACTTGTGGTAGAAGGTATTTGTGACTGCTATCCCTCAAAGCATTTCAATTCACAATTTGTATATGCTGTTACGCTGTCTAAACTCCATTAATGTTAATATGTTGGTACTAATAATGTATTGTTAAAGTAGCATTTCTTCTTTCATCTCATATAGAATTACCTGTGAAATTCACAAAGAATCTGGAAGAAGAGACCTCAGTGCTTAAGGGACAGCCAATGTATTTGACCTGTGAGTTGAGCAAGGACAGAGATGTGGTCTGGAAGAAGAATGGGAAAGAGATCAAGGAAATTCCAGGCAAAATTCAAATAAATATTATTGGGCTACAGCGTGCCATCACAATCCAGGATGCAAACGATGATGATGCCGGTGTTTACACATGCGAGTGTGAAAACATCAAAACTCAAACTAATGTCAAGGTTATCGGTATGTATTTGATTTTTTTTTTTTTTTTTACTTTAATGTCTTTGTTAAATTTAGAGCCGGTATGAATTCACCCATGTTTGTATTCAACAGAAATTGTAAGAGACTGGTTAGTGAAACCTTTGCGGGACCAACATGTGAAACCCAAGTCCACTGCTACATTCAAGGGCGAGCTCTTCAAAGACACACCTAACTGGAAGTGGTACAAGGGTAATGATGAAATCCCTAATGAGCCTACAGACAAGACTGAGGTTAAGAAGGAGGGTAAAGAGATCACTCTTACAGTCAAAAATGCCCAGCCTGATGACGTTGCTGAGTATGCTGTGGAGGTTGAAGGCCGCAGATACGCAGCAAAACTAACACTTGGAGGTATGTAAAAAAACAAACAAAAACAGTTTGAATTCTGCTTATATTACCATGTTAAAATGTTGTGTATAAACTTTTTTTATCTCTATTCAGAACGTGAAGCTGAGATCTTGAAGCCTCTTGCTAGTGTGGAGGTGGTTGAGAAAACGGAGGCCAAATTTGACACTGAAATTTCAGAAGATGATGTGCCTGGAGAATGGAAACTTAGAGGGCAGGTTCTGACAAGATCACCGGTAAGACCCTATTCAAGTGTGCTACAATATCAGTCATTCCCAGTTCTGGGGAAAATATTTTGAAACTGTGGTTTTCCATGCTACAGGCTATATAAATAGCCAAGCTTCCGATTTTGAGATGTAGTTAGCTACACTACAAGCTACTAAGAAAAAAACCTAACCACTTAAGGCTTTTTAAGGGGGTGATATCTTTTTAGATAACTATCAGGTGATTAAAGTCCGCTTTATAATAAAAATATTGTTGGGTTTATAATTCTTCATCGGTCACAAGAAAACAATGAGGAACACAATTAGGGTGATGATTCCGTTAAACAGATATTTACACAAAATACTACTAAAATTATAGTGTTCTGCTTTTTGTTATAGCATATTGTTCAGCAAATTTGCTAATTCACATTTTGCTTCTACTTTAGACATGTGACATCAGATCTGAGGGAACCAAACGATTCCTTACTATCAAAAATGTTCAGCTTGATCAGGCTGGTGAAGTTACATACCAAGCTCTGAATGCTGTGACAAGTGCTATGCTCACAGTCAAAGGTAAGAGAACAATGAATGTTTTTCTACAGCATAAAACAATAAAAATGAAAATTTATGAAAATACAGATAAGTGATGATATGGACAATGTACATTCTTACCTACCAGAGTTGGAAATGGAATTCACAGTCCCATTGAAGGATGTTACTGTGCATGAAAAGAAACAGGCAAAGTTTGAGTGCTCCATCAATAAGGATGTGCCTAAAGTGATTTGGTTTAAGGGTTCTGATATTGTTACACAAGGAAATAAGTATGAAATCATTGACGACGGAAAGAAACACATACTTATTATTAATAACTGTGGCTTTGAGGATGAGGGAGAATACAGTATTGAGGTCTTGGGCAAATCATCAAATGCAAAACTGATGGTAGAGGGTAAGTCTTAGTTATTATCTTGGTTAGTGAAGTGTTGGTCAAAATGCTTTCTGACAAAATTTAACAAGGGTGTTTATTAATGAGTAGTCTAACAAATAGTAAATAGTAAACAAAAACATGTAATCATAATCTAATAAATTCACTAATAAATTCATCCATTTTCCAAGTTTATAGTAAATTCATTTTTTGCAACCATAGTTGATTTGTTATGCACTGAACAAATGTCATAGGTATGAGGCTGAACATCACCTCAACATTAAAGGACCTAACTGTGAAGGAAGGTAAAACAGCTGTATTTGAGCTTGAGCTTTCTCATGAGAATGTCGCAGTGACATGGTACAAAAATGAAATAAAAGTGCATCCAAGCAGAACCGTGTTCACCAGCGTGGTGGGAATGAAGCACACACTAGAAATTAAGGAAGTATCACTAGATGATACTTGCCTAATAAAAGCAGAGGCTAAAGGAATATCCACAATGGCTAAGCTGCTGGTAATAGGTAATTTTACCTTTATTTTACCCTTACGTTTATTTGATCAACTAATCTTGTTTTCCCCCCTCATTGTCTCATTTTTGCACCACAACAAAACCTTGTGTATAGAGTGTTACTCATTATATTTTAGTCTCTGAATATTAACACAGCAACCTGTTTTTACAGAGGGAGATGCATTTTTCACTGCCAAGTTACAAGATTTCACCGCAGTCGAGAAAGATGAAGTCACATTTGACTGCGAGCTCAGTAGAGATGTTCCTGTGAAATGGTTCCACAATGAAATTGAAATCAAAGCCTCCAAGATGGTTACCATGAAAGTTGAAGGCAAACGAAGAATCCTCAATCTTAAGAAAGTTGAGAACAAAGAAAAAGGATTATATGTTTGTGACTGTGGAACAGACAAGACTTCGGCAAACTTGAACATTGAAGGTCAGTAATTAAGGTTATTTTCCTGAAATGCAAAAACATTGCAACCGTTTTAGGGGCGTGATGGGGTTTTTCTTTGTTAATTTTGCTCTAAAAAAAAAATCGATGGCATTTCAGCTCGTGACATCAAAGTGGTGCGACCCATATATGGCGTTGAGCTCTTCGATGGTGAGACAGCACGTTTTGAGGTGGAAATCTCTGAAGATGATGTCCATGGCCAATGGAAACTGAATGGCGAAGTCTTATCTTCTTCACCTGTGAGCAAAGTTGCATCAATAAATTAAAACATATTTTTAACAGACATCTTGAAAAATACCGAAGATGTTTTTCCTCATGTGCTTTTTGTTAACAGGATGTTGAAATTATTGAGGATGGTGCAAAACATACATTAACACTGTACAACTGCAAAGTTTCCCAGTCTGGAGAGGTTACCTTCCAGGGAGCGAATGCTAAGTGTTCTGCAAATCTTAAAGTGAAAGGTACTTTAAAATATAATGTGTTGGAGTGTGTGTATATATATATATATATATATATATATATATATATATATATATATATATATATATATATATATATATATATATATATATATATATATATATATATATATATATATTCTTGAAAATGTCTTTAATGTAAATTCTTTCTGTTTTATCTAATTTATCTTTCTGTTCACTTCTATCATAGATTTGCCCATTTCTTTTGTCATGCCTTTGAGCGATATACAAGTGTATGAGAAAGATGATGCAAGATTTGAAATTGAATTGTCAAGAGAGGCTAAGGTCATCCGTTGGCTAAAGGGATCTCAGGAGTTGAAGGCTGATGAAAAGTTTGAAATCCTCACAGAGGGGAAAAGACATATTCTGGTGGTCAAATCTGCTGCCTATGAAGATGAGGCCAAGTACATGTTTGAGGCTGAGGACAAGAGAACATCTGCCAAACTTGTTATTCAAGGTAATAAAAAGATTTTTGTCATGAGAATCAATATATGATGCACAGTAATCACATTTCCTTTCAAACCTCTTCTGATATGCGTTTATTGTTCTACTCAGGCATCCGTCTTGAATTTGTCAGACCCATTAAAGATGTGACCGTTAAGGAGCGTGAGACTGCAGAATTCAGGATCGAACTCTCTCATGAGAAGATTCAAGTAACCTGGTACAAGAATGACGTGCGTTTGCATCCAAGCAAAGTGGTGCACATGTCCGAGGATGGCAAGATCCATACTCTGTCCTTCAAAGAGGTGTCTATTGATGACACATCTCTCATTAAAGTTGAGGCTCTTGGGAAAAGCTCTGAAGCAATGCTCACTGTACTTGGTAAGTGTTTATAATGTTTCCAAATACATGGGTCTCTTGAAACTTGATTCTAATTGGTCAATTGTGGCATTAAAAGGTCAAACACTTTTTGTATAATCACCACTAAACAATATATTTGACTACTGTTCATGACCGTAAACTGGTGCTGCTTCAATGGCTATTGTATCACTCCGTGGTCTCTTTCACTTTCTTTACCAGTAAGTTACAATAGCTTACTAGTGCCATCTTGTGATTTTTATTTTTCTAAAAACTTCTACTTCAAAATTCAGTGAAAATTGCCATCTGAGGTGTTCAGTATTAATTTTATGGTGACCATAAACAATTTGATAGATGACTAGAAGCTCAGGAATGCTAAAGCAAGAAAAACAAAAACCTTTCTCAAAAGAACAAGCAACAAGAAATATATAAGATCTTAAAATTGAGGAAGCTAACCAAAAAATATGGCCTTTGTGTCAAGGTCTTGATCACTCTAGATGGGTTCATTTTGCATTATATCCCTTGCATATACATTTTTGTATATTGGTAAATCATGTTGAAAAAATATGTTCTTTTCTATATCAACAGAGGGAGAAGCCTACTTTACCACCAAGTTGCAGGACTACACTGCAGTTGAGAAGGATGAGGTTGTCCTGATGTGCGAATTGAGCAAATCATCTGCTCAGGTGAAATGGTTCAAAGACGACAAGGAGATCACTCCCTCTAAGAATGTCTTCATCAAGGCTGATGGAAAGAAACGTATCCTGACAGTAAAGAAGGCCGAGAAGGCCAACATTGGCGATTACGTGTGTGACTGCGGCTCTGACAAAACAGCAGCCAAGCTTAACATTGAAGGTATGTACTTAATGTACTTTTGTGTTTTTTTATTTTTTATCATATAGATATCTATAAATTAAATTGATAAAATCACTATGAACTACTATAACCTAGTCTCTCCTCTTCTTTCTTTGCAGAACGTGATATTAAGGTTGTCCGTCCACTGTACAGTGTGGAGGTCACAGAGACAGAGACTGCTCGCTTTGAGACAGAAATCTCTGAGGAGGATGTTCATGGAAACTGGAAACTCAAAGGAGATGCCCTGCACCAGTCTGCCGTAAGGGTTTCGTGCAATGCATGTTGTTTTACAATTATTTTTTAAATATTGTTTACATATTATGTTATTATTTTCAACAACAAATTAAATTGTTTCACTCAGGACTGTGAAATTAAGGAGGAAGGCACCAAGCACATGCTCATTCTTTACAATGTCCGCATGGATATGGCTGGTGGTGTAGACTTCAGTGCTGCTAATGCTAAATCAAGTGCTCAGCTCAGAGTTAAAGGTGAGAATCCTTACAAGTAAGCAAAAAAATATGACGTATTTGGCCAACATTATTCTCTGCAACCATTTTTTGATAATTCTTTATGACTGTCTTAGGCTTGTGTTAGATTATTTATTCACAACAAAAATAACCAGTTTTTTTTTACATTGGATAACAAACCAACCTGCAATCTTGTTTTACAATAAAGAAAATGTTTAGAGACAGTAACAGATAACTTAGTGGGGATTAGTCAGCAGCCAACAAGACTATTTTAGAAGCTCCATTCCTGGGTGGGGGTGGGGGTGATTGGCAGAGCCAAAACATGCCTCCTAGTTTATCTGACCACAGGCAGTGCAAGGAATCTCAATATGGTAATGATGCAGAGCCCTGTGTGATGAACTGGAAAACGGAATAGTACTTCAGGCTTGCAAAGTGTAGCTTAGTGACA
The DNA here is from genome assembly GCA_039654625.1 of Rhinogobio ventralis. Taxonomy (NCBI): domain Eukaryota; kingdom Metazoa; phylum Chordata; class Actinopteri; order Cypriniformes; family Gobionidae; genus Rhinogobio; species Rhinogobio ventralis. The sequence goes on from CM077197.1 coordinate 9,418,565, forward strand.
GAGCACAATGACAACTTGTAGTAGGATTGTTTCTTGGCATTATTAAGGATGGCCTTTTCTTCCTCTCAAGCACGCACAATTGGCATTCTGCGACCTCTTCGGGATATCACTGTCACTGCTGGAGAGACTGCCACCTTTGACTGTGAGCTCTCATATGAAGATATTCCTGTTGAATGGTTTGTTGGATCAACAAAGGTGGAGCCAAGTGATAGGGTAAGATTATTTTCTTTAGATTTCAGCAATTTAATCTTTAATCATCAATTTTCTTTTTTCAATTTAGTTTTATCCATGTCAAAACTTTCCTGATTTTATTGTGATTTCATCTGAAGTTATGTCACAATTATAATGGACTAAAACTATATATATATTATATACTAACTGTAGTATATAGTTATATAACTATATACACACATAGTATGTATTTGTGTTGTGACAATTCCAAGTGAAAATTCTTTATATAAAAATGCTCTGCATATAAGGACTTCTAGCAGTACTTGCTGGTTTTGAGATAACACTGGGCCATTTTGCCCTGCAGGCGCCCTTCTGGTTATTTTTAACTGCTTCAAGAGTGTTGTTGAAGTGCTGGTATAGTGAACTTTAATAATCTTTTAGACATTTGATAAAAATATATTTCTAACATTTCTGATGTCTATATTAAATATATATTTCTAATATTTCTCATTCCTAATGCATAACAGGTAACTAAGAAACAGATAATTTTCTTCTATAATTGAATGACATCACATTTTCTTTGATGTTGCCATTTCCTTAAATCTTTCCCCACCAGTTGCCAGCCAGCACCAGCATTTTTGAACATTTTCACAAAACTTTCATGACCCCTAAAATATTTTGTTGTATGAATATCTGAACATGCAATATATACTTCTGATTCTGATTCTTTCTGATCAAAAGAAGAAACAGAGCCTCTGCTTAAAAAAAACAAACCTTCACGGTTTGTTTTTATCAACACTTGAAAGTACATTGAAAGTTTAATTAAAAAAAGCAACAATTTGAACAAAAAGCTGAGAAAATCACATTTTTGTTAAAGACTTAATTCGGATCAGATTCAGAATGATCAAAACATAGATGGAGTAGATCGCTTCCATCAACACCCCCAAAGCTTCAGTCCTATACCTCTTCATGGGTCGACATTTCAATCTGTAAAGTTAGGTAGTTTTGATTTTATATGCTGTTTGGTGATTGTGTTATTTTACATGTGCATAAGCAATGTTTCTTTCTCTTGTTTCTGCTGCTTCTTCGCCTGTGTTTTGATCTGGAGATTCTGTACTCTTTCAGAAGATGCGTAATAGCGTACCGTATATACCCCCTACAGTAAAAACATGGATTGCCGGAAAATTCTTTCAATGGCAGGGAAGCGTTGTATCATAAATGATTGAAAAGTCTGTCTATGGCAGGGAAAGAGATAATATTTGCTTTCGCAATTATGTTGGGACGAGCAATTGATAAAACCACTCAACAACTATCCCACATTGTTGTGTGCAGGTGGTCACCAGAGTAGAAGGAAGGCTGCATTCCCTGACTTTGAGAGATGTCAAGATGACAGAGGCTGGGGAAGTGAAACTAACTGCAAAGGACTTTGTGACCCAGGCCAAACTTACTGTGAACGGTAATTAATTTAGATACTATTAAAGTTTATTATTATTTTGAATTAATTGTTATTTTTATTTAATTGTAAAGTTTTAGTAATTTGTTGTATGTCATTTTTATTAAAAAATATATATAAATATAAATATCCCTGGAACACTTGCAAACCTGTAATGTTTGTATTCCTGTATACATGTATGTTAGAGATTGTTTTTTGTAGTAGTTATCAAGAGGGGCATAAATAGACGTTGCTTAGAGTTTCACATTACCACATTATATATCACAGAGCCACCAGTTGAGTTCACCAAGCCCTTGGAGGACCAGACTGTTGAAGAGGAAGCCACTGCCATTCTGGAGTGTGAACTGTCCAGGGAGAAGGCTGATGTGAAGTGGTTCAGAGACGGACAGGAAATTCGTAAAACCAAGAAGTATGAGATGGTGGCTGAGGGACGCATAAGGAGGCTGATCATCAAGGACTGTAGCCTCGATGATTCCAAGACATATACCTGTGATGCAAAGGAGTTCAAGACGTCAGCTTTCTTAAATGTTGAACGTAAGTTTTCAGAAAAAAAAAAACCCTGACATGTAGAGTTTAAGCCAATTATCGTAAAGAAATAAAATAAACAACACAGTGCATTTGTATAATGCATATATATATGTCTTGTCTATTTTCAGCTCCATTTGTTGAATTCAGTAAGCCTCTTCATGATGTTGAGGTTAAGGAGAAGGAACCTGCTAAGTTTGAATGCGAAGTGTCCCGTGAAAGTGCCAAGGTATTTTTTAACAGAAAAGTCTGGGAGTACTAGTGGAACTAGTGAAATTGTTTTAATTACAAATTACATTATTAGCATAGCAATTTGAGCGAAAAGTTGAATTGAAAAATTTGCAAAAGGTTTGGTTTTACAATTTTACTTTAACAAAAGCATGCACACAAGCACTCTGTATTGATTCATAATTGTTTGTTGCACAGGTCCGCTGGTTCAAAGATGGTGCTGAGATCAGAAAAGGCAAAAAGTATGAAATTATTGCCAAGGGATTACAGCGTATTCTCATCATCAGTAAGGCAGTGTTTGATGATGAGGCAGAATATGAATGTGACGCAAGGACATCCAAATCTTCTGGAATGCTGACAGTTGTCGGTGAGTTTTATTTCAGTCATTGTTCTACAATAAAGCTAAAATACAGACAGTAATGACAATTTTTTTGCATTGCAGAGGAGGAAGCTAGATTCACAAAGAACCTGTCCAATGTTGAGGGCACGGAAACCGACAGCATTAAGATGATTTGTGAGGTCTCCAAATCCAGTTCAGAGGTTGCATGGTACAAGGGTGACCAGGAGATCCCTGAGGGTGGTAGATATGAACATGTTGTAGATGGGAGAAAGAGAATTCTCATCATACAGGACCTCCGTATTGATGATGCTGGAGAGTACCACTGCAAACTGCCTGCTTCAGAAACAAAAGGATCTCTAAAGATCAGTGGTATGTTTTAAACTTAGATTCTGTCAAACTCACTGTTATAATATATAATATAACTGTTATATGTCACTGATCATTTAATTAAGCATTGATTTACTTAAAATTGACTCTCTTTATTGCTTTAGAACTGGCAGCTGAATTCATTGCTAAGCCCCAAAACCAAGAGGCAGTTGAAGGTGAAAAGGCTGAGTTTGTTTGCTCAGTGTCTAAGGAAAATTATGAAGTTAAATGGTTCAAAGGAGACAAAGAACTTACAACTGATGACAAGTATGAAATTGTCATTGATGGCAAGAGGAGAGCGCTCATTGTCAAAAACTGCGAGCTAAAAGATGGGGGTGCATTCACTGCCCACATTGGCTCTGTAAAGGCTTCAGCGGACTTGCTGGTGATTGGTAAGTTTTTCTTTTTTAGTATATTTTTCTGTAATATGTTTTTGTAGAAGAGGTCTCCAAAAGCTCAATTTTTAATTATTGTATTAAATTTGACTAAAACTGGTACCTTTGCTTGTCTCCTTAGAAAAACTGAGGATAATCACTCCCATCAAGGATGCTCAAGTAAAGGAAGGACAAGAGATTGTTCTTAACTGTGAGGTGAACTCAGAGGGAGCTAGAGCCAAATGGCTGAAGAACAATGAGACAATGTTTGAGAGTAGCAAGTTTGTTATGGCTCAGAGAGACACTGTGTTCTCTCTGAGAATCAAAGCTGCCGAAAAGTCAGATGAAGCCAGTTACACCATTACACTGACAAACCAACGCGGAGAACAGGCCAAGTGCTCTGCTAACATCAACGTACTAGGTGCATCATTATTATATGTCTACATTTTATACCATGTGTATTTTGACAGCAGTATATGCAATATGTTTACACTTTTTTTTTCATCCACAGAGGAAGCCCTCAAGATCATTGAGCCACTAGAGGACTGTGAAATAGAGGAAAAGAGGACCATTACTTTCACTTGCAAAGTGAATAGACCAAATGTGACAGTCCAGTGGATGAAGGCCGGTCAAGAGATCACTTTCAGCAAACGTATTCTGTATCGTGTTGACAAGGACAAGCACACTTTGACCATTAAGGACTGCAGCCTTGCAGATGAAGGTGAATACACTGTAGTTGCTGGTGCTGATAAGTCCACAGGAGAACTGGTCATCAGTGAGGCACCCACTGATTTCACCTCTCAGCTCAGAGATCAAACCATCACAGAGTTTGAGGATGCTGAGTTCACTTGCAAATTGTCAAAGGAAAAAGCCCATGTTAAATGGTACAGGAACGGACGTGAAATCAGAGAAGGACCAAGGTTAGTTTTTAACCATGAAACTATAAAAAAGTACTCTGTGATCATATGAAAACTTTTGCTAATGGTCATGATCTTTTTTAGATATCATATGGAGAAAGATGGAAAAGAATTAAAGCTTGTAGTCAAAGAGTGCAGACCAGATGATGAATGTGAATATGCCTGTGGAGTGGAAGATAAAAGATCAAGGGCACGTCTCTTTGTTGAAGGTAATTTTTTTTTTCACAGCCTGTTTCTGGTATCCATGTTCATATTGCCCAATGATTTGATGTGCTCATGGCATCTTTCTTTTCTGTCATCAACAGAGATTCCAGTGGAAATCGTCAGACCACCCACAGATGTATTTGAGCCCCCAGGATCCGATATTGTGTTTGAGGCTGAACTAAATAAGGACAGAGTTGAGGTCAGATGGATGAGGAACAACATGGTCATAGTTCAGGGTGACAAATACCAGATGATCAGTGAGGGCAAAGTTCATAGACTGCAGGTCTGTGAGATCAGACCCCGTGATCAGGGAGAATACAGAATAGTTGCCAAGGAGAAGGATGCCAGAGCCAAGCTTGAGCTTGCAGGTAGGAAGAGTTAGAGTTAATGCAATTAGTTTTTTTGTATAAAGGAAAATATTTGTTTATTTCCTGTACTTTTCCTTACAGCTATTCCAAAGATCAAGACCACAGATCAGAACCTTGTAACAGATGCTGGAAAGCCTTTTGTGATGACGGTTCCCTACGATGCTTATCCTCGTGCTGAGGCGGAATGGTTTTACAATGACATCAGTCTACCTGGGCAAAACATTGACACATCTAATGAACGGACAGAGTATAGGCTCAAGGACCCGAAGAAGTCAGACCAGGGTCGTTACAAGATTGTCATCAAGAACAAACATGGAACAGGAGAGGCGTTCATTAATCTGGATGTAATTGGTGAGTAGGAAATCCAACTAGATGATGTACTGACAATTAAAAATTTTCTAGATGTCTAATAAAAGTGTTGTTGTAGATGTTCCGGGACCTGTGAAGAACCTGCATGTTGTTGACACTGCTGATGGTGAGGTCAGCCTTGCTTGGGAGGAACCGGAAAGTGATGGTGGAAGCAAGATCCTGGCTTATGTCGTTGAGAGACGAGATGTCAAACGCAAGACCTGGACAATGGCCACAGACCGTGCCGACATTCCAGAGTATTGTGTTGGTGGATTGCAGAGGGAAAACATGTATTTCTTCCGTGTATGTGCTCGCAATAGAGTTGGAAATGGAGAGACTGTTACCACAGACGAGGCAGTTCAAGCCAAGAACAAATTTGGTGAGCTATGCTTTAGTTTATTTCTTCATTCGCTTGTTAAGTCTGATGTCATGCACCACTGTTTCCAACAACGAACTATGTTAATATACACTCACAGTGTGCTGTAATACCACCGAAAAATAATGATCCTCATCTTATATTATATCTATATTATACCTTATCTCCATACCGAAATCTGAGATAGCCTTACAATTAATCTTTCATGAATCATTGCAATATTCGCATCTGGGTTGCTGTGTACACTGAGTTTTTAAAATCTTAGCTTAAATGTGTGATATGAACAAATGGTGCTCATAATGGTATTTTCAATTGAACTGAGTAGATGCTTGAACCCAGAAACAGTACATGTTTATATCACGACTTAAGTTGTGTTGAGACTGTAACAACTAAAAAATATTTTTATTAATTCTGCTTCTAACAGATGTGCCTGATGCACCTCAGAAGGTTATGGTTGGAGTTGTCAATAGGTTAGGTGCCACGGTGTCCTGGGAACCACCACTGTTTGATGGAGGATCTGAGATCACGTCTTATATCATTGAACTCCGTGACAGAACCTCTCTGAAATGGGAGCCTGCTTTGGTGGTCAAAGCTGAGGATCGCACAGCCACACTCAGTGATGTTGTTGAAAACAAGGAGTACATCTTCAGGGTTAGAGCTGAGAACAAGGCTGGAATTGGCCAACCAAGTGCTGCCACAGATCCAGTGAAGATTATGGATCCCATTGGTTAGTAGGGTTTATATTTTTTTCACTATCTCTTTAGTTGTTGCAAAACCCAGTGTCAAACTTTCAATTTTGTCTCCTGTTACAGAGAGGCCAAGTCCACCTCTGAACTTCAACTACACTAATCAGACCAAAGACTCTGTTCAGCTGTCATGGGAAACGCCCATCAGCAATGGAGGCAGCATGATTACAGGCTACATCATTGAGAAATGTGAAGATGGCACTGACAAGTGGCTGAGATGTAATGCAAGGCTTTGCCCTGACCTTTACTACAGGGTATGACATCTTGACCATTTTTTTGCTTTGAATTTAACAATACTAATTTATTATCTTATTAAAAGTTTATTTTGTTTGATTATGTGTTCATTTATGTATCCTATGTTCTATATTAAGGTTTCTGGACTGAAGTTTGGTCAGAAGTATCACTACAGAGTTTGTGCAGAAAATGCTGCTGGGGTGTCTGATCCAGCTGATGCAATTGGGCCACTTTTAGCTGATGACCCTCATGGTAAGCTATTTTAACTATAGCCATTTTACTTTAAAGACAGATGAACATTTATTTTAAATGCTTTCTCGATTTTATTTTCTGCCCTTAGTGGGTCCCACCATGGACCTCAGTGGTTTCAAAAATGGTCTGGAGGTCATTGTCCCTAATGCTCTTATTATCCGAGTTCCCATTACGGGATATCCTGTGCCTAAATCCAAGTGGACATTTGGGGACAAAGAGCTCATCGCAGGTGAACGTGTTTCCATGGTCACAAAGCCTACGTACACCGAACTGGCTGTTGCACCAAGTGTGCGTCCAGACAAAGGAACATATACCTTACAACTGGTGAATGATGTGACAACCATATCTGGAGAGATCGAAGTCAATGTTATTGGTATGCACATTTTCATTTAAACATCTTGTTTTTGGTTTTGCACATCAATTGATGTACAATCCTATTTTTGCATTTTTCAGCATGTCCAAGTGCACCGAAAGACTTCAAAGTTGCAGAGGTGACCAGACATCATGTGCACCTAATGTGGGAAGCACCAGAGCATGATGGAGGCAGCCCTGTAAGTGGGTACAATATTGAGAAGAGAGAGGTTTCCCGCAAGACCTGGGTCAAGGTGAGATGTTTTTAACAGTTACTTGTTTACAGTATTTGTACACTCAGTGAAACATTTAGGTTCTAACAACATCTGCACTTCAGGTGATGTCAGGCGTGCAGGACCTTGAGTACACTGTCACAGATGTCATTGAGGGCAAGGAGTACTTGTTCAGTGTTATTGCTTGCAACAAATGTGGACCAGGAGAGCCAGCATACATTGATGAACCTGTGAATGTGTCCTCCCCAGCCAGTAAGTCTTAAAAAGTATAAAAGTGTTACACACAGGCATAATGTTTTTACAACACTTAATATACAGTATCATCATTCTGTCTTGACAATATTGTTCCGTTAGTTTGAAATAAAGAAATAAAGAACAGTATGACAGTGTATGAAACGTGTTTGAAATTCAGCTGTGCCTGACCCTCCTGAGAACCTGAAATGGAGGGACAAATCAGCAAAGAGCATCTTCCTGCTTTGGGAACCTCCCAGATATGATGGTGGTGCTGCTGTCAAGGGCTACATTGTTGATAAATGTCAGCGTGGCACTGATAAATGGGAAGCCTGTGGAGATCCCATACCTGAGCTTAAGTGAGTAATGATTCTTCGCAAGCATCCCTGTAATGGAACATACTGTAACTAAAGAATATAATTGTGTTTTATAATTATTCAGATACATCTCTAATCTGTCTCATTATACATATCAAAGGTTCCAGGTGAGTGGTCTTATTGAAGGTCAATGGTATGCTTACCGCGTGAGAGCTGTGAACAGACTTGGAGCCAGCCGACCATGCAAGGCTACAGACGAGATCCTTGCTGTCGATCCTAAAGGTTAGTGATAAAGATCCACCTATTTAATATTTAAATAGCAGTTAGAATCTGCTATATTCACATTTTTATTTTACTACAGAGCCACCAGAGATCCAGCTGGATGCAAAGCTTCTTGCAGGCTTGACTGCCAGGGCTGGCACTAAGATTGACCTGCCTGCTGATGTGCTTGGCAAGCCAGAGCCGAGAGTGAAATGGACAAAGGCTGACCTTGTCCTGAAACCAGATGATAGGATTAGCATTGACACAAAACCTGGCCATTCCACACTTTCCATTGCAAACACAACCAGATCTGACACAGCCACCTATATCATTGAGGCTGTCAACACTTGTGGCCGTGCCACAGCAACGGTTGACGTCAACATTCTTGGTAGGGTGTTGCTTTACGTAATCTGTAATTTAAGCATAATGCAATTAGAAAAAAATGTCCATAATTTGATTGATTCATTTCTTTTCATTGTGTTGAAAAACAGATAAACCTGGCCCTCCCGCTGCTTTTGATATCTCTGAAATCACCAATGAATCCTGCTGTCTGGCCTGGAATGCCCCCAGAGATGATGGTGGCTCCCCAGTAACCAATTACATTGTTGAGATGAGACCCACAGATAAAGAAGAGTGGCAGAAACTGTCTGCTACAATCAAACAAACTGCTTTCAAAGCTTGTAAACTGGTGTCTATGAAGGAATATGTCTTCAGAGTGTCTGCTGAGAACCAGTATGGCATTGGGACTCCTGCAGAGCATGTGCCTATTGTTGCAAAGTATTCATTTGGTAAGTGTAGATGTCACTATATTATACATTTAAGTTTCTTTGTCTCATCTTATTTACAAAATGAATTCTCTTTCTCTGTCACTCAGATACTCCTGGGGCACCAACCAAGGTTCAGCCTTCTGATATTACAAAGGATGCTGTAACTCTAACTTGGTATGAGCCTGATGAAGATGGTGGAAGCCCCATCACTGGTTACTGGGTTGAGAGGTTCGATCCTGAGACTGACAAATGGATCAGGTGTAACAAGCTGCCAATTAAGGACACAACATACAGGTAGGATAATTGTTTTCATTGTGTCTGCATTTAAATGGTGAAGGAAGGGCAAAATAAATTCTCAAATTAATGTAACCTTTTAAGGGTGAAAGGTTTGCCAACAAAGAAGAAGTACAGGTTCCGTGTTTTGGCTGAGAATCTTGCTGGACCAGGAAAGCCAAGTGCTGAGACTGACCCAGTTTTGATTAAAGATCCAATTGGTAAGTTACAGTTTTATTTTCCAATGTTGCGGCAATTAAATAATTAAAATTTAAAGTCACTATGTTGTTTCATTTCAAATGTTCTTGTTTTAGATCCTCCTTGGGCTCCTGGGAAACCATTCATCAAAGACATTGCCAAGACTTCAGCACTTCTGCAGTGGACCAGGCCTGAGCATGATGGCGGTGCTAAGATTGAGTCCTACGTAATTGAGCTTCAAAAGACTGGAACTGAGGAATGGGTTCGTGTAGCTGAGGATGTGCCAACAACAGAGCATTTATTGAAGGGTCTGATGGAGAAGCAAGAGTATTCTTTTAGAGTCAAGGCCATCAATGTTGCTGGAGAGAGTGTGCCCAGTGACTCAAGTGACCCTGTTGTTTGCAAAGAGAGACTTTGTAAGTGTTGACAGAAAGTTTGAAAACTGATTTGTCTAAACATTATGGTCGTTGTAGTCAACAATTTTATATCAAGATCATATCATATCAAGAATATATATATATAGATATATCAATAAGCATGACATTTAATTGTATTTTTGGACTTTGTACAAAAGCATTGACCAAGTTACATGCTCATTAAAAATCCAATATCAGAATTTAATCATTTTCTAATTATGTATAAATAATGTAAATGTGTTAACTTTATTGCCATAATTTGATTTAAGCCAATATTTGTGTTTCTACATATCTGAACAAGACAGCTATAATATGCTTGTATTAATTACAATTATGCGTCAAGTTCTGTCATCTCATTCAAAATATCTTCTGTTCAATTGAAATAAATTAACTTTAATCTGTTTATGGAAACACTGTGCACAGTATGAGTTAAATCATGTAAATATGTTTATCTAAATAATGGCTTAACCAGAATATAAATCTTAAACAGAAAATAGTAGACATGTAAACATGGTCAATGTCCATTGTCATTGCAAATATTATTGTTTATAATAAAATATATTAAAGTCTAATTGCATCACAAACCCCAATTTTCGAATGCATTACCGATACATTCTCTTATTTTTATATTCAAACTGCAATGAAGATAATAATATTATTTTTGTCATTCTCATTTGACCAGATCCTCCAAATGCCCCACGTTGGCTTGAGGTGGTTAACATTACTAAAATCAACTGTGACCTGAAGTGGACTGAACCAGATAGTGATGGTGGCTCTCCGATCACCAACTATGTTGTTGAGAAGAGAGACGTCAGACGCAGGGCCTGGCAGGCTGTGGACACCACAGTGAAAGATACCAAGTATACTGTCACTCCACTTAATGAAGGCTCTCTTTATGTGTTCCGTGTTGCTGCTGAGAATGCAGTTGGAGTAAGCGAGTTCTGTGAACTAGAGGACTCTGTTTTGGCCAAGGATACTTTCAGTAAGTTGAACTTCATGTCATATAGAGTTTTAGTATATATAAGTAAGTTTATTTTTTTATTTTTTATTAAAATGTGTCATTCATGTCCTCTATAGCAACCCCTGGACCACCCTACGCTTTGACTGTTGTGGAGGTGTCCAAGAGACATGTTGACCTGAAATGGGAGCCACCCAACAGTGATGGTGGAAGACACATCACCAAGTATGGACAAATTTTACACTGGTTTTGTTAAATGCAAAACAATTATCTCATGAATCGTTCTTTTAATAGGTATGTTATTGAGAAGAAAGAGAAGTTAGGCACACGCTGGGTAAAGTCTGGAAAGACATCTGGCCCTGAATGCAAGTACAGGGTGACCGATGTTGATGAGGGCACTGAGGTGCAGTTCCAGGTCCGTGCTGAGAATGAAGCTGGAGTTGGCCACCCAAGTGAACCTACTGTTTTCATGGTCATTGAGGATCCCATAAGTATGTTTAGTTAATGCATAATTACATAGCATGTAACACATACCAATGCGCAATTAGTTATAGATGATAATGTACACCGCATAATATGGATTGATTTATGTGTTATTGTTTTTTAGGTCCACCTTCTCCTCCAACTGAAGTCAAGATTGTTGATGCCAGCAGAGAGCACATCAACATTACATGGAAAGCGCCAGAAAAGAATGGAGGAAGTCCAGTCACAGGCTACCATGTTGAGCTGTCTGAAGCTGGAACTGAGAAGTGGATGAGGATTAACGCCCGTCCTGTCAAAGAGCTTAGGTTTAAGGCTGAGGAAGGCATCATTCCTGAGAAAAAATATGTTTTGAGAGTTCGTGCTATCAATGCTATTGGAGTCAGTGATCCCTCTGAAATTTCAGATGGTGTCTTTGCCAAAGACCCTGACTGTAAGTACTATTAAATTATTCATTGTGAATGAAAGTGCATATTTGTATGTGTGTGTGTATATGTGCGTGTACACATATATTTTTATTTTTTTCCCACTGGTCTGATACTGGTATTTAATACATTTTTCAACATATTAAAGGTGCACCAACCATGGATCTCGAGACTCAAGATATTGTAGTTGTTGAGGGTGAGAAGATGAATATAAAAATCCCATATAGAGCAATTCCAAAACCATCAATGGTCTGGAAAAAGGGTGACACTGAATTAAAGACTGAAGACAGAATGACATTGACATGTGAACTTAATCGTGTTCACCTGGAGCTTCTGAAGTGTAAACATGAAGATGCTGGCGTGTACACTGTTACTCTCGAGAATGGACTGGGTTCAGTAACTGGCACAATCAACGTAAATGTGATCGGTAAGAAACTGTATAACTATATAAATTGAATTTTAACTGATTCACACTTATACCTACAGCTTAATGCTTCATTACATTTTTCATTTAAAGGCCTGCCTGGACAATGTAAGGCCATCTCTCCGAGTGAGGTCACCAAGAACTCTTGCAAGATCTCTTGGGAGCCTCCAGAGAGTGATGGTGGTAGCCCAATCTTGCACTATGTTCTGGAGCGTAGAGAAGCTCAAAAGAAGACATTTTTGCCTGTGATGTCTGGAGACAATGTTTTAAGCTTTCTGGTCAAAGATCTTATGCTCAATGGTGAATATTACTTCAGAGTGAAGGCTGTTAACAAAATTGGCAGTGGTGAGTTTCTTGAACTCCGCAATCCTGTCATAACAGAAGAACAGAAACGTAAGTATACATTTTATTATTATTAATTTTATTTTATGTACATTCTCTCTGGTCATGTTTGTCATTCTTTTTTCTAATATTTTCACTATTATTATTATTTATTTATTTTTTACTATTTTTATATTACAGAACATTCAGACCCACCAATTGAGGTTGAGGGACACAATCCCACCTCAAATTCAATCACTGTTACTTGGATGGCACCACCATATGATGGCGGATGCCCAATCACAGGGTACATTCTTGAGAAGATTGAAAAAGATGGTGACAGATTTGAGAGATGTGTTCCAAATCTGGTACCTGGTTTCTCCTACACTGTCACTGGCTTGACAGAAGGAAAAGAATACCAGTTCCGTGTCCGTGCAGAGAACATTGCAGGAACTAGTGACCCATCTCGCAGTACACCACTGATTAAGGCTGCTGATCCTGTTGGTATGTTAAAAAAGCTAAATCCATTACATCTCCACTTTGAGTATGCAAACTTTTCTTTGTATCAAATAAAACATTAAATGTCACTTTTTTTTTTAATCTTTTATTACATTTCTTGCTTCAGAACCACCAAAGGTATCACTTCATGCCCGTATTGCATCTGGCCTCAGTATCAAAAAGGGAGAGGAGATTAGATTGGATGCTTACATATCTGGATCTCCCTACCCAACTGTTACATGGCTCAGAAATGATGAGAATGTCAGGCAGCCGCCAGCTAAGAAGAAACCAGAGATTGTGAAGAAGAAAAAGAAGTCTGTTCAGCCTGAACCTGAAGAAGAATTCCATCCACCACTTTTAGATCGCCTGTCATTTGACCAGACCAAAAGGGGTGAAACTGCTCTGATGGTGCGTGATGCCATCAGATCTGACCATGGAAATTTCACTATTAGAGTTGAGAATACCCATGGTTTTGCAATAGCAACTTGTGACGTCAATGTTCTTGGTATGTTATTTTTGGAACTACTATGGTATCTCCTTAAGTATTTAACAACAAAAATTATGTATTCACATATCTGCCTGTTATAACTTACAGATAAGCCTGGCCCCCCTGTCAACTTTGGATTTGATGATATCAGGAACACCTCTGTTGTTTGCACTTGGGATGCACCTCTTGATGATGGTGGCAGTGAGATCATCAACTACATACTAGAAAAGAAAGACAACACAACAGATGAGATTGGTTGGGTAACTGTGACCTCGACTCAAAAGGGATACAATTACCCTGTAACCAAGCTTATTGAAGGAAAGGAGTACATCTTCAGAGTCACAGCTGAAAACAAGTTTGGCTGTGGACATCCATGCTACTCTGAACCACTTATTGCAAAGAATCAATTTGGTAAAATTATATTTCAGCTATACTTTGAACAGTAGTTGGCTTATAATATAGTTTATTTGAGTTTATATGATTATTGTTTTTCAGAACCACCTGATGCTCCCAACATGCCAAGAATTGGAGAGGTCACCTCCAGCACAGCTGCCCTCAGCTGGCATGAGCCAAAGGACAATGGTAGCCCTATCTTGGGCTATTGGGTTGAGAGACGTGAAGTCAATAGCAAATATTGGATCAGAGTGAACCCCAATCTTCTTAGTGCACTGACAGTTAAGGTTGAGGGTCTTATGGAAGGCCTTGTTTACGTCTTTAGGGTCTGTGCCGAAAATCTTGCTGGCCCAGGAGAATTCAGTGTACCAACTGACCCTCAGACTGCAATGGATGCAATCTGTAAGTGTGGAAAAATGAAAACTTAACATTAAAAGTATGGCTGTCAATTGGTTTAAATATTTAATTGTAATTGGTTCAATAAAAAATTATGCAACACTGGGCTTTACTAAAAAAAAATTGCACATTCTTTGTCAACCTGCATTGAAACTCATGATTTATACTATCTGTAAATGTAATTAATTTTGCAGTGCCACCTGGTCCACCTGTACCAAAAATTGTTGATGTCACAAATACTACTATTGATATAAGTTGGGTACCTCCATTGTACAACGGTGGTGGAGAAATCCTTGGATATCATGTTGAGCGCTGTCTGGTTGGAGAGAAGGATTGGGTCCGCTGCACTGAGTTTAGATGCAAAGACCGCAAGTACACAGTGACTGGACTGACTGAAGGAGCTGATTATTACCTCCGTGTGTATGCTGTAAATGATGCAGGACATGGAGCCCCAGGCATGACTGAACCTGTTCAGGCCAAAGAACCTGAAGGTATGTTGAAAAACGTGTGGCACAAATGGAGGACCTGAAAATATTTTTCTTTTTCAAACAGTCAACCTAAATTAAGCTGTCACTCAAGATTATTTTACACCCATTTGGGCAATTCTAATCAAATATTTTTTTATTGATTTAACAGAGGCACCAGGGGTCGAGTTTGATTTCTCTGTAAGGAATGGAGTCATCATTAAAGCTGGAGAAACATTGCGTCTCCCTGCTGTTGTTACTGGGCGACCTGTACCAGAAGTTAAGTGGACAAAGGATGATGCAGAGCCAGACAAGGAACATGCAGTTATTGAGACCGAAGCAAAGAACAGCACTTTAAGTATCAAAAATGCTTTGAGAACTGACCATGGCATATACCAGATCACAGGTACCAACCCCAGTGGAACCAAGTCTGCCTCTGTTAAGGTGGATGTAATGGGTAAGTAAAATTTATAAAAAATAAAAAAAAAGTCTAAGAAAAATGGTTTGCATTTTAATTCTGAAATGTGGGATGTTTTCTTTCTTTTTTGGACAAAAGATGTTCCCGGACCAGTGGTTGATCTTAAGACAGTTCATGTGAGCAAGAAGATGATTTCACTCACCTGGTCAGATCCTCTGGATAATGGTGGAAGTGACATAATGGGCTATGTTGTTGAGAGAAAGGATGCCAAAATGCACATTTACAGACAACCCCTTGAAGTTGCCAGTTGCAAATGTGACATTGTTGGTCTTCTTGATGGAGAAGAATACATGTTTCGTGTAGTTGCAAGAAACAAGTATGGCCTTGGTGCTCCTGTTGACCTTGGACCTGTTTTAGCAGTGGATCCCAAAGGTAAATACAACAGAATATTAAGTGAATTTATATCTTGTATGTATGTATGTATGTATATATATATATATATATAATGTGTATATGTATGTGTATTTTTTGCATTGTTTTAATATTCATACAAAAGATAAAAAACTTTCTTGAAATTTTAGGAGTTCCATCTGCCCCAGAGAAATTGCACTATACGGAAAGGACCAAGAACACTATTACTTTGACTTGGGAACCTCCTCGTAGTGATGGCGGTTCTCCAATCAGAGGCTACTATATTGAAAAGATGAGACAAGACAGCAATGAATTTGATGTTGCCAACCGTCAGCTCTGCAAAGACCTCACCATCACTCTGGAAAATTTGACTGAGAACATGATGTATGACTTCAGAGTGAAAGCTGTCAATGAGGTTGGCGATGGAGAACCATCCAAATCAATCAGTGTCAATATTCAGGATGATGAACGTATGTATCTCTCCCAATTTTGAACACACGTAGTTGTAGTTTGCTATATAATTGCTTAACATTTTCACTGATATTTTACTCTATTTTAGATTCACCAACTGTTAAGTGGTTGAAATTCTTTAAGAGTGATGCCATTATTGTCAAGAAAGGAGCAGCTATTGAAATTCCTGCTGAAATTTTTGGCCTACCCTTGCCTACCTTTGAGTGGACAAAGGATGGAGTAGTTATTGACCAACCCACTGAGATGATGACATTGGAATCAGAAGAGATTAACAGACAAACTATCAACACCAAAATTGGCATTCCTGAAACTGTAAGAAAAGACACAGGCATATACATGCTAACTGCCACAAATACCCGTGGAGTAGGTCAACGCACAATCCGTGTGGATGTCTTGGGTAAGCCTTTAATTTTTATTCAGTATTTAATTTTACTTAAGCTTATTGATTTTCCACCGCATGGGAAGTAGTATTGGGTGTTACAAGTTACACAGTACTGTTTCCTCTAGTCTTTATTTTCAGCAGTTACAAGATTACCTTTATGATAATTGTTGGGATGTCTTAAATGTGGTGTTGTTTTCCTAGACCGCCCATTGCCACCAAGAAACGTTGTGGTGTCTGACATCAAAGCTGAGTCCTGCTACCTTACCTGGGATGCCCCAGAGGACAATGGTGGAAGTGATCTCACTAACTACATCATTGAGAAGAGAGATGCCAGCAAAAAGAAGTCTGACTGGGAACAGCTAACATGCTGCATTATGGACAGACGTTATGGGGTTAATACATTTTATTAATACGTATTACTATGAGAAAATTACTTCTATAATTAAACTGTGCTATGTGCTTATAAATGCACTAAATGATTTTGTTTTATCTCCTTCTGAAGGTGTACAAGTTGGAGGCCTATGGTACTTACCAGTTCCAAATCAAAGCTGAGAACAAATATGGGGTCAGCGATGGTTGTGAATCAGAAAAGGTTGTACTCAAAGATCCATTTGGTCTTCCCGGGCCACCCCAGAGGCCAAGGATTATTAAGCACACTTGCTCATCCATGGTGGTCACTTGGGAGCCTCCAAAAGACAATGGTGGCTCTACCATTCAAGGCTACTGGCTTGAAAAGAGAGAGAGAGGTGCTGTATACTGGAGTCGTGTTAACAGGGCTCCAGTAACAAAACCAGCAGTCAAGGGCCTGGAATACAATGTTCTGCACCTTATTGAGGGTGCCGAGTACCAGTTCCGTGTGATGGCTCAGAATGCAGCTGGCGTTGGACCTCCAAGTGAAGCAACAGAGTGTGTGTTTGCACTTGATCCAAGAAGTAAGTAATATTTCTTATGTTGCTATGTTTATGAATTCCGGTTCCTAATGAATAAAACTTTCCATTCTTAAATGTTACTTGTAGACCCACCAAGTCAACCACCAGCACCTGTAGTAACTGACAAATCCACAAGCAGTGTGACCCTTTCTTGGACCCCACCAGAAAAAGATGGAGGAAGTCCAATAAAGGGTTACATCGTTGAAGCTCAGGATGAAGGTTCACATGAGTGGAGAAGGATCAATACACCAGAGAAGCTGATCCTGAGCAATTCATACACTGTGTCAGGACTTAAAGAAAATAAGAAATGCAGGTTCAGGATTGTTGCTGTCAGTGCTGCTGGTGAATCTGAGCCAAGTCCCAGAACTGCTGATATCATTGTACAGGATATTCTGGGTAAGTCTTACTTTTGTGTACATGTGTTGCAGTAATATAAAATAATACATACATGTAGAAAGTTATATATGATTAAATATATGTGTTACTCGACATGTTCACAGAGGAACCTGTCATTACATTGGAGGTCACAGCTCATGAACTTCTGAATTGTCGCGCTGGAACAACCATTAAGATTCCAGCCACCATTTCCGGCAAACCTGTTCCAAATGTGACATGGGACTTTGATGGAACTGCTCCAACAGAGAAAAAGAATGAGCGTCACACTCTGCCAGAGGATTCAGAAGTAGGATTATTAATATTTTTTCAAAACGCTCAGTTTGTTTATTCCAAACAAACTAATACATTTTACATTTAAACTTTGCAGGTATCATCCAGTGACACAACATCAGTTGTGACAATCCCAGAATGTAAACTAAACCACTCGGGGCGATATATCATCACTGCCAACAACCAGGCTGGCACTAAAATAGTTAAAGTGCGCGTGAATGTACTTGGTAAGCATATTCAAAATTCCCTAAAATCATGATAACATCAAAACCCGATATAATAGTAGTATCATTAGAATACAGAAAGTCGAGAAGTATGTATTGTATATCACATAATGTGTCTCTTTTGTCTAGATTTGCCGGGAGCTCCAAAAGACATTAAAGTCAGTGACATAACACGTGGAACATGTAGACTAACATGGAAGCCTCCAGACTGTGATGGTGGTGACAGGATCAAAAGCTACTTCATTGAGAAAAAGACTGTTGAAGGAAAGGCTTGGACAAAGGTCAACCCAACTTGTGCAACGCAGTCCTTTGTTGTGCCAGACCTCATTGAAGGACAAGATTACTTGTTCCGTATAAGAGCTGAGAATCGCTTTGGTTTGGGGCCCCATACCACAACCATTCAGCGGACTAAAGCCAGGGATCCTATTCGTAAGTGTATTTTGTATATGATAAAAATGCTTAAATACAGTTTATTCTGACTATTCTAAACACTATATTATTGCAGATCCTCCGGATCCTCCCATAAGAGTCAAAATCGTTGATGTGTCAAAGGGCATTGTGACTCTGACTTGGAAAGCACCAAAAAATGATGGTGGTTCACCTGTGACTCACTACAATGTTGAGCGTCTGTGGTGGGATAGCAGTGGAAACCAGCAAGAGTCCTGGAGACAGTGCAACCGCCGTGATATTGATACCACCACATTTAAAGTCGAGGATCTCCACCAGGGTGCTGAATATGAATTCCGTGTTAAGGCTGTGAATGAGGCTGGAGCGAGTAGACCATCCTCTACAGCAGGACCTATCATTGTTATGGACCTGAACAGTATGTACAGAGCAACACACACAACGTAATTCAGTGAATTTAAGAGTTGCATGATGTACCAATTCACCTTTCTTCCTTTCACTTTTAGGGGCTCCTTCCATTGAGCTTCCAGAATTCATGGAGGTTGAACAGGGTGCAGATATTCATATTGTTGCCAAGATTAAGGGATGTCCATTCCCAACACTCACATGGCAGAAGGCTCCACCTCACAAGGGTGAAAACAAGGTTGATGTTGAGTATGATGAGCACATCAACAAGCTTGTGTCTGATGATAGCTGCACACTGCTGATCCAGCAGGGCAAACGCTCAGATACAAGCCTCTACACTCTCACTGCTAGCAACAGCCTCGGTACCGTTTCCAAGGAAATGAGGCTTAATGTTCTAGGTAAATTGCAACAACCATTTTTTATATGAAAACATATGTGTTGTTATTATAACTACCATTATTCTCTTATTTTAAACAGGACGTCCTGGGGCTCCATCTGCACCCATCAAATTTGAGGAAATTCATGCTGAACAGATAACACTGTCATGGCTGCCTCCTAAGGATGATGGTGGCTCCAAAATTACAAACTACACTATTGAGAGACGTGTTGCAAACAGGAAGACTTGGATACCTGTCACTAGTGAACCCAAAGAGAGAATATACACGGTTGAGAATCTAATGCCAGGCCATGAGTACATTTTCCGCATTAGGGCACAAAACAAATATGGTGTTGGTGATCCTCTTGATAGCGAACCTGAAGTAGCCAGAGATGTGTTCAGTAAGTATTCATTCACATGTTTAATGTTTATGTAATTAGAGACATGTTGTATGTTTAGATTACATTTATTTCACTTGATAACGTTGACAACATTTTATGTGTTTTTTTAAGTGCCACCTGGTCAATGTGAGAAGCCAACACTCTCTAGCATCACAATAGACTCTATGACTGTGAACTGGGAAGAGCCAGACACAGATGGAGGTACTCCAATCACAGGCTATTGGCTTGAGCGTAAAGAAACTACATCTAAACGCTGGAGCAGAGTAACTCGTGATCCAGTCAGGCCCATGCCACTTGGTGTGTCTCATCACGTAGTGGGACTCATTGAGGGGTCTCAGTATTTGTTCCGTGTGATTGCAATTAATGCAGCGGGATGTGGACCTCCAAGTGAGCCATCTGAACCAACATTTGCCAGAGATCCAATAGGTAGGAAAACAATACAGTTTGAGATTCAATCGCATATATATATTTTATTAATAGATCATCACAATATGACAAATCTGTTTTCTTGTAGCTCCTCCTTCTCCACCAACCCCAAAAGTCACAGACTGGACTAAGACTACAGCAGACTTGGAATGGATTCCGCCTTTGAAGGATGGAGGTTCAAAGATAATGGGCTACTATGTTGAATACAAAGAGGAGGGCACAGAAGCATGGGTTAAGGTTTGTTTAAGACCAGACTTTTTTTATTTCAGCAAAACATGTTCATATACTTTTTATACATTACAAAAAAATATCTTCCTTCTGTTCCAGGCGAAAGACAAGGAAGTTAGAGGAACTAAATTTGTGGTCACTGGACTGAAAGAGAATGCATTGTTCAAGTTTAGAGTTTTGGCTTTCAATGCTGCTGGATTGAGTGCACCAGGCGAAGTTGCTGATGCTATTGAAATGAAGGACCGGATAAGTAAGTCTCAGTGATTCAACATGTAATTCTCCCATTAAAGAGTTTTTTCTTTGCTCATGTGCAAAAATATCTAAAATCTAAATAAAGTTCATCTAAAGTTCTTCAAAAAAAAAAAAAAAAAATTCATATAATCTAAAAAAACACTGGGTGAACCCCTAGAGGTCGATGATCATGCCGGCGTATGGTAGCCCAGTTTGTGCTGAATACAGTGTAATTTAATATGTTTATAAGCAACTAAAAAAAGCACAAATGTCAGAGCATGTCAAAACTTCTAAAGGGCCACAAAACTGTGCTGACCTCTAGGGGTTAAAAAACAACTCAATTCCAGCCCAAGGCCTGGGTAAATATAGAACAGCAAATTTGGGTTGTTTATTTAACCCAGCATAATGGGTTGATTTTATTTATTAATTTTTACTATAATACTAGCATCTTTTTTTCTTCATTCATGAATTAGTAATTACAGATTAACTAAAGTCCTCTAAACTTTTGAATAATATTCCACACAACCTAGCTTCACTCATAGCTAAAAAACCCAACATGCTCAACTCAGTCTTTAAGTTGAAAAAAATAACCCAGATTTAGGGTGCTTTCACACTTGGTTCGATTACCTGGTCTGAACCCGAGTTCGATTGCTCCCCCCGGACTGTGTTCAGATTATATTATTTGGATCCGAACTGCGGTGCGTTTGCGTAATCAAAGCAGCAGCTGTTTACCCCGTTGCTTGGTAACAATGCCACAGAAGGCGGCAAATGCATACCGTTGCTCATTTCACTTGTATATTTCTGTTTTTGAACCATTGGTTTTGTTTCCAAAGCCTCAGTACATAAATGGCACTTGCGTCTATCTGCCGCAAATGTACTGCAAATGCTCTAAAGAACGCTGAAGGTGAGCAGAGATGAGATTTACAGCTCTCTGCTTGCAGTATGTCAGTCACGCTCGCCATGAAAATGAGTGAAGCACACACAAACACACATTTTTATCAAATCATACGTCATTAATACCGGTTCACTTTCACAATTTTAGAACGATTGCATTCATCTCCGCAGTGAACTGTACCGAGTTCACATGAACCATACCCCAGACCACCCTTTTTAAGCGGACCAAGGTGTGGTTCGCGGGTGCGCACCCGAGTTCGGAAGACAGCGTTCACATCATCCAAACGGACCGAACTCTGACGTCAATCGAAGCCGGGTGCGCACCAAAAGTGCTAGTGTGAAAGCACCCTTAGAGTATATGCAGTATGAATTTAATGAACATTTCTGTCATTTCAGTTTTGCCAGTCCTTGAGCTGGACATTTCAGTAAAGGAGAAGATGGTTATTCATGCTGGAGGTGTTATTCGTATCCTGGCTTACGTGTCAGGCCAACCTCCGCCTGTGATAACATGGAGCAGAGATGAGTACCCAGTCCCACCAGAAGCTGTTATTGAAACCACTTCAATCAGCTGCTCAATGGTAATTAAAGACTGCACAAGGGCGCAACGAGGTGTTTACACAATAACAGCCAAAAATGATGGAGGAGAGGTGAAGAGGTCTGTTATTGTTGATGTACTTGGTAAGTGAGAATTATCAGGGACAAATAGTCTATACCTTATAGTATATTACAATGAAATTACATTTTCTTATCTTATTTTGCTTCTTCAGATGTCCCTGGTCCGGTGGGGGTACCATTCTCAGCAGAAAACCTTACAAGTGAATCATGCAAGCTGAACTGGTTTTTCCCTGAAGATGATGGTGGATCTGCCATTTCCAACTACATAATTGAGAAACGTGAAGCAGAGCGCAAGGCTTGGACATCTTGCTCCTACACAGCTGGCAGACAAAGTGCTGTAGTAAATAATCTGGTGCTAAAAAAGTCATATTTCTTTAGAGTTGCAGCTGAAAATGCAATTGGAGTAGGACCTTTCTGCCAAACATCATGCGAAATTGTGATTAAAGATCGTATCAGTAAGTATTTTTCTTTATTTTTTGCCTGGATTTAAAATAGCTTTGAAATATAACTATTGACCAAGTAATGCAGCTGGAAAATAGTATTCAGCATGGATGATGTTGCTAATCATTATTTGGCCTCATTTTACAAGATGTTCCAGACCGTCCAGAAGAACTTGAGGTGACTGCCATCACTAAAGACTATATCAGTGTGACTTGGAAGCCACCTAAGTACGATGGAGGATCTGAGGTGATATCCTACATTATTGAGGCTCGCATGATTGGCAAAGACAAGTTTGTCAGACTGACCAAAGAGAAACTGATGGATAGGAGATATACTTATGATGGTCTCCGGGAAGGCGACACCTATGAATTCCGTGTCAGTGCAGTGAATGAAGTTGGTCCGGGCAAACCATCCTTCTCCACTAAGCCAATCACATGTAAAGACGAACTTGGTGAGTGAAGTGTTTTTGTTTTTCAAGTGTTCTTCGTTATGTGCACCACTATTTTTATTATAAATATTATATATTATATATATTAACTATATATATATTTTTTATTTTTATTTTTTATCATTATTTTAGAACCCCCAACAATTGAGCTTGACTTCCGTGATAAGGTTGTTGTGCGTGTTGGTGAAAGCTGTGCACTCCAGGGGCGTTACACTGGAAAACCAGCCCCATCTGTCACCTGGTCAAGGGATGACAATGAACTGAAAGCAGACAACCATATCAAGTTCAAAAATACTCTTACCACAATGTGTCTGGGTATTATGAAAGCTCAGCGTGGGCACAGTGGCAAATACTGTGTGACAGTTGAAAACTGTACTGGTGCTCGTAAAGGCATTTGTAATGTCACAGTTGCAGGTAAGCCTCATGAAACAAGAGAAAAACTTAGTAAACTATAAAATAATATGCTGAATAAAAATACATATTTTGGGCTTATAACTAACAAGCAATCTATCTAAGAATATTCTGTGCATTTTTTTAGATCGACCATTGCCTCCAGAGGGCCCAGTTGTCTTTGAGGAAGTTCACAGAGATCACATGGTTATTTCTTGGAAGCCCCCTCTTGATGATGGTGGATGTGAAATTTCTAACTACATCATTGAGAAGAGAGATGTAAACAGAGACATGTGGACAACTGTAACATCTGCCTCCACAAAAACCCACTGCAAAGTACCTAAGCTTGTAGAGGGTCGTGAATACATCATGAGAATTAGTGCTGAGAACATGTACGGCATAAGTGATCCACTGGAGTCAGAAGAGATGAAAGCTAAAGATCTATTCAGTATGTAAAAACAAAAATCAATTAAAGCTGTAAAAAAATGTTTTGTTCCTAATATCTTGCACATAATTACAGGGGTACCTGAGGCACCTGAGCAACCGACTGTAAAAGACGTCTTTCATGATTCAGCACTGGTGATTTGGAACCGTCCTCGTGATGGTGGAAAGCCCATCACAAACTATATCTTGGAGAGAAAGGAGCCCTCAGCTAAGAGATGGTCTCGTGCAACCAGAGATCCAATTTACCCTGCTACACAGTATAGAGTACAAGACCTTGTTGAAGGCTGTGAATATGAATTCCGTGTAATGGCAGAGAATGAAATTGGCACTGGAGATCCTAGCCCTCCAAGTAAACCTATTCTTGCTAAGGATCCCATTGGTAAGTCTTAGTGTTTTGATGGTTTCCTTCTCTTAATGCTTATCTTTTGATCATTCTTTATTCACTTATTCAATTTATTCTTTAATAGTTCTGCCAAGCCCACCTGTTTTGCCTGAAGCTGTTGACAAGACTAAAGATTCTGTGAGTCTATCATGGCGAGTTCCTCGTCATGATGGTAAAGGCAAAATTTTTGGTTACTTGATTGAGTATCAGAAGCCTGGTGCAGTCGAATGGATCCAGGCAAATGAAACTCCCGAATCATGCCCGGACACCAAGTTTGTTGTGACAAAACTACCAGAAGGCGGAGAGTTCCAATTCAGAATTATGGCTGTGAATGCAGCTGGAAAATCTGAACCTGCATATGTCAAGGAACCAGTGAAAGTTCATGACAGACTTGGTAATTTATTTATTTTTGTTTACATAATCAGAAAATGCACAAGAGTAGTATTGAAATGTTGGTGTTGTTTTATAATACTACTCTCCTCCTATAACTGGAAGTATGTTTTTCACAAACTGGAAAGTAATCATTAAAGAATGTATTAATTCTTTTTTTTTTATCTCAATTCTCATGCAGAGGAGCCAGAGTTGCTGTTACATGGCAATATGGCTCGTGATCACCTTGCCATGGTTGGGACAGACATCACACTCAGTGCCACAATTAAGGGCATGCCAATACCCACTGTCTCTTGGAAAAAGAATGATGGTGAAGTTCCCGCTCATTGCCTTATAGAGGTCACAGCAAGCGGAAGCAAGCTTCACATTAAGAAGTGTACCCGTGCTGACAGTGGCAATTATACTATCACTATTCAGAATGCAGCTGGATCAAAATCTGCTACCTGCACGGTTCTTACTCTTGGTATGAATGTTTTAAGAACAACTCTCAACGATAGATAGATATATACATAGATTGGATGGATTTATGGATGGATACTTTATTACATTGTGTAATGAATTTCACTGTAATTCTTTTACATAGTATGTATAATTAAATAGATACTTCTAGTAGCACCACAATGACTCCTTTTCTTTTTGATGTAGATAAACCTCGACCTCCAAGGAATCTTGCCATCTCTGAAATCACAAGTGAGTCAGCTTACCTGACATGGCAAAAGCCAGAAGATGATGGTGGTGCTGTAATCTCCCACTATATTGTGCAAAAGAAAGATGTTGCAGCTGAGAACTGGGTTCCAGTGTGTGCTGCATCTAAGAAGTTGAGCCTCATGGCTCAATATTTGATGGAAGGAATTCAGTATCTCTTTAGAGTTGCAGCTGAGAATCAGTTTGGCAGGAGTGCATTTGTTGAAACCACCAAGCCCATCAAGGCAGTTGATCCTCTTTGTAAGTATTAAATATAATATAATATTTTAAATGCTTGACTTTCTATACCAGTTTGTTAAATTAATTTGTATATTTTTACTTATAGATCCCCCTGGTCCACCCAAGAATCTGCATCATGTGGATGCAGACAAAACTGAAGTATGGCTTCAGTGGGAGTGGCCTGAGCGCACAGGTGGAAGTGAGATCACTGGATTCATTGTTGAGCATCAAGAAGAAGGTTCCACAGACTGGGTGACCTTCAAGACTGTCAGCAATCCTCAATGTCATGTAACTGGACTTGTGGAGGGCAAAACCTACAGATTCCGTGTAAAATCACAAAATGCAATTGGCATTAGTCGACCAGACACCACTGTGCCAATTACTTGCCAGGAAAAAACCTGTAAGACTTATACAATATTATCATTTTTTTTTTACAGAAAAATGCCAAAACAACATAATATTAAATTGTATTATGCTAATATTCTTTTTCAGTGGCTCCAACTATTGAAGTTGATGTGAAGCTTATTGAGGGTCTTGTTGTTAAGGCTGGAAGTACAATTGTCCTCCCAGCAGTCATGCATGGAATCCCAACTCCAACAGCCAAGTGGCAAATTGAAGGAAATGAGCTTAAAACTGAGGGCAAATTTAAGATAGTTACTGAAGGAAATTCAACTGTCTTGACTATTAGTGAATGTGTCAGAAATGACAGCGGAGAGTTTATACTTACTGTGGCAAATCCTGCTGGAAGCAAGTCTGTTGCTCTACATGTCACAGTCCTTGAGGTTCCATCTGCTCCAGTTGGTCCTGTAAATATCCTTGAGGTTACCCCTGATCATATGATAATCCAGTGGCGACCACCAAAAGATGATGGTGGTACACCTTTGATGAACTATGTTGTAGAGAAGAAGGATGTCAAGAAGCCTTGGGAGCCATGGTCAGTTGTGAGTTCTGGAAGTACCAGCACAAAGGCCAAAGTCCCACGTTTGGAAAAGGGACGTGAATATATTGTGCGTGTACGTGCTGAGAACAAAATTGGCATTGGAGCTGCTCTTGAAAGTCCTCCCACTATTGCCAAGCATATGTTTGATCCCCCAGGCCCTCCTGGTCGACCAACATGTTCTGATATAACAGAAAATGCCGTAACAGTGTCATGGACTGAACCAGAAACAGATGGTGGAAGCCCTGTAAGTGGCTACATTGTTGAGCGCAGGGAGATGACCGGCAAATGGATTCGTGTCAATAAAACACCAGTCTTGGATGTAAGATACAGGGTGTGTGGTCTGTTTGTGGGCAACAGCTATGAATTTAGAATCTTTGCTGAAAATGTTGCTGGTGTAAGTGAGCCTTCATATCCATCAGACCCTGTGAAAGCTAAACGTCCAATTAGTCCTCCAGGGCCTCCAAGTAACATTAAGCTGAAGGACTGGAGCAAGTCATATGCAGATGTGGTATGGACCAAACCTTCCAGAGATGGTGGCAGCCCCATCCTAGGCTATGTTGTTGAATGCCAGAAATCAGGTTCTGCACAGTGGGACAGAATACATAAGGATCTAATTAAGTTTTGTGCATTTAGAGTACCTGGACTTAGTGAAGGCACAGAGTACAGATTCCGTATTAGAGCCTCAAACAAAGTTGGAGATGGTGAGCCAAGAGAACTCACAGAAACTGTGCTTGCCAAGGACATTCTTGTTCCCCCTGATGTAACTGTTGATGTTGCTTGCCGTGACCTTCTAACAGTTAGAGCAGGGCAAATCATCAACCTTGTGACCCGTGTAAAGGGCAGACCTGATCCAGAAATCACTTGGACTAAAGATGCAAGAGCTTTAGGCAGAGATAAACGTACTGAGATGAACAATAACTTCCCTCTTGTTGAGCTGGTAATTCAGGAAGCTGTTAGAGCTGATTATGGAAAATATGCAATTCAAGCAAAGAACAGCAGTGGTCAAGCACATGCTACAATTATTGTTAATGTACTTGATATTCCTGGAGCCTGTCAGAATTTGAAGGTTGCTTATGTGACTAAAGAGTCATGTATGGTGTCTTGGGAAAATCCAGAGGATAACGGTGGCACTGAAATTACTAATTATATAATTGAGTGCCGACAACCAAGTCAAAGGGGATGGACAGTTGTTACATCTGACTGCACCAAACGACTTGTCAAAGCTCCACTTGTTGAGAATTGTGAATATTTCTTCCGTGTAAGTGCAGAGAATAAAATTGGTGCTGGTCCACCAACAGAAACAAAAGCACCAGTCCTTGCTGTTGACCCAGTTGAGAAACCTGGTGAGCCAGAGAATTTCCAAATCACTGAAATTGGCAAGACATTTGTCTTCCTCAAATGGAAGAAACCAGAATATGATGGTGGTAGTCGTAACCTTGCTTACCATATTGAAAAGAAGCCTAAAGAAGCAGATGAATGGGAAAGATTACACAAAGGTGCAATAAAGGAAACCTATTTCATGGCTGACAGATGTATTGAGAACCAAATTTATCAATTTAGAGTTCAAACAAAGAACGAGGGAGGAGAGAGTAACTGGGTGACAACAGCTGAAGTTCTTGTAAAGGAGGAACTTGTACAGCCAGAGCTCAAAATCAAACTGATAGGAGTTCTTGTTGTTAAAGCTGGAGATGCAGTTCCAATTGAGGCAGAGGTTACAGGCAAACCTCAGCCCGATATAAAATGGTCTAAAGAAGGTGTCACTGGAGATATCACCAAAAGCCCAAGAGTGCAAGTTGAAACTGGCACTAACTTCACTAAATTCCTGCTCACAAGTTCAAGACGTGGAGATACTGGACAATACATAATTACTGGAACAAATGCTGCTGGAACCTGTAGTGCTGAGGCCAAGGTGAATGTTCTTGATAGACCAGGTCCAATTAGAGATCTGAAAGTGTCAGACATTTCTGTGGACAGATGCAAGCTTACATGGGAAGTACCAGAAGATGATGGTGGTTGTGAGATCTATAACTACATCATAGAAAAATGTGAGACAAAGAGAGGAGTATGGTCAATTCATTCAGCAGCTGTGATTACCAATTCAGCTAAAGTTACTCGCCTTATCGAAGGGAATGAATACATATTCCGAGTGAGAGCGGAGAACAAAATGGGTGCTGGCCCTGCTGTTGAAACTGAGTCTATTGTTGCAAGGACCCAGTTTAACAGACCAGGTGCACCAGATGCTCCAGAAGTGACTAAAATTACAAAAGAAGAAATGGTTGTTACGTGGTGCTCTCCTGACAATGATGGCGGAAAACCTATCACTGGTTATATTCTTGAGAAAAAAGAAGAGCATGCCATTCGGTGGGGCCCTGTTGTTAAGTCCCCAATTGCAGGGACACAGATGACTGTTACAGGTTTACTGCCTAATCATGAATACCAGTTCCGTGTTAAGGCCGAAAATGAAATTGGGGTTGGTGATGCAAGCAAGCCATCCAGATCATTCACTGCAAGAGATCCAGTTGGTATGTCCAGTTACAATATTTTGTAAAATGTTTGTTTTTGTCTTTACAACCACGTTTATTATTGGTTTTCTATTTGCAGAGCCTCCTGGTCCCGTTAGTAACTTAAAGGTGTCTGACAGCTCAAAGACATCAGTCACTCTTGCATGGACAAAGCCTACATATGACGGAGGTGCTCCTCTTATTGGATATGTAGTTGAGCTCAGAGTCAAGGGCACAGGCAAGAAGGGGGATGAAGGCTGGAAAAGGTGCAATGTTGCTGCCCAGTTGATCGGAACAGTATTCACAGTCTCAAGCCTGGATGAGAAGCTTGAATATGAATTCCGTGTTTCTGCCCAAAATCAGGTTGGCTTGAGTCAGCCAACAAATCTCGAAGGAGCTGTGACACCAAGAGAAGTCCTGGGTGAGTTTCACTTTTCTATAACCTTTTCAGCAACACTCATTTCTATGTCCTAGTTTCTTGTGTTTTTATCCTTCTTCTTTTTTTTTTTTTCTCGAATCTTCAGAGGCCCCCGAGATTGATTTGGATGCAGAACTCAAGAAAGGGTTGACAGTTAGGGCTGGATGCCCAATAAGATTAGTTGCAACAATCAGAGGCAGACCTGCTCCCAAGGTCTTATGGAGGAGAATGGGAAAAGATAATGTTGTTCAGAAGGGCCATGTTGATCTCATTGACACTATGACATTCCTTGTTATATCTGAAAGTACTCGTGATGATTCAGGCAAATATTCATTGACTGTATCCAGTCCAGCTGGAGAGAAGGCAGTGTTTGTGAATGTCAAAGTACTTGGTAAGTAAAAAACAAGCTCTCATTTATTCTGTTTCAGTCACGTGACTTCAAATTATTTTTAAATATGGGGGATGTGGAAAAAAAATAATAATTCACACGGCTGAAACAAATATATTTTACTGTATTCATCTATGAAAATACTTAACTTTTGATTCATATATATATATATATATATATATATAATTATTGTGTTTTTTTTTTTTGCATTTTAAAAACAGATACACCTGGACCTGTTGTTAGTCTTGAGGTTACTGACATCACAATGTCCTCTTGCAACCTCACATGGTCTCCACCTGAAATTGATGGTGGCAGTAACATCACTCATTACATAGTTGAAAAACGAGAAATTGATCGCAAGACTTGGGCAACAGTGAAAGCTAATGTTGAAAACACCACATTTAAAGTAAGCAATCTCGTCCCAGGAACAGAGTATTACTTCCGGGTCATAGCTGTAAACGAGTATGGTCCCGGAGTCCCAAAAGTTGCACCAAAATCCTACCTGGCCTCTGATCCTATCAGTAAGTGCATTCTTAGCCTGAACTATTTTAAAGGCTTTGTTGAAACAGTATTACTGTAACAATTGTGTCTTCTCCCTTAAGGCAAGCCTGACCCACCACAAAAGGTTGATATTCTTGAGATTACTAAGAACAGTGCAACTGTGGGATGGGTAAAACCACTGCGGGATGGTGGAGCTAAAATTGATGGCTACATTATTGACTATCTTGAGCTTCCGATGCCTAAACCTCCCAAGAAACCAGTAGAGAGTGAAGCTGAGGCTGAGCCTGGAGTAGAGCCTGTGGCTCCTCCTCCACCTGAACCTGTGGTTGAGGATGAGGAGGAGAAGGAAAAGGAAAAGGAGGAGAAGAAGGAGGAATGGACACCATACACAGTCGTAAAAGATTTGAGCATCTCTGTTGCTGGACTAAAGGAAGGAAGAAAATATCGTTTTAGAGTTGCAGCAAGAAATGCCATGGGATCTAGTCTTCCCACAGAGACAAGAGAAGCTTATGAGATCAAGGAGCAGATGTGTAAGTTATTGAATTAACGTGTTACTCATTCATTTGAATTAATAGACTTCAACTAAAAAAACTTGTGATTTTTCCCAGTTGAGCCCAAAATCATCATGCCTGAGCTTGTCACTGCAAAGGCAGGAGCAAAACTGAGGGTTGAGGCTCTTGTATCTGGAAAGCCAGCACCAGTTTGCCAATGGAAACGGGGAGAAAATAATGTAGTCCCATCAAGCCGTCTTGCTGTTCACAAATCTCAGAACATGTGTGTGCTCATCATTAAGGATGTTTCAAGACAAGACAGTGCTGAATACAGCCTTGTTGCTGAGAACAGCACTGGAAAAGTTGACCAGACTTTGAAAATCATCATCAGAGGTTAGAACTTGCCATCATCAACACCACCTTCAATAATAATGGGCTATGTGAACATGATGTAAATTTTTCTACAAACATTCTTTTGTGTCAGATATTCCTGGTCCACCTGAGCCACCATTTGAGATCAGTGACATCGATTCTGATGCCTGCACACTCTCTTGGAACAAACCTATTGAAGATGGTGGTAGCAATATCACTAATTATGTAGTTGAGAAGTGTGATGTAAGCAGAGGTGACTGGGTTACTGCTCTTTCCAGCTGTGGCAAAGCTGGCTGCAGAATCGGAAAGCTTATTCCTGGAAAGGAATATGTGTTCCGTGTTCGTGCTGAGAACAGATTTGGTATTTCAGACCCCCTTTCATCTGAAAGGATGGTTGCTAAATTCCCATTTGGTAAGTTGAAATGCAAGCATCAGCAGTGTCTGTCAACAGGCAACTGATGACAAAAATGGTGAGACCTATTTGTCAGTGTCTTAACAATTTCATTTTCTTTTAGATGTTCCTGGTGAACCTTTGAACTGCCGCATCAACAAAGTGAACAAGGACTGCATGTTTGTGGCTTGGGATACGCCTGAGTCTGATGGTGGCAGTCCAGTTACTGGATACTACATTGAACGCAAAGAGAGGAACAGTCTCCTTTGGGTGAAGGCTAATGATTCTGTTGTTCGCACAACAGAATATCCCTGTGCTGGACTAATTGAGGGTCTGGAATACACTTTCAGAGTGTCTGCTATAAACCGAGCTGGACAGGGTAAACCAAGCAAGAAAACTGAGTTCATCACAGCAAGAACACCTGTTGGTATGTACATGTAAAATAAATGTTTAGGTATAAATGTTTGCATATTAGATATTTATGTTCTATATTTTTCTGTTGTTTTGTTTTTAAATTCTAGATGCTCCTGGAAAACCAGAGGTTCTTGATGTGACTAAGAACACAGTTACACTGGTTTGGACTAAACCAAAGAATGATGGTGGAAGCAAGATAATTGGATACTATGTTGAGGCTTTGAGGCTTCCAGGAGAAACTTGGGTGCGTTGCAACACAAGTAGTCAAAATGTGCCTCGTGAGGAGTACACCGCCACTGGGTTAGAAGAGGGTGCTAAGTACCAGTTTAGGGTAATTGCCAAGACCGCAGTTAATATTAGCCGACCATCTGAAATTACTGACCCCATTCTGGTGTCTGCAGAAAATGGTAAGTAGTTTTATGTTTTTTTTTTAATCACTTTTTAAATGTTTTCTAAATGGCAATTGCTCTTATTAAATTTTCTGTCCTGTTTGATTGTTTATAGTACCTCCAAGAATAGAGCTTTCAATACAGATGAAAAAGATGTTGCCAGTAAAGGCTGGGTCAGATGTTTGCCTTGAAGCTGAAGTTTTTGGCAAACCAATGCCCAAGGTTACATGGAGCAAAAATGGAGAATTGTTAAAAGCTGACAAAGAATTCAAGATGTCTCAAAAGAGACATCTCTTTTCTCTGAGCCTTGATGCAGTTACTAAACTTCATACTGGGAATTATGGAATTCTTGCAGCAAATGCAAGTGGTTCTACAACTGCAGAAATGCAACTCAAAGTTTTAGGTGAATGAAATTATAATGTTATTGTTCAGCCTAAACACTACTAAGTGAATTGGATATATAGCATATTTGTGTCAACTTTTTGCAAAATAATAATCATGCATTCCCCTGAAACAGATACACCTGGACCACCAGCCTCTATCAAGTTTGATGAAATACTTTCAGATCGGATTAAGTTGAGCTGGGAGGCTCCACTTGCTGATGGTGGTTCTCCAATTACAAATTATGTTGTTGATAAACGTGAGACAAGCAGGGCTAACTGGGCCCAGTTTTCTGCTAAAATCAGTGGTGATACAACAGAATGTTCAGTGGAGAGACTAATTGAGGGGCACGAGTACCAGTTCCGTGTTCGTGCTGAGAACCGCTATGGTACTGGTGATGCCATCGTATCAGACCCTGTTGTGGCAAGGAATCCCTTCAGTAAGACCTTACTATTGGTTTATGTATTTTATTGCTTGGATATATCATTTCTATGTTGTAATGTATTTGTCATTTACAGCTGTTCCTGGAGCATGTGACCCACCAGTACTTACAAACATCACAAAGGAGCATATGACTGTAAGCTGGAAGGAACCATCTGATGATGGAAAATCCCCTATCCTTGGATACTTAGTTGAGAAACGTGAGACCAAGGAAGTGAACTGGACCAAACTGAACAGAAAACCTTTGCTGGAGAGAACACTTGAGGTTGGAGGTCTCTCTGAGGGAGCTCAGTATGAGTTTAGAGTCATTGCTGTTAATAAAGCTGGCCTTGGCAAGCCCAGTGAACCATCTAATGCTGCCTCTGCTCTTGATCCTTTGTGTGAGTATCAAAATCCATTCACATCTTGTATATCAACAAATATGTGAGAGCATTTATCAGTACCTCTTACTTCTTTACAGATCCTCCAGGCCCACCCATTTCTCCCAAAGTCACAGATACCACCAGCAGCACAATTAGACTAACTTGGACTAAGCCTGCAAATGATGGTGGAAGTGAAATTTTGGGATACCTTGTTGAATGCAAGAGAACTAATACATCAGACTGGATAAGATGCAATGTACCAAAGAACCTTCAGGATACAAATTATGTTGTGACTGGACTCTTGGAGAAATCAGAGTACCAACTTCGTGTTACTGCTGTAAATAAAGTTGGATTCAGCCAGCCTTGTGAAGTTCCTGAGAAACACGTTGCCAAGGATGTTTTTGGTACTAACTTTAAAATCATTTATTTTATACTTTAATTCTAATATATTTTATGAAAATACAATATTAAAATATGTATTTCTTCTATGTTATTCCAGTTGCTCCTGAGGCTGAGCTTGACGCAGAGCTGAAGGACATTTTGGTGCTAATGGCTGGCAGTAAAATGAAACTTCATGCCACAATTAAGGGTCGACCAACCCCCAGGGTCACCTGGGCCAAGATGAACACCAACATTAAGGACAGACAAGGAATCATAATCAAGACGACAGACACTGATACGCTGGTTTGTGTTGAGAAAGTGAACAAATATGATGCCGGGAAATACATTCTGAATCTTGACAGTGTAAGCGGAATGAAGATGTACACAGTTATTGTCAAGGTCCTTGGTGAGTTCTGTGATTTATTAAGAGTTTTATTTTTATTTAGATATATAGTTTACTTTAAGATTTTATTTAACTAAAGCATATATAACTCTTATAACATTAAACAGATACCCCTGGACCTCCACTTAATCTGATGATAAAAGAGACATCAAAGGACAGTGCCTCCATCCTTTGGGATGCACCTCTAATTGATGGTGGAAGTGAGATTACAGGTTACATTGTTGACAAAAGAGATGCAGAAAGGAAAGCATGGTCAAATGTTTCGAACACTTGTACTAAAACATCTTTCAAGATTGATGGTTTAGAGGCTGGTAGATCTTATTGCTTGAGGGTTCTGGCTCAAAATAAATATGGCATCGGTGAACCATGTGAAACTGTGGATGCTGTTAGAGCTTCTGGTAAGGAAAGATCATTTTTGATCAAGTAATCCTCAATTGCAGAAACCAATCATTTCAATATATATTTTATAATAGTTCTGCTGATATCTATTATTAAATAAACATAACAATATCTTCCAGAACAACCTGGACCAGTTATGGACTTCAAGACCTTACTGGTAACCAAGGACTCTTGTACTCTTTCCTGGAAAAAGCCAATCAGTGATGGTGGAAGTCGCATCATTGCATATGTGCTTGAGGTCCTTAATGGCGAAGACAAATGGAAGGAACTTCTTCGATCAAAGAACATGCAATATAGTGCAAAAGATCTTGTTGAAGGAAGGGAATACAAATACAGAGTATTTGCAAATAATGATTCTGGTGATGGTCCTGTGAAAGAACTCGCTGTGATCGCAAAAGATGTCAATGGTGAGATTTTAATTTTGTATTTGTATAAAAATGCCCTTGAGCTCTTTCTTATTATATTGTGTTTCAAATCTGTTCTTTATCTATTATTTTTCTTTACTATTATAGTTTATCCAAGCTGTGACTTGCGTGAATTGCCTAACTTGAACTACATTGCAAAAGAAGGAAGCAATGTTCGTCTTAAGATTCCTATTAGTGGAAAACCTGTCCCTGTTGTCACATGGAAGAAGGGAGAGGATGAAAATCTCACAGACACTGGAAGAGTGTGTGTAGAATCAACAGCTGTAAACACAACTCTATTGATACGTGACTGCCAAAGGACAGATGCCTCAAAATACACCATCACTCTTCGCAACACTGCTGGGACAAAAGAGTCCACAATTTTTGTCAGAGTTGTTGGCAAGCCAGGAATTCCAACTGCACCAATAAAGTTCAAGGAAGTGACTGCAGATGGTGCAACCTTAAAATGGGGTGCTCCTAAAGACGATGGTGGATCAGAAATTACCAACTACATTCTTGAGAAACGTGATTCCATTACTAACATGTGGGTTACTGTGTCTTCATCTTTGGACACAAACACTTTCAGAGTGACTGGTCTCCATGAGGGAACTGAATACATCTTTAGAGTGAGTGCAGAAAACAAATATGGAATTGGTGAGGGCCTCAAATCAGAGCCTATGGTTGCCAAGCATCCATTCAGTGAGTGGACATTAAATTTATTGTCAATATATACTATACTATATACCTTTTTATACAAAGTGTAAAAATCTCACTCTCTTACTCATGATTTTTTCCTCAGATGTACCAGATTCACCTCCTCCCCCACAAGTCATGAGTATGCGTCATGATTCAGCAACTCTTACATGGTTAGATCCAAGGAAAACTGGAGGATCACCAATCACAGGTACAGAAATAATTAACTGAATATAAGACAATAGTCATCCTTTTTCATTGAAATATAGCTAGGAGTAAAACAATACTAGAACAATTGGATAAATAAACAGTA
Organism: Rhinogobio ventralis; assembly: GCA_039654625.1. NCBI lineage: Eukaryota > Metazoa > Chordata > Actinopteri > Cypriniformes > Gobionidae > Rhinogobio > Rhinogobio ventralis. The sequence continues at coordinate 9,454,843 of CM077197.1, forward strand.
CGTTTTGCTTACAGGCTACCATGTTGAATTCAAGGAAAGAAACAGCATGTTATGGAAAAGGGCAAACCCAACTCCTTTGAAGATGAGAGATTTCAAAGTGACTGGCTTAACAGAGGGTCTAGAGTATGAGTTCAGAGTTATGGCTATTAATTTGGCTGGTGTTGGAAGACCAAGTCCTGCCACTGAGCCAATGGTTGCCTTGGATGCGATTGGTAAGTAAATCTTATGTTAAAGGCTCGAGTCTTTAGACTCCAATTTGTGTATGGTTGATTTAATCATTTATTTGAACATATTTTATTATAGATGCACCTGGGAAACCAGATGTGATTAGCATCACTAGAAGCACTGTAACACTTCAATGGACTGAACCTCAGTATGATGGTGGACACAAGCTAACAGGCTATATTGTTGAGAGACGTGATCTCCCAGCCAAGGTCTGGGTGAAGGCCAATGCAGTAAATGTTGTCGACTGTGCATATACTGTAGCAGACTTGCAAGAGGGTTGCAAATATGAATTTAGAATCAGAGCAAAGAATTCTGCTGGAGCAATAAGTCCACCCTCTGAACAAACTGATACCCTTATGTGCACGGATGAATATGGTAAGACTCAATTGCTCTTTCTAGTGCATGCATTGTTAGTAAATTATGTTTCATATCATCCGACCTGGGAAATAATTATGCTGATTAGTTTATGTACTGATTATTTTGCAGCGGCACCAACCATTATAATCGATCCAACAGTCAAGGAGGGGCTTACTGTCAAAGCTGGAGATACAATTGTGATTACTGCAACAAGCATTCTCGGCAAACCCCAACCAACCTCTGTGTGGTCAAAGGGTGGAAAGTATTTCAAGCCTTCAGATGTGTGTCAGATAGAAACTACTCCTTCTTCTTCTACTCTTTATATCAAGTATGCCAGTAGAAAGGATTCAGGAGAGTACACAATTACAGCAAGTAACCCATTTGGTGTCAAAGAGGAAAATGTGAAAGTAACAATTTTAGATGTTCCTGGTCCACCAGGGCCAGTTGAAGCTAGTGGAATTTCCTCTGAAAAGGTCACTTTGACATGGACACCACCTCATGAAGATGGAGGATCTCCAATCAAATATTACACATTGGAGAAAAGAGAAACAAGCCGTCTCCTTTGGACCATTCTTGCTGAAAAGGTTATCGACTGCCACTTTGTTGCCAATAAACTTATTCAGGGAAATGAGTATATCTTCCGGGTTTCTGCTGTCAATAATTCTGGAGCTGGTGATGTTTCTCATTCTGAACCAGTGAAAATGGTGGATACCTATGGTATGTTTATTGTTAAAAAACTATTTCTCTCATATATTATTTCCATACTGCTCCTTTGTGTGTGATGCTGCACAGCTTCATATGCAATAAGATTCTCAAAAGACACATTACTTATTTCAGGTCCGCCAGGCCCGCCAGCCAAACCAGAAGTTGAAAATGTTTGTGGAAATTCTGTTACAATTGCTTGGAAAAGACCAGCTGATGATGGAGGAAGTGATATAACAGGCTACATGGTTGAGAGGAAAGAAAAGAAGGGTATGAGATGGACACGAGCATCAAAGAAAATGATTGCTGACCTCCACTTTGAAGTGAAAGGGCTAAAAGAGGGAGTTGAATATGAATTTAGAGTAACTGCTGAGAATAAGGCTGGTTTTGGTGAGCCAAGTGAACCTTCATTGTCTGTGAGGACAAAGCTTGTTGCAGGTAAGTGATTACTTATTGTTTTGATTTTTGATATGATAGCAAATATGTTCCTAACATGCGTTATATTACTTTCCAGATGTACCCGGTCCTCCAGTCAACCCAAGAGTCACCGACACAACAAAAACAACAGCTGAATTGCACTGGGGCAAACCACTTAGTGATGGTGGCATCGAAGTCACAGGATACCTTGTTGAACACAAAAAGGAGGGAGAAGAAGAATGGGTCAAAGATACAACTACGCCTTTGAGAATAACTGAGTTTGTTGTCCCCAATTTGCAAGCAGGAGTAAAGTATCATTTCAGAATTAGTGCAATGAATGCAATGGGTGTCAGTGAACCAGCACAAACAGAGGATCTTGTTGAAATTGTAGAACGTGAAGAAATCCCTGATTTAGAACTGGATGTAGAACTCAGAAGAACATTAGTTGTTAGGGCAGGTGCCTCTATTCGTATATTTGTTCCTATTAAAGGACGTCCAACCCCTGCAGTGACTTGGACAAAAGAAGACTCACCATTGAAAACTCGTGCAATCATCGACAATACTGAATCATACACCCTGCTGGTCATTCCTGACTGTAATAGACGTGATGCAGGAAAATATGATTTAACATTAGAGAATTCTGCTGGAAAGAAGACCGCTTCTGTGGTTGTAAGGGTTCTGGACACCCCTGGGCCTCCACTCAATCTGAAACCCAAAGCAATTGACAAAGAGAGTGTCACATTGGAATGGGAAATGCCTCTTATTGATGGAGGTGCCAAGATCACCAATTACATCATTGAGAAGAGAGAGTCTACTCGCAAGGCATATGCTGCTGTGATCACAAAATGTGAGACATGCTCTGTCAGAGTTCCTGATCTGGGAGAGGGTTTGGAATTTTATTTCAGAGTTTCTGCTGAAAATGAGTATGGCATTGGGGAAGCAGTTGAAACCCCAGACCCAGTCAGAGTATCTCAAGCACCAACTCCACCAGAAAATGTATCTTTTACTGATGTCACAAAGCACACAGTTAATCTTGCATGGACTAAACCAAAACATGATGGTGGAAGTAGAGTTACTGGGTATGTAATTGAGGCACAAAAGAAAGGAACAGATCAGTGGGCCCATGTGACAACTGTGAAGACTTTGGACGTTACTGTAAAAAATCTTAATGAAAATGAAGAGTATGTATTCCGTGTCATGGCTGTGAACAGTTCTGGGCGAAGTCATCCTCGTATGAGCAAGTCTGTTGTTATCAGAGAACAAAGTTCAGAACCGGAATTCGACCTCCGTGGTGTGTGTCAGAAGACAGTAATTGCCAAGGCCGGTGATAATATAAAGGTTGAGGTGCCTGTTTCTGGACGTCCTAAACCAACAGTTTCCTGGCAGAAAGACAGTCAAGCCCTCAAATTAACACAAAGAACAATGATTGAAAATACTTCTACCTCAACTATCTTGATAATAAATGAATGTTTAAGGAGTGACAGTGGAATATACTCAATGACAGGAAAGAACATTGTTGGCTCAGTCACAGACAGCATCACAGTAAAGGTGCACGATGTGCCTGGACCACCAAAGGGACCAATTAAACTGGACAAAATATCTCGTACTTTTATTGAGTTCTCATGGGAATCTCCTGAAAATGATGGAGGCGTACCAATCAATAACTATATAGTTGAAATAAGGGAAACTACTAGCCAGACATGGGTAGAACTTTCCTCTTTAATAATTCGTACAACATTTAAAGCAACTCGTTTAACTACAGGAGTTGAATATCAATTCCGTGTCAAGGCCAAAAACAGATATGGTACAGGGCCTCCAATAACCTCAGAGGCAGTGGTTGCCGCATATCCATTTAAGGTACCTGGTCCACCTGGAACACCAGGTGTTGTCGCTTTCACTAAGGATACAATGACAATTGGCTGGAATGAGCCGATTTCTGATGGTGGAAGCGAGGTCATTGGTTACCATGTTGAAAGGAAAGAGAGGAACAGTATTGTTTGGCACAGAATTAGCAAGGCACTTGTGGTCGGAAATCTGTTCAAATCTACAGGACTAGAGGATGGTGTGGCATATGAATTCCGTGTGATTGCTGAAAACATCGCTGGAATTGGAAAACCAAGCAAAGCTTCTGAACCAATGCTTGCTCTTGATCCAGTGGATCCACCTGGTCAACCTGTCCCAATACATGTCTCGAAAAATGCCATCACTATTCAGTGGACAAAGCCAGAGTATGATGGTGGATTCAAAATTACTGGCTATACTGTGGAAAAGAGAGATCTTCCAGCTGGGCGTTGGACAAGGGCTAACTTTACAAATATCATTGAAACCACTTTCACAATAAGTGGTCTAACACAAGAAGCATCTTATGAATTCCGTGTACTTGCAAGAAATTCAGCAGGTTCTGTTAGTAACCCATCAGATCCATCAGATCCAATTATTTGCAAAGATGACATTAAAGAACCAAGAATTATGGTTGATGCTAAATTTAAAGATATTGTCCTTGTCAAAGCCGGAGAACAGTTCAAACTTGAAGCTGATGTTGCAGGCCAGCCATTACCATCCATGGTTTGGACGAAAGATGGAAAAGATGTTGAAAACACATCAAAACTACAGATTAAAATGACAGAACTTTCATCACTCTTGATCAACAAGGATTCTGTCAGAAGGGATGGCGGTGAGTTTATTCTGACAGCAACAAATATTGGTGGCTTTGCTAAGCATGTTTTCAATGTGAAGGTTCTTGATAGACCAGGACCACCTAGAGGACCTCTGGCCGTTTCTGATGTTACAGCCGAAAAATGTGTGCTCACATGGAATCCACCTGCAGATGATGGTGGTGCAAACATCGAACATTATGTTATTGAAAAACGTGAGTCAAGCAGACTTGCTTGGACAAATGTGGCATCCGAATTGCGGGTTAATCAGTACCAAGCAACAAAGTTGCTCAAAGGAAATGAATACATTTTCAGAGTTATGGCTGTTAACAAGTATGGTGTTGGAGAACCTCTTGAGTCTGAAGCAGTAATTGCAGAAAATCCATATGTACCACCAGATCCTCCACAAACACCTGAGATATCAGCAGTCACTAAAGATTCAGCAGTTCTCTGTTGGGGTGCACCAGCCAGCAATGGTGGAAGTGAAATCAACAACTATCGCATCGAGAAAAGAGACCGGATTAGTTTGCGATGGGTGAAATGCAACAAGAAGAATGTTACTGACTTGCATTTCAAGGTTACTGCTCTTGTTCCAGGCCATGAATATGAATTCAGAGTTTTTGCTGAAAATGCAGCAGGAATAAGTGAACCCAGTCCTTCATCATCATTTGTCAAGGCCACAGATACTCTTTTTAAACCAGGTCCACCTGGCAATCCAAGAATCCTGGACACAACAAGTTCTTCCATCACGCTTGCATGGAACAAACCAGTTTATGATGGTGGTTCTGAAATTACTGGCTATATGGTAGAGACCTGTCTCCCTGGAACTGAAGAGGAGGACTGGACAATTGTCTCCCCTAAAGATGGTGTAAAGGGGACATCATTTACAATTAAAAATCTTAAAGAAAATCAGGAATACAAAATCAATGTGTCAGCTGTAAATAGCGAGGGTATTGGAGATGCAGCACCTGTACCAGGTTCACCCAAAGCAGAGGAACGACTCATACCACCAGAGGCTGACCTTGATGCTGAACTTCGTAAGATTGTGAACATCAGAGCTTGCAATACACTAAGACTTTTTGTGCCAATTAGAGGTAGACCAACACCAGAGGTTAAATGGTCAAGAGAGAATGATGAGCCTTTAGACAGAGCTACCATTGAAACTACATCATCTTTTACATCACTGGTTATTGGAAATGTGAATAGATTTGACAGTGGCAAATACAATTTGACTGTAGAAAACAGCTCTGGAACAAAGACAGTCTCTGTGATAATTAGAGTTCTAGATACTCCTGGAGCACCACAAAACTTAAAAATAAGCCAGGTTACTAAAGAATCTGTTTCACTTGTTTGGGATCCTCCACTTAACGATGGTGGCACAAAAATTAAGAATTATATTGTTGAGAAGCGTGAGGCTACAAGAAAGGCATATGCTACAGTAAATGCCAATTGTCACAAAACTACTTGGACAGTTGACCAGCTACAAGAAGGATGCAACTACTACTTCAGAGTTCTAGCAGAAAATGAATATGGCATTGGTCTTCCTATTGAGACTGGTGAATCTGTTAAAGTGTCTGAGAAGCCACTTCCCCCTGGCAAGATTACACTTCAGGATGTCACAAAGACGAGTGTGACATTATCATGGGAAAAACCTGAACACGATGGAGGAAGCCGAGTGGTTGCATATGTTGTAGAGATGCAGAGCAAAGGGAGTGAAAAATGGGCACAAGCTGTGATTGTCAAGGTACCTGAAGCAGTTATTACTGGGCTCACACCTGGTGAAGAGTATATGTTCCGTGTTTCTGCAAGAAATGAAAAGGGAACCAGTGATCCTCGTCAATTTGGTGTGCCTGTGATTGCAAAGGACCTTGTAATTGCTCCATCCGCTAAGATGTTGTTCTCCACATTCAGTGTCTTGGCAGGAGAGGATTTGACAATTGATGTTCCATATAATGCTCGTCCCAAAGCTGCTATTTCATGGCTAAAGGAAGCAGTTCCACTTAAACGAACAACCAGGGTTAACTTTTCCTTTACGGATACACAGTTGAATTTAGTAATCAAAGAGGCCTGTAGAGAAGATGTTGGCCAGTATAGTATCAAACTATCAAATACAGCTGGTGAGACAACAGTGAATATTGGAATTGTTGTTCTTGACAAACCTGGTCCACCAACAGGCCCTGTTAAAGTTGATGAAGTAACATCTGACAGTGTTACCATTTCTTGGAAGCCACCAGAGTATGATGGGGGCTGCACCATTAATAATTACATAGTAGAAAAGAAGGACACATCCACAACTAATTGGCAGGTTGTAGCAGCAAATCTAGCAAGAACTCAGATTAAGGCAGGAAGACTGAAGACAGGCTGTGAATATCAATTTAGAATTGCAGCAGAGAACAGATATGGCAAAAGCCCTCTGCTCGTGTCTGAATATGTTGTCGCACAGTATCCTTACAAACTACCGGGCCCTCCTGGAACACCTTTCTTGCAGTCTTCCACAAAAGATAGTATGGTGATAGTGTGGAATGAACCTGTCATTGATGGTGGAGCAACAATCTTAGGATATCACCTTGAGAGAAAAGAGAGAAATAGCATTCTTTGGATGAAATTAAACAAAAGCCTAATCCAAGACACAACTTTAAAGACCACAGGGCTTGAAGAAGGCATGGAGTATGAATTCAGAGTTTATGCTGAAAACATTGTTGGCATTGGGAAGGCTAGTAAGATCTCAGAGGGCTATGTTGCAAGAGATCCTTGTGATCCTCCTGGAACACCAGAAGCTGTTAGAATTACAAAGAATTCTATTACAATTGCATGGACCAAGCCAGAGTATGATGGTGGAAGCAAAGTCACTGGGTATATTGTAGAAAAGAAGGAATTGCCTGCGGGACGCTGGATGAAAGCAAACTTCACCAATGTCATAGAGACGGAGTATACTGCAACAGGTCTTACAGAGGATCAGAAATATGAGTTCCGTGTCATTGCGAGAAATGCTGCTGGAGTTTTCAGTGATCCTTCATACAGTACAGGACCTATTATGGCAAAGGATGAGATTGAGCCACCGCGTATCAGCATAGATCCAGAGTACACTCAAACAATTGTTGTAAATGCAGGAGACAACTTCAAGATTGATGCAGATGTTCATGGAAAACCAATACCGGCAATTTGTTGGATGAAGGGTGAGCAAGAACTTGGAAACACCATATATCGTGAAATTAAAAGCACAAATACCTATACCTGTTTGACTGTAAAGGAGGCCAAACTTGCTGATGGAGGTCAATATACTCTACTGCTGCAAAATCCAGGAGGAGAGAAAGCTGTGCAAGTCAATATCTGTGTCCTAGATAAGCCTGGCCCACCTGAGGGACCCATCTCTATCACAGGTGTAACCAGTGAGCAGTGCTGCCTTGCTTGGAATCCACCTAAACAAGATGGTGGCAGCCAGATCACTCATTATATTGTTGAAAAAAGAGAGACTAGCAGACTACTTTGGACAGTTGTTGAACCCAAAGTCCAAGCTGTAAATCTTAAAATAACAAAACTCCTAGAAGGAAATGAATATATCTTCAGAGTTTTACCAGTGAACAAATTTGGTGTTGGTGAGCCCCTCCAATCAAGTGCAGTTGTTATTAAGAATCCGTTCACACCTCCAGATGCGCCAAAAGGAGTGGAAGTTTCTAGTATAAAGAAAGATTCAATGGTGTTAACCTGGGAGGCCCCAACAAATGATGGGGGTACTCCTATCACTGGTTATATTATTGAAAAACACGACAAGGAAGGCATTAGATGGACCAGATGCAACATGAAAACGGTCACTAACCTCACATTTAAAGTTACTGGACTCCTGGAGAACCACCTGTATGAATTCAGAGCTTCTGCTGAGAATGCTGCTGGAGTTAGTGAGGCAAGTTCTGCAACTGTATTCTATAAAGCACTGGATCCTATATTCAAGCCAGGCCCACCCCATAATCCAAAAGTGTTAGATATGACAAAATCATCTGTTGCACTTGCATGGGGAAAGCCTATTTATGATGGTGGCTGTGAAGTCCAGGGATATATTGTTGAAGCATGTGAAGTAAAAGCAGCCATAGAGGAGATAAAGACTCCAGTAGAAGGAGGAAAGTCTGCAGATGAATCAGCAGTTGCTGAAGAATGGACAATGTGCACTCCACCAACAGGTGTTAAACTGACACGCTTTACTGTGGAAAATCTGAAAGAAAAACAGGAATACAAATTCAGGGTTTGCGCAGTTAACAAGGTTGGTGTTGGGGAGCATGCTGATGTCACTGGGCCCATTCTGCCAGAGGACAAAACAGAGGAACCAGATCTTGATATTGATGCTGAGTTTAGAAAGGTTGTACGTATTAAAGCTGGAGGTTCTCTTAGGATGTTCATCCCTTTCAAAGGAAGACCAACCCCACAAATTAAATGGGAAAAAGATGGTGGGCAGATTAAGGAAACAGCACAGACTGAGACCACCAGCAGTCACACTTCTCTGGTTATTGATAAAGTCAACAGGACAGACAGTGGTAAATATACTGTGACTGCAGAAAACTCTGCTAGTACAAAATCTGAAACAATTATTGTGAAAGTCCTTGACACTCCAAGCGCTCCACTCAACTTCAAAGTGAAAGAAATTACAAAGGAATCTGTTACCCTTTCATGGGAGCCTCCATTTTTGGATGGTGGAGCAAAGATCAAAAATTACATTGTTGAGAAACGTGAGAGTACAAGAAAAACATTCTCTGCCGTTGTAACAAATTGCCACAAACTGTCATGGAAAGTTGAACCACTTCAAGAAGGTTGCAGTTACTATTTCAGAGTGCTTGCAGAAAATGAATATGGTGTAGGGCTACCTGCAGATATCACAGATCCATTGAAGGTTTCAGAGGTGCCCCAGTGCCCTGGAAAGTTAAGTGTTGTAGATGTTACGAAGACAAGTGTATCTCTTTCTTGGGAAAAGCCAATTCATGATGGTGGCAGTAGAATACTTCAATACCTCGTTGAAATGCAGGTCAAGGGTAATGATAAATGGTCTGGTTGTGCCAACGTAAAAACATTGGAAGCTATGATCAAAAATTTGAACCCTGGAGAGGAGTACACTTTTAGAGTAGTTGCTGTCAATGAAAAAGGAAAGAGTGACCCAAGAACACTGGCTGTCCCCGTGGAAGCAAAAGACCTTGTCTTTGGGCCTGATGTAAGACCTGCATTTAGCAACTACAGTGTTCTTGTTGGAAAGGACCTTCAAGTTGAAATCCCAGTTTCTGGTCGTCCAAAGCCAAAAATCACATGGACAAAGGATGGTGCAGCCCTCAAATTCACAACAAGGGTTAACATTTCTAATACAGCACACAGCACTGTTCTTAACATCAAAGAAGCAGCAAGAGAAGATGGTGGAATGTATGGAATAAATGTGTCCAATGTTGCTGGACAAAAGGATGCAACCATTGAAATCATCACTCTTGATAAACCTGGCCCACCAACTGGCCCTGTGCGATTTGATGAGATAACTGTGTCAAGCGTTACATTGTCATGGGATCCTCCAAAGTATACTGGTGGTTGCCCAATTTCCAATTACATTGTGCAAAAAAGAGACACAACTACTACAACATGGGAGAACGTTGTAATTTCATTAGCAAGAACAACACTTAAAGTACAACGACTGAAGACTGGTTCTGAATATCAGTTCAGAATCATTGCTCAAAACAGGTATGGCAAGAGCTATGCTTTGGACTCTTCAGCTGTTGTTGCTCAGTACCCATACAGAGAACCAGGACCTCCAGGAACTCCATTTGTGTCATGCCTATCAAAGGATCATATGATTGTTGAGTGGCATGAGCCAGTTACAGATGGAGGCAGTAACATTATTGGATATCATCTTGAAAGGAAGGAGAGAAACAGCATTCTCTGGACAAAGATAAATAAGACACTGATTCAAGAAACAAGATTTAAAACCAGTCCTTTAGAGGAAGGTATCGAATATGAGTTCAGAGTCTATGCTGAAAATATTGTTGGCATTGGCAGATGCAGCAAAATCTCAGAGGGCTTTGTTGCTCGTGATCCATGTGATCCTCCTGGAACCCCAGAAGCTGTCCATGTGAGCAAACATTCCATAACTATCCAATGGACAAAGCCAGAGTATGATGGTGGAAGTGTTATCACTGGTTATACTGTTGAGAAACGTGATCTTCCAGAGGGACGCTGGATGAAAGCAAGTTTCACAAATGTTATTGAAACCAATTTTTCTGTCACTGGGCTGACAGAAGGTGCCAAGTACGACTTCAGGGTAATCGCAAAGAATGCGGTTGGCACTATCAGCAAACCATCATACAATAGTGGACCAATTGCTGCATTGGATGAGGTAGAGCCACCAAAATTCTCAATTGACCCAGAATACACTCAGACTCTTATTGTTAATGCAGGAAATACATTCAAACTTGATGCTGATGTCCATGGTAAGCCAGTTCCTACAATCCAGTGGTTTAAGAATGACAAAGAACTTGAAAACACAATTAGGTGTGACATCAAAAATACAGATAACAGAGCACTAATTATAGTAAAAGATGCAGTCAGACAAGATGGTGGAAACTACACACTTCAGCTCACTAATATCGCTGGCTCTCAGACCGTTCAATTCCACGTGAAAGTGCTTGATAAACCAGGCCCACCAGAAGGGCCTCTTCATGTCACAGGTGTGTCCAGTGATAAATGCACACTAATATGGCATGCTCCACTTGATGATGGAGGAAACACCATCACTCATTACATTATTGAGAGACGTGAGACAAGTCGACTTCCTTGGACTGTGGTCTGTAATGACTGCAAAACAACAACATATAAAGTGACAAAGCTCCTTGAAGGTAACGAATATATATTCCGTGTCATGGCTGCCAACAGTTATGGTGTTAGTGAGCCAATTGATGCACCATCCGTAATAATGAAAGATCCATTTAGTCACCCTGGATCACCACAAATTATTGAGGTAACAAATATTGCAAAGGATTCCATGACAGTTTGCTGGAGTGCACCAGATACTGATGGTGGAAGTGAAATTCTTGGATACATCATTGAGAAGAGAGACCGTTCTGGAATTAGATGGACAAGATGCAACAGACAAAAAGTAACTGATGTATGCTTTAGAGTTCATGGCCTCATTGAAGATCATGAGTATGAATTCAGACTGTCAGCTGAAAATGCAGCTGGAATTGGAGAACCAAGCTTGCCAACTTCATACTACAAGGCTTGTGATCCCAAATACAAACCTGGATCACCCATGCACGCACATGTTGTTGATACCTCCAAGACTTCAATTACAGTAACATGGGGAAAACCCCTTAATGATGGTGGATGTGCAATTCAAGGATATATTGTTGAGATCTGCAAAGCTGAAGAGGAAGAATGGACTATGTGCACTCCCCCTACTGGCTTACGTGTCAACAAATTTGAAATCACTAAACTAACAGAACAACAAGAATATAAGATTCAAATATGTGCCATTAATAAATTAGGTGTTGGAGAGCCTGCGGTTATTCCAGGAACTGCCAAGCCTGAGGACAAGCTGGAGACCCCTGAAATTCACCTTGATTCAGAGCTAAGGAAAGGCATTGTTGTTCGTGCTGGAGGATCAGTAAGAATCAATGTACCATTTAAAGGTAGACCAGTACCAGATATCAAATGGACTAAAGATGAAGGTGACTTGTTAGAAAAGACAGTGCTTGAAAAGGGTCTTAACTTCACCCAGCTTTCAATTGACTCCTGTGATAGAAGGGACTCTGGAAAATACACTGTGACTCTACAGAATAGCAGTGGCTCTGTATCTGAATTTGTGGCTGTTAAAGTGTTAGATACACCTGGAGCACCACTAAACTTTGTAGTTAAGGATATCAAGAAAGACTCTGTCACACTTGTTTGGGAACCACCACTTATTGATGGAGGAGCAAAGATCAAGAATTATGTTGTTGACAAGCGTGAATCCACAAGAAAGGCCTATGCAAATGTAACAACCAAGTGCAGCAAGACCACTTATAAGGTGGAAAATCTGGCAGAGGGAGCCATGTATTACTTCAGAGTTATGGCTGAAAATGAATTTGGTGTTGGTTTGCCAGTTGAAACAAAAACTGCTTCAAAGGCATCTGAAGTACCTCAGCCAGTTGGAAAGGTTATGTTGACAGATGTGACAAAAGTAAGCGCATCGTTGGCCTGGGAGAAACCAGAGCATGATGGAGGTAGTAGGATTGCAGGCTACTTGATTGAAATGCAGCCAAAAGGAACTGACAAATGGGGTGTAGCAACAAATGTAAAAACATGTGAAGGAACAGTCACTGGACTGACTGGTGGCCAGGAATATTTGTTCCGTGTTCTGGCCTACAATGAGAAAGGCAAAAGTGAGCCAAAGCCCCTTGCTGCTCCAGTTATTGCCAATGACCTCACAACTGAACCAAGCTTCAAGTTGCAGTTCAATACATACAGTGTCAAATCTGGAAAGGATTTCAAACTTGAAATACCTATTTTTGGACGTCCAAAACCAAAGATCACTTGGTCAAAAGATGGACAGTCACTTAAAGTAACATCCAGAGTTACTACTTCCAACACACCAACATCGACAATCCTACAGATAACTGAAGCCTGTAAAGATGACCTTGGAAAGTATGCAGTTACTGCAACAAACAGTGTTTGTGCAGTTACAGAAGATATCAGTATTATAATCCTGGATAAACCTGGTCCACCTACAGGACCAATAAAAGTGAATGAAGTAAGCAACAATTCTGTATCCATCTCATGGGAACCTCCAGAGTATACAGGGGGCTGTCAAGTAAAGCATTACATTGTTGAAAAGCGAGACACCACTGAAACTACTTGGCAAGTTGTGGCTGGATCAGCTGCCAGGACATCCCTCAAAATTACCAAGCTGAAAACTGGTGCCGAGTATCAGTTTAGAGTCATTGCTGAGAACAGATATGGTAAGGGTGCTCCTTTAGATTCAAAGTCCATTGTTGTGCAGTATCCTTACAAACCACCTGGGCCACCTGGTACTCCATATGTGAAATCTGCCACCAAGGATCAAATGACAATTGAGTGGAATGAACCAGTCAATGATGGTGGCAGTTCAGTGATTGGATACCACCTTGAAAGCAAAGAAAGAACAAGTATTCTATGGACAAAACTAAACAAAACCCTCATTACTGATACTGTTTTCAAAATATGCAATCTTGAAGAAGGCATTGGATATGAATTCAGAGTATATGCTGAAAACATTGTTGGTATTGGCAGAGCAAGCAAAGTTTCAGAGAGTTTTGTTGCCCGTGACCCATGTGATCCACCTGGAACACCGGAGGCTGTTGCAATATCAAAGAACCACATAAAGATTCAGTGGACAAAGCCTCAATATGATGGTGGCAGCAAAGTGACTGGATATATTGTTGAAAGAAGAGATTTGCCTGAGGGCCGATGGATGAGGGCAAACTTTACCAATGTAATTGAGACAGAATTTACAAACACAGGCTTAACAGTAAACAATCAGTATGAATTTAGAGTAATTGCAAGAAATGCAGTGGGTGTCTTCAGTGAGCCTTCTGACAGCACTGGGCCAATTACTGCTACAGATGAAATTGAACCTCCTAGTGTTTCAATGGATCCTAAGTACAAGGATGTCATTGTTGTCAATGCTGGAGACAACTTAGTTTTGGATGCAGATATACATGGAAAACCCACACCTGATATTCAATGGCTAAAAGAAGGAAAGGAAATGGATAAGACACTGCGCATTGAAGTAAGATGTACACAAAAATATGCTTCTATTACAATAAAAGACTGTACTAGATTGGATGGTGGACACTATGACCTAATTTTAAGCAACAGTGGTGGAACAAAAACTATTCCAATTACAGTAAAAGTTCTTGATAGACCAGGTCCACCAACCGGACCACTAAAAGTAGCTGGCATCATGTCTGATAAATGTCATCTGTCCTGGACTGAACCCTCTCAGAATGGTGGTGCTAATATTTCTCATTACATCCTTGAGAAAAGGGAAACTAGCAGGTTATCATGGACTGTTGTTGATTCCAACATTCCAACTGTGAGTTATAAAGTAACCAAGCTCCTGTCTGGTGATGAGTATATCTTTAGAGTTATGGCTGTCAACAAATATGGCATTGGTGAACATCTGGAATCTGAGCCAATTATTGCACGCAATCCTTACAAGCCACCAAGTGCGCCATCAACCCCAGAGGCAAGTGAGATAACAAAGGATTCAATAACTTTGTCATGGGGTGCCCCAGAGAGCGATGGTGGAACAGAAATTACATGTTATCACTTAGAGAAGCGTGACAAAGATGGTGTAAGGTGGACAAAATGCAACCGGCAGAAGCTGTCCGATCTGCATTTCAAAGTAACTGGTCTGTCAGAGGGACATTTCTATGAATTCCGTGTGTCTGCTGAGAATGAAGCTGGTGTGGGAGAATCTAGTGACTTATCACTGTTTTATAGAGCAATAAATGCCACAACTCCCCCAGGTCCACCTCATCATCCTAAAGTGACAGATTACACAAACTCATCTGTCTCTCTGTCTTGGGGAAAACCCGCTACAGATGGTGGTTCATACATTAAAGGTTATATTGTTGAGATGAAAGAGGTTTCTTCAGAGGAATGGATCATATGCACACCTGCAGCTGGCATTCAAGCAACACGCCTCACAGTTGAAAACCTGAAGGAAAATGCTGAATATAACTTCCGTATTTGTGCAATTAATTCTGAAGGCGTTGGTGAGCCTGCTGATGTTCATGGATCGGTGACTGCATCTGAAAAAATTGAAGCACCTGAGATTGAACTTGATGCTGACCTCAGAAAAGTTGTCTCTGTTCGTGCAGGAGGATCCCTTCGTCTTTTCATTACAATTAGAGGTCGACCTGAGCCATCCGTCAAATGGGAAAAGGATGATGGAACTCTAACTGAGCGTGCTCAGATTGAGTCCACAAGTTCATACACCATGCTTGTAATTGACAATGTCAATAGATTTGACAGTGGAAAATATGTCTTATCACTTGAGAATAAGAGCGGCACAAAATCTGCATTTGTGAATGTCAGGGTGCTTGATACACCAAGTTCTCCACAAAAGTTTGAAGTGAAAGATGTGAAGAAAGATTCAGCAACTCTCTGCTGGGACCCACCACTTACAGATGGCGGGGCTAAAATAACCAATTACGTGGTTGAGAAGCGAGAATCTACAAGAAAAGCTTATACAACTGTCACAAGCAACTGCACACAGACTTCCTTTAAAGTTGATGAACTGCAAGAAGGTGGCATTTTCTACTTCCGAGTGTGTGCTGTTAATGAGTATGGCTTTGGTGTGATGGCAGAAACAAAGAATCCTATTAAGGTTGCACAGGTACCTATGCCTCCAGGAAAAGTAACTCTTGTGGATGTCACAAAGAATAGTGCGACACTTACTTGGGTGAAGCCTGTCCATGATGGAGGCAGTAAAATAATCTGCTACAATGTAGAGATGCAAACCAAGAGTAGTGACAAATGGGGTGTAAGCTGCACAGTTAAGGTTCCAGAGGCCACTGTGAGCAACCTAACATCTGGTGAAACATATTCATTCAGAGTTATTGCTTTGAATGAGAAAGGCAAGAGTGAGCCTCAAGAACTTGGTGTACCTGTTGTAGCTAAAGATATTGAAATTGAACCCTCTATTCATCTGCTGTTCAATACTTATAGTGTTAAGGCTGGAGGTGATCTTACAGTGGAAGTTCCTTTGAGAGGCAGGCCTAAGCCAGTTGTCTCATGGAAGAAGGATGGCCTTCCTTTGAGGCAAACAACCTCTCTTTCAATTGTCAACACTATGGTGTCAAGCAAAATTACCATCAAAGAAGCTGCTATTGAACATGTTGGTAAATATGAAATCACTCTTGCTAATACAGCAGGTACCATGTCCACAGATATCAGCATTGTGGTTCTTGATAAACCTGGGCCACCAGCTTCAGTGAAGGTTGACGCTGTGACTTCCAACAGTATTACATTGTCATGGGCCCCTCCAGAATATGATGGTGGATGCTCCATCAATAATTATATTGTTGAGAAGAGAGATACCAACACAACAGAGTGGCAGATTGTTTCAACAAATGTTGCCAGAACCTCAATTAAGGTACCTCGATTGACACAAGGTTCTGAGTACCAGTTCCGCATTTATGCAGCGAATCGCTATGGAAAGGGGAAGCCAATTGACTCACCAGGCATTACTGCGGCGTACACATTCAAACAGCCTGGCCCACCTTCTACGCCCCGCGTAGCTCATGCCACCAAGGTCTTCATGTTTGTCACATGGAATGAGCCAGTTAATGATGGTGGTAGCACAGTCCTTGGCTATCATTTAGAACGCAAGGAGAGAAGCAGTATTCTTTGGACAAAGGTGAACAGGACACTCATCAAGGATACTGAATTCAAAGTAACAGGTATTGAGGAAGGCATGATGTATGAATTCCGTGTCTATGCTGAAAATATTGCTGGAATTGGCAAGGCAAGCAAAGCCAGTGAGGCTATAGCTGCACGAGATCCTTGTGATCCTCCTGGTCAACCTGTGATAACTAGCATTACCAAATCTTCTGTATCTCTTTCTTGGACAAAGCCTGAATATGATGGTGGCGCCAAAGTTAATGGTTACATAATTGAGCGTAGAGATCTCCCAGAGGGTCGCTGGATAAGATGCAATTTTACCAATGTTGTAGAGACTTACTTTGATGTTACTGGCCTTACATTGGATGAGCAATATGATTTCCGTGTTATTGCAAAGAATGCTGCTGGACTATTCAGTGAGCCATCCTACAACACTGGTCCTATTACAGTTAAAGATAATGTAGATCCACCACGCATTATGATGGATGTCAAGTTCAGAGATGCTGTGATGGTAAAAGCTGGGGAAACCCTAAAGATTAATGCTGACATTGCAGGGCGCCCTCTTCCAGTTGCAACTTGGTCAAAGGATGGACATGAAATTGAATACAAAGCAAGAATTCAGATAACTGGAACAGATACTAGTACTGTGATAGCAATTAAAGACTGCAAAAGGAGTGATTCTGGGCAGTATGCTTTGACATTGCAGAATGTTGCAGGAAAAGTCACAACACCAGTAAACTGTGTTATTCTTGATAAACCAGGACCTTCAGCAGGACCACTGTCAGTAACAGGACTCACAGCAGAGCAGTGCACATTGTCATGGGGACCACCACAAGAAATTGGTGGCTCTGAAATAACACATTATGTTGTTCAGAAAAGAGAGACCAGCCGACTGGCATGGACACTTGTACATGGAGAGGTCAAAACCACAACATTTAAGGTCACTAAGCTCCTGAAAGGAAATGAGTACATATTCAGAGTATTAGCTGTCAACAAGTTTGGACTTGGTGAAGCCATTGAAAGTGAAATTGTCAAGGTCACTGATCCATACACTATCCCAGCGGCCCCATCAAATGTTGAAATTACAAGTGTAACCAGTGAGGAAATGAATCTAACTTGGACAAAGCCTGCATCTGATGGAGGCAGTGAGATCCTTGGATATATAATTGAAAGGCGAGAGAAATCTGGTCTTCACTGGGTTCGTGTGAACAGGGAGCTTGTGACAGACCTAACAGCTGTGATATCAAAAGTAAGAAGAGGATGTGAATATGAGTTTAGAGTTTATGCTGAAAATGCGGCAGGTTTAAGTCCAGCCAGTGACCCATCTCCTTCAGCAAGAGCAGAGGATGAGCTTTTGGTGCCATCCCCACCAACTAAACCAAGGATTCTGGATCATACCAAGAATTCTATTACCATTGCCTGGAAAAAGCCATTATCTGATGGTGGTGCACAGATCCTAGGATACATTGTAGAATATAAGAAATCTGAGGATGAGGAATGGATTGTGGCGATTCCGATGACAAAGAGCAATGAATTTACCATTTCTGGTCTTGCAACTGATGTAGAGTATGTATTTGCTGTTAAAGCAATTAACAAAGTTGGTGTCAGTGAGCAGTCACCTGTCTCTGAGCCACAGTCAGCAACTGAGAGAAAGGAGGAACCTGTGTTTGATGTTGACATTGAGATGCGAAAGACTTTAATTGTCAAGCATGGTAATTCATTTACTTTGACGGCACCATTTAAGGGAAAGCCAGTTCCTTCAGTTACATGGAATAAAGAGGAAAGTGATCTCAAAACAAGGGCAAGCATAGAAACAACAGAAACATACACATCTATTACTATTGAAAAAGCAACAAGAAATGACTCTGGACAATACATTGTTACTTTGGACAATGGTGTTGGAACTGCATCTTTGCCCATGGTGGTCAAAGTCCTTGATACCCCTGGACCACCAACTAATGTGAAAATGACAGAAGTCACAAAAGACTCTGCTACAGTTACTTGGGCACCTCCAGAGAATGATGGAGGAGATGCTGTTAAAGCTTATCATGTTGAGAAACGTGAAGCAAGCAAAAAAGCCTGGGTATGTGTAACAAGCAACTGTCACAGTCTAACATACAAGGTTGAAGACTTGCAAGAAGGTGCAATCTACTACTTTAGAGTTACTGGAGAAAATGAGTTTGGGACTGGTGTACCTACTGAAACTAAAGATGGAACCAAGATCACAGGTATAAACCATTACCAGGATTTATTTGTCTAAAAATTAGAAAATAATAGGTTTCAGAATATATGTATTCTTTCTGTATTAAATACAATTTTGACTTTGCACCCACAGAAAAACCAAGTCCACCTGCTAGACTTGGCGTCACTGCAGTAACAAAGAATAGCATCACCATTGCATGGTCAAAGCCAGAGTATGATGGTGGAAGCCGAATTACTAGCTACCTCATTGATGCCCTTGAAAAAGGACAACAGAAGTGGGTTAAATGTGCCAATGTTAAAGCCAACACCCACATAATTAAGGGCCTGAGGGAAAATGCAGAATACTTTTTCAGAGTTCGTGCTGAGAATCACGCTGGACTCAGTGAACCAAAAGAAATGATAATCCCTGTGGTTGTGAAAGATCAGTTGGGTGAGTCTTAACTAATTTAATTGAATGTATTCCATGTTTATTATAATCAAATCATCTATTAATTTTGTACTTAAATTTTCTTTCACTGTTCTTAACAGATGCCCCTGAGTTTGATATGAAGAACTTCCCACATAACACTGTTTATGTGAGAGCAGGATCAAATCTTAAATTTGAGCTTCCTCTCTCTGGCAAACCAATGCCAAAGGTCACAATGACAAGAGGCAATGCTCCAGTTAAGTGCGGCAAGAGATTCAGCTTTGAAGTAACCCCTGAAAGTCTTAATGTCAGCCTCAAGGAAAGTATTGCAAGTGATGCTGGAAGATATGACATTGTCGCCTCAAACACAAGTGGAACCACCAAGATGTTTGTAAACATACTGGTCCTGGATAGACCAGGACCTCCAGTTGGCCCTGTTGAAGTTAGTGGTGTGGGAGAGACAAGCTTGTGTCTCAAATGGCTCCCACCTCTGTATGATGGTGGCAGTCCTGTCACAAACTATGTTGTTCTTAAACGTGAAACAAGTACTCCAGCCTGGACAGAAGTGTCATCCACAATTGCAAGAAGTGCTATTAAAGTCACCAAACTTACAAAGGGAGAAGAATACCAGTTCAGGGTTAAAGCTGAGAATCGCTTTGGAATCAGTGACCACATTGATTCTCAATCCGTTACAGTGAAGCTTCCATACAGTGAGTACTTGGATAATGTACATTTGCAATTGTTTCTAGTTATATGTATACATTTATTAAACCTCTGCTGGTTTACTGTATATTTCAGCTATCCCTGGTCCACCATCAACACCATGGCTGAGCTTTGTGTCAAGGGAAAGCCTCACTGTTTGCTGGAATGACCCAGTAGTAGATGGTGGAAGCCCGGTGTTTGGATACCACGTCCAAATGAAAGAAAGAAGCAGCATCCTTTGGCAGACAGTGAACAAAACCGCAATCCCTGCAACTCAAATTAGAGTGACAAATATATGTCCTGGAATGATTTACGAATTCAAAGTAGCTGCAGAAAATGCAGCTGGTACTGGAAAGTTCAGCAAGACATCAGAAGAAGTGCTAGCGATTGATGCCTGTGGTAAGCTTAAATAATAATTAAAAAAATTGTATTTGCAAAGGAGATGTGACAAGTTTCTCTGCATTTCTTTGCCAAATAACAAATCCTTGTTTTATTTTAGAACCACCGGCAAATGTGAGAATTTCTGAAGTTACAAAAAATTCAATTGGCCTTGTATGGCAGAAGCCTCCATTTGATGGTGGAAGCAAAGTCACTGGCTACATGGTTGAGCGAAGAGATGCTCCAAATGGCAGATGGACAAAGGCAAACTTTACCAATGTCATTGATACTAATTTCACTGTGTCAGGCTTGACTCAGGATCAGTCATATGAATTTAGGATTTTCGCCAGAAATGCGGTTGGCTCAGTTAGCAACCCATCTCTGATTGCAGGACCAGTAACTTGTGTTGACATTTCTGGTAAGTGTATTGCTTCTACATTGCTTGTTCAATTAATGTTAGCATGCATAGCAATGGGTCTTGTTCTTTATTACACACACTTTTCCATTTTCCCTTATTCTAGGTGCTCCAGTAATTGACCTGCCCCCAGAGTATTTGGATGTTGTGCAATACAAAGCTGGTGCATCATTCAAAATCAAAGTGGGAATATCTGCTAAACCCTTGCCAACTGTTGAATGGCTTAAAGACGAAAAGGAATTAGTGTCAAGCTCACAGCTGTCAATTGAGAACACAACCGACTCATCAGCCATCCTCATTAAAGATTCTACTCGTCTTAATACTGGAACCTATGAGCTGAAAATCAAGAACGTGTTTGGCACAGCATCTGCTTCTGTCAGAATACAGATTTTAGGTATGTAATAATTTGCATAAAAATAAATAAATAAATAATAAATATAAATATATATATATAATTCCAATGTTCTATCTACCTCTTTCAAAGTCTTATCCATTTCCTAATTGTAAATCATTTTCATTCTAAAAATAGACAAACCTGGACCCCCAGCTGGACACATTGAATTCAAAACAGTCACTGCTGACAAGATAATAATTGCATGGGAACCAGTGGTTGATGAAGGAGGTGCCAAAGTAACTCATTACATTGTAGAAAAACGAGAGACAAGTAGAGTAGTGTGGTCTACAGTTTCTGAGGCAATGGAAGCACGTACTGTCACTGTCCAAAAGTTGGCCAGAGGAAATGAATATGTATTCCGTGTCAGAGGTGTTAACAAATTTGGAGCTGGAGATCCTCTGGAGTCTGAACCTGTTATCGCCAAAAATGCATTCGGTAAGGAAATAGTCAATCGAAAATCTAAATTATTAAACCAGATAATATATAGATTTGGTAAACCAGATAGTGTATATAACACCACAACTATTAAATCAATGCTATTTTCAGTTACTCCTGGACAACCTTCTACACCTGAAGCAACAGATATCACCAGAACATCAATGCAGATCATTTGGGATAAACCTAGTTTGGATGGTGGTAGCATGGTTACAGGATACTATTTGGAGAGACGTGACAAGAAGAGTCTGCGCTGGGTAAAAGTGTACAAGGACCCTATTAGTGACACAAAAGCAAAGGTCCATCATCTTACAGAAGGAAATGAATATCAGTATCGTGTATGTGCAATCAATAAAGCTGGGGAAGGTCCATACACAGATGTTTCTGACTTCTACAAAGCTGCTGATGCAGTTGGTACGCATTACTGTATAATTTTACTAAATTGTTAATTTGACTAAATTCATATTTAATTTTGAGTCAAACTGTCTTGACATAGAGTTCTAACCAAGGTTAATTTCTCCCAAGACCCACCATATGAACCAACTAAGCTGAAGGTGGTTGACTCAACTAAAACATCAATCACACTTGGATGGTCAAAGCCAGAGTATGATGGAGGCAGTGAAATCACCAGCTATGTTGTAGAAAAAAGAGTTGGTGAAGAAGGGGAATGGACAGTGATTAGCCATAAGGGAGAAGTGAGAACTACAGAGTATGTTGCTTCAGATCTTAAACCAGATACTGACTACTACTTCCGTGTATCTGCTGTTAATTGTGCTGGCCGTGGAGACCCAATAGAAATGGAAGAGCCAGTACAAGCCAAGGACATTCTTGGTATGTATTCATGTTGAAATGCCTGGAATGTCTTTTTTTTTATAATAATGTTTTCTGATTGTAACAACATCATAAATCATCATAAATCATTTTAATTGCTATTTTGCAGAGGAAGCCAAGGTTGATACAGATGTTGCAATGAGAACTCACTACATTGTGAAAGCTGGTAAAGATGTTGAAATCATGGTTCCCCTCAAAGGCAGACCTGCTCCAAGCATCTCTTGGAAAAAGGAAGACCAGAACATTGACAATGATCCTACATACAACATTCACAACACAGACACTTTATCATGTCTCATAATTACACAAGTAACTCGAAGTGACACTGGTAAATATACCATTAATATATCAAATGGTGTAGGTGAACCAAAGTCACTAACTGTGTCTGTTAAAGTACAGGACACTCCAGCTGCTTGTAGGAATTTGATCTTGAAAGACGTCACTCGTGGAAAAGTTACTCTTTGTTGGGAGCCCCCTCTACTGGATGGTGGCGCTGAAATTACCAATTATGTTGTTGAGAAGAGAGACTCTTCAAAGCGTACATATGCCTGTGTAACAAATAAATGCAAAGAAACCACATATGTAATTGAAGAACTCTCTGAGAAGGCATTGTTCTTCTTCCGTGTATTAGCAGAAAATGAGAATGGAGTTGGAGATCCATGTGAAACAGCAGAGCCAGTTAAAGCCACTGAGACCCCAGGTCCAATCAAAGACCTTTCTATGAAAGACTCCACAAAGACTTCTGTAACACTACAATGGAACAAACCAGATTATGATGGTGGTAGCATTATTACAGACTACATAATTGAAAAGAAACTTCAAGGTCAAGAAGAATGGGCTCCTGCTGGCACAAACAAGCACTGTGAACATGAAGTTACAAAGCTTAAAGAACTCACTGAAATGTTTTTCAGAGTTTGTTCCAAGAATGAAAAGGGCACTAGTGACTTTGTTGAAACTGGACCAATTAAAGTCAAGGACTTCATTATTCCACCAGAAGCAAACCTTGAAGAGTATCCTGATGGACAGATCAGTGTGCGTTTGGGACACAATGTACACATTGAATTGCCATATAAGGGTAAGCCTAGACCAACCATTCTTTGGTTAAAGGATAACTTACCACTGAAGGAGAGTGAAAAGGTACGCTTCAAGAAGACTGAAAACAAGGCCACTCTTATGATAAAAAATGTGGAGAAAGAGAATGGAGGCAAATACACACTTACTCTTGACAACACATTCTTCAGAAAATCATTTCACGTACAGGTTATTACCCTTGGACCACCCTCTAAACCTATTGGACCTATCCGCTTGGATGAGGTCAGAGCAGACAGTATAGCTATATCTTGGGATGAACCAATTGATAATGGAGGTGGAGAAATCACTTGCTACACTGTTGAGAAACATGACACCTCTCAGACAGACTGGAAAATGGCTTGTTCAAGTGTAACTGGAACATCGTTTAAGGTCCCCAACCTGATCAAGGGAATTCAATATCAGTTAAGAGTCTGTGCAGAAAATAGATATGGTGCAAGTGAACCTTTAGTTTCACAAAATGTCATTGCCAAGCACGAGTTCAGACCACCCGGCCCACCAGGCATGCCAGTGGTTTACAATGTTACAAACGATGGCATGACTATTCAGTGGGATGAACCCATCTTTGATGGAGGTTGTCCAGTCCTTGGGTTCCATGTTGAAAAGAAGGAGAAGAACAGCATAATGTGGCAAAAAGTCAACACAGTTTTGGTGAAAGAAAGGGAGTACAGGATTATTGGTCTTATTGAAGGCTTGGAATACCAGTTCAGAGTCTATGCCCAGAATGACGCTGGATACAGTCGCATGGGTGATGCAAGCAAACCTATTATGGCTGTTTCTCCAGTTGGTAAGTTCAACTAAGACATTCTTTCACACCGAACTTCCATGTTAAAAATATGACAATTGACAGTAGCTAAATTCTAATAAACTTGTGTATTTTAACTTCAGATCCTCCTGGTACCCCTGACTATGTTGATGTAACAAGTGAATCAGTTAAACTGAAATGGGATGCACCCAAGCATGATGGTGGAAGCAAAATTGTTGCCTATAACGTGGAGAAAAGACAGGGCAAAGGACGGTGGTTGAAGAGCAATTTTACAAATGTGACTGACACAGAATTTACAGTGACTGGTCTTGCTTGCGGCGAACGCTATGAATTTAGAGTCATAGCAAGAAATGCTATCGGCACAGTGAGCCCACCCTCTCAGTCTTCTGGATATGTCGTAATCAGAGATGAGAGCTGTAAGTTCATGCAGTTTATATGGGTTCTCATTGTTCAGTGGTCAACATTTTAAATGCAATTTTATCCTGGTCTATATAAAAAAGTACAAACTCTTTTCTCTTTCAGTTGCTCCAAACATTGAGTTTGGCCAAGAGTACTTTGAGGGAGTCTCTATTAAAGCTGGAGAAAACATCAGGCTCAAAGTTACTATCACTGGAAGACCAACACCAAAAGTTACCTGGTTCAGAGATAATATTGAATTAACCAAGAAAATGGTTGATATCACAACAATTTCTGGATCAAGTACCCTCTTTATCAGAGATGCTGACCGTAGTCACCGTGGTCTTTATACTGTTGAAGCCACAAATCCCTCAGGAAGTAAAAAAGAATCAATGAATGTTGAAGTCTTTGGTATGAATACTTTTTGTACCTTAATCCATATTTATTAATCCCACCCTTTAATCACTAGATTTTCTTAATATCCATATCTTTAACCTATGCTTCTATTATGTCTATCTTTTAGATACACCTGGAGAGCCTGTTGGTCCAATCACATTCTCAGATATCTCTGAGGGCAAAGTAACACTTTCATGGAATCCACCGGAGAATGATGGCTGTTCTGAGGTCACTCATTACATTGTAGAGAAGCGTGAAACCTCGAAAATTTCATGGACACTTGTAACTGATGAGTGCTTGGCATGCACATACACTGCCATCAAACTGATCAAGACAAACGAGTACCAGTTCCGTGTTTCTGCAGTCAATAGATTTGGTGTTAGCAGACTCCTGGATTCAGCTCCTGTGATTGCACAGATGCAATACAGTAAGATAATACAAAGCTTATATTAAAATAAATAGTCAGGAATAAATAAATTACAATTATCAAAAAAAAATTACAACACTGTAAAAAGATTTTTTCTTTAATTTCTTTATTTTTCATCCCTGCAGCTGTTCCAGATTCTCCTGGAACTCCAGATGCAACAGATGTTGATGGAGAGAGTATCACAATCAACTGGTCTCCTCCAACACATGATGGTGGAAACCCAATAAAATATTACATTGTGGAAAGACGTGAAAAGAAGACTGGTCGTTGGCTGAAAGTCCTAACAAGAAAACCCATTGTTGAGGCTGCACACAGAGTGACTCATCTCACTGAGAATGTGGAGTATGAATTCCGTGTGTATGCTGTAAATGATGCTGGAATTGGAGCACCAAGCAACATTTCAATGGCAATTAAATGTGCTGAGCCAACAGAAGAACCTGATGCCCCATCTATTGTCAATGTGACTGATACTACCAATACGTCTGTCAGCTTGGAATGGACCAGACCTGCCTATGATGGTGGTATGGAAATCCATGGCTACATTATTGAAATGTGCAAGGGATCTGAAAAGGAATGGCACAGAGTCAATGAAGATCTTTGTGCTGTCACAAAATACACTGTCACTGGTTTGGAAACCACTGCAGATTACAAGTTCCGTATTTGTGCAATTAATTCTGTTGGAAAGGGCGAAGCCAAAGAAATATCCGAGTCTGTACAGGCAGTAGACAGGCTCTTGGCACCAGAAATTGACATAGATGCATCCTTCAAACAAACACATATTGTAAAAAGTGGAGGAAGTGTATGTATCCATATTGCCTTTAAGGGAAAGCCAACACCTACAGCTTCCTGGACAAAAGTGGATGGAGAACTTGGTGTTATGACAGACATCACCACCACAGAGACATTCACGGCTTTGACACTGGAAAATTGCACTAGAAATGATACTGGAAAATACACTCTTACTCTTGAGAACAGTAGTGGCAATAAATCTATTACTATTGCAGTCAAAGTGTTAGACACACCTGGTGTACCCGGGGCTCTCTCCATCAAGGAAGTCACGAGAGGAGCTCTCAAAATTGCTTGGGAACCTCCTACCAATGATGGTGGTGCACGTGTTCATCATTACATTGTTGAGAAACGTGAGGCTAGCCGTCGTACATGGACAGAGGCAGCACCCAAGACCACTCAAACAAGCCTGAGAATTTCTGACCTCCTGGAAGGTGTACCTTATTTCTTCAAAGTCATGGCTGAGAATCAGTATGGTCTTGGTGAAGCATATGAAATGCCTGACCCAGTTATTGCCACAGCTGAACCTGCTGCACCGAAGAGAGTTGATATTATTGATACAACTGACACATCAGCAACCCTGGCCTGGCTTAAGCCAGAGCATGATGGAGGAAGCCGTATCACAGGCTATTGTGTGGAGTCAAAGGCTAAAGATGCAGATAAATGGGTTGTTTGTGGCACAACGAAAAACCTAAGCCTTGTAATTGAAGGACTTATAGAGAACAGTGAGTATGAATTCCGTGTCAAGGCAAAGAATGATGCTGGGTTCAGTGTCCCACGGGAAGCTTTCTCCTCAGTCATCATTAAAGAGCCACGAATTGAACCTACTGCCGACCTCAGTGGCATCACCAACCAACTCGTTATTAGCAGGATTGGTGAATCTTTTGAGATTGATGTTCCATTTAGTGGAAGACCTGCTCCAAAGGTATCCTGGAAGCTTGAGGAAATGAAGCTAAAAGAAACTGACAGGGTGTCAATCAAGACTACCAAAAACAGGACCACTCTCACAGTTAAAGACAGCATGAGGGGTGATGGAGGCAGATATTTCCTAACTCTTGAGAATGTCACTGGGTCAAAGACTTTCAGTGTCACTGTCAATGTTATTGGCAGACCAAGCCCTCCAGAGGGCCCTATTGAGATTTCCTCAATTACATCAGAGTCATGCGTACTATCATGGAATTCACCTGAGGATGATGGTGGAACAGACATCACAAACTACATTGTAGAGAAGCGTGAATCTGGCTCCACTGCTTGGCAGCTTATTAACTCAAGTGTAAAGCAAACTTCTTTCCATGTTTCACATCTAACTAAATACATGCAGTACACTTTCCGTATCTGTGCTGAAAACCGTTTTGGTGTGAGCAAACCAACAGAATCTGAGACAATTGTTGCAGAGCATCCATTTGGTATGTATTAGATAAGAAATTAGCAGTTTTGATATACTGTATGAAATATCAAATATCTTATTACATGTTTTTGTTTTCACAGTTCCTTCAGGCCCTCCAACAAGACCAGAAGTGTTCTCTGTAAGCGCCAACAGCATGAGCATTCGCTGGGAGGAACCGTACCATGATGGTGGCAGCAAGGTCATTGGATACTGGATTGAAAAGAAGGAGCGTAACACAATTCTCTGGGTGAGAGAAAACAAGATTCCCTGCTTTGAATGCTACTACAAGGTGGAAGGCCTTGTTGAGGGTCTTGAATACCAGTTCAGAGTGTATGCCATGAATAGTGCTGGCCTCAGCAAAGCAAGTGAAGCATCAAAGAGAGCTGTGGCTCAAAATCCAGTTGGTAAGTATTTTCCAATCAAAAAGTAATTCATACCAGTTTAGATCAGAAAAACAATACTGATATGTGGTGTTTTTTGTTTGTGGTGATACAAATATATAGATCCTCCTGGAAAACCAGAAGTTACAAATGTATCAAGATCAACAGCCTCAATCAAGTGGTCTGTGCCTCTAAACGATGGTGGAAGCCCAATCACAGGCTACATTGTTGAGCGAAAGCCATATACTGTCACTGGAGAAGGTCGCTGGCTTAAGTGTAACTACACTAATGTTACTGACACAAATTTCACTGTCACTGCACTGGGAGAAGGAGAGGAATATGAATTCCGTGTCATTGCCAAAAATGCTAATGGAGTTTTGAGCCTGCCATCAGTTTCAACAGGACCAGTGACCTGCAAAGCAGAATACAGTATGTATCATACATGGTTCTGTCACAATACACATAAGACTAACATTGTTTTATTAATGAGAACCTAAAAATGCTTATGACACTTAAATTATTTTGTAGCTCCTCCTAAAGCAGAGCTGGACAGCAAACTCCTTGTGGACACAGTTACAATCAGAGCCGGATCTGATTTAGTGCTAGATGCTGCTGTTGGTGGAAAACCTGAGCCAAAAGTCAGCTGGGCCAAGGGTACAAAAGAGCTAGAACTTTGTGAAAAATATGCTCTCCAGTACTCTAGTACCCGAGCTCTGGCAATCATCAAGTTCTGTGACAGAGATGACACTGGGAAGTATGTTCTGACGGTTAAGAATGCTAGTGGAACAAAAACTGCTGAGGTCAATGTTAAAGTGCTTGGTAGGTGTTATAAACATACAGCCATAACATAAATAAACATGATCTTCAATTTTAAATATGCTGTAAATTCATTCATACAATTATCTTTTTTTCTTTTAACAAGATACACCTGGTCCCTGTCAGGAGATTACAGTCAGCAATGTATCGGAGGAAAAATGCACAGTGTCTTGGAAAGAGCCACTGGAGGATGGTGGTGATGCAATCACACATTACATTGTTGAAAGAAGGGATACCAATAGACTTAACTGGGTTATCATGGAGGCTGAATGCAAAGCCCTAACATGCAAAATTAAAAGACTTTTCAAGAACAATGAATATATATTCCGTGTGAGAGGTGTGAACAAGTATGGGTCTGGCGTGGTTGTACAGTCTACCCCCATCTTTGCCAGAAACTCATTCAGTAAGTACCATGATTCATTTAAAAAAAAAACTTTAGATGAGAGATTTTGCATGTTAAAATTACAATTACAATTTTGCACCTTTATTTCCAATTACAGCTGTCCCATCACCCCCTGGAGCCCCAGAAATCCTTGCAGTTGGAAAAGACTTTGCAACGATCGAGTGGCTGAAGCCTGAGAGCGATGGTGGCAGTGAAGTCACAAACTACTTGATTGAGTTCCGTGAAAGAAAGAGTGTTAGATGGATCAAGGTTAACAGAGATTCTGTTCTCAAGGACACATCTTTCAAAGTCACTGGTCTCCATGAAGGCAACATTTACCAGTTCCGCATTACAGCCATGAATGCAGCTGGAGATAGTGAACCTAGTGAAATGTCAATGTATGCAGTATGCAGAGTACCAACAGGTATGTTTCTGAAACAACATTTTTAACATTTAAATGTGTAAATTACTAAAGTAAACATTATAATTATGTTAATTCCCCATTTTAGGCACTTCAGGTCCACCCTCAATTCCACGGGTTACTGACACACACAAAGAGAGTGTTAGTCTTGCTTGGACACGGCCAGTTGAAGATGGTGGTGCCGATGTTATTGGTTATGTTCTTGAGATGCAAGAAGCTGGTGCAGAGGAATGGACAAAAGTGCATGAAAAGAGTCTTAGGGTGACAGAACACACAGTTACAGGCCTTTCTGCTGGCAAAAAGTACTGTTTCAGAGTTGCAGCAGTCAATGTAAATGGAATGGGTGACTTCAGTGATCCTTGTGCAGAGACTGAGCCTGTAGAAAGAATTGGTATGTTCAAACAACTTGAAAAATGTGTGTATGGTACTGAAGTTTGATTGATATATATCAAAGTTATATATATATATATATATATATATATATATACACACACACACACACATATATACACACTACAAGTCAAAAGTTTGGAAACTGTAGTATTTTGATTGATTGTTTTTGAAAGAAGTCTCTTTTGCTCACCAATGCTGCATTTATTTGATCCAAAATATTGCAAAAACAGTATTATTGTGAAATATTTTTACAATTTAAAATAACCTTTTTCTATTTGAATATATTTTAAAATGCAATTTATTTCTGTGAATTCAAAGCTGAATTTTCAGCATCATTACTCCAGTCTTTGGAGTCACATGATCCTTCAGAAATCATTTGAATATGCTGATTTGCTGCTCAAGATACATTTATTATTATTATCAATGTTGAAAACAGTTGTGTAAAAAAATTCAGGATTATTTAATGAATAGAAAGTTCAAAAGAACAAGCTTTTGCAACATTATAAATGTCTATACTGTCACATGATCAATTTAATGCATCCATGCTGAATAAATGTATTATTTAAGTTCTTTCCCAAAAAAATAAATAAATAAATAAATACTTACAGACCCAAAACTTTTGAACAGTAGTACAATGTTACAAAAGCTTTCTATTTCAGATAAATACTGTTCTTTTGAACTTTCTATTCATCAAAGAATCCTAAAAAAATGTTTTACACAACTGTTTTCAACATTGATAATCATAAATGTTTCTTGAGCAGCAAATCATCATATTAGAAGGAATTCTGAAGGATTATGTGACACTGAAGAATGTAAATTCAGCTTTGCATCACAGGAATAAATGACATTTTAAAATATATTCAAATAGAAAACAGTTATTTTACATTTTAATAGTATTTCACAATATTACAGCTTTTTTTTGTATTTTTAATAACATAAATGCAGCCTTGGTGAGCAGAAGAGACTTCAAATCAAAATAGTACCGTTTGACTGGTAGTATGAATGCACGAAAGAACTAATGCCCAATATTCAGTCAGTGTATTCTCTAATGATTTCTCTAATTGTTTTATTATTTATTCTAGAAATTCCTGACCTTGAGCTGCCTGATGAACTGACAAAGACAATTTGTCTGAGAGCAGGAAGTTCTCTGCGCCTACATATTACTGTTACTGGTAGACCAATCCCAACTGTAACCTGGAGCAAACCTGGTGTGGACCTCCAAAATCGTGGCTTCATTGAAGTGACCAATACTGCCACAACTCTCATTATTGACAAGGTGCACCGCTATGATGCTGGTAGATATACAGTTGAAGCTTCCAATTCAGCTGGGAAGAAGGATGCGAGCATCCTTGTGAAAATCTATGGTATGTATTTTCATATTAAATTATGTAAATTATTTACAGCGCATATTACAACATACTATGTAATGGTGTCTAACCAGCATGTTTGTGCATTCTTTCTCAGATACACCTGGTCCACCTGGTCCAATAAAGATGAAAGAGCTCACAAAAGATTCTGCTCATATTACATGGGATGCTCCTGAGGTTGATGGTGGAGCACCTGTCAACAATTACATCATTGAAAGACGAGAGGCATCAATGAGAGCATACAAAACGGTCACATCCAAATGCAGCAAGACATCGTACAAAATTACTGGTCTGGCAGAAGGAATGCTGTATTATTTCAGAGTCTTACCAGAGAATATCTATGGTGTTGGTGAACCTTGTGAGACAGGCGATGTTGTGTTGGTATGCGAAGTTCCACTGCCACCAGCCAAGCTTGAAGTTGTAGATGTAACCAAATCCAGTGTTTCACTTGCATGGGAGAAACCTTTACATGATGGAGGCAGCAGACTCACTGGCTACATTGTTGAGGCTTGTAAGGCTGGTACTGACAAGTGGATGAAGGTGGCAACTTTGAAACTTACAGACTTTGAGTTCACTATCGTGTCACTGAATGAGAATGAGCAGTACCTCTTCAGGGTACGTGCTGTCAACAGCAGAGGAGCTGGTGAGCCAAAAGAAATTGTGACAGCTGTGACAGTTCAAGAACAAAGAGGTATGTATTATAATAACAATAATAGACACAAGATGTTTTTTGTTGTGCTGTTATTTGTTTGTTGTGTCTCACTATTTATGCCTTTATTTTCTTTTTTGTTTTGTTTATTCTCTTTCAGTTATGCCAAAGGTTGATCTATCAACTATTCCACAAAAGATGATCAGTGTTTTGGCAGGCAAACCCCTTGAGCTTGACTTGCAAATCATTGGAAGACCACCACCAGTTTGCTCTTGGTTCTTCAATGACAATAGGATCAAAATTGTGGAGCGTGTGAAGATGAAGTCAACTGGAAAATTCTCTAAATTAACTATTCTTGACACCACCATTGATGACAGTGGAGTGTATACTCTAGAGGTGAAAAATGTAACAGGAGTAATTACTGAAAACATCAAAGTCATCATTCTTTGTAAGTACCCACTCTCTACATTAAAATGGATATTTTAAAATGATTGAGAATTAACATTATTAATAACCCTCTTCTCTCTTTAGCTAAACCTGATGAGCCTCAAGGACCCATTAGATTTGATGAAATTGATGCAACATCAGTCACAATAAGCTGGGATCCACCTATGAGAGATGGTGGTGCACCAATTAGCAACTATGTGGTTGAACAACGTGATGCTCATCGCCCAGGATGGGTACCTGTTTCAGAATCCGTTAGCAGACCAACATTCAAATTTAACAGATTGACAGAGGGCGATGAATATGTGTTCCGGGTTGCAGCAACCAATCGTTATGGCACTGGGGAGTACTTGCAGTCAGAAGTCGTAATGTGCAAGAGCTCCAAATGTAAGTTTTTTTTATATTATATGCACATATATATTAGACCTACATGATCGCAATACTGAATTGTTGTTACAGCCATTCCCGGGCCACCTGGAAGACCCATTGTCTTTGATGTATCACGTGATGGCATGACTGTTGCCTGGGAGCCACCAGATGAGGATGGAGGCTTAGAGGTGTCTGGCTACATTA
Organism: Rhinogobio ventralis; assembly: GCA_039654625.1. NCBI lineage: Eukaryota > Metazoa > Chordata > Actinopteri > Cypriniformes > Gobionidae > Rhinogobio > Rhinogobio ventralis. The sequence continues at coordinate 9,488,020 of CM077197.1, forward strand.
TTGAACGCAAGGAGGTCAGAGCTGACAGATGGATCCGTGCTAATAAAAATCCAGTAACAATGACAAGATACAGATCCACTGGTTTAATTGAAGGCCTGGAATATGAGCACAGAGTGACAGCCATCAATGCTCGTGGTGTTGGTAAACCTAGCCTTCTTTCCAAACCAGCAGTAGCAAATGATCCAGTTGGTGAGCAGAAATTAGTTTTTAGTTTTTTACTAAAATACTGTAGAATTTTGGTGCATTAATTTTTTTTATCACTTATTAAACTATTGCATAACACCCTACAGATCCACCTGGATCACCTCAAAACCCACGAGTCACAGATACCACAAAATCTTCTGTGTCTTTGGCCTGGAGTCCTCCAGATGAGGAGGGTGGTGCTAAGGTTTCAGGCTATCTAATTGAGATGCAAAAAATTGGTTCAGTAACCTGGATGAAGTGCAACACTACACCTTCACTGATCTGTGAATATACTTTGACCCAAATGCCACAAGGAGAGGAATTCAAATTCCGTGTCATGGCTTGCAATGCTGGTGGTCCAGGTGAACCAGCTGAAGTACCTGGAGTTGTGACTATAACAGAGATGCTTGGTAAGATCTCATGACCCTGTCATTAACTCATTTTACTTATAGGTGTAAAGTGTTAAATTTATGGAATAATTTAATCATTTGAAATGTTGTGTTTTAGATCCTCCAAGTTATGATCTTGAAGCAAAATACAAAGATGTCCTTGTAGTCAGATCTGGAGGAGTAATCAGACTTTCAGTGCCCATCAAAGGTAAACCTACTCCTACCAGCAAATGGACCAAGGATGGATCAGAGGTGACCAACCGTGCAATGATAGCCTCTAATGAAGATGTAGCTGAGCTTGTAATCAAACAGGCTGAAAGGTCTGATTCTGGCGTTTACTATCTCCATCTGGAAAATAAGTGTGGCAAAAAGATGCTTCCTATCAAGGTCAAGGTTATTGGCCGCCCATCTGCACCTGAAGGCCCTCTTGGATTTGATGATATTCAAGCACATTCTGTAAGAGTTAGCTGGAAACCACCAACAGAAGATGGTGGTTCTGAAATTGCTGGCTACATTGTGGAGAGACGTGAAGTAACAAAAGCAGCTTGGTACACTGTTGACTCACGGGTGGTTGACACATCCCTTGTGGTTAAAGGACTAGAAGAAAATGTTGAATACCACTTTAAGGTGACAGCAGAGAACCAGTTCGGAATCAGTAACTCCCTGAAATCAGAGGGAACTGTTGTACCAAAGACTCCTATTTGTAAGTGCTTGTCATTTGTCTCTTTTTTAGCCATTGTACGTTTGTTATTAAACATAAAAACATTTTCTTTTGTTTTCTGTTATTAATATTTTAGGTGTCCCAGAGGCCTCAGGCACTCCACCAGAAATCATGGATGTTACTAAGAGTTCTGCTGCTTTGGCTTGGACTAAACCTAAGGATGATGGTGGATCTCGCATTACTGGTTACTTCATTCAGTACAAAGAAGTGTCGTCTGATAAGTGGATTCGTCATGAGACAAAGATTACCTCAACAATGTATACTCTTAGTCAGCTCACTACTGATTCTGAGTATCAGTTCCGTGTAATTGCTGTGAATGACATTGGAGAGAGTGAACCAGGACCTGCATCAGATTCAGTAATATGCAAAGATCCATTTGGTATGACCTCATTCTTAATTTGTCTTCATGATATGTATTCAGAATATGTCATCTGTTCATTGATTGATTTAAATTGATTCAAAATGTTTGCCTTCATTTATGGAAAATAATTTGTATTACACTATTTATTTAGATAAACCAAGCCAGCCAGGAGAAATTGACACTATGACTGTAACCAAAGACTACATTTCCATTAAATGGGAGGCTCCAGCATGTGATGGTGGAAAACCAGTTCTTGGCTATTGGATTGAATACCGAAAGTCTGGAGAGAGTGCTTGGAAGAAATGCAATAAGGAGCGCACAAAGGACAAGCAGTACACTCAGGGTGGTCTACAAGAGGCAACTGAATATGAATTCAGAGTATTTGCTGAGAATGAAACTGGAATCAGCAGACCACGCAGAACAGCAGCTGGCATCAAAACTAAGCTGGGTGGTAAGCATAGTTTGAAAAAACATTAGAAGGATTTTGGTGTGTATTGTGATTTGTCGATACAATAATAATATCCAGTATTTATCACAATGCATTTTTTGGGGTGTTTGACTAAAATAAATTTCACTATAGCTGTCCCTTCTGTCTTTTTTTTCCCGTAGTCGGAACTAAACCAGGTCTTAGGAAAGAGATGGATGAAGTCACTGCCAAACTTGGACAAACTGCAACTCTCAAATGTCAGATTATTGGAAGACCTGTTCCAGAAATTAAATGGTACAAGGGCGGAAAGGAAATCAAAGAAGGTAACAAATATGCAGCAACCTCTGATGGTCGCAACCATACATTGACCATTTCAACAGATCAACAGGAAGATGAGGGTCTGTACACATGCAAGGCTGTGAATGAAGCAGGTGACTGTGAGACCAGTGGAACTCTGGTCCTTGAAGCAGCACCACAGTTCCCAGTGCCACTGAAAGACAAATTCTTTGCAACATGTGGTAGCACAGTGCGCATTCATGTTGCTTACATTGGCCGACCTCAACCTAAAATCATGTGGCTTTATGGAGCCAAGGCTTTGGAGCCCTCTGAGAATGCGATCATTGAAAATACAGAGCATTACACTCATTTGATTCTCAAGAATGTACAGCGCAGCATAAATGGAGGAAAATACAGAATCAGGATCAACAACCATTTCGGGGCTGCAGATACTGTAACTAACGTTGAAATCTTAGGTACATGCTTCATCATTTGTCTTTTTTGAAGTTAGTAGGGGAAATAAGAGCAATTAACATTTTTTTTGTGTGTTTTCAGATAAACCTGCTATGCCAGAAGGTCCTCTTGTTCTTGATGCTCTGTTGAAGAATTCTGTGATTATCAGCTGGAAAGCACCCAAAGATGATGGAGGATCTATGATCACAAATTATATTGTGGAAAAGCGTGAAGACAAGGAAGGAGCAGAGTGGGAACTTGTATCATCATCCATCACAGGCACTTCATGCAGAATTCCTAACCTTGTTGAAAATGAGGGATACTTCTTCCGTGTTTCAGCACAAAATCGTTATGGCAATAGTGAATCACTGGAGACTCCTTCTGCTATCCTCATCAAGAGTCAGCTAGGTAAGTTAAGACATATGATTAAAGAAGTAACCCCAGTTTTGTTGTTGTTATTTAGTGTTGTTATTCAAACCAAAATGTATGTTTTGCAGAGAGGCCAGGAGCTCCATTAAAACCAGTTGTGTCTGGAATTACCAAAAACTCCTGTGTTGTGTCTTGGAAGCCACCTCTCAGTGATGGAGGTTCTAAAATTAAGAACTACTGTCTTGAGAAGCAAGATAAGAAGAAGGGGGAATGGGCTGCAGTTACAACAGATGAAATCCACCAGACTGTTTATTCTGTCAAGGGCCTGACAGAAGGTGTAGTGTATGAATTCCGTGTGAAATGTGAAAACATTGGTGGAGAAAGTGAATACAGTGAAGTATCTGACCCTGCAATTCCAAAGACTGATGTTGATGTGCGTGCTCCTGCCTTCAAGGAAGACCTCAGAAACATGAGTGTAAAATTCAAGAGCAATGCAACATTTGTCTGCAAGATAACAGGACAGCCCAAGCCTGTAATAAAATGGTTCAAGCGTGGAAAGGAAATTCAAGCTGATGGTACCAAAATCAAGATCCAAGAATTCAAGGGAGGCTATCATCAGCTTGTTATTGCTGATTGCGATGCAGAAGACTCAACTGTATATCAGATAAGAGCAACAAACCAGGGTGGATCAATTTCTGCTACTGTTTCTCTAGATGTAGAAGGTAAGCGTCTAAAGATTTATACTGTACTTGGCTAAACAAGCTATTTCCAAATGATGGATTAAAATGTTTCTGTTTTTTCAGTCCCTGCTAAGATTCATCTACCTAAGAATCTGCAAGGAAAGGAAGCTATCCCTGCTCTTCGTGGTGAAGTAGTGAACATCAAGATTCCATTCAGTGGAAAACCAGATCCAGTTATCACTTGGCAGAAAGGACAAGACCTTCTTGATAATGATGGACACTATCAAGTCATTGTCACACGATCCTTCACATCTCTTGTATTTGTGAATGGAGTCGAAAGGAATGATGCTGGTTTCTATATTGTGTGTGCCAAAAATAGATTTGGAATTGACCAGCAAACAGTTGAGCTTGATGTTGCAGATGTGCCCGATCCACCACGTGGCATCAAAGCCAGTGAAGTTTCGAGAGATTCTGTAACACTCCACTGGGTAGCACCTGCCAGTGATGGTGGAAGTAAAGTCACAAACTACATTATAGAGAAGTGCGCCACCACAGCAGAGAGATGGATACGTGTTGGCCAGTCTCGTGACACCCACTACACTGTTGTGAATCTGTTTGGAAAGACAAGTTATCAATTCCGTATCATAGCTGAAAATAAATTTGGTCAGAGTGTACCATCTGAGACAAGTGGCCCTGTTGTGACAAAGGAAGATAAATCAAGAGTTCTTAACTACGATGAAGAAGTTGATGACACCAGGCCAGTTACCAAAAGCAAAGCTCCTCATTCAGAGACTAAGAATGTTCATAACAAGTACATGATTGCTGAAGAGCTTGGCCGAGGACAGTTTGGTATTGTTCACCGGTGTATTGAGACTAGCTCTGAGAAAACTTACATGGCTAAATTTGTCAAAGTTAGAGGTGCAGATCAGGCACTAGTGAAAAAAGAAATTGCAACACTGAATGTGGCACGCCACAAGAACTTCCTGTTGCTGCATGAGTCATTTGACAGCCCTGAAGAGCTAGTCATGATTTATGAGTTCATCTCTGGTGTGGACATATTTGAGCGCCTTGGTACAGCCCACTTTGAGCTCAGTGAGCGTGAAATTGTTAACTATATCAGACAAGTGTGTGAAGCTCTTGAATTCCTTCACAGCAAGAGTTATGGCCACCTTGATATCAGGCCTGAAAATATAGTGTACACCACAAGAAAGGGAACTAATGTCAAGATCATTGAGCTTGGACAATCTAGACACCTTACACCTGGGGACCAAATTAAGATTCAGTACACAACAGCGGAGTTTGCGGCACCAGAAATTCATCAAAATGAGATGGTTAGCACTGTGACAGATATGTGGTCTGTTGGTGTCCTTGTTTATGTTCTTCTTAGTGGACTTAATCCATTTGCCGCTGAAACTAATCAGCAAATGATTGAGAGCATTTACAATGCTGAGTACAGTTTTGATGATGAAGCCTTCAAGCATGTAAGTGTTGAGGCATTAGACTTTGTGGACCGCCTACTAACCAAAGAGCGCAAACATCGTATGACTGCTACTGAGGCTTTGAATCATCCTTGGTTGACAATGAACTCAGAGCAGCTAAGCACTAGGTCCATCAAGATTACACGCCATAAGAGATATTACCAAGCCATGGTGAAGAAAGAATGGAACACTGTTGTCTCTTCTGCTCGTGTTGCCAGTGGTGGTGCTATCAGAAGTCAGCGAGGAGTAACAGTCTCTAAAGTGAAGATTGCACCATTTGAACATGGGCCAGTTGCAGGACAAATTAAACACAGTGTTGCCGATGAAGGCGATGATATCAAGTTTATTTGCAACATTGACAATTACGACAGCACTACCGAAGTAACTTGGTACTGTGGAGTAAGACAACTAGAAGAGGGTGCTAGATACGAAATTACTTATGAAGATGGGCTTGCTACCATAACTATCAAGGGAATCATCAGAACAGATGATGGAACATACAGATGTAAAGTTGTCAATGAGTATGGTGAGGACAGTGCCTATGCTGAGCTCTTTGTCAAAGGGGTAAGATCCTATCGTGAGTTCTTCACTACACGTGTGGTAAAGAAAGTAAAACGCAGAGTTGACACAGCAAGACTACTCCAAAGACCTCCTGAATTTACTTTGCCATTGTGCAACCGCACTGCTTACGTTGGAGAGAATGTGCGCTTTGGTGTCACCATTACAGTGCATCCTGAACCTCGTGTAATGTGGTTGAAAACGGGTCAAAAGATTATGCCAGGAGATGATGACAAGAAATACACTTTTATTAGTGACAAGGGCCTGTATCAGTTAGTGATTAACAATCTTGACCCAGATGATGATGCGGAATACACTGTTGTGGCACGGAACCGATTTGGTGATGACAGTTGCAAGGCTCGTCTCAAAGTGGTCCCTCGTCCTGCTCCTGCTGATAACACTTTGAGACCTATGTTCAAACGTCTTCTTGCTAATTTGGAATGCAGAGAAGGCCAGAGTGTGCGTTTTGAAATGCGGGTGTCAGGACATCCTTCATTGAAATGGGAGAAAGATGCCATGCCTTTGCCATTTGGTCCACAAATTGAGGTTGTGCATGAAGGCTTAGATTACTATGTCTTACATGTAAGAGATACTCTTCCAGAGGATTCTGGCATATACAGAGTCATTGCAACTAACTCGGCAGGGTCTGCAAGTTGTCAAGCCACACTCAAGGTTGAACGTGTGACACACATCAAGAAAGAGGGGGGTGAGGAAGAAAAGAAGAAGAAACACGATCTTGATCAGCAAGAGATGGACAAGAAAGTAAGACTTACTCAGATACTAGCAGGTGCAGACCTTACTCCACTTACTCCAGTCGCACAGCAAGCACTAAGAGAAGCTGCAACCATGTACAAACCCGCAATCACTACAAAGAAAGTCAAGAGCGAAGCTGATGAAGCCAAAGAGAAGGAAGAGAAAAAGAAGAGAGCAGAAGAAAAGAGGTTGAGAATGCCATATGTTATTCCTCCGCCTCGCGTTGTTGCTCCTACTGCCCTTGAGGAGGACATGGAAATCAAACACTTTGTGCCATTCTCTGATATGAAGTGGTACAAGAAACTCCGAGATCAATATGAGTTCCCGGAGCCAATGGAAAAGTTCCCCCAGAAAAGACTTAAGCGCATCCGGCTGTCAAGGTGGGACCAGTTCTACGAAGTACCCCTGCCAAGAATTAAAGACCAATACAAGCCAAAATGGCATATTCCTGTTTCACAAGATGATCTTGAGACTGTAAGACCAGCAAGACATCGCACACCTTCTCCAGAAATGGAGGCTTACTACAGAATCAGGAGACGCTCTCTTGGCGATCTTTCTGATGAGGAACTGCTTCTGCCTGTTAAAGAATACCTCTCAATGAAGAGAACAGAGGAAGAAAGACTCAAACTTGAGGATGAACTTGAGTTAGGCTATTCTGCTTCTCCACCAAGTCTGAGCCCTGTACGCTTTGAACTTTCTGCACTGCGTCACCCACCACCTAAGAAAGCTACATATGATGAGGAGGAAGGGGAGGAAGTTCCAACATATGACTCATATCGTATTCCATCTAAATATGAGGCTGGTCCAAGCTATATTGACTTGCGTCAGCGTCACGATAAGGCAACATACAGACCTCCAAGGCAAAAGCAAAGGTTATATGAGGAAAAAGAAGACCATGAACTGCTTAGGTCAGTAACTACCACAACAAAATTAACTTCCTACAAGAGCCAACTGCAACACATTGAGTTTGAGGAGAAAACAAAGGTCAAAAGAAAGGAAAAAACAAGAGTTTCTGTGTCAGCAGTAACTGAGGCAGCAGTCATGACTGATATGGCTACAACATCATTCTCACCTGGCTATGCTACAGTAACTCATACTAGGAAACCTTTTGCAGCTATGGCAGAAAAAGTGGTTAGAACGGCTTCACCTGAAAAAACACGCCCACGTTCCCCCAGCCTTGATTCTACTGAGAAAACAGCCACTACACCAGACTTGTCAACAAAAATTGATTATATGTCAAGGTATGAGTCAAGAAAGAAAGCCTTGAAAACTGAGAGGAAGTTTGAAATTGTAACCCAGCAGCCTTTTACTCTTGACCATGCTCCGAGGGTGACTGTAAGAATGCGCTCTCACCGTGTGCCAATTGGTCAAAACACCAAATTCACACTGAATGTCCAATCTAAGCCAGAAGCACAGATTAAATGGTACCACAATGGACAGCACATTGAAGAAAGCAGAAAATACCGTATGTTTAACATGAGTGGTGTTTTGTCTCTTCAAATCATTGATTGCCAGGAAGAGGACAGTGGCACCTACCGTGTCGTCTGTACAAATGCAAAGGGAGAAGCTTCTGACTATGCCACTCTCGATGTTGCTGGGGGTGGATTTTCTGCATATGCCTCACAACGCAAAGATGAGGAGCCACCGACCCCCTTTGTCCCAGAGATGACTAAAACAGATGTTTATCATGTTTCATCCATAAAAGCAGCAACTGCTTCAGAAACACAAGTGGAAGTATCTGAAACTAAAACGGACAAGATAGAACAGACAATTAAGACAGCTGAGATCAAACTTGAAGCTATGGAAGTGACTGCAGTTGAGGAAGTTGTGGTTGAGACATTGTCAGAGACCAAACTTGAAGCTACAGAAGTGAGAACAGTAGTAGAAGAAGTGGTTGAGGAAAAGAAACCAACTCTTCCAGCAACAATTCTGACTAAACCACAGTCACTCACAGTATCAGAGGGAGAATCAGTCAAATTCACATGTGATGTTGATGGTGACCCTGCACCCACTGTAACATGGATGAAAGAGGGACAAGTAATAGTGTCATCTCATCGTCACCATGTTACCTCAACTGAATATAAATCTACTTTTGAGATAACCAAAGTAGAAATGTCCGATGGCGGTAATTATACTGTAGTGGCAGAGAACTCTGAAGGTAAACAGGAGGCACAGTTCAGTCTAACTATTCGTAAACCAACACCTGTAGAGAAAGTTGTTGCTTCACCTCCAAGAGTAAAGTCTCCAGAGTCTCCCCGTATAAAGTCACCATTTGGAATTAGGTCCCCGCAGAGAATTAAATCACCCGAACCAATCAAATCTCCAGCAAGAGTTAAGTCCCCACCCATGGTAAAATCACCTACTCCAAAAGAAAAAACATCCAAGCCAACCTTCTCCGCAGAACTAAAAGACATCTCAGCCACTGCAGATACTATTATAAAGTTGACAGTGAAACTGTCTGGTGAGCCTAGACCAACAATCTTCTGGATGAAAGATGGAAAGGTAAGAAAGATTTTTTTTTTTTTAACTTAAAACATTCATTTAGTAGAATGGATTGATTTACTAATTAATTTGAACATTTTTCTCCCAGAACCTCTCTCAAGGTGGAAAATATGAAATCTTTGAAGAACATGGTTCAGCACATCTTGAAATCTATGAAGCTGATGTCTCTGATAGTGGCGTATACACATGTACAGCCAAAAACAGTGCTGGGTCTGTTACTACAAACTGCACTGTTACAGTTCAAGGTATTATAATGCACAATTTGTCTCAAAATACACATACAATATAAGTTTAGTAAAAAATAATTGTCATTTTGCATGTACATTTGTCATCTACTCCTTCTGCTACAGCACGAACAACAGCAATTGCCATGGAAAGAAAAGCAGAGTTGACCGAACAAATAGTTAAAAAGGAGATTGCCTATGAGGAAGTGCAGTCCTTTACAGAAATTAAAGCATCAAAAACCCAAATAACAATAAGTCAAGGTCAGACTGTCACACTACGAGCAAACATCCCTGAAGCCTCTGATGTGAAATGGATCCTGAATGGAGCTGAGCTATCAAATTCAGAGAACTACAGATATGGTGTGTCAGGCAATGATCACACCCTGACCATTAAAACGATCAGCTACCATGACCAGGGAGTTCTCACATGTGAGGCCAAAACTGAACATGGTGTGGTCAAGTGCCAGTTTGATATGACCATCAGTGAAATGTGTTCAGATGCACCAAGTTTCCTTGTGCAACCACGCTCCCAGAATGTTAACGAGGGACAAAATGTCACATTCACATGTGAAATCACTGGTGAACCTTCTCCTGAAATCGAGTGGCTCAAGGATAATGCAGTAGTGAGTAGTTGGTCATATTTTGGGGGGAGAAACAAAAACAACTTATTTACATTTCACTCATAGCAGTCTGCTAACTTTGTTTTTCATTTCCTTTCAGATATCTATTACATCAAACATGAAATTGAGCCGCTCTAAGAATGTGTACACACTTGAGATTCACAATGCCACCATTGAAGACAGTGGAAAATACACAGTAAAAGCTAAGAACAAATTTGGACAGTGCTCTGCAACATCATCACTGCATGTCCTCAGTAAGTGTTTGATCCATTCCTAGTAATAAATTAGCATTCATACAGTAACCAAATATGAGCATGCTGTCCATTACATGAAATGCATGGTCAAACCAAGCACACGTTTGTGATGTCTCTTGATCTGACTAAAAAGATCACATACACTAATATCTCACTGATCAAGCTAACAAAATCTAACCATTTCCTTCTACAAATGGAACTATGTTCTTTTGATCTTTTTTGTTTTACTTTGTTAGCTTGATTTGCATCCTTAGCCTAAGTACTGAATTAATTACCACACTATATGATGATAAAACATTTTATAATATAAAGGTTTATATGATAATGTGTAACTGCATGAATATTCAAGGATTTAAATAACCAAACCATCTTGTTAACATCCATTAGTCATACCTTCATATAGTTTGATTCATTTTATGTATTTGTGCAAAAAATAACTCTGTATTTAAAATATAGTCAATATAATCAGAAATCGGTGTTCTTTGATTAGCCTTTCCAAATGAATTTCCTTAAAGGTACAATGAAAAAGTGGTGCAACTAAATTATTGCCATCAAAAAAAATGTTCCAGTATAATTTAGATTGAATACGCCCAAATGTTTTAAACAGAAAACCGAGATCATTTATGCCATTGACTGTTGTACCTTTTTATGAAATGAGTTGCTTCAGTGACATGGTAATTATTTACTGTACTCTCGCAGCTCTGGTTGAGGAACCTGCCAAAATGATAATTATGGAGAAAGCCTCTGATGCTACGAGCATGCAGGGCAGTTATGCTGCCAAGCATGTGGTTTCAAAAATGCAAGAAACATCCTTCAGCAGTTCCAGCATGGCTGAAGTTAAATTTGAGAGCATGTCAGCATCTAGCATGACCTCTATGACTTCTGAAAGAATGATGGCTATGAGCTCCAGCAGTATGGTGGCAATGTCCAGTCACTCGCATGTTGAGGGGTCATCCATCAAAGCCATTTCTCATGCCCGCAAAGGTGAGATGGAAAACATATGCATCTTTGCTAAAAAAGCATTTATTACACTGCAACAAAACCAGCAAATACCAGCAGAGCTATATCACCATAATAATCGATTTTTCTTTTGTCTTTTAACTAGGTATACCACCAAAGATTGAGGCTGCCCCTCAAGATATCAGTATTGACTCAGGGAAGGTCCTGACTGTAGCCTGTGCTTTCAGTGGAGACCCAACCCCTTGCATAGAATGGTCACATTCAGGGAAGACACTGTCCAGCCAGGCGGAGAGTGGACGATTGCAGATTGAGACTTCTCAGGATGTCACCACTCTTGTTATAAGTGGAGTGAAAGAGACTGATGCTGGTGCATACACCTTAAAACTTGTTAACGAGTTTGGATCTGATACCACTACTGTCAATGTCAACATTCGATCCATGTAAAAAAAAAATATTAATAATTATTATATAATAGTAATCCAATCCTCACCCCATTTCCCTCATTCAAAACCTTTTATTTATAGAATGAGAAAAAAATACTCTGTTCTTGATAAAGACCTGGATTTCTGTTCTTGTAAATATGAACTATTTTTATACCAAACTTGACGTTAATTTATGCCAAACTAGACTAAAGTCTAAAGCTGTTATAAAATGTGCCATATTGGATAATTATGACCAGAAGTTCTGCACCATTTTGTGACATGTACATAATGTATATAGCCGAATTTACCGGTTATGGAAAATGTATGCATTGTTATTTATGACAATATTGACAAATGGAACTAAATGTTTAACAGGAGAAAGTTTCACATGGAACGAATACCCTGTAAAACTTGAAACGAAACAAAACTATGTGCCTCAACAATAAGTTGAAGTCTTAAGATTGCCTCAACAGGTAGAGAGGCTCCCTGTTGAAGTTTACTAAAATCAAAGAGACAAAGTTATGCACTGTACATTTGTGCGTGCAGTAATGCAGTACACAAGAATTTATGACTTGAATGTAAGACCTTGAGTGCTGTTTGCATTACCCTCATGTAAGCAGGACAACTAGGCCTTGTGTTCAGACTGACGAAGTCATACCGCCATTTTAATGACAAGCTCAATGTGCGAGCGGCCTGCACAATGAGTTAATTACAATGTTTGTGCACAGTTTCTGGCAAAGGACTGCTTGAATTTTGATTTTATTAAAGTAACATCACCTGGCCAATAGTAGTAAAATCGGTTCAAGTGCTTCTTTGCAGAAGCTGTGCCAACTCTTGGAGGATTGCTAGGTTATATTTTGTGTGTTTGTGTGTGTTAGCATTAGAATCTCACTTTTTCAGCAGCCAGGGTATCCATCAAGCTATGTACCACAAAGACTTCATGTGTTGTGCGAAGAAAAGAAAAATACATAACTGTAATACCCTGCACATTGATTTATTAGAACTAATTTATGTAGTATTACCCATATATTCAGCCTCCTTGAGTTTTATGAATTACTGATTTAATAAAGCATGTTTTCAGCACCATAAAATGTTTGTCTGTATTCCATATACAAATGCTAATTAATGTAGACTGGTTTACTCACTCATTAAATAACAGCTGCATGTCTTCAATAGTATGGTTACAAAACTAAATTAGTTTTCACAGAAAGGATGTTCCTTTTCAGTTTTATCTCATTTCAGCTGATATTTAATAGGACAGCCTGTTTGAATCAGTAACGCATCATCCTTTCTGTTTCTTGCACTAGTTAAAACACACTTTAAAGGGTTAAAATAAACCCATAAAAGTAATGTTCAGTAACAACTAAAGGAACATCATATTTCACACACACAAAAACGTGTCCTGAGTGACCTGCTTTACGACATGCTCTGTCTAAAACAGCATCTTAATTCTTTTATGATAATTCCTAATTCTAGAATTGCTAAAATTTCTTTCTTGCTGTGATATATACACACATGTATAATATATATCCCTACATTGTGAGGACCAAATGTCCCCACAAGGACGTCTGAATCTATTCTGAATCTAAAGTAGAGGGGAAAAAACACTACATTTAACAACGGCATTAGACATTCGGTTTCATACCAATTAAACTCTGCGCATTTCAGAATTTTAATGAATTTAAATGGGTCCATAAACAAATGCCTTTAATTGCATAGCACAAGGCTTAATTTTAAGAAATAAAATATATATTAATTACCCCTATAAATCAATTAAACAATATATGACATATGACAACTATATGACATTAAGATTTCAGAAAGATATACCTTTATTGCACAAGGCTCTGTTTTTGGAATCAGCATTTCATATGTTGTTATAATAATTTTGGAACTTTAAATGCATGCAAAACTGTAAATCCATTCAACTATAACGCCGTTTCACCAAAGGTATCAAACCAACTGCAAATAACTCAGAATATTATTTCCTATAATGAACAAGGATTGTTTTTCAGATTAATAATCTGGTATTTTTTATATACAGTACTAAACCCATTCAAATCCATAAAACTACTACACCGTTTGGCCTAAAGGGATCAACCCAACTGTAAATGACTCTGAATATTATTCCCTCTATTGCACAAGGTTTATCAGATTATAAATCTGGTATTTTTTTTATATACAATACTGAACCCATTTAAATTAGGCTACAACACCGTTTTGGCCTAAAGGTATCTGCCCATAGGGAATAATATTCTGAGTAATTTACAGTTGGTTTGATCATTTTTGGTCAAACGGTGTTGTAGTTTAATGGATTTACAGTATTGCATACAATTAAAGTTTCAAAAGTTATTATGAATCATATGAAATGCTCATTCCAAAAACAGAGCATTGTGCAATAAAATGAGTATTTTTTCTTAACATTTTACTATTGTAATAAAGCATTGTTTGGGCTGTAAACACGAAATGCGCATGAAACAAACATAATGTCTAACGTTAAACTAACTTTACCGCCGCCTTGTAGGCCTACCTCCCCAAAAGTGAAGTGAGAAATCCGAGTAATGGGCGGCACTGCCGCGTCAGCTGTCCGGCCTCCGACGCCACGCCGACAGATGTGCAAGATGTCCCAGCGGTCTACGTTTTACTTTTGTTTGATTTTGTCTCTGCAAACGCTCAATCTCTTTATCGTATTAATTCGTGCAAATGAATCAAAACACGATGTTAAAATTGAGGTTACGTTTCTGCCTGAAAACTGCAGTCAGAAATCCAAGAGAGGAGACATGCTGAATGCGCATTATGATGGATATCTAGCTACAGACGGATCTCAGTTCTATTGCAGGTAAACGCATTTTTTACGTATAAAGTTATTGTATTAAATATGTAATGCATGTTATATTTATCTGCTTCAAGGTAGAGTTATAAACAGTGCATTTAGTACTTAACGCAGGCTACTAAATAAAAAGTCCAAGTAAAGCTGTTCGTTTTCATTTTCTAGTCGTTCGACAAACACAGGTCACCCACACTGGTTTGTGCTAGGCGTTGGAGAAGTTATTAAGGGTCTCGATTTAGGGCTGAACGACATGTGTCCCGGTGAGAAGAGAAAAGTTACAATTCCTCCTCCTCTGGCATATGGCGAGAAAGGACATGGTAGGTGTTTTACTTCAAATACCGCCCCTGCTTACACATGTGGCGCTGTTTTGCATTTTGTTTTCTGTGTGTTTGTGTGTGGTCTTGGTATTCCCTACATTGTGAGGACCAAATGTCCCCACAAGGATAATACCAGAAATGTTAGACCTTGTGGGGACATTTTAGTCCATATGAGTAGAACAGCTTATATATCAAACTAAATTATGTTACTGTGTTTTGTTTTGTTTTGTTTTATGTAAAAATGCAGAACATTTTCTGAGGGCTGTTGTTTAGGGTAGGGTTCGGGGATAAAATATACAGTTTGTACAGTATAATAATCATTATGTCTATGGAAAGTACCTATTAAATATGGAGACCCGGCGTGTGTGTGTGTGTGTTAATTCATTTGCCACCAAAACATCTTAGTAATAAATACACAATAGTTTAGATAACAATTAAGCAGAAAATGCTTAAAATTCTTATTTTCCCCCCATAAATATAATCATTTTTCAGATTTTTAAAATGTAATTAAATTTAATAAAATTTAATAAAAACTGTAATTTAAGGCGGAAATTTTAATACAAGTTATAAAATTTTAGGTCTGCATTAATTTGCCATTGTCTACAAAATGTAAATAGATACAGCAGTGCTGCTCAGTTGACATCAGTCCTTAAAATAAAAATAAAGGCAGCTTTCATAATATATTACAGATCCATTTATGCTGTGTGAAATTTATTACAATTTATTTATTAAACTGAATAGATATTTATTATTAAAATATTATATGAAAACATTTACTTTGCATTATGTTTAAGCATATTTTTTTTTTCATTTTCAATTCAATTCACATTTACTTGTTTAGAGCTTTTCACAATGATTCCAAATCAGCTTTACTTAAAATGCCACTACTCACGACATACAAAACATGAGTACGCTCAGGATAGTGTTGGACATGATGAAAATATACTACTAAATATTATTATATATAAAATACATAAATACTACTAAATTCTGATAATAAATACGAAATTAAATGTTAATTATGCAAGTAGAGTTACATTTAAAATTTAAGGACTTAAATTAAACCATTAACAAATCACCTTCCTGTGGTGCAATAGGTCCTGTACCACCAAATGCAACGGTGATCTTTGAGGTGGAGCTTTTGTTCATAACCAGAGGACCACGCAGCATAGAAGCCTTCAGAGAAATTGATGTTGACGACGACAAGGCCCTGACAAAAGAAGAGGTAAATATGTAATACTGTCGTATCAGGAATTTACATTTGCCTACCTGATTTTATTATTATTATTATTATTATTATTATTATTTACATATATTGATATTTTGGATTTACAGATTAAAGAATACTTGAAAATGGAAGCAAAGAAGTTAAATTCACAGAAAGATGAATCCTATTTTGAGGATGTTGTGGCAGATGTGTTCCAAAAGAATGATCACAATGCTGATGGGACCTTATCACTCAAGGAGTATAATGTTTATGGGCATGATGAACTGTAAACACTACTAGACACAGCACTGGACATTCTCTGCAAAATTGCGATCAAGGATTTTGCTTTGATAAACACCACTACATTTTGAATAAATCTGACTCAAATACTACTTTGTACTGATTGTTTCTTGCAACAAAAAAAACGAAATAGATAAATTGCTTTTTTTTTTTTTACTTTTAGAACTTCTCAAAATGCTTCAGCTTTATTTATATAGCGCTTTATACAATAGAGTGGTGCCGGTATGACGTCACTAGGATTTTCCCATAGGCTTTTGGATTATTGTTGGTTACAGAGCTCGTTTATGATACTTACATATTTTGTCCATCAAGATAATTACCACAGATGAACACAACTTTTATTAATTTTGAAGCCTAAATGCAGTTGCCAGAAGTAAAAGGTTAAAGGTAGGCTATAAACAAACTACACCACGGTCCTGCGATTTCAACGTCACCATCACTAAGCTTCCGACAACTCTTTCAGTTATCATGTCAAAACATTTCCCCAGAACGTTTGAGTTAGACTAGTTTATAAGAGCACAATTATAAGCATAACGGACTGAGTTTACCTTTTCGGCGTGATGGCACTTAACGTCCCCGACAGCCTCTGTAGTCCCATTTAGCCACTTGTTAGCAACCGCCTTTTTCAAGACACGTAACAGCTTCAAAAAAATCAAGAGTGGGGTAATAGGGATGTATTTTATGTTGTAGAATAAAACGTGAAAGTGTTTTGAGCTTGCGTTTACCACAGACCTTATTTCAGCCATTTAACCAAAAACCCATTGACTTAGGTACGAGGGAACCGGAAGTGCTAAAATACTAACTCGTTTCCGCATTTTGGCCTACAAAGTGATGTCATACCTGCACAACTCTATACAGATTGTTTCAAAGCAGCTTTACAGTCATAACAGGAAAATGATTCAATGGTGCAAACAGAATTCTTTTTGGCTGTACAGCAGCTCTAACAGAAAATGGTGTCATTGTTTGGCTGAAGTCAGTTCTGTTTTGATTCATTTCCATTGTAAAGATAATCAATTTCTTAAATTAGTTTATTTCATTTATAAAGCAGTTCTGCAGAAACAGGGATGCCACCGTCCAGTTCTCATCCAACAGTGTCAGTGCAGTCAAATCAATAATATTGTTGAATAAAGCTTGCATCTGCTCCAATTTATCAAACCAAGTTTTGTTTTTGTTTTGATGAACCACAGAATTAAATATTTTAATTAAAACAATACACAAATGCACGTTTGAATATCACTCATGATATCTAGAATTTGTGCAGCCTCAAAAACAAGTATCTCCAACACTACAGTAAAATGTGTAAGAATAATGTGTCATTGCAAACTCAGACATAGAAGGCTATGATGCATTCTGTGTGAAGTTGGTTAGCTTTAACTCTAATAACACCTCATTTAAAAGCCTTTCACAATTTTTGTTTTGACCTGATCTAATACAGCACATTCTACATGCCTATACTGGTTCTTTATTGGCATCTATTTGTTCCATGAAGAACATGGAACCTTTCCATTACACAAAAGGTTTTGGCAACACTTCATAATAAGTAAACGGTAATAAAGTGTTTACAGATCATTTGCAAACTATAGTTAAATCATAGTTTATATATTGTAGTCTAATTAATTACTCACCCTCATGTCGTTCCAAAACCCGTAAGACCTTCGTTCATCCTCAGAACACAAATTAAGATATTTTTGATGAAAACACAAGTGACTGAAATACTGCAGCAGGTGTCCCAAGTCCCTCCACTCCCGTTGTTCTAGGACCTCAGAATTTACAAATTAAGCACTGGTCTCTACATTGTTAATATACAAATATATAAGATTTTTATAGTGGAAAAAGTTTTCAGAGTCCTTTACACTAAGAAAAATTAAAAAAATTTAAGAACTGTTCACTGAAAGGTTCTTTGGGGAAACAAAAATGGTTCTTCTGTGGCATCGCTGCGAAAACCCCCTTTTAGAGTGTAGACAACCTTGTAACAGTACAGTGTTAAACCACTATTTACAATCAAACAATTCAGACAGATGAACTCGATGATTGCATTTAAATCGTTATCATATTAAATTCCATTTTTATCATTGTATAATGTTGAATAATTACTTATACAGTATTTGCTCAACAAAATGTATTTGCCTTGTGTTTTTGATTATGAAATAATAAAAGAGGTTTCCATGACACATGGTTCACAGGATTCCATAAGGGAAAAGGGCACATTTCATTGACCAACCTTACTTCCTTTTAATCTGTAGGCCAATAGCGTTTACGCTTATGGCCAGCCTTTATGTGGAACAGGCAGCTTTCGGCAGGCCCATTGCTCTGACCTGCAGAGACCCACACTTGAATTAATTTACCATTCAAATCTTGCTATACCCATTAAGAACACTAGGTGGCTCCCTAACACAACTATTTAAAGTGGTTGAACATGCTTTCCTTAAACCTGCTTTAAAAAACAAGATTTCTTGCAATTAACTTTAACAAAGAAAAGAACAGTGGCCTGACTGTTTGATTGGTGAGAGAAAAGGAAGAATCTGTTTGGAGGGGAGAATTACATTGTTTTATGATTTACAGACAAAAATTGTACGCTAAGGAAATGTAAACAGTAACCATTACGCATGCATTTCCCAAACAACCAGAGGTCAAAGAAACTATTTAATGAGACCCTATCATGTAGAGAACTGACTTTTTTAGCACAGACTTAAAACTTTAAAGTTTTCATGTAAAACTCTGACTCCCTCAGCTCCCCCACATGCCAAAAGTGACGTAAACCACATCCGTGCCAAGATTCAGAGCAGATCCAGACACTGGAGGGAGAGGGGTTAGAAGACAACATTGAAATGCAGTGACTGTTTTACTTTTTAAATGAAAATGGTACAATTTCAGACAAGTCATATTGGTTTTGTCAAAGCGTTCAAACATATCACCACTGGAGCATCATTGGGTTTTGTTAGTAATCTTTATGTCTTTGATTGTTAAGGTTTGACAGAGAGATGTCATAAGTACTGGCTAGGATGGGCTAGATGTCCAGTTGCCTTTATGGCTGGTGATTACAGGTCTACAAGAAGGACTGCTGTTTAAAGACCACTAGGTACAGCTCTCTCCAAAACAATAATTTTGTGTTACACTGTACTTCACCCATGTCAAGTTCCCATAGCTTAGTTTGCTCTTTACTATTAAACTATACATTTTATTCTGTGTATACATTTAGAATGTGGTGTCTGACTTGAGCCTCAACTGATCATAAATCATCCCACAAAATGCCAGTAAAACGACTTTTATAGTTGCATGGATTTTAACAAAGTTCCTTTGTCTGAAATTGAAACACATTTATTGTGCTATGCATTATGGGCTCAAAAAAGCAGTCTCGGGAACAAGAGAAAATGAAGCTCTTTATGAAATCTGATGCTTGTCCTCGCTCATCTATTTATGAAAAAAATGATGAGGGCAGTTTTCAATGACAAACTCTAATAAAGAAAAAGGACAGAAAGATGCACTCAAAACTACACACATTCCCAGTTGGTCAGCTATAATATTAAAACATTGCAGATGTTGCATAAATTACACAATATTTTAGAATATCACAATATCACTTTAGAAGGCTGTTCTACTACCCAACAATCCTCCACCACCCCAACCACACACCCCTTTGTGGAAAAAAAAAAAAAAAAAAAAATAGGAGACGGCTAACTTCCTTTGGGAATGTCAGACTGCAAATGTGTTTTGCTGCAAAACATGCCCCTAGAGACTTTTTTTATTATTATTAACAAAAATTCAAAAAGATCTCTACTACTAACTGACAGTTATGTATAATGTTTTTAGTGTGATCTCAAAAGACAAATAAAATGCTGAAACAATAGGAACAGAACAGTGTTGCATTTAGGGATAAGGGGCCAGATTTACTAAACAGGGCAAATTAGCATCAGAGCGCAATTCTACCAAAGCGCCTATGGGAGTGGAAAGTAGAGGTCAACCGATAGTGGAGTTTAACGATACCGATAACCGATTAATCGACCGATAGTTTTTAAAATGGACATAAAAAAAAAACATAACACCAAGTAAAACAGTGCAGAACTTTTTTACAAGAAATAAAAAAACAGTACTGAACCATGTAAATGTGCTAAATTACATATGTAAATATGAATATATTAAAATGAGAAGTTCTAACAGAAAAAATTATTTTAAAATAATATTATAAATAAATGTTTCTTTAGCTATAACCTAGAAACATGTATGTAAATGTCATAGGTAACAGACTGCAAGTCCCATTTGTTCAAAAGGATGTATTCGCTTATTTAGCTAGCTTACATGAAATGCATTATGCAATATACATTTTACAGCATGTATTAATATTTGAGCAATACAATTGTACCATGATCATTCATGTTAGTTCATAGTGCATTAAGGTTAACAGATAAAACTAACAATAAATAACACTTCTACAGCATTTATTAACCTTACTTAATGTTACAAATGGAATATTATTGTAAAGTGCTATTTCATATAAATCCAAACAGTCTGCTTTTTTAGAACACTTGACGAATATCTAATAAAGATATGTAACGTTATTGAAATCAAATGCATTTCTGATTTTTTTATATTTCTGTCGGCAGCATGAAGATACAGTCTGCTTTCCCACATCACAAACGTTAGTTGTTACATTGTTTTAACTGCTTGAGGTACTGCTAATGTACTGCAAAGTACATACATACTGCTGTTCTTTCCCTGATAATGCAGCATCTAGTCAACAAATTAATTATTTTATGATTTGGCAACATGTACTAGTGTTCTGTATTCATACCGTTTCACATCTGATGTATCGGCGCTCTCTGCCCAGCCCCATAGGCAAGGCTATGCAGTCTGTACCGGAAACAGAAATGATTAGTTCATCTCTCCAGTCTTCGGGTTCGAGTCGTTCTTTCTTTTGTCACGTGACAGCCGTGTTGGATGCTGAAATGAGTTAATTCACAACCTTCCTTACAAGCGAGTGGGTGTTTTTTTTTTTTTTTTTTTTTAAGTTCAGTTTTTTAGCTAGTATAATAATTGATTTTCCTATGAAGACTGGACACATTGGATTGGTTAGAATGGATAGGCATAACATAAATGTTTATTGCACATATCTTCTGATAATTTTATAATAATAAATATATTACAACATGCAGTCAATAATACGAATGTAATGTTGTATATGTTGCGAAACATTGAACCGGAAAGCGGTCACGTGACAAAAGAACGAGACTCGTACCCGAAGACTCGATGGACGAACTAATCTTTTCGGTTTTCCGGTGACTGCATAGCCTTGCCTATGGGACTGGGACTTGATGAACGAACGACTCGAACCTGAAGACTCGATAGATGAACTAATCTTTTCTATTTCCGGTGACGGCATAGCCTTGCCTATGGGGCTGGGTCTTGATGAACGAATGACTCAAACCCGAAGACTCGAGAGGTGAACTAATCTTTCCAGGGAAAAGACTTGATTAAATGTGAAGTGACAAAAGAAAGAACGACTTGGATCGGGAGGTGAGGTGAACTAACAGACTGCATACATAGCCTGAAGACCCAGCTAAGCAACTAATTCATAATTTCTTTCTTAAAGTTTGGCCATGGCTGCATTAGCTTATAGTTAATTTTTTATTTAACATGTAACATTTTAATTATATTCTGCTGAAAGGAACGTAATGAACAAAATGACTTGAAAAAAGATTTGTTCATTTTGCTGAACGAGATTCAAAGATCCGAGTCAGTAAAATGATCCGAACTTCCCATTACTAGCCAATAACCGATTGTTCCACCAATCATCTATCAGTGCCGATTAATCGGCAAAATCGCTGAATCAACCTCTAGTGGAAAGTTATGCGCATGATCTACTGACTACACGCAAATCAAAGAACATCATTTCCATGGTGACCAATGCAATCTACCAAGAGCAGTGCAAAATAGCATCTGGTTTAGACATGCTTTTTTGGGGTGGTAAATAATGGCGCAAATACCGGTAAATTGACTAGCGCAAACCTTAGTAAATCACCTTACATTATTCATTGAAATCCTTTCCTCCCATAACTTTTGCGTCTAAAAGGGAAACTCCTACAAATGCATATGCAATAAGGTCAGCCGCAAAAATAACTGTCCACACCTTCTCAGCACTATTTTTTAGGGTTAAAGGGTTAGGCTACTTAAGAGATTAGCATTAATCCCTGCCCACATCGCAAGCGGGCCCCTGGCGACGAAGTGACTCTGAACAGCTGAAAGCGCCGTTTTTATTTATTTCACAAAAGCACAACGTTTTGTTGTTATTGTGAGTGTACACAAATAAAAGTAGACAATTAATAGTTTATAATTATGTCTCACATTTATCTGTATGGCCAAAAATGACGGAGTATTGAGTTATATCCGCTGTCATGACTCGTGAGGAAAAAACCCATCAGAACTCGCCGGCGCGTTCGTCGGCCAGAGGGTTAAAGAAAACGTAGCCTATTTAGTTTTATATTTATGTTTAAATAGTAGCCTATAATATAATATAATTTTGTATTATTATTTTTTATTATTTTAATGTTGATTATGAAACGTGAACAGCATGAGTAAGATTACATTCGCAATATGTCGGGAGACATCAGACATGATTGACCACTTCATTAAGTTTTGATTTGTAGAAAGCCTTTCTTTAAAGTGAATTTCGTTTTGTATAAATTGTATTTTAATTTTCATCAGATTCATTAACCAATTGCCTGTATATTTAATAAATAAGAAGTAAACCAAGAACGTCGGGAATGGATTGACGTGCGTAACAAAACCTCTTGCCTGTTTCCGTGTCCTTTGAGTAAGGATGAAATTATAGGCTACGTCTTTCCGTTTTCAATAAATTTCTTGAATAAATTTTTTTAATTACAGTAGGCCTATAGATAGTTATTATATGTGTGGCTTTAAAGCAATAGGCTATGCTATATTGTATAAAGTGGTATAAACAAACGTGACTTGACTGGAGTGCTGAATCACAGAGCTGGTGCAAACCTATCCACATTGATATGATCAGATCAGACGCTTTCTCTTTAAAATGTCATATTTGTTGTGTGTTTTTTTAATAATTGCGCAGCACATATCCACATAGGCTATTCATCTAAACGGCGTCGGGATGTTCATTCACCGTACGCTGCGAAGGTATTTCAAAGTTCTTTTTACCCCAAAACAAAGTATGATCAAGAACACGAACGCGTGTGTGTTGGAGAGAGACAGATGCAAAAAGAAATATTAAAACCTGATTTTAGTTGGTCTAAATCATGGGCGTCACTGGGCCTTTTTAGGGGGGCTTCAAAAATATGCGATTAACCTTTAAAACATACGAAACTGGTGGCAGGCTTCGGCTTCGTCGGCCGTCTTTTAGTCTGCGTTAATCAGCGTGTTCTTCAATCCGCAGCGGCGCTGAGCAGACCGCACGTCCGAAGCAGAGTTGTGTGCGTTCATCTGAGCCTCATTGGTCTGTCACCACTCGTCAATGCCAAAACTGCTGAGGCTGAGCGCGAATTTTAGCAGCGCGACTAAAATTTGCATTGGCGCAAGCTGTTAGTAAATCTGGCCAAAGAAGGCCAACCATGCAAAGCATACAGACTAGCCAGAGTAACAGCATCACTTAAATCCAACAACAGCACAAACAACATCTGCATAAAGTCAGGCCAAATTCCAATCCCAAGAGCAGCACCCTTGAACAGCAAATGGCAATACCACAACACTGAGGAGAACATGTTTAATCCATTCAGTCTCTTCAGAATTGATAGTGCGCTGTAAATCCATTTTCAACTTTTTCTATTAACTGGTTTTACAATTTCCATCTGTCCTCTATGTTTGCTGTGTTTATTCTGGTCTTAAAGCACTTCTCTCCTTTTTTGGCACATTCCGTTTGGATCACCAAAGTTGTTCTAAAACAATGTTAGCATGGGTTCAAGATTTGTCTGCATCCTGTTGTTTCCATAAACAACAGCAGCGTGTAGGTGTTTGATAGTTTACAAGCGTTTTATTTTTACACATGTAAGCAGTATATCAAGTCTGCACATTCAGACTTGACAGGTCTGCACTTTATGAGGATAGCAACAGAAAGAACCCCTGAATAAACACCTAACCAGACATGTTTACATGGGAGGATGGCCTAGTGACATGTAAGACGATCTGAATAAATACAACATTTTGTTCTGCAGTGATACAAAGATGCCTCCTCTTTCATCATGCCTGTTTGTTATGGGTAAATATAATTGGAGAGTGAAAATATAAATTATTCGAAAATGCCTGTCCTTATTAAAGCTGGAAATATTTTTACCAGCCTTCCAAAGAAATCCTGTATGGACTGTAAGGCAAGTTTGCAAACAGGTAGGGTAAACGTACCCATTAAGCTCAAGTACCCATTAAGCACACTACTATCTTTGAGCTCAGATTATAAAAAGAAAAAAAATATTTATCATCCTACTTGATGTCTTAACCAATTGATGTGTTTGTTACTATATACCTCCTGTAATTTCAAGCTAATCAGATCATTGCACACTGAGATATGGTATCTATGTGTTCACACTGTCTAGCGGCCATTTTGAAAGCTGTCTGAAAACTTTCACCAGAAAAGTAATTCTGCAGTTTTCAGATGTTTAAGCCTTTATTTCGGATAAGTATAACTTCTTACTGCAAAATTAAGAGATTAATGTTTAGACTTTTGCATATTATAACCTGGAACCTGGATGTGGGAAATAATTACAGTTAGACCCAAAAGATAGTTTTAGCAACATAGCGCAGATGCTACAGAACATTGTTAGTTTACTAGCTGTATAAGATTGTGTGCTACACTTATATATTACTTCACAGGCATTACTGGCTTATACTTTTAAATCCATTATATTATAAATTTACAGTTTATTGATGTTATGTGGTTTTACACTGCTGTAATTTTTAAAAACTTCATATTATTTTAAGGTGAGCTTAAAGGGTGCACTACTATGAAAATCACAGCTTCAGTGTGATATCAATAAAAGTATAATTTCATAGATATTTTCAATAATAGCTGTTCATATTAAAATATGTATGAACTTAATACATCACCTAGATTATTTATTTAGCAAAATTGTCCTTTTAAATTTAAATTAATAATATTTATTACTTTAAAAAATGTTTGCTGTTCCAATAAAGCTCAATGTGCTCCCTTTAAGCTCATCCACGTTGAACGTCTATGTAAATACTTCATAAACAGACTTTAAATATTAACTGATGGTTGTCACTTCAAGTTAATATTTATAAAATTATTCTTTAACAAAGTTGTTTAAAATAAACAAGAATAAAAAAAAAAAAACATGTTGCGACATGTTAAGTCAAGTCAAGTCAACTTTATTTATATAGCGCTTTTTACAATGCCAATTGTTTCAAAGCAGCTTCACAGTGTTAAACAGGAAAATAATGAACAGAATTTGATTTGGCTGTACAGCCGCTCTGGAGAAAACTGTGATGTCATCAGCTCATTTCAATTATCATATATATATTCAAGTAATGTAGTTGACATAGTTAATTTAGTTTAGTAATTACATTTATTTGGATATTTATTTAAAATTTAGTGTCCCCAACTGAGCAAGCCAAGCCAAAGGCGACAGTGGCAAGGAACCAAAACTCCATCAGGTGGCATAATGGAGAAAAATGAACCTTGGGAGAAACCAGGCTCAGTCGGGGTGCCAGTTCTCCTCTGGCCAATTAACAAACAGTGTATGATTATTATTTACAGGTCAGAAGTCATATTAGATCGGAATATTCGAAAGATCGGAGGCATCACGCCAGAGACGGGTTTATTGAGGATGGCGTGTCGATTAAACAATTATTAAATAGGAATATTTGAAATATCGGAGTCATCACGCCAGAGATGGATCCATTGAGGATGCCATGTCGATGAGCTTAATGGCAACAGGGGTGTGCTTTAAGGGTACAAACATGTACCCATTAAGCACAGCCAGACTTATTGCATTTAATGATGTACATCTTAATTGAAATGCTTTTGTCATTTAAAATAAAATAAAATATTGTGTGAGGGATTAAACTTTTATTTTAACATCACTTCTTGTACTGAAACCAATACCCTGTGCACTAAAATGTCTCAATGTAGACTCTGGTGAGCTTAATAGGTACGTGTACCCTATTTAAATTACATACAATACATTCTGACTGCAACATGTCTTTTGTGTTCCACAGTCATGAGAATTCTATGACAGCATTTTTTTTTTTTTTTTAGATAAATTAATTCCAAAACAAGCTTTGACCAATAGCTAACAATATGCTAACAATCTAAGCTAAACAATTTGCTCAAGCCAACAGCTAGTCCTCACTTCTTCCAGAAAACAGTTCAATTAGGCAAGCAGCGTGTAGCCAATGTGGAGAACAGATCTGAGCACTGAGGTCATACATATCCTATTCATCATGGCTTTAGCGTTTCCCTTTTACACACTAAAGCCCCAGCTCCCTTTACAGCCCCCCCCAGACAGAGTCTATGCTTTACATCTGCATTTCTCACAACGCGTCTCAAACAACGGAAAATTCGGAAAATTCTTTTGTGTGTTTTGTATGAAAAGCTTCAAGATCCTTCAAAAAGAAGAGAACGTAAAATAATTACATTTTGTTGAACACCGAACAAGTACTTGACATGAGGATCTGAGTTTTTAAACAGATTTTGTTACTTTAGTGAAGAAAATGAAGTTGAGAGAAACTAGAAACGTCTCTTCTCAATTTTGCAATGGTTTTACTAACCAATGGTGCTTTTTATTGGAGGAGGAGAGCAATACATGATTCCAGGATTAGAAATGGTGGCTTAGATCCATAAACACACAAACACAGAAACATGTAATTTCTTGATATGCCAAGTAACAACTTTTCTCTCGTGAATGCTTTGTTATTGAGGGAGCATGTAAAGCAAGAAGAAGCAATGCAAATGTGCATTAGTGCTGGGGAAAAATTAATTGTGATTAATCGCATTCCAAAATAAAAGTTTGTGTTTACATAATATATGTGTGTGTACTGTGTATAATTATTATGTATATATAAATACACACACATGCATGTATGTATATTTTTTAGAAAAAATTTATATATTTATATATATTTATATATATAAAAATATAATTTTTTTAATAAGATAAATTATATATACAGTATATACATGCAAATATTTCTTAAATATATACATGCATGTTTGTGTATTTGTAAATACATAATTATACACAGTACACACCATTATATTATGTAAACACAAACTTTTATTTTGGATGCGATTAATCACAATTCATTTTTCCCCAGCACTAATTATCTTATATGCATTGAACAATAGTTAAGACACTTAGTTGTTCCCAAGCACTTAATCCTGAATTGAGGGGAAATAACATGCAGAGCTGCAAGTAGCGACACACATATGCTAACAACGGGCCAAAAAAAATAATGCTATGCTTGGCTGTCATTACTCAGCTAATAGCTATTTGAAAGAAAACTTGCTTGGGGCTGCCTTTTTATCCTTGTTCTGCCATCAATCAGCCACATGAAGAAGTGAATACGGACACATTTTTGAATGAATCAACTTTCTCTGCAGAGACATGCAAAAATGTTAATGTATGTAATCATCAATTTCGAGAGCTGTAATCAAAGAGTCAGCTGTCTGAATAACAACAGTGTGACATTAGCTTGACCACCAACATTTTGCACAATAATCTAGTATTTACACAATTCATTGTTTTAAATGTTTACTTAAGACATAGCTAGCAAATGCTGGTGTTCACCTCTATACGGCTATCTGGTTTTTGTGCTTTTTAACTTTCAGCAGCATTGAAGTCATCAATCACACCCCTAACAATGGGACAGGCAAGAGACCATCTACACACTAACCACACATTCCTCTAATGGATGGTGGTGGGGGAGGGTAAGGGGGCATGGCTACTGTTGGAGGTGGACACTTTTACATAAAAAATGACATCAGCAGCATGACTTCTAAAACTTTTTGTCTCACATATGAAACAGATACATAAAACAAGAATAAATCACAGCATACTTTGTTGTAAAAGCCGTGCTGAGGTATTCCATCATAAAATTATTTTCCAATATTACAAAATTATACTAGAAAATATAGTAAAATAAACATCCTCAAGATAACAGCTTTTAAATAAAGCATTAGATTGGTGACCTTTTTCAGAAAATGTGGTTCATGCTCTTAGACTAACCTCTTAGTCATAACTCCAGTGAGCATTTAAGTGTGACACACTATTTTGTCTACATTGAAAAGCATGTATACTTCCAAAAGCACCTGTGTTCTGTGTACCTCTATTATTGACTGAGTTAAAAACTGCAGGAAAGCAAATGAGAAAAATGAGAATCAGAATATTGTTAATTTGAGTATTTGAGTATCTGAGTATTTCTATACTGAAACCATTTTGAAGCGTCACCTCTGACCTCAGCCCTCCCTTGTTTTACAAAGCTCTGGAAAATCATGCTCTCCATGGCGGTCCCCTTTTGGAGCCTCCAAGCCAAACCGTCTGGAAAGTAAACAAATGTCTCAGCCTCACATTCAAGTAGACGACCACCATCCTCCCCCCCAAGATATCCCAGCAGTGACTCATATATCCAGCCATCTTGCATTTGCTAACATTTTCCAGTAGGTGCAAATCATTTCCCCTGACCAAGAAAAACCAATTTCATTTGTGGTTCCTGAGTTAGGAGCACAAACCTCAAAAGAATCCTCCCCCTATTTTTCCTTTACTGCACTGCATGAATCTAACATAAAAAGTAGGAGTCCCTTATGTTTTGTTGAATTTATTCAAGTGTTCTCACTTTTAAGTAATTAAAAAAAAACATGTTTATTAACAACACCATGTAGCTCCTAACTGACTTTAGCTTTTCAGTAAACAGCAACTTTCCCATTTACTTGGGCCTATCTTTAACATTGTAGACAAATTTTGATAGCGATAAGACTTATGTTTTAGTGCAGTGGTAATGTGTTTTGGAGGTAGTCATCACCAAAACATGGCTGAAGGGCAAAAGAAAATGGAGGGAAAACCCTAGCAAGATGGTCAAGACTGATATAACTTTTGGTTTAGAATACATATGCTTAAAGAAAGATATTATTTTTATTTTATTCTATTTGAGGCTGTAATATATATGTATATAATATATGTAATTTCACAGTTATGAACTTGAAAATGTTTTTATGTGGGAAGATTTGACAATGCATCTGAAGCCCTGGTATTAAAATGTGTTTTTCACAAGTGGACAACACTAAATAAAGATGTAAACGGGGTTAGTTTTGTGTAGCTAGACCTTCAGACTGACAGCAGAAGGTCTGGATTCTATCTCAGCTTTCATTGGCCAAGGACCGGGGGTTTGCCGTCACGGCATTTGTTTCCAGGCGGACCATTAAAGAACGCGACACACACGTCTCCTGGACATCCTGTAGAATTCAACCAAACAGATGACGACTTCGAAAATCCTGAAGTGTTTCCAGTGCTGCGTTCCAGTTAGTTTTTATTATGCCCTTCACTTGCTAACTTCCCTCCGTCTCGTTCACGCGGATGTGCGTCATTGCTTGCATTGCATGAGTGCTCACTAATGGCGGAACCTTTGCAATGGACTGAACTGGAAGGTCCTAAGCCCTTGATCACTTGGAATCCACTATGGAGTTGATTTATTATTTATTTTTTTCCTTTACGAAATTGTTTACTGCAGCATTCTATATGTATATAGGTGTGTTTGGTTTTTAAAAAAAAATGTTTTTAATTCAAATATCAGAGTTGTTTGTGGTGGGGTAAATTAAACGGGATATTCGGTGACGTCACAATCGTGTTGCATTGTGGTATATGAAGCTGCCTGAAGTGTACATATGAAGTAGACTCAAAACCGAGGGAGCGAGGGTCTGTCCATATAAACTTCCCTTGTCCACTTCACGAAGTGGAACGCACTTCAAAATGGCGGCGGGGATTCCCCCGAGGGGAAGTGCTTAGGGAAGTTTGCAAGTGCGTGTCTAAAAGTGGAGTGGAACGCGGCACTGTGTGCCATATGCATCAGACGTTCAGCCAGCGGTCCGTGGGTGTGATGTCTGAAGCGGAGACTAAAACGGGGTCTAAAACGTTTTGAGCTTGTCCACTTTTGACCACTTCCAGAGGTAGTCGAAAACGCATTCGACCGGATTGCTTTCGTAGTGTAAACGCTCATGTGATCGAATGTGTTTGAACAACCACAAAAGACTGCCTACTGACTTAATGCATAAACATTGTGGTAAGTTCGCAAGCCAGAAGGGATTTACACTGTGTCAGCATTAAGACCTAAGTTTGGTTTGAAGATGAAAAACATACTAAGCACAATGTTCTCTCACCATTCCTGATTTCTAACATGCACACACCGCGTTCGGCGTGGTCTTGCGGCTGTCAGAGCAGAAATGAAAGCTGCTGCTGCTCTGTATGTTTTCCGTTGCATCCTTTCGCAGTCATATGTAAATTGTGCTAGCTTATTTTGTCCATTAGATCGAAAGATCTGAAAAAAAAACAAACATATATTTACCCGTGGTTTATTTTGTTTAAAAATCGTATAACTGTATGAGGTGGAAAGGTGGGTAAAGGGGTAAAAGGGTCACCAGCATGGGGCAAAAGGTACAAGGTATTGATGCAAATACTTTAACTAAAACAATATGTTTTTAATAATGTCTAAGTTAATACTTGTTCAAAACAATCACTTTAGCAAGGCTGATCCCAGTTAGCGCTTATATAGAGAGGTAAATGCTGCATTGGACAAATAAAACCTCTTGTTCATAAGAAATTTTACTGATGATTCACTGAATTTCACTGAGGAATGCCGTTGACGTTAAAGACCATTATATGAATGTGGAAACTTCCTCACATGCCATGCAGAATGTTCATGCATGGAAAATACAGACAACCATATATAACAGGAACTTCCTTACATGTGGTGGCAACGTGTTTCTGTCCCAGGAGACATGGTGAACTGCAGTTCAAAGAATCAAAAGTTATCAGTAACGAGACCACGGTCATGAAATTTCTTCTCTCATGACCTATTCAAAAATGTACTTGCATTGTAGAAATCTACGAATTTATGAATTAATATATTTTTATTGTACCTTTTTTATTTGTACCTTGAATTAATGGACAGTCTTATTATTTTTCTCTGTTGCTTATTTGTTCTTTAATTGGATTCAGATGTATGACTTCAGCAGGAAAACATGGCCCAAGATTTGACATTGAGGGATCATCACAGCTTTGCCTAGGGATCTCTACCATGTGCAGAAATAGTTAGTGCCGACTAGCAGAACATAGTATGTGGGAGGATTCAAGTAGGAAGTCTTTGTTCAGCTTATATCTGAGTTGCAGAAATCCTCTTACAATAGTACAGACTGGTACAAATCAGCAAAACTTATCAGAACAAAGAAAGAGGAAAACAGAATGGGGTTGGGGGTTGCTTCCATCCTATATGTCCGAGAGTAAAAATTATCCAACAACAAATTATTTATACAACATATGATAAAATGATTGTGTACATAAATGCTCACATGAGAGAATTGTTTGAAAGGATAGGGTTAAAAAATACAAAGACAATAATTTGAGTGGTGGGGCAGCAGTCCAAGAAGACAGCTTCATTTTATATGAGAGTATAAGCACTGGCTGGAAAATTTGTTTATAGCTGTATTTGGCAGCTGTTTCCTTGGAGATCTAAACCGTACTAATTATTTCCATTCTCTGTGAGCCATTGCAGTGGGTCAAAAGCAACCTTTATTAAAAGTAGATCAAAAAGCACCACCAGCATGTCAGCAAGTTTTGTAATTTTATTTCATGTGTATTTACATTTCTAGCAGACTCTCTCTTACCAACATACAAAACTGTACATAAATCAATGCAATTACCACCAGGGGCGCCTTAAGATTACCAGAGCCCCATGGGCTACAGCATTACGGTAGGCCCCCTACCCCAGATACATTTTTTTTAGCTTCCTGCCAATTGATAAATTGTCATTTATCTTGTTGATACACCAGTTAATATTTACAACACTGTGTATGCTGCATAAAAATATGGGTCAAATATAGGTGAATATGCAAATTCACTCTTTGCCAGTAGGTGGCGCTTGTGGAACAGCAGAATTATAGAGGTTACATAAAGCAGCGTTGCACTTATAAACACTGTTATTATAGGCATTAAACAGAGGTAATATGAAAAGAAAATGCCATTAAAACTTTCCTGGCCAAAATGCGAGTTTACAGGAAGGAATTAAAATATTCATTATTCATCAGCAGTAGATCAAAACAACCATTTGGCATAAATGTGGGCTATTTGGTGATTGCAAACTGCTCTAAAAGCGCGAGAATGCAGAACGTGCAACAGCACAGCGTTTTTACTTTGAAACATGCAGTGCTCGCGTGCTTGCGATTCCTGTTTTTCCATCTGTTTTTTTTTTAAATGTCCTGGAATTAAAATTGAGATTAATGCAGCACTAAAGAACAGAGTTAACACACAGATAACCATAAGATATCTGCGTTCAGCACAGAGTGGCTCTCCCGACCTGTATGACGTTACAGAAAGTTGTCCAATACGATTCCGTTCACACAGCAGGGATTCACTGTAAATGCGGTTTTGAGTCAATTTCGAGAACATTTACGGTGTGCGAGTTCGTTTCTAGAATGCTGTTGTCACGTCTGCAAACTCTTTGTAGTAAATAAATATTATTTTCGTGCAGTCAGTAGGCTCCTCCCCAGTTTAGACCCCTGGGCTTCAGCCCATAGTAGGCTGTGTGTTAATGCGCCCCTGATTACCAGACACAATATGCTGGTCATCAAACGTCACAAAAACACCTACAGCAATTGCAAATATATTGAGATAAATACTTTACATATTGGACTTTGGAGTGACATTAAAAATCATCCTAAACTAAATCATAATGTTTAAGGTACTGCTACAGATCACTGTAAAAAGTGATCAGTTGACTTAACTTAAAAAAAGTGAAACCCATTGCCTCAAAATGATTAAGTAAATCATGCGTATTTATATGGAATTGTCAAGTTCACATAACTTAATTTGTTCAATTATGCATGAAGTTTATTTACTTAATAATTTTAAGTCAACAGGTTTCCTCACAGTCATGACATTGAGTAGAGTGAATAAAGATATGTGGGGGATTTTTAAAAAGTAATACCTGTGAGGTCACTGAGTTTAGGTGGATTTTGAAGAGGGTTGTCTTAAAGCTTCGAATGTCACGAACAAAAAAGCTACTGAACTCTTTATTTTAGATTTAGATTTGTTGTGCTTTATTAAGGCTTTAGACTTATTCGGTTTTAAATAATTGAATCTTTGAACCAGTACCGATTCCTTGCACCCCAGCATCATAAGCCTAAGTAGATCGTGGAAACTGGTCCGTAAGATCTAGCTTACACTGCTTTTAGGAAACACAGGGTTCAATTATAGACATATTTGCCTCAAAAGTGATTATACAGTATGGTTATCTGGAACAGAGTGTGTGACTGATTGCCACAGAATTTTATTTGCTTACTCAGTGGCACTTCATATTATCTGTGGCAAATGAAGGGGCTTGTGTATCTTCTGTTTTGCAAACATGTGTCTGTGTATATGTGTGTGTCAACAGAGATGATAATCACCTTCTGACACAAATGACTTACTCTACCACACAAGATCTCAGTTTATTCCACATTTCAAAAGCATGAAAACAAAGACTTTAGTTTACTTAACTTATGGTTATTTTGTGCAAAAATGTATCTGTAATAAAAAATAGGAGCTTGGAAAGAAATTTCAGCTGTCAGAGTAAAGTAATAATTTTCAGACATCTATGATTTTTGTTTTTGATTAAACTGTGTACAGAATTAATTTTGAGTGGAATATCTTCAATAGAAGATAGTGAAAATAAAATTTGTTTGGTCTCTGGAGTACAGAAAAATTGGCCTGGAAAGACAATTTTTCTTCTGTGCCAAGGCCTTGACTTCTCCCTCAAATAACAAAACACTAGCATCACATTCATAGCTTCTATATTCTGTTTACTTGGGGAAAGTGAACACAAAAAACAAGCCAGTACAAGTCAGTATCTGGCCATTCTCCAGACGAGACATTCCTATGAATAAATCAGTCATTCATTGTATTTGAGTGGGTGGTGCAATAAAGAGTTCAGCATTTGTCACCATTTTCAATGCCTTTCATCACAGTCAGTAAAGAATGCATCTCCTGCTAAGTACGAAAGAGCAATCTGCAATTTTTTTAAATATAAAAAAAAAAATTTCTGTAGAAAAACAGAAAAGTTCTAGTCATTTTCTGCCAGGACATTATCTGTTAAGTTTACAAACATTTCCTTTAACCCTAAAACACAACACAATGCATAATTAAAATACGAAACCTGTGAAAAATTAATTCATATTGACACGGTACACTATGCCCTTTTAAACAGACTTTTCCTAGAGTGCACTATAATTTATTTGAAATAATTATAGTATAGTTAAAAACATTGGAAAACACTTTGGTCACTCAGCACTGCCCCCGTCAACCGGTCAGCTAAACACATTGGTAGGTATAAACAAAGTCACTGATAACTATAAACCTATATCATTTCTGCAGCAACAGCTTACATTGTCACTACATCCTTGCTAACATGAAAAACAATGACTTTTTTTTTGTTTTGCTATCCATGGAGCTAAACCTGTCCAATAGAAAAGACAAGCACATGTCGTAAGCATTTCAATATCTGTTGCCAATAGTGCTTATCATATTACATATTACTATATTTAATTCAGATTTCCAATGCAGTTTGCACACTTTATTTTTTTCTACATAAAAAAATGTTCAACTGACATTGCTTACAGATTTCAGAAATAAAGTTTGCATTTTTCCAACTGTGTCTATGCTACCATTCAAAAGTTTGGTGTTAGTAAGATTTTTTTTTAAATGTTTTCAAAAGAAGTCGCTTATGCTCACCAACACTGCATTTATTTGATTACAGTCAAACATTAATATTGTAAAATATTTTCACCATGTAGCTATTACTCCAGTCTTCAGTGTCACATGATCCTTCATAAATCATTCTATGCTGATTTGGAGCTCAATAAATATTTCTTATTATTATCAATGTTAAAAAGTTGTGCTGCTTAATACTTTTGTTTTTACAAAAGTCATACTGTCACATTTGATCACTTCCTTGATCTACATCCTTGTAAAATAAAACTATTAATTTCCTTTTTTTTTTTTACGATGTATATTTTTATGTGTATATGTGATGCCTTTATAGATACTGTGTTAAAAGAAATCACTGACTACACAGAAGACAGCCACACTTGCTGTACATTTTACAGACACATCCCAAAGCAGCAAACTTCTGGCGTGTTTGACTATACTGAGCAAATTTCTTCCATGCCAGTGGACCCAAAGCAGCCAGACATGAGCACAAGCAAGCAAGGAAAGCACTATAACTCATTGCAATGTCTGCCCCTACAGCTTTTACTTTCCTCTGTGCTACATTCTCTTATGACTCAATACTTGGCAGTCTATTGTAAAAGTGTGAAAAAAGGGCCTCCCATTACTGTCCTTGGCGTGAGAGTATTGCTTCTTGCAAGCAATATCACAGAGGCTTGGAAGGGCTATTGGCCACTCCATTGAGCTGGGCTACACAAGCTGCTTTGGGACTCAGCCCACCCCCTCCTCACCTCTGCTCCTCTGTGTTGTACAAGCATTGGAGATGGAGAGTAAATCAAGTGCTTGAAGAACATGGCTCACAGCTGTTTCCTCCCACTTGCCTTAGAAGTTTTTAAAAGACTGAGGAGGATTCAAATACAACATTAGTCAAGCATTATTTTTTGAATACTTTAAGTCTTCTGGTTCAACTTATGCAAGATATTCTCATAGTAGTTAGTTTTACTCCTGAAAGGTGTGAAATTACACATACATACATATATATATATATATATATATATATATATATGATCCACATTTGTCTCATCTAAAAAACAAAGAAAAACCTTCAAGTTAGATTTTCATTACATACACACCAGTTGACATTTAGAATCAATTTCCTCATGAATATGCTAGGTAACTGGATGCTTAGTTTGACAACATGACTAATTTAAATACAAACTCAAATATGTCCCAGAACTCTGCTGTCTGCCAATAATGTTCAGATGAAATGAGGGAGTGAAAAGGAGAAGCTAATCAGTAGTGAAAACATAATTTGTTTCTAAAATGTATTTTAGAAAATGAATATCTGCTGAAATAATAGTTAATTGATAAAAAAATATTACATATACACCAATCAGGCATAACATTATGACCGACAGGTGACGTGAATAACACTGATTATCTTTTCATCACGGCACCTGTTAGTGGGTGGGATATATTAGGCAGCAAGTGAACATTTTGTCCTCAAAGTTGATATTGAAAAATTAGTTGAAAAATGGGCATGCGTAAGGATTTGAGCGAGTTTGACAAGGGTCAAATTGTTATGGCTAGACGACTGGGTCAGAGCATCTCCAAAACTGCAGCTCTTGTGGGGTGTTCCCGGTCTGCAGTGGTCAGTATCTATCAAAAGTGGTCCAAGGAAGGAACAGTGGTGAACCGGTGACAGGGTCATGGGCGGCCAAGGCTCATTAATGCATGGGCGGAGCGAAGGCTGGCCCATATGGTCCGATCAAACAGACGAGCTACTGTAGCTCAAATTGCACAAGAAGTTAATGCTGGTTCTGATAGAAAGGTGTCAGAATACACAGTGCATCGCAGTTTGTTGCGCATTGGGCTGCATAGCCGCAGACCAGTCAGGGTGCCCATGCTGACCCCTGTCCACTGTCAAAAGCGGCAACAGTAGGCACGTGAGCATCAGAACTGGACCACGGAGAAATGGAAGAAGGTGGCCTCGTCTGATTAATCACTTTTCTTTTACATCACGTGGATGGCCGGGTGCATATGCGTCGCTTACCTGGGGAACACATGGCACCAGGATGCACTATGGGAAGAAGGCAAGCTGGTGGAGGCAGTGTGATGCTTTGGGCAATGTTCTGCTGGGAAACCTTGGGTCCTGCCATCCATGTGGATGTAACTTTGACACATACCACCTACCTAGACCATGTACACCCTTTCATGGAAACGGTATTCCCTGGTGGCTGTGGCCTCTTTCAGCAGGATAATGCGCCCTGCTACAAAGCAAAAATGGTTCAGGAATGGTTTGAGGAGCACAACAACAAGTTTGAGGTGTTGACTTGGTCTCCAAATTCCCCAGATCTCAATCCAATCGAGCATCTGTGGAATGTGCTGAACAAACAAGTCCGATCCATTTAGGCCCCACCTTGCAGGACTTAAAGGATCTGCTGCTAACATCTTGGTGCCAGATACCACAGCATACCTTCAGGGGTCTAGTGGAGTCCATGCCATGATACAAATCTTTGCTGCAAATAAATTGATGGAAAATTGCACAAAACTGCTCATGGCATATTTTGTTATTTAGCTAAAAAAAAAAAGAAAAGAAAGAAAAATACATTTTTAATGACAGTTCTGTTTTTGGATGGATGGATGACAGGATCAAATGACTGAACACAAATGGATGGATGGATGGATGGATGGATAGATAGACGGATAGAATGATAGAACACAGACAGACAGACAGATAGATAGACAGATAGATAGACAGATAGATAGACAGATAGATAGATAGATAGACAGCTTTTCCCAAGCTCAAAGCACTTTACAATTAATAAGCATAAATACATAAAAAAAACAGGCCAAATACAAGAAACAATACAATATACATAATCAAACACCACAGATGACCATGGAATCAGAGTCAGATGCATTGACCGGGATGAAAAAAATACACAAATATCTGACCAACAACAGTTTAAACAGAATGAGCAGCAGAGTAAAAGTGAAGCAAGTAGAGTGTGTAGTCCCTCATGAACTGGGTACAACGAGCAACCCACGCTGAACTGCATCTCGAATGCCACACAGTCCAAATGATTGTAAACTCCAGGACTCTAAACAGCAAGCGGGAACACCCAATGGCAACGGCAACCATGCCACGTCCATTTATGTGTATAAAACACATTTTAAACAAGACAAGACCAAAATAGACAAACAGCGCACAGCATACTCGCACCGAAAGTCAACCTATAGAATGATTTCTGAAGGATGGATAGAACAACTGAACATAGGCAGACGGACGGACAGACAGACAGATAGATAGATAAAACCCTACCCTCCAAAGACATGTCAGCCAACCAGACGTCAGCAAATCTGAACATGCAGGGAGTATTATCTGATTGGTTAAAATCCACTGGCCGCTTTACCTGACTCCTTTTCTACACAGAGCCTGGAGGTGTCAGCTACAGGTGTGATTCCTCAGGACACCTAAATCAGTGATATCTGTCAGGTAGACAATTTTCTTTCTTTCTTAAATAGCATATTTACGGTTCATTGTCAGTTGTGAGCAGTACACATTCATTCATATTTTTTTCTCACATTTATTATTGCTCCTCACATTGTGTGGAAACGTAATCAAATACCCCTTGATATAAGTAAGTAGTAAAAATTAAGAAACAGATGACGGTCTTCTTTTACTTTATAGCACTGTATACAATTTTATGGAATTTGAAAATCAAATAAAAAAACAGAGCAAAACCTGGCACTATAAAGACAAATAAAGCATTCAGCCAAACCACATGCAAGATCTTGGTCATCTTTCACATAGATGTTTGTGTTCATGAAGTAATAACATACCCATGTGTCCAGCATGTGAAATATGCTTAATAAAAATGTGAAAATGGTCAAGTCTGTGGAACTGTAAAAGATTCCTGACCAGCAAAGAGAATGTTTAGCTGATCCTATTGTCTAGTTTTCAAAACTGAGACAATGCAGGACGAGCAACAAGGAATTTAAACTCCTTCAGAGCAGCAGAAAATGAGTTGTTTTTTTACCAAAGTTTACCTTTCACCATTGTCCTCCCTTCTTGTTTTCCTACTAGGGGTTTAAATCTGTCATCTGCAACCCAAGACAAATGGGATATAAACTCTTTTCTTGTTCCCTTGTAAAAAGAGAGCCTATAAGCAGCAGCAGTAAAGTCAGCGCAGTTAAGACGGTCATAAAGCCAGTTTACTGTCCTTCTTAGCAACAGACTCTAACATTATCAGTGAATAATCACCAAAAACACATTCAAGAATTAGCGTTACAATATACAATATTAGCAAAGAACAACCGATCTGTAAAGAATAGTCATGACTCAAAAGGAACATACGGTGTAATTCTACAGAGCCAGAGTAGATGCTTATGAGAGAGCACTGACAAAAGGGGGAGGAAAATTAGGGTTGGCAGCATTCTTCTTACTTAAAGCTGTTAAAAAAGAGGCAGCAGAGAGTGGGGTTGGGTCTGATTGCTGCTCTGAGCAGGAAAAACCTCAGTCTGACTTCATGGTGCAGCGATAACCTGGACTCTTTTTTCCTTCCTCTTCCCTGTTACTTTGCACACAGGAACAGCTCATGTCTTTGATATGGGCATGATGATCTTTGAGCCTTATAGGACTGTCCTGTTTCTGGCTTTATCTGTGACTTTTTTACAATTTGTGAAATGCCAAGAAGAAAACGGTGGTAAGTTGCTGTTTATTCAAGCTAATTGTGCTGATGCTAAAGCTGATGCTTTGTGTAAAGACATGGGACTAGTCTTATTTTTTATTT
Source organism: Rhinogobio ventralis (assembly GCA_039654625.1). Taxonomy (NCBI): domain Eukaryota; kingdom Metazoa; phylum Chordata; class Actinopteri; order Cypriniformes; family Gobionidae; genus Rhinogobio; species Rhinogobio ventralis. Next base: position 9,527,984 of record CM077197.1, read on the forward strand.
ATTATTTTATTTTATTATTATTATTATTATATTTTACCAGTAAGGTTTATTTAGGTATATAAAGTGAATATGTCTTAATTGTTAACTGTTGAAAAATTGGAGCCTAATTTTAAAGTACATTGCATATCTGCATAAGATTTGGCTGTACTTTTGACCAGCAAGCATCTCTAGTTATGCCCTAAGTTGGAGATTTGGTTGTACTTCTGACCAGCAAGTATCACTAGTTATGCCATGTGGTCACCATACTGTAACATGATTAACGGTGATGTCACTTGGATTTTTGTGACATATGAGGATGGGCAAAAGGGCACAGTTTACTCTTGACTCTTCAACATGCACCATTAGATTTGTTGTGCACCAATATCTCCTCTCACATCTGCTAAATCGATTTCAGCTTTAGCACTGTGCTCACATGTCTCTACAGGAACACATTTTGCATCCTAATGCAGAGCAGATGTGTGAGGATATTATGAGTGAGGCTCTGACTCTGAACATGCAGGGAAAGAAAAAAAAAAAACACCCAGCCGAGAAAACACCTGAGTGCTATTACCTCAGTCATGCCCCGGTTTAGAGCATTTCAAACATGTGACGTATATTTTTCCTTAAATGATGTCACCAGACACAACACTTCTGGGGAGGTTCACTTGATCTTGAATGTTTAGCAGATTTTGATATATGCGTATCTGAACAACATGTTTTACGTGTGCCTCTTGGATTCAAAGCCTATTGTTGTGGTTTCACAGGCAGTGCACCACCTTGTGGTAAATGATTATTACAACAACAAAAAAAACTATAATAATTGAAGTTTACTTTAACTTAGAGCAAAAAAAGACAATAATAATGTTTTTTCATTGTAAAAAGATATTTTATTTTTTACACTAGTCTTTTTTTTTTTTTTTTTGATGATGAAAATTGTGTAGTATTTTTTTGGTGCCATTTATCTAAAACAATGCATTTTGGTGGTATTATCATGTTACCTGCTAAACTGCATATTTGCCCATTTTAATTGGCCCAATAAACAAGTTATAACTAGTCTTATTAGCATGTTAATCTCTATAGTACTTTACAAATAAAATTAATACAAGTTTTTACAATTAATACAATACAATTACAATGGCCCACTTTAGACATTCTACTAACTATAAAAGTAACTTTGCAACAACATGTCAACTAACTTTCATTAGTAGACTGCAGTAGACTGTTAGGTTAGGAGTTAGGATTCGGGTTAGTAGAATAAGATGACGTAGTTGAAAAGTTACTTATAGTTAGTAGAATATCTAGTGGACCATCGAAATGAAGTGTTACCAACTTAACTAAAGTCTGTTTGTGTACATACTATTTCTCACTTGAAGAAAAAGCCTAAATTGGTTTGGTTTCAAGCTAGTTAAAGTGGCTAAGTGAAAGCAGCTGTGTCTTTCTAAATTGTTTGGTTTCACCAGTAATATTTATGCAATGTAAAGAAAGAAAAATGAAATGTGCTTTTAGGTTAATCTATGTCCATCTAATGCACAAAAGATGCAGTTTCTCTCACCCTGTCCTTTTAACACAGACATTTCAATGCCAGCACGCACCACCCACACAAAGTCCAAATGAAGTTGTTCTGTTCTTCGTCAGTTCCACGTGACTCATCCAAACATCTTTTCATCTGAGCATTATCGCATGGAACAGTTTTAAACTCCTAAACCCCTAATCTTTTGGATAATGTGTAATATTATGTAAATTTGGTTAAACAAATCCACACAAATTACTTCTCACAATAAAGTGAGAAACACTGTAATTTCTCTCTGACCCAAACAGAAGATCGTCTTTCTAGCATTACCGTTAATTGGATTTTTTGATTATAAGGTTGTGTAGCTTTTTGTGCTATTCTATTTTTCTATTTTATACATGAATTAATGCCATTTTTTGTTTAAAAACTGGTTCCAGGCGTTGTTGCCACATCAGTTATATTACAACAAATAGGGTGTTTTCACTTTACAGCTAAATATCCAAATATGTGCATTCGACCGAGTCCACAGTTTATGTGCTGATGGAAAACATGTGCTGCATTTTTGAGCTATGACTTGATTACATGCCTCTTTCTGCAAGAGGGAGGGATAAAGACAGCGAGAAAAAGAGAGAGGGAGAGAGAACCCTATTCTCCACATGACACCAATTTTTTACTCTATAACCTTTACTGTACAATCCGTGGCACCTTTGATCTCCTGCAGAGATGGCACTGGGCATCTCTATGGAATAAACAATTTAGAGGATGGATTTTTAATGTTTAGCGCACTCTTGGGCCTGCTCCATGGGAACTACTTATAAAGTAAATTATGGCAGTCAGCAAATGCAAGCCCAGGGGATGACTTCCAGATGTTAAACTGGTTGCTTTGGCAGTATTTGCAAAATATTAAAACAAATGTTGGCTAAAACGTTGTTCTGGAGGAAGTCATGTAGCCGATGTAAAGAACACTGTGTCTTCGAACAGCAAAGACTTGAGGACAATTGGGGTTAAAAAAATGAGAGAAAATGCAGACATTTTACCATTATATAGTACAATAGCTCAGTAAAGTCTGTTGTATATTTCGTTCATGTGCAGGCAAGCCTTCAGCCTCATGTACAATAGTACCAAGTGAAAAACCTTCAAATATTCTTTTGGCAGTCTTACAGGGTCAGGAAGCAAGGAGGATGAGACATATGCATGCCAAACATGACTGTAGAGAACGCAGAGGTTGGCAGTGGAGGATATGACCAGAACTCCCCTTGAGATGGTTTATAAGCCTACACAGCTGTTCCAATTGGTCTGGATATCATCTGGATATGGCCTATATAAGTTTTTTGTCCTATCTGTTTGTCTGTTAGTGCTACACTGGTCCCCAAAACACTTCTTGGTGGACAAAAGAAGCAGCTTAGATTAAATATTTCATATACTGATTATACACTGTAAAACAATTCTTGAGCTAACTTAAAAAAAAATAAGGCAACCTATCGCACTCAACTTTTTAAGTTAGCTCAATTAATTTGCTCCAGTTAAAATCAACTTAAATACTTTTGTTCATCTAATGAGTAACATGTAGTCTTTTAAACTTAAAACTTTGGTTGTTTAAGACAACCAAAGAATGTTTAGCAATGCAAGCAGCTACAATCCTTGTTTTTTCATCTCCACACTGTAAAAAAGTTACCTGATCGCCTTAAAATGTATAGTTAATACAATGAAGGAGATTGGTCTAATCAACAGAAACTCAAAATATTATGTTATTTGAACCACGTTAATTTGTAAAGTTGATTTGACACAAGAAATATTTTTTTACAGTGTAGGGCTAAAGCACTAGTCACCCAAAAAAGAGACTTGTCATCATTGACGCACACTCTTGTCGTCCCAAACCCTTATGACATTCTGTGGAAAACAAAAAAAAATCATTTTGAATAATGCACTATCAATACTATATATGGCCAGACTATTCTTCAAAAATGCACCTTTTGGTTTCATAGCAGAAAGAAAATCACAAGTTTCGAACATTATAAGGATGAATAAAATAATGACAGAATAAATTTTTTTGGGAGAACTATTCTTTGAAGGACAGATAACATGCTCAATGGCACAAGTCATTTTTCTAAATGAACCAGATTACATCCGCTGCCTCATTTTTATTAGCCCACGTGTCCAGGAAAATCCTGCCGATGGCCTCTCAAAAGTGGAAAAACGTACCCCAGTTATCCACTGCTGTGCATCTGTACAATACTAAAAGAGTGAATTGTATTTAAAAAATATAAATTTACAGTATCATTATGGTGTCGATACCAATAATATCATTATGGAAGTTGATACTGATACTTAAAGTACATAAAGTCCTTTGTGGCTGTCCAGCTTGAAAATATATTATGACATGATGAAATGACACAGGTTTTGGATTTGGGCCATGAGATCAATTCAACATAACTATTCCACATTACTTTTGATTTTTGCCAGTGACTAATATAACACAGCCCTATAATTATATCTACAGTGTGCTGAAAATGAAACAGATGTCATTCAGACTAGAATAGGGATTGAAGGCTAAGCAGAGAAGTCAGTTTTTAATTCAAATTGAGTTCGAATGCATACCAACTTATTTGTGGGCTATTAGAGTTTATGCTGAATATTTTTTTAAAGGAATTCTTAACAAATCCACATTTAGTAATACTTTTATTGCAGAATTTGATATTTAGCTTCAGTTATTGGGTAAAACTGCATCTTGACATATGTACTTTTGAAAGTTTTTGCACTCATATTTTTTTACACTCTAGAGAAAAATGAGAACTCTCAACATGAGAACACAGCGTGCTTTTCAACACAAGCAACTATCTTGCACTTCATACACTCATAACTAGGCCATCTGAGTCAGCCCAGTTTGTATGGAAACATCTGCAGAGTTTATTGAGTCATGGACACAATGAGATTCTAATAGCGTGTGAAAAAGACACCGTGATTCTGAGATGCCATGTGGCAGTCACATTTCAGTTTGTAAATGTCAGAGGCCTTTTAGAAAATCATATATTTAACCTTTATTTGTTTGTAATATCCATTGGTTTAAAAAACAGCAGTTGAAAATAGTTCTCAAAATTAAAATCAAGGAATGATGTACCAAATTACTGTTAAGGAGTTTCTTTTTCTGTTAAGCCATTTGTACGTATATCCAGTGTACACTCAATTATTCTAAATATTAGGCCAATTATACCAATTACTTCCTCATGCTGTTTAAAGTAAAAAAAATGCCTGAACTTTTTACATTAAACCAACGTTAAACATTGTTCATTTATCCTTCAAATAAACTAGCTATAATCTGTATGTATCTAATAGATCAATGTTGCCAAAACAGTTTATTTATCATATTAAGGAAGAAAATGTGATCCTGGCAGGAGCTTAAAGTTCAAAAACACATTCACGAGAGACATTTTTCCACCTTGTAAGTTAGTTCACTTTCGTATCTTCACAGCATGAAGTCTCTCACACTGGCATTTCCTCTGGAGAGAACGCTGAGTAATGTCTAGGTCTGAGCAATGATATAATTTCCTGCTGTCCCATAATGGTAACAGCTAATCTACCTCTTCTTATTGTCTTACATTTTAGTCAGCCAATAGGGATGCTCTTATTGTCATTAAAAAATAGTGGATACTAATGAAGTAGTTTTACTTAACTCCATGCAATTGCTCGACAAGTGGAGCTCATATATGACCTATTGCATTTTTTTATTGCATAATTTCAATGCCACATCAAACTGTGCTCTAAAACCCTTACCTTATACCTCTTAGTCCTTGATGAACTAATTTCAATATTTAACCTGTTGTTTAATCTAAACTTTTATGCTTAATTAGGCTTGATTATCACTCGCCATATAATATAATATAATATAATACATCGGAATAAATATCTTACAGTATTTTGTATCTTAAAGCAAACTAAGAGTCAGAAACAGACAGCATATGATTTTTGTTTTTACTAGTGTAATGTTTTTCTAGGTACAGTAGATTGCTGGTCAAACGATTAGGAGTGATGAAATTACTCTGAGATTAGTCACTTAGATCCGGACCAGTATTCTCACAAAACACTGCAGTCAAACTAGCTGCTCATTACTAATCAGACATTTTCAAAAGCTCTAAAGTGAAGAACTCTATAACCATGGAATCATGAAAAGGAGATAAAGCATTGACTCTCTTATCTATTTCTCATCTAATCAACAGCCTATTGTTTCCTATTTTCTAATCTAAGTTTGAAGATTCACTTAGTGCATCTGGCCAGAAATACATTTATATAAGGAAAATCAGTGGTATCACTTTATTATAAGTGTATGTACAAGTAACTTTGCAACTATATGTCAACTAACTCTCATTAGAGTAGTAGTAGACTGTCTGCTTAATATCTGCGAACACTTTATTTTGATGCTCCCCCATCTACTAGCCCATTCTACTAACCCAAACCCTACTACAGTCTACTAATACTCTAATGAGAGTTAGTTTACATGTATTTGCAAAGTTACTTATAGTTGTATAAGTAGAATGTCTAAAGTGGACCTTCGAAATAAGGTGTTACCAAATCTGTTTCTAGTCAAGTACATTGTGTTTCTGTTACATTTTTGATACATGCTGGATGAGTTTGCAATACATTATCAAGTACATATGCTAAAAGCTCTGTACACAACCAACCAGTATCACAGTCAATTTATGGCCTTTGCAAGAACTGACCTTTAAACTGACCTTTTGGCCATTATAAACGTCATGCTTTAAAAAGATATAAGACGCTATAAACTTCAAAGGCTTTCTCAGAGAAAGTAGGATTCCTTCTAGTGGAGTAGTTTGCGGTCTTATTTTTATGAGATTAAGAGCATGTCATTACAACTGATTTCAAATACCTATAACAGACATATGAGGATTTCTGAATTCTGACTTGTGATGCAGCATGAATCATAATCACACCCTGTTCATTTGTTGGCCAGAGGAGAACTGGCCCCGACTGAGCCTGGTTTCTCTAAAGGTTTTTACTCCATTCTGTCACCTGATGGAGTTTGGGTTCCTTGACACTTTTGCCTCTGGCTTGCTTAGTTGAGGACACTTAATATTCAACAATATTATTGATGTAATAACTGACTTCAGCTGAACAACTGGCGAAATGCTTAATTTTCCTGTTATCACTGTAAAGCTGCTTTTAAACCATCTCTATTATATAAAGTGCTATATACATTAAGGGGCCCTATTTTAACAATCTAAGCGCATGGTCTATGAATGAATTCACTTTTGCTAAACCAATCAGAGTGTCATCTCCCATTCACTTTAAAAGCCAGTTGCGCTCGCACCATGGCGGATTTGCTATTTACATGCAGAATTTGCGAGCGGAAAGACTGAACGCTTCCTCTAGAGGAATCCTTTAATTTTTCATATTTAAAAATGTGCTGCTGCGTGTCCCTGTGTGTGTAATAAGCAGAGTGTATGTGCGTTGTGGACCCGCCTATATGTTCATATTACTAATGTGCCCTTTAAATAACAAAAATACTGCGCCATTGACTTTAGACCAGGTTTCAGTTAGTCAATGGCGCAGTTTATTTCAGACCAGCACACCCAAATGGGCGAAAATGCATTTGCTATTTAAACAACATGGCACAGGATGTGAAAATGATGACTGCGTTGGGCTGAAAAACACTTGTGTTGTGCCACATTGTGCCGGGTGTATGATAGGGCCCAATGTGACTTGACTTATTCATCACATCTGATGCAAGTGTTTCTTTTGATCTCAATATCATGCCCAAAGATACTATTGAAATATGCGTTGCAATATGCATTTCAAGTTTACAGTTGTTTCTAAAGACAAAGGTTGAAGCTAATATTCGAGATCCTTAAGTTAATGCAAGGTAGAAAAAAAGCAAAAGGCAAGAGGATTATCTGAAATGGAAGTACCGCAGTGTGGGGTCACATGAAGTAAATGTTTATATAAATCGTCTCTGCTGATGCCTCAAGGTTCTCCATCAAAAGCAGTGTAATATAAGCTAGAATCATGACAGACCAGCTGTGGAAGCTCTGCAAGCTCTCACAACATCCAAACAAAGCAAAGTAGAGGAAACACACTACAAAAAGAAACATAAGGGAGTGATGTTTTCAATCCCTGGAAAGTATGAGTAGGGTTGTTCCTCACAGGATGCACAGAGATTAAAAAAAAACATGGCCTGAAAAAAAAAAATACAAAAATTTTCTCTTAAGAATTATTAATTATTAAAATTTTAAATTTCATTTACTTTTTAACTGCCCAGATGTTTCACTCCTGATGCATGAAAAGAGGCCAGGAAAGCAATGAGTAGGCCTATGTCAGGTCATGAGATTTTGTTGAGCTCAGCCAAGAATCTTGCCTGACACTCACACAGAGACATATTTACCCTTCAACGTCTGAACATTAAGTTTGTATAAAAAGTGCAGGAGTTCAAATTGTGTAAATATTAAAATCTATCTTATAAAAATCTATCTATCTATCTATTTATCTATCTATAACAGACCTTTTATTAAAAAAAAAAAAAAACAGTATCTACCTCAGGCCTATAACTGTTATGAAACCATGAATTTCATGACATCTCAGACATGTGGTGAAAGTGGTGTGGCTGTGTAAAAAGAAAAAAAGACTGGGGGCCATGTTAAAATATTTAAATGTTCACATCGAAGATGCCGATAGAAACTTTTTTATCCACTTATAAAAGTTATTTATGTCACTTATTCTTGGAAAACGTATTTTTAATAATAGCTATAGCATTACAAATGCAGTAAATTCCAAAGAATATGTTCCATTTCAAATGGTGTGTTAATTAAGACTACTCAAACATAAAAGTTAAGATTAAACAAGTTAAATATTTAAATTAGTTCATAAAGGACTGGTGGTAAGAGTTTTAGAGCACAGTGTGATGTGGCAATAAAATTATGCAGTCCAAAAAAAAAATTCTGTGCCAAGTTTCTCACCGCACATCATCGAAAGCACAAAAAAGAAAAAAAGGTGAAAGACATGTCCAAACCAGAGGAAACCATGTTTCCTTCTACAAACAAGGTTGTTCTCCCTAGACTGAAATCAGTGTGACTCTTCATTTGAAGATCCTCATTTGTATCTCAGTAAAGGGTAGCCACAAGGACATAGAGTCGAGGCTTGAATAATCATAGGCTTCACAGTCACTTTGAGGTCTATATGTCTGGAGTGACAGTCTGAATTACAATGTAGACAAATCACCAGCATCCCATTTTCACACAGATTCTTCAGGGAGTTGTGTGTGAACTGTGGGGAACTCTATCAGTTAATTACAAGAGAGGTCAGAGGTCTGTGAGACACAATTTATTTGTGTTATTGCCGTTGAAAAAGCAGGACTGGAGACCCTTTTAAAGTTTCCCTGGAGTTTGAATGCAACTTATCTGGTTTAACTGTAAAACAGATGCTTCCTTTATGGGAAAAAAAAAAAAAAAAAACTTTTTCCTGGATTGTGTGATTACTGTACATCAGCATTCATCAATGAAGTTCTTACAATTGTCATATAATCAAACTATCATTTAACATCGTTCGGTCTTCAGATGAAACATTTATTGAATTATAAACTACTCTCTCTCACACACACAAACTCATGTTGGAAAGACAGACTCAGATGAGTCACTGTTTCCATAAGGTCATTTTCTAACCCATACAGCCTTGTTCCAACAACAAAGTCCCAGAACCAGCAAGTTATGAGTATTTCCACATAAAGCCAAAGGAAAATACATGTGATTTATATTAGTTAAAACTCCCACAATGCAGTATCTTGGTGGAGATGTAAATTTCTTAAGAAGCTGCCCATTGTTTCGAAGACCATTCCTACGGAAGCCTAAGCATTTGGGAGGGAACCACAGACTTTAGCTGACATGGAGTAATGCTGAGCATGTTCAGTGTGGTCTGGTCAGGCCAGACTGGAAGACTGGTGGAAAAAGTACGTCAGAAGTCCACAAAGGACCATGCTTTTGCTATCATCATCGCTAGGGGATTTGAAGCGTTGCTGTAGAAAGCGCAGAGTCTGCAATGAATTAGCTAACCGAGGGAAAGAGTTAGTTTTCTCTTCACCTTTAATGGCAAGGTTTTCAGGGGTGGCTTGAGAACGATAGTTTCCCCTCCCATAAATTTGTAATGGCTCAAACACCTTTTCTATTAAATATTCACAGGGGAATAGACAGTTCCTGCTGTTTTGACTAAAATTCTTATCACTGAATCATTTTATTGCCCTAGATGTGTATTCTATTCTTTTTCAAATTTGTTGTAGTTCCATTTGTTTTCTGTGAATTACTCTGAATGCCATGGACTGTGACAATGGAAAGTGCTTTTTATGTGCAATACTGCTAGAATATGCTACTGTAATTATTCACACCAACAGCATGAATGTGACTATAACATTGCTGTTATGAAACAGATCTATAAACAAGACATAAAAAACTTGTTCTTACTTTTTCACCTCCAATGTTTTTTTTTCCACCGCCAACAATATCACAATGTCCAGACGCTGCTCTAGCCTACTTCCAATCCGCAATGATCACATACACAGGCCTGGAATGAAACAAAGAGTGAAATATAGTGAATATATCAGGCCTAAACACCGGTCTAAAGTTACATCGAAACTAGTATGTTTGCTGGTGTGTTTTCTGAGGTTGTCAGCAGCCGTGTGTTAAGGAAAATATCTCTCTTTTCATTAGCATCCTTCCCTGAGACATTCATTCCCTCTGGTCAAAAAGGTATCAACGACTTTCAACCAGCACCCTCATCCGCTTCATTCATTTATGCTATTTTTATTCATTAGCTTGTGCACGCACTTTGGCATGCTCACGTTCAGAATTTAATGGTTTTGTCTCCCCTTAAGCTATAAGGTGTAGTCACATTTGATCTGCATCCCAGAGTCAAAACGTGATCAACATTCTTTATGTGTACGGTGCTTAAATGTAAAAAAAAAAAATTACATATTTACCTACCTTGTTGCGCCTACAGGTTTTGGTGATCCTTGTCTGTATATATTAGAGTATTACAGTAGCATATATTGAGATACATTCTTAGTCCTTACTATTTTAACTCACTTTCTTACATAGTGAGGTACAAAAACATCCTCGTCAGAGTGAAGTTTTCAGGTGAGCAGAAATACCAACACATTTTCATTGACTGAAGCTCAAGGGTGCCACCTGGTGTACGCAAACTGCATTCCTAAACGTGAACAAATATTTGCCACGGCTGTTCTGCAGTTATTGTACTTAATTGCTTGAAGTTATTAGGAAATTGTTTATTATAAATATTTTAACTTTATTTCAATTATGGAGGGAATAGCACAGTAGAGGTATACTGGAAACAGTATATGTATGAATCAGACTTCCTGGAGAGCATTAGCTCATGTCTTCCCACAAGAGCATTTCCAAAAGACAAGGGATCACCTTTTCCAGTAATTCTCAGACACTTTCTCAGGGCTTTTACTCTTCTGTCTGGCCTTCTGGACTAGTTGCATGCGTGACACACATAATCAGGTGATTCCATGAGTGCCTTTTCCATTTTTAAAAGTATGATTTTAAACATTTATCAAATAAAGAATGAAAAATATGGAGAATCAATGCAAAATTCATGCTTTTAATTATGCATATTTGAATTTGAAAAAAAGTTTTTTGTTGACATTTGACATTCTCATGGAAAAAAAGAGAGGGGGAAAACATTTCATATGAAAGTTAGTGTATTTTGTTTATGTGTTTAGAAAAATAGCTATAATAATGTACATGCCAAAGCTAATTAAAGACCTGTCATATAAACTCCTTATATTATTAACACACACACACACACACATACATACACATATATATATATATATATATATATATATATATATATATATGCATTATTTATATAGTGTTTACCTTTTTTGCTTGTAGAGGATGAGTTGAGCTGTACAGAGAACGGGCAGGTGTACACAAACAGAGACATCTGGAAACCTGAACCATGCAGGATCTGTGTTTGTGACAGCGGGACCATCTTGTGCGATGAGGTGCAATGTGACGAAGTGTCTAACTGTGGAAAGGTAGTAATCCCAGAAGGAGAGTGCTGTCCTGTTTGTGACACAACACATGATAGTGGCAGTGGCAGACCAGGTGAGGATGAGCACCACAAAAACCTTCAAAACAAATACATTTAAATGTAACAACAGATAAACAGCAACTATTTTTGTCTCTTTTTTCTTGTCAGCGGGCAGAATTGCCAAGGTAACCTATGTAGTTACACTCAGCACTAACAATATTCAGTTATGTATGTAAAATGTAGTTATGTGTAAATACATAAAAAATAATAAGGTATTGGTCCACTGACTTCCTGTGACTCACTATTCTTGATTTCAGGGTCAGAAAGGGGAACCTGGAGATGTCCCACATGTATGTTTGAATGAACATTTACCTTACATTTGAAGATGAGAATGGATGTACAGTTTGTAAATAATATAAAATTCCATCTTGATTTCAGGTTATTGGAATAAGAGGTCGTCCTGGACCAATGGTGAGCGTTCTTTCGTTGACTTTTGTCCTGATCACTATAAATAAATAGATAAATCAAATAGATCCAAATATATAATTAAACCTATAGTAAAATAAACCAGTGCTTTCATGATTTGTCACATATACAGTATCTAGTAGTTTACTTGCTATATGTTTTCTGATGTCTGGACACTAGATGGGGACAGAGCACAGCTCTATGTATTTCCATAAGCTGGTTTGGTCCTTATTTGAACATATTTTCAAGTAATCATGCAAGTAAATCATGTTGAAACTTTCTACACTGACTATTCATAACTCATCCAATCATCTTACAGTCAACACTTTATGTGTAAGACTATAACAAAAACTTGCACTAATTCAATAGTGCTAATCATGATATAAAGGATGTTTTTATTTACCTTAATTATGTTTTTTTGGTTATATAGGGGCCTCCAGGAGCACCAGGGTTTAGAGGAGACAGCGGAGTGAAAGGTCGACCTGTAAGAAACTGCCAATTAATTTCGAAATGTGATTAAAGATGTGAAATATTGTGTAATTTTATTGTAATGTTATGTTATTTTAGCCTGATTTTAATGTGTCTTGTAGGGTCTCAGAGGTCCCCCAGGATATGATGGAGAGCCCGGTATTCCAGGACAGCCAGGAGAGCCAGGGCCCCCAGGACATACCCCAGGAGTGAGTGCCAGACTGATTTGATGTTAAGTTAAAGGCCAGTTAAAAGTAGGACTAAGACAGAATATAAGTAACTGAGGATCATAAAATACAATAAACAACAATAAAAAATAAATAAAAAGCAACATCTAACAAAATGCAGCAGTTACAGTATAAATAAAGCCGTATGTCCTCTGTTACTTAGGGTGAGTTGGCTTCTCATATGGCTGGTGGATTTGCTGACAAAACAGGAGCTCAGCATGCTATGATGCCTGGAGTTCGGGTAAGTGGAGATTCTGTAATTTAAACAAAACAGCAAAAAATTATTATATCTAAGAACTCTTATATCAAGACTGAGGTGCCTTTGGGCACCTAACCCCCACTCGCTCCTGGACGCCACAGCAAAAAAGGCTGCCCTTTGTTCCGGATGCGTGTGTCCACGGTTTGCACGGTTAGCAGTGTGTGTTTGTGTGTGTGTGTGTGTGTGTGTGTGTGTGTGTTCACTACTCACTGCTCCTAATGTGTGTGCACTAATTTGGATGGGTTAAATGCAGATGACAAATTCCGAGTTTGGGTTACCATACTTGGCCTTCACATGTCACTTAAGTTACTTTGTTTATCCGTTTATTGACTGACACCTCTTCTGTCCCCATGTTGAGAGAAATCAGGTGCAGAGGTGTGCTGTAAACATGATGGTTGTTGTAGTTCTAGACTAAATGTGAGCATGCATTTACTCTTCTCACTTGCACAAAAACAGATTCTTCAAAATGAATAAAAACAGTAAAATGCAAACTCAGAATATTAGCTACACAAATCTGCAATAATAGATATGTTAAATAATATACTTTAGGGCCAGATTTACTAACAGCTTGTGCCAGCCCAAACCCTCTTTTGGCGTTAAGTCAGGATTTACTAAAGACATGCAGAGAAAAATTTGCACTGAAAAGGCGTGGACAGGGTTATTTTTGCGGCTGACTTTATTGCATATGCATTTGTAGGAGTTTCTCTTTCAGATGCAAAATTTATGGGAGGAGAGGATTTAAATGGATCATGCAAGGTGATTTACTAAGGTTTGCGATAGTCAATTTACTGGTATTTGCGCTATTATTTACCATCCAAAGAAAAGATGTCTTAAACCAGATGCTAATTTGTGCTGCTCTTGGTAGATTGCATAGGTCATTATGGAAATGATTTGGCTGCGTCTCTGTTCTTTAATTGCACGTTGTCAGTAGATCACGTGCAGAAATGTTCGCTCCCATCCACGCTTTTTTAGAATTGTACTCATGCTAATTTGCCCTGTTTAGTAAATCTGCCCCTTTATTTAATATCACTTTATTAACCACTGTCTTTGCTGCTGACCTTCATTGATCCCATTAAACCCTACTAATAGGCTAAAATTACTTTAGATAAACATCACATCTGCGTTTCTTTTTTATTGCTGAAGTAAGATGTAACATTACTTTCCATAAAAAGTAACTTGAGTAATGCAGTTAGTTACTTTTAAGGGAGTAACAAAATATTGTAATGCATTACTTTTAAAAGTAACTTTCCCAACACTGCACATAAGCCACTCACAAATGAGAAACATTACAAGAACTGTATCATACTGGCTTTACTGCAATGTCGAGTTCAAAAGAGTAAGCTAGAGTGGCTACAGAATGAGAAAATTGCATCATGTTGTCCCACACTGCACAAAACGTGCTGTTTCGGAAGCTGTGAGTCTGTGATTGTTCCAGTAACAAAGCTATTTTTCAATAGGGGGAGGCTGGAACAAGGGGACCACCTGGGCCAAATGGGGCACCAGTAAGTATTTATTTGATAAGCAATTGTTTTTACACATATCTGGTCCAATCCATATTTCAAGTTATACAATTTCCTGTAGGGGGTAGCAGGACCACAAGGACCTCCTGGTGATGTCGGAGATCCAGGGACAATGGTGAGATTAATTGTGTACTGTCTCTTAAGACCTCATAATTTACCGGGGAAGTCTGTCCCGCACTATTTATTTCGGTACAAACATCAGCCAGGAAAAACTGCTGGTTGTTTGCATACTGCAGTCAATTTTCATGGCTCATTTATTAAAGGGAACCACAACTTTGGCTATCCACATTCTCAAAGAAAATAAATTGTTGTAGTGGTTTTATACATGTACTTAACATTCTTTTTCCACCATTCAGTGCTTTAATTTGTTTGGTTATCAGTTAGAACTTGAAACTGTAACCTTTAGGAAAACGTATACTTGGATCACAAAACCAATGAGGACATTTTGCAAATGATTTGATATGCGAAATATCAACATTATGATGCACAGAAGACAGCAGGAACTATACTTTGCAGATTATTGTAAACTAAAGTGACTTAATAGATAGTTTTGTATTATTTAGGAACAGCAATACTGTGAGGATGTGCACCAATTTTTGAGCATGAGATCATGAGAATGACTAATAGAGCTGAATCAGTGCTGCAATCCAACCTTTATATATTCCAAAATTGTATTATTCAAGCCTCTTTTTAAAAAAATGATAATACATTGGGGTATTAATGTTTTAATCATCTTTTGGTAATTACTTTCTGCGTTGTATAGGGTGGCTCCGGCCAGAGAGGGCCAGAGGGTCCCGCAGGGAAGCCTGGTGAAGATGTGAGTACTCTATGCTGTCATCATGGGTATCCTCATAACAATGTGGAAAAAATAAACAGGACCTGAAATGGAATTTTTTGTTGTCATAGGGAGAATCAGGGACTCCAGGAAGTTCAGGAGAAATGGGATTTCCTGGATCTGCGGTAATATTTGACATTGTTCATTAGCAGCCTCTATCGTTGGATTGTGTTTGCATTTACATGTATGTTTAAATAACTTTTGTACTCAGGGAGCAAGAGGATTTCCAGGGACGCCGGGGCCTCCAGGCTTAAAGGGCCACAGAGTGAGTAATCTCTAGGCCTCCTTTAAGATTTACAAGTCTGACATGCATACGGTGGGGTCCAAAATTCTGACTTTATATTGAAATGAACCTTCGTGGTTTTGAAAATTTTAAAACAAAAAAATAATAATGAATACAACATTTTTTATTCTACAGGTCACTAATAAAATAAGCTAATATGTGACATTGACCATGTACACTTATTTTGTATTAAATTAGAAAAGAATGCAAAGTAGAAGCATTGTTAGTAGTCTCAGATTTTTGAACCTAACTGATTGATATGCACTTTCAATATCATATCCCATTTTTGTCAAATGTTAGAATCTGATTCTCTTGGTCTGTAGATCTTTTATTGAGTTCGCTTGAATTTTCAAAACATCGTTTTGGAATTACTTACAGATCATCCATCAGGCCATCAGTTTTGTCTTACGCCACATTAAACACCAGCAAGCCAGACAAGAAACTCAGAACAAGAAGTCAGATTTCACACACAGAATGTTAAAAAAACTAAATATACAATCGTCATGTTTAACAATGAGTAATTGCAGCTTATTTTGCACAAGCACCAACCAACTATGATTTTTAAGTTACCAGTTCAATACTTTATTCGTATTGTTTATTTTAGGTTTGTAGATGGAGTTTACCAAAAAAATAATCAAGTTATTTCCTTTCATAATTCAGGGGCACCAAGGTCCATCTGGTCTTAAAGGAGAACGTGGAGCTGTGGGATCAAAGGTTCAGTTTTTGCAAATATAAAATTCACTTCATTATTAAGTAGCCACTCACTATAGACCTTAACCGTTAATATTGACAAAGCTTTAAAAGAGCAGACTGCATTTTGCGGCTGTACTTCATAGTTGTCTATTCATATACAGTATATACACACATATTAAATGTGATTTTAATAACCATTTAATGTTTCTAAGTACCGTATATTAAATTATTTATTATTATTTTAGGGTGAATCTGGTGGATCCGGTGCAATGGGTGCCCCCGGTTCTATGGTAAGAAAACTGCAACACAATACAATAGAAACTTCAGTTAAACTATAATCATTATTGACGTGAATCTAGTAAACAGATGTTCTTCATTCTTACATTGACACAAATGCTTCTAGCCTTATTTCCAATAAAAGTAAAATGGCCTATTGTTAAATGCAGGGTCCCAGGGGAATGCCAGGAGAAAGAGGACGTCCAGGCCCTGGTGGCACAACGGTGAGGGCAAAAACATCAAGAGTGTTAGCGTTCTTCAGATGACTTAAATCAGAGATGTATTGATTTTGTTATTATTCTTAATACTATTAGTTATCTTTTTCTTTTGTATTTCAGGGTATGCGTGGTGCACAAGGAAATGTTGGAAAACCAGGTCCAATGGTAAAACATTTTAATCAACCAAAAGATAAAGTGTGAAATACCAAGCAACTGCAAACCTCTAATCTCTGACCGTTTAATTGTTTTAAGGGTCCTTTGGGAATTAATGGTGCCCCAGGGTATCCTGGAGCTCCTGGCATGAAGGTTGGCATTAAGACTCTATATATGTGTTTTGTATAATTTAAATACTGTATATAGCTACCAATGATACCTTTATATATTTTAATATATTGCAATAGTTCAGCTGAACATTAGTAACACTACCGTTGATAAATCTAGTATTAAAAAGGAATATAACTGCTTTACAGGGTCAACCAGGACCTACAGGTGTGAGGGGACCAGAGGGACCACAGGGACAGAGAGGAGAGACAGGACATCAAGGCAGATCTGGACCAACTGGACAACAAGTATGTTTGTGATACTCATTTTGTACACCAGTACATGATTGCAAATCCTGAGTCAATTATTTAATAATCTATAATGCAAAATAAACATGATTCTGAATTTTTCAGGGGCCTATGGGCACTGACGGTGGTCCAGGTTCCAAAGGGCCAGTGGTATGTTAAGATGTTAAATGTTAAAATATTGCAATTTTCATTGGATTACGAATGCAGATATAGGCAATTAACAAAATATTATTTTCTCCAGGGAGCTGCTGGTCCTCAGGGTCCTGTTGGTCTGCTTGGCCCAACTGGCCCACCAGGACCTCAGGGAAGCACCGGACAGCCTGGGATCAAAGGTCAAGGGGTAAGGCATTCTTCATTCGCATTGTGGCATATTTCTTTTATGGACTGTAGATTTGTTGTTTTCATATAACATAAAACATCATTAAATGTATATGTATGTATTATTTGTGCCCTAAAATGTGTCTCTGGAAATTAATCATTTAAAAAAAAAATTGTGTGTGTGTGTTTAGGGAGATGTAGGTGTTGCTGGATTTAAAGGAGAGGCTGGACCTAAAGGAGAACCTGTAAGTTTTGATTGAATACTGTAAACCTATAATTCTAAAGTTAATGGTGAAGTATATGCAATTTTTGCACCATCTCCTCAAAAGTAATTGCGAAAATTTTCTAACTAGTAAAAAACTAGGAGATGTTTTTTTTATATATATAAAGACGCAAATTACCTTTGTCATAGGGTCCACCAGGATCACAGGGAGTAATCGGACCTCAGGGAGAGGAAGGAAAACGTGGAACCAGAGGAGATCCTGGTTCTGTTGGCCCTCCTGGGCCTGTTGGTGAGAGAGTGAGTCTAGTTTTTCTTTTATTACCTATGCTACAGTAAACTGGCGTGAATGCAATTGCAAAACAAACTCAATTTCCATGGGGTTTTTATTGCCTAATTTAGGGGGTACCTGGAAACCGTGGCTTCCCTGGTCAAGATGGCTTACAGGGTCCAAAGGTAATAAAAGACTATTATCTAGTTTAATATAATTAGCTGAATACTAAAATAATGCTTTTGTTCATTCTCATCTAAGGGTGCACAAGGTGACCGTGGAATTACAGGAACCGCTGGCCCTAAAGGCTCTACTGGAGATCCAGGGAGAACAGGTGAACCAGGTCTACCAGGCGCAAGAGTAAGTGAAATTTGCCATACCTTGTAGAAAAGTTGAGGGCAGAATGCACTAACAAATACAGCTCTAATTCATGTTTTGCATTCTCTTTTTCTCAGGGTTTGACAGGGACACCTGGAGTTCAGGGTGCCGAAGGAAAGCCAGGACCACTGGTACATTTATCTGATTTTTTCCATTCATGACTGGAATAAAACATCCACATTTTTAACAGCAAATAAAGAAATGTTTCTATTCACCTTTCTACAGGGTGGTCCAGGTGAGGACGGGCGCCCAGGGCCTGCAGGGTCAACCGGAACAAGAGGCCCTCCCGGAACTATGGGACCAATAGGCCCAAAGGGTTTTAGCGTGAGTGGAATTTTTAATTTATTTATTAATTTATTGCTTATAAGAACAAAATTTATAATTTTAACAATAATTTAGGGGGATCCAGGAAAAGCAGGTGAGCAGGGATCTGCTGGAGTTCCTGGGCAGAGGGTGAGTAACAGCAGTTAAACATTTTAAATCATATTGCTCACAGTAATTACTGGTGCTTGCTAAGGCAAGAATTACTATTACTATCGCTCATATTTAGTTAATAGTAAAAATTTATTAATTAATTAAACACAAAGCATTAAACACGAGTGCATGGCTATGCTACAGACATTCTCGACAAACGTTTTGTGCCTTCCAGATAATTAAAGTGTCAAATAAATCTTACAGAATTACTTTTGACTTTGCAACACCCAAGGCAACTGCATAGCAACATGCCAAAAAAACTAAACAAAAACATCTCAGAACATCCTAGCAACCACATTGCAATGCCCTGGTCGTAGCAGCACTGTAACATAATGACAGCTAATTATTTTATGGCCACGCTCTACTAACGTTTTAACATTCACAAAATTTAAATCTTGTTCTAACTAAAATGTAGCTGCTCTTTTCAACTTTTCGTAGGGCCCACCTGGGAAAGATGGAGAAGTAGGCCCAGCTGGTCCACCAGGTCCACATGTAAGTGTGCTATTTTGTCTCTTTATTATATTTACAGTTAGAAAATTACAATTAGAGTTCAATCTATTATTTTATTTAATGATTTTCAGGGCCCAGCAGGTGAAAGAGGTGAACAGGGACCTCCCGGAATGCATGGTTTCCAGGTGCTTGATTAATGACTATTTAATCATTCAAAATTACTATTTTCTTTCTTGTTATTTAGCTCTTTTATAATATCTCCTTACCTGTTTCTCAGGGTTTACCGGGCCCAGCAGGTGCTCCTGGAGAGGGAGGAAAACCTGGTGATCAGGTTAGTTCAACACACATAAAACGACAAATTCTTTGAAAAACAGATGACAAAAAAGGGATATATGGCAGAAAACAGTGCTAATTATCTCTCTTGCTCTTTTTAAGGGTATCCCTGGTGAGGGTGGACCTGTAGGCCAAATTGGGCCACGGGTGAGTTCTAGTTATACCTGTCACTTCTGTAAACACATGTTGTTGATGTCAAGACATGTCTTTAATGGCCAGTCTATTAATTTAACAGGGTGAACGTGGAATTCCGGGAGAGAGAGGAGAACTGGGATCTGCTGGTCTGCCTGGAGCCAAAGGTATCCCAGGAGCACCTGGTCCTGATGGCCCAAAGGTAGGAATGGAGCTTGACTTACTGTATATTGAAAACAGAATACACCTTTAGAAATAAGCACACTTCAGTTTTACTATGCAGGTGAACTTATAAGCCTGACATAATGTATGTAATTAAGATAAGATTTGTTATTAATGCTTTAAAATGCTAATTCATCATTCTATTGAATTTTTTTGTAGGGTAGCCCTGGTCCTACTGGTACATTGGGTGATCCAGGCCCTCCTGGTCTGCAGGGAATGCCAGGTGAAAGAGGGATCTCTGGCCCACCTGGTCCAAAAGGAGACAGAGTGAGTAGTAATGCATTTGGATTTACAGTACATAGATATTTGCATAGTGTCGTTTTTTAATTAACCTCTTCCCACACATTTAGGGAGCTATTGGTGAGAAAGGATCAGAGGGAACTCCAGGAAGTGATGGTGCAAGGGTAATTATCAGAGTATTTTCCCATTTTTAAAACATTGATTTGTTCTAAACTGGTGGGTTGCAAGTTATTCTGACAAACAATACAAATTAATATATAATATAAAAATAAATTGAATTAGCTGTGATATTAGCCTATTCAGACAATTTCTATTTAGATGTATTTTTGATTTTTCAGCAAAACTAGTTGAGAACCACTATCTTAATTTATCTCTCTGTGATTTTCAGTGAATTGCATTTGAAAGAAACATTTCAAGAGTTGAAATGTTGAGAGAACGCATAAATCTCAATATGAAGCTTAAACAAAAAAGTCATGTTAGTAATTGAACAGAGAATGAACTGTACAAGACTTGTTCAAGCAGGCCTGATCATAGATGCACACACAAAATGATTAACTCATGTTTGATATGCATGAAAGGATAATTTCATACTGACATTTTGCCTTTCTCATGTAGGGCTTGACAGGCCCAGTTGGCCCTGCAGGACCCGCTGGCCCAAGTGGTGAAAAGGTACATAGGATCAAATTACGGTTTATATTTTTTTGTAATATTGTTTTCTTTTAAGAACCACATAATTCTAACGTAGTGTTTTAACAGGGAGAACCAGGCCCTAAGGGACCACCTGGACCTCAAGGATCAAGAGCAATGCCAGTGAGTAGATATTTGACACTCAAATACAGAAAGCAACAATATTTCAAATTAGCTGAATAATTTGATTTATTAACAAATATTTGTGCTAAAACCAAGGGATCCCGTGGTGAACCTGGACCAATAGGTGCTGTAGGCTTTGTTGGACCACCTGTAAGTAGACATTTTGAAATCTGACAGAAAATCTGTTTGATATTGTATGCACTAAGCTTTTTTCAGATCAGTGAGTAAACCGATTCTGAACATGGTACACTTTCAAAACAACAGGGTCTTGATGGTCAGCCCGGTGCGAAAGGACCACCAGGAGAGCCTGGACAAAAGGGTGATGCAGGATCTCCTGGCCCTCAAGGGTTGGCTGGTCCTCCAGGACCACAGGTGATAAAACACTTGCATAAAAATGTTTTTTTTTTTTTTTGCTATGAAGATGCTAGTAAATTATTAATCTCTCTCTAACATGTGTGACTACAGGGTAAATTTGGTGTGGCTGGACCCAAGGGTGGTAGAGGAACACAGGGGGCACCTGTAAGTGTAGCTGTGAAAAAAATTACTATATCATGCGTTTCGAATGACTAGTCAGTAAACATACCTCATACTGTTTAGGGCCCAACAGGTTTCCCTGGATCTGCTGGAAGAGTTGGCCCACCTGGTCCAACGGTATGTTGCATGTATTACAGAGGTTTACAATTACAAATCAGAGCTCAAAACTCAAAACATTTTCAAGCCCTTAAGAATTTGTTTTTTTAGGGTCCTCTTGGTGAGCCAGGTCCACTTGGTCTACCTGGAAAAGAGGGTCCACCTGGTCTTCGAGGAGATCATGGACCTCCAGGACGCCAGGGAGAAAGAGGTCCCCCTGGGCCTGCTGGAGGCCCTGGAGACAAAGGAGATTCTGGAGAAGATGGACCACCAGTAAGGGCACCAGACATTTTTCTGAAATACTAAATGTAACAACAAGAACCAGAACCTTAACAGTTATTTCCATTAGGGACCTGATGGTCCACCAGGTCCTTCTGGAACAACCGGGCAAAGAGGAATTGTAGGCCTTCCTGGTCAAAGAGGAGAACGTGGAATGCCAGGACTCCCTGGACCAGCTGTTAGTATCCATTAAATATTAAAATAATAAAAAAAATATTAAATAGAACTTGAGCTTTGCCTCAGGTAATGGTTTACTGTTCTCTATGGTATACATATTAAATGACATCTAAAATAACTTTATTTTTATAAGACCTCCTCTAATCTGCTTGCTCATGATTGTCACATGTAGGGTCCTCCAGGAAAACAGGGCACGTCAGGATCCCCAGGAGACAAAGGACCTCCTGGCCCAGTTGGGGTGCCTGGCGCTAATGGACCTCGGGGAGATCCTGGACCTGATGTAAAACAAATTTAATATAATTATTGAAATGAAAAGAGTTACTTTGCACAATAAATAAATATGCTACTTTTTTAACTCAATGGTAAAACAAATTTTGTTCATTAGGGACCCGCTGGATCTGATGGCCCACCAGGAAAGGAAGGTGTCATAGGAACCCAGGTGAGACCCACAAACATCAAATGACACATGTCTGAATCTTTCATTCAAGCTGTTTGTGCCAATCTTACAGAGTTGCTTATTTTTAAGGGTGATCGAGGAGATCCAGGCCCAGAGGGTTTGATTGGATCTGTAGGACAACCTGGTACCCCTGGTCCTGTTGGTGCAACTGGAGGCATTGGAAAGAGAGGAGAGCCTGTAAGTCCCATATTTTCTTTATGTATACTAGAATGAGATCTCTAAAGCATTTTGGCTTATGTTTTCTTCACACTGTCTTGTCAGGGTTCAAAAGGACCCTCTGGCCCTCCAGGTCCTGCTGGAAAACGAGGACTCATAGTAAGATATCTATGAAATAGCACAACATGGCATAATTAGACAGGCTTTATTTACCATAAAGTTGCTGATAAAAACAACAACACACTGCTCCTTCATTTCTAACTATCTATTTAAGGGACCACAAGGACCAAGAGGAGATAAGGGAGATCTGGGTGACCACGGAGAAAGAGGACAGAAGGGTCACAGAGGATTTGCAGGCTTACAAGGTCTTCCTGGACCACCTGTAAGTTATAACAAATAGAAAGGTTTTTCAAAGCTTGCATAATTTGTACCTAGTCTATAAATAATTGAATATATAAGCAATATAATATAAGTGAAGCTTTTTTTCCCACCATCATAACCTTTTACATGTACTTAATTTTTAGGGCACAACTGGAGAACAGGGAGCCACAGGCATTTTTGGTCCAAGTGGACAAAGGGTATGCATTCAACTTGTTTAATGTGAGTGGTTTACAAGTAGTCAAAAGGTAATAGATGTCAATTAAATAATTTGTCTCACAGGGACCTCCCGGGCCCTCTGGGCCGCCTGGAAAGGAAGGGTACATTGGACAGCCTGGACCTATGGGACCTCCTGGTTCAAGAGGGACTAGTGGTGATATTGGACCAGAGGCAAGTTCAACCTTCGCACCATCTCACATAATATTAATACTTAGATGGCCACTTATTTTTATCATCATGCTTAGGGACCTCCTGGAGAACCTGGTCCACCTGGCCCTCCCGGATCTCCTGGACCTCCCACTGCGGCAATGGACGATCTTTTTGGTGGGCCTCAAGATTATGATGCTGGTCCTCCTCCCCCAGAGTTCAGTGAGGATGAGGCTCGTCCCAATAGTAACTCTACAGGCATGTTCCAAGCTGATCCTGGAGTTCAGGCTACTTTGAAGGCTCTGAGCAGCCAGATTGATAGCATGCGTAGCCCTGACGGTAGTAGAAAGCATCCTGCCAGAACTTGTGAGGACTTGAGACAATGCTACCCTCAAAAAAAGAATGGTAAGTTAATAGTATTGCACAGGCATGTAATTTATTATAACCAACATACTAAGTAGGCCACTGACTTGCTAAATCAGTAGCCTACATATACCAACTGAGGCTCATTAGAAAAACGTGCCTGCAGCGACATATCTGCACAATAACTTTACGATGCTTTTTGCAAGTTTCAAACTGAAATGTCCAGCGAGTGATGCTTAAGCCACCTTCATTTATATCTGAAACAGATGAACGTGAGTCTGGTATTATTTTATAGCATTGGTTGTTGTAGGTAGGCTATTATGGCACTCCTGAAGGGAAATCTCCAGTGAGTGGCGATAAAAGGTTTATGCTCTATCGTGTTTGAAAATAACGTACCAGCTACACTAATCCCAACCCTAAAGTTAGTATTAACAAAATTGTGAGATAAAATTACATTTTCTGAAGCACCCATACTGTTTGAACTTGCTTCTAGGTGCCTTGCTCAAGGGCACCTCAGTCATTTCCTGCCAAAACTGAGAATCGAACCAGCAACCTTTGTTACCAGTCTGACTTTCTAACCATTAGGCCAGGACTGTCCTAAATATGCATTTGCGTAACCAGTCCTACTCAACCCGCTTTGATCGGGATTTGAACCAATGGTCTCCGGCGTAGGAGGCTGGAACGCTAACAAGGACGCTAAAGACCGCAGCCAAATCATACACTATGGTAAATGTGTTTTGAGGTCAAAACATTGTATTGTGCAAGGAACCACACGGAAATGCCTTTAATAATCTGCCTCTGTAATCATAATTTGGTGAACATGAATAAAAACTTTTTTTACTGCCACTAGTGGTCATTTCAGCCATAGCTATAGGTACGTTTTTGGAGTTTTGCACAAATGTAGGTAGAGGCACGTTTTTCCAATGAACCTAGGTTAACGTACAGTTAGTTATAGCAAATTACTTGTAGACAGTTTTAATAGTATGTTTGCAATAGTATTACTATTCTAACCTCCTCATTGCGGCTTGATACCATTGTAGCTGTTATTTTGAATAAGAATTAAAACAATTTCCCATAATTACCAGGATATCAAACATCCCCAAATGTTTCATCTCTACATCATAGGTGAATACTGGGTAGATCCAAACCAGGGCAGCGCAGAGGACGCCATTAAAGTTCATTGCAATATGGACACTGGGGAGACCTGCATTTCCGCAATCCCCTCCAGCATCCCCCGAAAGTCATGGTGGAGTTCCCCAGGAAATAAACCTGTCTGGTTTGGAGCCAATATGAATGGAGGAACATATGTAAGCAAAAATGTTGTTTAATCATGACAATTGCGTGAGCTCAAATAGTGCTATAGTATTTAGAATACAATATAACATTACGTGGCAAGAAGTAATAGAATTATCTACCACATAAAACTGTACGTGTCTGTTATTCATTTATTTTTATTTCTTTGTGAAGTTCACTTACGGGAACAAAGACCAGCCAGCCAATACTGTCACAGTTCAGATGACTTTCATCCGTCTGCTCTCCAAAGAGGCATCACAAACGATCACTTACCACTGCAAGAACACTGTGGGCTACAAGGATGAATCAAGTGGAAATCTCAAGAAAGCAGTCATCCTCAAAGCTTCAAATGATCTAGAGCTCAAAGCTGAGGGAAATAACCGCTTTAGATACACTGTTCTTGAGGACAGCTGCTCAGTAAGTACACTGCAGAACATTATTTGTATGACTTTCAAAACCTAGTAAGCTGTCTGGCTCTCCACTGCCTACATTTTCTAAGGCAGCCTAACTCAAAATGGAACCTTGTAAGTGAGGATTGGATTTAGAACACTCTGCATAGACAGCAACCTTGTGCATCAATACAAACAGCATTAGTTTATTTTAGCATGTTGCTAAGCTAACAAAACATTACTATGCATAAGAATACTTTGGTATCATATGCTATATATACTTTTTACAATACATCATGGTCAGTGTTGGAGGTAACATGTTAAAAGTACAGCGAGTTACATGATCAGACTACATTACTTTTAAATTTACAACAAAATATCTGAATTTTATTAAGTGCGTTGTGTGCGCTGCGTAAACATGATGGTTATTGTAGTTTTAGACTTAATGTGAGGATGTATTTACTCATCTCGCTTGCAGAAAAACAGATTTAGCATTCCTTAAAATTAATAAAAACAGTAAAAGGGAATTTTATGCACAAACATACTTTCCCCTGGTTTGACAGACAAGGCTCAAGTTAGTCCCAGACTAAAATGCACGTTTGAGATCTTTTAACTGAAAGAAACTTGTTTTGTCTCAAGATGTACACCAGTAATATTTTTATATAAGGCATGTTTATTAAAAGCTTCTTAAATGTCCTAATTGAACTAAGGCCTAATCCTGGTTTAGTCTAAGCCCTGTCTGTGAAACCGGGCCAATATGTATTTAGTCTCACTTTATTAACCAATGTCTTGCTGCTGACTACCAATGATCCAATTCAACCATACCAATAAGCAAAATTGACTTTAAATAAACATCACATTTGTTTATTATTTTGTTTTTATTGCTGAAGTAAGAGTATTGAACTTTCTTCTCCTGCACCCTATTCTTCTGCAATCTAGAATGGCAGCAGAAGCTATATATATAAAAAAAAAAGAAAAAAAAAAAGTCATCTAACAGATTACTTTCTATAAAGTGTAGCTTAGTAATGCAATTGGTTACTCTTTAAGGGAATAACACAACATTGTAATGCATTACTTTTAAAAGTAACTTTCCCCAACACTGATTTTGGTCTTCTCTGTTAAGGAAGTAATGCTGCCTTAGAATTTATCCAGAATTAGGTATCTTAGTTATGCTGCTTACCTTCTGGAACAGCTTTCATATCGGGAAGTATGTAGACAGCTTGCTAGGTTTTGGAACAGAGCCATAGATAAATTAAGTTGAGTTAAATTTAACACACATGCACATACAGTATCAGTACTACAGCACTACAAGTGCCCCCATACAAACCTAAATGAATGTATTTCTCTTCACAGCAAGCAAACGGTAAGTGGGGCAAGACGGTGTTTGAATACAGGACCCAGAAAACAGCAAGACTACCTATTGTGGATATTGCACCTGTGGACATTGGAGGTTCAGACCAGGAGTTTGGTATTGATATCGGGCCTGTGTGCTTCTTGTAAATCAAGGAGTAGAGATGCATTGAAGAGAATCCTGAGACTCTTAAAGTGACTGCTGACGAGATCAGCCTTGTACATACAGAGCATTGGACTTTTCTGGCCCTTTAGCAAGATATTTATTGTGCCTTCCAAGCGTTTCAAGAAAACAACCGCTCCAAAAGGTTTTTACAGAATGGTCCCTTGAAAGAAATTCAATTTAACTGAATTTTTATACTACAAGACTATCCATCAACTGCTGTTTTAAATTGACATGGCCATTGCAAGTAATAGAGTAATGATGATACACACTGTACCAACACTAGTTGCAATTAAAATGATCTGGATTTGCCTGTTTTCATTACAGTATGTTTTTTATTTTTTGTATTATTTTTTACAAACAAAAATGGTGCTATAGAGGAAGTTGAGTATTTTTTGACTCCCAAAACTGCACTTTTGAACATTCACCTTGTAATTCCTTTCAAACCGAATTTACAATTAAAGATGAAAACATTTCTTCATTAGTGAAAGCTACCTCGTTTCTATAAACTGGCGAAAGCTGACAACAGACTTGCTGTACGTGAATTCTGATAAGGAGCTGTACGACTGGTTGTATTTCTCTCATCAAAAGGTACAAAGCAGGGTAAGGAAATGCAAATAAAATTAAATGCATCTGAGACTCCTTTGTTAAAAGGTGCATTATTATTTCTTTTTCCCAAAATGAAAACCAAGTATCCAAGCATACCACAAGTGCAATTTTCCTCTAGTGATCTAAAAGTAGCATTTGCATTAGTTTTATGTTTTAAATGCTTTTTTAAAGGTAAAAGGCACAATGCTAGAGCAGTTAAATAAATTAGAACAGTATTGACAATTTTTATGATGTCATATTTTCTAAAGCATGCAGGTAATACCTATCACTCTTGCGCTTTTTCTTCTTTTATTATCATTTTATCCTATTTTAGAACTCTTTTAAGCCATTTGGTATGGCTTTGAAGCTAAGCTCATGTATTTGCTTTGCAAATTAAACATATGCTCAGTACCATTTACCATTTTATTGAATCAATCAAAGTTTTTCTTCCTCTTTTTTTCTTGACTTTTGAAGATGCTTGTTTCTTTCCTTACCTTTTAAGCATGAAAATATATTTTTAATGAATAAAAATGTAAGATATTGCTTTGCTTCATTATATCTATAAGTTGCTAGAGTGGTTTATTTATGCAATTTTGTTCAAACTTGTCAGAATGTTTTTATTTGGATGATTATTTTTTATTTTTGCTTTGAGCACATAATAAGAAATGGCAGGGATAACACTAGTTTAAAACATTTTTTTTCTTTTCTGTGTATAAAAATCATTTAAGCATATTTGTCAAATATGATCAGAACAGGAGCAAAAAACATGGCTATTTTATTAACAGGAAGTGTGCTTTTATGAATCCTGTGTGAATGTTATTATGCCTTGTATATGTTCTTCAGACAGGCGTTCTACAGGTTTCTGCAACAATCGCACTGATTGAAATATCTTGGTGCAGGACGACTATGAACGGAAAAGCCCTTTTGTTGAACATTCAAAGGATGGGAAAGATCAGCTTACCAGAGCAGCGATGTGAGAAGAATGTGATGCTCTTCAGAAAGACACACTTATGAACAGCACACATGAACATTACATAATTGAGCCAAAATTACATTTAGAATTTGAGAAATCACGAATTATAATAGGGAGGAAAACATAACATTTTAAGCTTTTATACTCATTTTAAGAGAGTATATTTAAAACACAAACATGTGTGCTGAACATTAATGGTACTCAAGTATATAATGATTATTTTACTGTAATATTACAATTTCTTCACATTGTATTTTCTATACATTATCTTCCACTTGAAATAAATTACTTAAACACTATAGCATGTGGGTGACAATTTGTTGAGCCACCAAAAAAGGTCTCTTATTTAATGCAGGTAAAGGTTAAAGAAAGACATCTTACAAAACAACTTACACAGAGAAAATGTACCGTTTTCTTTTAATGACTACAACAGCAAAAGCTAAAATAATGCTTATAAACTCAATGAACAATAATACATAAACAGAGCTCTTCCAAAGTGCTTCCTTGTGCAAGAGTATACTAAAATATGTAATATAAAATTAAACTGCAATACAAGTACATGTTAATGTGGAAATAGCTCAGTCTTGCAATTTATGCCACTGCTGTTCAGTTAAAAAATACTGCATTTTAATGGATCCACTGCTATAAACAAAAACAATATCATAATTTTACATGTGATCTGATAAAAAAGTAGTGTGGTTATGATGTAAGATAATGCATTAAATGTTAAAAATAACGCTACAAAATGTAAAGGGAACTCTCTATAATGACAACGTTTTATGGATTTTATGTATTGTAATATGCCATATAGAGTTAAAAAAAAAAAAACTGCGGTTTGTATGTGTAACAGAAGCTTTAAGAATTTCATTGTGGTAACAGTTATGAAACTTTGACACTGACTGTGCAATTGGACATACTTTCTACATCCTTCATTGCCTGTACAACCAAGGGGTGTTAAAACTACATTGCTAGTTAATTTTTTTTTAGTTCTTACAAAAATAGTGATCTACTGATTTCTCAATATACTTTTTGTAAACCAAATTCAAATTCAAAATGCAAATACATAAAAAAAAACGAAAGATAAGACATTGACATCTTGACTGTAAACCCGAGTTTGGCACTTTAATACAAATGGTTTAACATGAAAGTGACAACTTTCTTCTTGGCATCAGCAACGACCTTCTAGTGGATCAAGGGAAAAGACAGTGCCCTCTACTGTTAGTCCCATTTTGAACCCCTCCTGGAGAGGAAAAACAACAGGAAAAAACAAGCCCTTTTAGAGTTACTTCTAAACAGACCACAACCCTTCTAAAACACTCACATTATACACAAACATTTATACAAATCTTGTAAATGAAAAGGACTTTTTAAGCAAGGCATGAGGAAGATGAAAATTACACAGGGCTTAAAGTTTGGGTGTAAATAATTTATATTGAGTCATTTAAAGGGATAGTTCTCATAAAAAAAATTATTTACATTTACTCACTCTCATGTTGTTCCAAACCTGTGCGATTTTCTTTGTCCCATGAAACACATTTCAGCAGAATATTGACACTGCTTTTTGCCATACAATGTAAGTGAATGGTGATCATGGGCCGTCAAGATAAAAAAAACGACAAAAAGCATAATAAATAATTTGTGCATAATATTCCAAGTTTTATGAGACAACAGAAAGAAATTTAACCCATTCCAAAGTTAATCTTCTGTCATAGCACTCAAATTTAATTTGGTCAATTTGAATATGTGCGTATTTATTTTTGGCAATGACATTAAACATATCATCACGAACAACTGATTCAACAATTTGGTTTCTCACACAAAACTACTGTATGGCTTTAGAAGACTTGTTATATTGGACAAGTATATGTAAACCAATCACCATTTATTTGCAATGTATGGAAAAGAGAAGTGTGGACATGAAGAAAATGAGGGTGAGAAATGGACAGATGTTTATTTTTGAATGAACTATCCATTTAAAACTGTTAAGCATGCCAAATTAGACCTCAGCTATATGCCATCTGAAATAAATCAAATTGTCTTAAAATACAAACCATCTTTGCCGCTGCAAGCAGAAAGAGAGCAAAAAGACGGAAAATTGAAGTTGTTAGTTGAGCAAAACTGGCAAATGTATAAATGTTTCATGTAACAGCTCTGTATGCAAGATTTCCTGCATGTTAGTCTTATTTTAATTGGGTTTAAAGCATACTTAACAAAAAGCAAACGTAGCACTTCTCTTGAAAGTTTTTCATCCACATATAGCACTCCGGGCTTCCCCGGGCGCTGCAGCAAACGGCTGGCCATTGCTCTGGGTGTGTGTGTTCACTGGCTTGCAGTGTGTGCATGTGTTCACTACTCACTGCTCCTAGTGTGTGTGCACTAATTTGGATGGGTTAAATGCAGAGGACAAATTCAGAGTACGGGTTACCATAACTTTCACATTT
This sequence comes from Rhinogobio ventralis, assembly GCA_039654625.1. Taxonomy (NCBI): domain Eukaryota; kingdom Metazoa; phylum Chordata; class Actinopteri; order Cypriniformes; family Gobionidae; genus Rhinogobio; species Rhinogobio ventralis. The sequence continues at coordinate 9,559,193 of CM077197.1, forward strand.
CAGTCTTTATTTTCTCCTTCACCCATGTTTCTTTATCGCTCTAACACAGTGGACTTTGCTATTTTTTTCAGGAGAGCCACACTGATAAGACAAAATCAGTAGGAGAGCCGCTTTTACCGCAAAGAATCAAAAGTTACATTCAGTCATAAATAGCATGTCTGCTTATCAATCATATCAAGTCATCCCTGAACATACAATATGCAATGCAATAAATACAAAAGGTAGATAGATAGTGGGTATGCATAATATATTTTTAATGTAAACTTTCTTTTAATGCTGTCAATTGATAAAAAATAAAAAAAATTAGATTATTCACTTTTATTATTCATTTTCCTGTTTAAAACACATTTTTTATATATTTTATAATGTAATAATTTCACAGTAAATCACCAAATTAAATGGAGAAAAAACAAAGACAGTATATTTTAAATATTTGTTCAATGGCAAAATTGTATGAATGAAGGCCAGTTTCACTGATACTAATACAGATACTGATACTGATGTCTCTATGAAATAGATTTTCCACCTAATTTTAAACATTAATTATAGCCATTCAACATTACAGTGTAATTAAAAGCTTTTTAACATTTATTAGGCTTCAAACGTACTATGAATTAAATATAGATTAATCCTTATTAAAGCTACAAAAGTTCTTTAGTCAAGAGCAGTGAGTGATGAACATTAATAACGGACAACATTAGTGGCTGCTGTGACTTTAAGACCTGCCGCTACCAAACATGACGTGGATCTCATGCGCGTCCCATTTACTCACAACTTTTTAAGTTTGTTAAGAACGTGTTGATCTATAAGAGCACATTCGCCGTTAAAAGCTGGAAAGACAGCCAAAACTGGCCACTCTGCAGTGAGTCATGGACGTAAGGGCAGAGCAAGTTTAAATAGTCTATATTTCCATCTTTTAATGCCGCTGTTTTTGGGTATTTTTTTTAAATATAAATTATTTGTAATAGAGCAGACACTTTGAGTTTTTAATGGGTTATGTTATAGCCCTGCTTGTTTTTATGAAATATATGTATGGACTGCATGATCATTTCACCGTATTATGTACTGCCATGCGAGCCGCAAATTAAGCTGGGCAAGTAACACTGCTCTAACATATTAATAACTTTAAGTGTGCATGTGTTCTACTCACTGCTCCTAATGTGTGTGCACTAAACTTGGATGAGTTAAACACAGAGGACAAATTCAGAGTATGGGTTACCATACTTCTCCTTCACGTCACATCACGTCACTCACAAGACAAATCTAAAATGAACATAAAACTAAATTTGATGAAATCGTCCTATTGGTTCCTTCTGAAAGAAGCTGTCTTCACAGCTGCAGCAATGCCTGCCGTTAGCGCCATTAGCTGCTCATTCACACCAGTCCATTTGCTAATAATTCACAGACATGCAGTCACCTGCATCTCATCCAGCTTAGATTGGATGTCGGGAGGAAAGTCAGCTGCCCCGCAGGTGAATGGGTCAAATGGCTCTGCACCAAATATGTCTTTCCCTGAAGAAGAAGAGGGCAGTCTTTTTTCCTTCATTTTACAGGCCACTGAAGCTAACTTCTATAATATGTGAGAATAAAAAGACTGCCTATGCAACCTGACCTTATGGTCGAATGAGCCAACATTTCTCAACTTTTGGTAAAGAAAGACTTACTCATCTCTGTAGGCCTTGCTGGGGGTGGAGGGGCCGAGCCGTTACTTGCTGGTAATGGAACCAAGGGGGTCATAGGAGAAAATGGAACCATGTCAAATATGTCAGTGGGGGTCTTCGAGGACATGCTGTTTCCCTGCAAATATGAATAATGGGTGAAGTAGATGAGCATTCTGAAGAACAGAACACCTCTTGAAAACCCCTTTCATCTGTTAAAAGTGCTACATATAGAATTGTGCAGGTATGACGTCAGAACCCGAAGATTTACCTATGGGTTTTTTCGATTCATGTGTAAAATAAAGTCTGTGGTAAACATAACTTGATGATACTTTGACGTTTTGTTCTACAACCAGGGATTTACATGAACTTTTTTGCTCACCAGCCACTATGGCTAGTTGTTTTCCAAAATTAGTAACCACTAAGTATTTTCACTGGCCATAATTTTTACATCAATACCATGGGGGAAAAACTGCCATATAGACATTTTATATATTACCTCATAATTTGGCAGCAGGTATATTAGGCTGCTGTCACTTTAAGACCTGACGCATGGATCCATTATGCTGATCTTGTTCTTAACTTGGTTTACGTTCACTTTAAACATGACTGTGTTTATGTGAATACTCGGCAAGATTTTGACATTATTTTGTGTGTACTTGACTGTTTAAGGCAGCGAAAACGAACTCAAGCTGGCTTTATGTGCGTGCAATTTGGGTGTGAGCACAAAATCTACGGCAATGAGTAAAATTATGCGCAATACCCTCAATCCCATGTTGAAATTCAAGCCCTGTAACAACAATAATATTCATCCGGAGAAAATGGAACGTGAGTGAATGGAGGCGGGTTTGTGTGTCAACTCACTGTCAGAGAGCAAGAAAGCGCAGCTGGTATTGTGATATTCTGCAGGAAATTAGTAGTATTGAAAGCATTTTAGCATAAAAAAAAAAATCCATATTTTTGACAACACTACATTGCACTTAGTTTATTATTTCAGATGCCCTTTTAAAAGACTACAACTGAAAAAATTTATATATTATATATAAAATTCAACCAGCTAAAATGGCTAGTAGGAGTGAGTGCGTTACACGCCACTGCTGAAATCCACCCTCTTTTGGTGGGTGTTAATGTCAAGCCCTGTCTACTACTTACACTGCACACACTCACACCCGGTCTTAGCTAGTTTCTTAATAAAAATTAACATAACTATAAAATTTGCATTTTCACTATGGGTGTGTGTAATGTACGTTGTAGAACAAAACGTCAAAGTATCGTCAAGTTGTTTACCACAGACTTTATTCAACATGTAAATAAAAAAAACCCATTATAAAACCCCATAGAAAAATCTCGAAAGGAACCAGGTTCTGATGTCATACCTGCACTACTCCATTCAAGAGTGTTTATAACGTCCAAGTCAACATGAAATCAAAACAGACCCTATTCAAATCAAACAAACAAATAAAAAAACTTAACCTCTTCGCTGATGCTACAAATTCCTCTCACTTCCTCATCTTTTTCATGATCCAATCAAATTTATAATTCTCAAATTATAAATTTAAGCCCCACTTTTTTCCTTGATAAATCGAATTATTTACTTGTAAATATGTCAAATTACAGAAGTAAAATGGAGTACTGGTTCACACTGATCCAACAAAACCCAACAACCGCTGGAATCTAGTGTTGGTGTTTGTTGGGGCTGTGTGAACTAGCCTGTAAAATCTGAGGGTGAAACTTGTAAGCTTTGAAAGAAAAGAAAACAAAACCACACTAAAACCAACAACCAAGATCACAAATAGAGAAAGAGTAAACAGAAAAGTGCTTAACAGTAGGGCGAGGAACACTGGCTTCACTGGGAGGCTTTGACAGAGCTGGTTTAGCAGGTGGAGAAGTCAGAAGACCAGCAGAAAGGTTAGAGTCAGGTGAGCTCATTGGCGTTAGTGTAACAGAAGAGATTTCGAGACAAGAGAACGAGGTCACGTTGTGACACCAGAAGAGAGATGAGGGTCTCTGAAGCATATAGGCCTCATTAGAAGAGTTAATGTGAAGAAGCTGTGGAAAGATCAGAACTAGTCAGTGCTGGTGTTCTAGTTTTCCTGCTGTGTTTTTTCTTTTAAAAAAAAAAAAGGAAAAGCTCATGAGTTTAGAAAATGTCTTTAGGCATAGCTAATGTCTTGTTTTATATGCAGCTAATAAACAGAATGGTGAATGGCAATTAGATGCACTCTACTGACAGGAAGTCCATGCAGCGCTTACAGGAGGAACTTGAGCAATCATCAGCTGTTCCTCTAAGACTTGCAACTGCTTCTTCAACTCAGAATTTTCAGCTTCGAGATCTTGAATCTATAAAGACAGATATCGATTCGTCATACACAAATGGTCCTATTTGAGTCATTGAGTAACAACAGTTATGGCATTCTCTAACTGTGACTGTACATCTTGCTCACTCTTTTCTGTAGGCCACCTATCTGTTTCCTTGTCTCCACGTCCTTTCCCCCGGATTCCAGAAACTTCTTGTATGCCAAGTCAAATGCTTGGCCGATGGTCAACGTTATCTCTTCTGCCTGGAATCGACAGATAAATTGCAGATGATTTTCCTAGTGACATCATCAGCGTTTTGTTTAGCCATTTGTCTTTTGAGCCACATTTAGTATTCATTTAAATTAAAAGTTATAATAATATAGTTATAAAGTTAATATATAATTTATAAATATGTAATAGTGACAGAATCATTTCATTAAAAAGAATTAGGACTATTATTATGACATTATCTGTTGTCTTACACATTTTTCACTGTCAAACACATAGCAGAGATGTTTGTTGGACTCTGAATCTTTACAAATGAATGTGAATATCCTTTTGTCCGTCTTATCATCGGCACAGAAGGATATCCGGTGCAACTGACAGTTGTACTGTACTTCCTGTGAAGAAGAAAACAAGATTAGAGACAGTATAGACAAAATATAGGGTCTTTAGATAGATATGGGCATACAGTGACACCAAACACTATTAGGACACGCTTATAAAATATTTTAATGTAAATTAAACAACAAATTATTAACCAACTTGACCTCTGGCAAATGCATAAAGTGAGTTCACCTCTGATCCACTAACATTTAACAACCAGAAAGTGTCCAAATGCTTTTTATAGGGCCATTACAGTATCTCAATTGTCTCTACTTAAACAACATGGCTCATGTTGGACACAATTTGTTTCATAAATCCGTTTGTTAGGCTATGCACATACCTTTGATTTAGGATCTAATATTTTTACTCCGTAGATGGAGATCTGTAATTCCACTTTTGGGATCTTCTGTCCCTCTGACTTCTTAATATGCCTCTGAAACTTTAAAGAGTATATTAATCAGATGTATATTAATAATAATAATAATAATTATTATTATTATTATTATTATTATTAAATTATAATTATTATCATAAGTATTAGTACTATTATTACTACTACTATTATTTAAATGTGACTTTCAATGGAATTTCTTATTTAAAAAAAAAGGCCAAATTCTGACAGCAACTATGCATCATTAAACAGCTGTGATCCACCACTGACGGTCTGGAACAGCTGGAGGGTGCTGATATTACATCCTCACAAGAGAAATACACTTCCTGTTTCCAGATGAAAATAATGGCGCCTATTGTGTGCAGCCAATGTGAAGCTACAGTAACTTACCTTGAGCTTTCTGACAGCATCTTTTACGATTTCTGTACCTTTCGGTTGATCAACTTCTGTATTCCCTAGAAACTGTGGGAGAAACATGAGTATCATAGGGTGTGGAACATTTGTATTTTTTATGAACACAGATTTAAAATAAATATATAAACAAAAGTCTGTCAATGAAACAATAAGCTGCACATGAATGAGACGTAAACAACATACTTCCTATCACTATGCAAACATTCTCAGCTATTTTGGGTTCAGTTATGCTAATTTCAATAAAAGGAATTGGTAATAACTAAGAACACTTTCCACTTTTATTATAGAACAGAAAGGAGCTTGTTGTGATGTTATTTCCATCAAGAGGTGCAGCAAATTTTGGTCAAGATCTTGTATTGACAATGCAAGAGTCAAGCACTCTGTAAAGTCTCCTCCAGCGCATCCCAAAAAGTTTCAATGAATTTAAGGTCTGGAGCTCTAGACTCACAGGTGCCAATTCATGTGTGAAAATGATTCTTCATGCTCCCTCCCAACCATTCTTTCACAATTTGAGCCTGATTAATCTTGACATTGAATATGGAATATGGTGTGTCTTCCCACATGATTGTTTAAGAAATGAAAAGCTACACACACCATCAATTAGGGTTAGAAGAACTGTTGCCAAACATATAACATGCTAGATACATAATATTCACTGTAATAAGAGTCTATGATTGGATCATTAAGCATTTGCCTTTTTTTTTGGCCAGGCAGTGTATATATAGGCCCGTATATACTACCCAACATGAACAACATTACATTTAGCTTCCAATAGATGGAGCTATTAAGCTTTTACCCAGTCCTTGTGTTCTAGACACTGTGGTAGCTGATTTAACAAAGGTCCTTAAAACATACAGTAATGTCTTACACCTTACACCTTGCCATTAGACCTTTAGTCTAATGGCTACTCTATTGAAATGAATAAATGAACAGCAATTTGACAGTAACCACAACAAATCCTAGACTATACTAATGTGATTTTCTTGTCTGACCTATTTTCACTCATCACAAAAACATTACTTTTGTCTGCTGAGGCTATAAACAGAATCTTTAAAAGGTCCCTCCACCTTTCCAAACACTAATTTATGTGATTCAGTCATTACTGCTGGTCAGCCTCATTCTAAGAATGCACTGAAAGTAATGGATTCATGATTAGTCCTACTTATTACACAGACACGTGTAATGTGAAATAATAAATTCTTCTGGTGGACAAGAACTGCATTATCTTCCAAACTGGAGTTAGACAAATCAGACTCCATGAACGCATCTGCAGCACGTAGTTATGATGGATGTCATCCATACTCAAGGGTAAGCGAGCACGGTAGGACAGAAAGTGAGGCAGGAGTGATAGATACACTACATTACACTGGGTGGAGAGTCTCTTGTTCCTGACGACTGTTACCTGCTGGTCTGTTCGAAGGTGTTTTTTTTAGCTAAAGACATCCAGCCTTTGCTCATCTATCACCTGCTACACTGGCAGAGCTCAATTTTTTTCTTTAACTCACTTTCTTTGTCTATTCTCTTCTCCTCTCCAAAGGCAGAAAACACGGAATCTTCAGCAGCTCTGAGAATCAAAAATTTTGTTTTTGAGGTATTCAGTAAGACATCTTAGAAGCACTGCTTGGGAGTAGACAGCTTTTCAGCTCCGAACAGAAGATGAGTCTTTGGTGAAACGGAGCGTAAAACAGCACTGACAGTGTATACGAGATGTTCTTTCCCACAAGACGTTTGATGAATAGCAAAAGAGACACAAACAAATTCATTGTTTTGTGAAAAGACTATGCAAAAAATGACAAAGAAAAAAAAGTTAAAATTGACAGCGTTTGCATCGATCCATCCATTTAGGCTGTCTCTGTTTAGACCTCTGGATATTTGCGGTCTTATTTTTTGGAAGTTCAATTGCTGTATTTATGCCAACAAGCATTAAAGTCAACATGAAATCAAAACTGACCCCATTTTCTTTCTTCATACATATTCATGGTTTTATTCTGCAAGATTCACTGTTATTTCAAGCTATATATTGTCATAGTTCATAGCACAAGAATTTTTGTACTCATAAGGCTGTTATATTTTTATATATAAACTATATTTAATGTATAAATAAAAAAAATTTATTCAGTTATAAATGAAAAAGATTAAGAGATACACACACTACTGTTCAGAAATTTGGTGTCATTAAAATTATCAAAATATATTTATCTCTCTCAAATAAATGACATGGAATTCATTTTAAATATATTGTATGATGGAGAAAGCTCTCTCTGATTATGTTATGTTAGCCTCAAAATAGTGTTGTCTCTGAGGCATGGTAAAAACGTAACTTGGTGAATCAAGTAAATCAAGCAATTCAAACAATAAGACTAACCATGTTGCACTGTATAACAATGATTCGTTTTCTGTTGATAAATGTATATCCAAACAGTTGCTCTCCTGTCTAATAAAATGCATACTATATTAAAAGGCATCTTTGGTGTTTCCATGGTTTCTACGGAAATCAAGGTTTGGGTGGATAGGACGTTACTGACAGGCGATGCAAAGACACGGTCCGTAACACTGGTTAAAATAGCTGATTTCTCTGGATTTAAACATTGTTGGAAACGTTTGGGATAATGTAAGTACGCAGGTCAACAAAACGTATAACATTCTTCTAGTGGTTTTCAGTTTAAAGGTGCTGTATGTAGAAATGACAGTTAATGGTTCAAATGGGTACTGCAGTCCAAATTAAAAATATAGTTTGCCCCGCCCCCCTCCTCCTCAGACTCGATGCTCATGCGGGTTGCAGTTTAAGGACACGTGACAGGAACGAGCGCAATTGACAATGGAAGGCGAGGAGACTTACATACTGTAAGTTGATAAACTGATTTATCCGAATTTTAATGTGCTTTCGTTCATAGACATTTTTAGATGGATTCCGAGGCTTTTTAGGCCAGGTACAATCTGAGATCTCTGACCCAGTTTGTTTGCTGTCTTCCATGGCAGCAATACGTGTTTTCCGCCAACTGGCAACCTGTGGTGTCGAAATATTGGGTAAATTGGCAACGTGCAGACCAAACAGACCGAAACAAAAACAGACATTCCGACACGGAACACACATTTCAAAGTAGAATAACTGTCTGTAGCATTGTTTTTCAGAGAAACGAGTATGTGAACTCAGCATGTTTCCTAAATATCTGCAAACATATAATGGTATTTTTATGCTTTAGTAGTCAAAAATGTACATACAGCACCTTTAAATCTAAAAATCTTACATATTGTGCCTTTACTACTAGATTCCTAGAATGAAATGTTTATTGAGCACCAAATCAGCATATTAGAATGTCTGAATTATTGATTATGTCACATTGAAGACTAGAGTAATGGCTGCAGAAAATTCAGTTTTAAGTTCCATTTTAAAACAAAACTGTTATTTTAAATTAATATTCCACAATGTTTTACTGTATTTTAGATTAAATAAATTGAGAGACAATTCTTTCAAAAAGCTCTCTTACTGACCCCAAACTTTTGAACAGTAGTACACAAGTGCACAAAGGTAGTAAAAATATAGAACAAAAAAAGTATGGATTAGCAAAACAGCCACATTCATCTACAATAAATCTTAAGAGAAAAATATTTAGTGGAAAAAGAGGTTCATAACACATACCTTGGCATTGTATGCTATAAAATGCTTGGCCAGAGCTTCTGGAGTGTGCATCCATGATTTATCTAGAAAGAGACAGAACACTATTAACTTAATAAAGCTCTTTATGAAGTACGCAATCTCTTGATGATATTATTAATGTTTCAGACAAACAGTCTATAAAAAGAAGTCAGTCCTTTAAATTAGCTGCTTTTTAGACCTTTTAGCAGTGAAACCCGTGTAAATATCTTTAAACAACAGAACACGATTATAAATAATCATTTCGCCCTTTAGTACTTACACAACTGTTAAATAATTTCAAAGATTGTCAAAGATGAACAGCTAAATGCCTGTGTACAAGAAGGATTTCAACTAATGCTGCCATGTAGCTCAAACAGGCTTGAAGGGGAATTACTAAAATTGGCCTTAAGGGAGTGCAGACAGGGGGTCAGATGTGACGGACAGGAGACACAGCCGTGCCTGTGCTTGTGTGACAGCTTAGAGGAAACTGCCAGGTCTAACTGTGACAAACAAGCTGCAGAAGTCACAACATTCAGAGCGCCTGCCGATTTACTCGCCATCAACACCCGGAGCTCATGAACAGAGTTAGCCACACCATTGTGTGTCCGAAATCACTCCCTATTTCCCATAGGGTACATATGGGGGTGTCGGCCATTTGGTCAACATTTGTAACTCTTCACACTCTTTTTCCCCCAATTCTTTCTGTAAACTTTGTTTTAATGCACTACAAATGTGAAGCTTCTGAAAGAGTGCTAAGCAACATTATTCTGGACATTCGCCATACAGCCATTTAGAGGGAAACAACGACCAATTAATCTACCATTTAGCCAAGTATAACTCAGGCAGATCGAAATAAAAGACCCATGAGGACTCAAAGCCTCTTCTGGTATTTCAAGAAAGCAGCAATCAATTTTAATCAGCAATTAATTGTAAATATACAGAAAAAGAAATTTGCATCGGACTGAAAAATGAATGACTAACTCATTTCAAAAGTTAGCCACACTTTTTGAGGCTTTCAGAGCGATTAGGGTTTAAATTGGTGAGTTATAGATATAACATGTCATATACATGAACTTCAAAGTTAATTATGAAGGTTGAAAGTTGTATATTTTGATCTCATTTTTATCCTCATGAATCCATTTCTTATTGAAAATCTGTCAGTTTTTGTTCTTCCATGGATTGTCAGGGTATAGTTTGCCCGCTGAGATTCCTCAGAGTGTGATTCATAGGTCAAACGAGGAACGCACACCTCAAAATGTCACAGTGTTCTTGCGTACATCCGTGAACGGTAGATGTTTAAGAGAGATCACAGTGGTGCAGAAACTGATGGCAATGTGTCTGGAGAAATGCATTGCTTACTCTTATATTTTTTGAAAGGAAACCAATATAAATCGGAGCGTGGACTGAAATAGTCCTAGCTCTGCCGGTCCGATTTTAGGTGAAAGATCGGATTTGCCGGAGACGTCCAACAGACAACCAGTGTGGGGAAATTAATTAAATATAAGAGACAAACATATATTTCTTACCAGATGAAAAGTCTATCTATGTATCATCTTTTAACTCTTTTAATTCCTTTTTATAACTGTATTATCTTTGTATCTCGGTTAATTACTTTTATAAAGGTTTTAATTTTCCTTACTTTTATTTTGTGATTATTGCAATTTCCTTTTCTGTGTAAAGCACTTTGAATCACCATAGTGTAGGAAATGTGTTTTATAAATAAACTTGCCTTGCTTAATGGAAAATGGGTGACAAACAAAGAGAAAAAACTGTCAAAAGGTCATTAAAGAAAGCACTGAAATGTGTCAAAAGTGATTGAGTCTGTGGCGTGTGTATTTCTGTGCATATCTGAGCATCTCGACTATCTGTTTTTCCTACTAATAGCAGGCTGAGGGAGTGTTTTGCATTTAATGAACTGTATTGAATTGGAAGAGCGGCCAAATATCGATAGCGTTTCCCACACTAATATCCAATGATCAATAAGTGAGCATCAAGTCTGTCAAATCCGAACATCTTGGCATATTCTTAACAGGATTCCTCTGCAAGGGCTTCAGAGGAGCGTATGAGCCATGGTAGTCTCCACATCTAATTTTACAGCTCACTGCTTTGATTCATGGAGCTCTGAATGTCAATAAGACAGCGTTATAGCAAAAATAAGATAAGAATGATCTATTACAATAGTAATGCTTCTTTAAGCCACTCTAACAAACAGTAAAGAAATGCCCTGGGCACTAAGCCTTTGTGTTGTATTTCAATTGAAAAGGTTTAAGTGTTGAATATGCATTTTAATACATGTTCTGGAGTGCACACACCAGAGCAAAGATTATGTTTTATCCATATTCGCAGGGTATTTCTGCCATCTCCAGCTACATGCTATGAAAGCCTGGAGGTATTAGCAATGCGATGATGACGACATGTTCAGAAATTTCTTCAAGCGTTTTGCAGGGAAATAAATAAAATTAAAGAAAAGAAAGAAAAAGATGGCACAACGATTATTGTAATATAAGTAATTAGGTAGTATTGTGTATCATTTAGCTAAGGTTATTTATTGTGAAGTGCTCTGGGAATACTAGATTGTCACTAATTAAGCAGTCGCATGCAACAAACAAAACCATTTCTGAGCTTAAAAGCATGAAAAGAAAAAAAAAGACACAAATCACATCAGAGATTGTTAAATCATTACTCAAAAGTTGCATGACTGAAATCTTTTAGGCTATTCAAGCTGATCATGTGTGGGTTCAAGTTTGATTTTATTATGCTCTAAATAACAGACACTGTTGTTATTTAATGTTCTGTGTCTGGTAATTGGATGCATAAGTCTGGAAAGAATCTGGTCCAATTATTTCTTTGTCATACACATAACAGTGTTTCTGCCTTCGAGCTTTGTGAATTTCAAACCATCTAATTCAGAAACTAACAGTCTATACCTACTGAGTTTGTGAAAAGTAATTGAACCTTTACATTTCATTATTCTATATTCCAGCAACTCTAAAGAATCAACACATTATTTGGTAACACTTTATAATAAGTATACAGTAATAAAGTACTTACAAATCATTTGCAAACTATTAGTTTATAGTTAATTCATAGTTGATATATTGTAGTCTCTTAATATATTAATAGGCTATTTACAAATAGTGAGTTCTTCATTGATGGTTTATAACTGTATTATTGTTTAATAAGCTCATAAATAGTTAGATAATAAGTTGTTAACAAGGAAATAAATACATTAACCACACACATGATGTACAGTATTTTAAACCAGTAGTAAATGAGTTGTTAATGGTTAATAGGTGTAAAGTTCTTTAGTTTAGGTCATGGAAAATGTGAAGTGCTTTAAAGGGGACATATTATGCCCCTTTTCACAAGATGTAATATAAATCTCTGGTGTCCTCAGAATGTGTCTGAAGTTTCAGCTCAAAATACCCCCTGATCATTTATTATAGCATGTCAAATTTGCCCCTATTTGGGTGTAAGCAAGAATGCTCTGTTTCTTGTGTCCCTTTAAATGCAAATGAGCTGCTGCTGCACACCCCCTTCCAGCGACTCCTTTACAGGAGCTTTGGATACAACGTTAACAACAACAAAACAAATCTTACTCAGCCTAAATGTCAGAAATAACAACGCTATCTCATGACCAATTCGTACGTATTTTACGAGGTGGCTAATTCGTACGAATTTGTACCACCTCACTCTAAACCCCAGTGATGGGTAGGTTTAGGGGCGGGGTTATGGGGAGGTCATTCATACGAATTGGCCAACTCGTCAAATTTGTTCGATTTAGCAAAAATCGTACGAGTGAAATCGTACAAATTCGTACAAAGCATAGCATTCTAGAAGCATTCTAAAAAAAAAGCTCATTCAGAGAGGAAATTTACAAACATTCACAAAATATGAAGTGCCATCCTTACTTGTTCTGGATATGAAGTTAGAGCACAAAGTGTATTGACCCATCCTTCAGAAACAACTCGCAAATCCAGTGTTGTACTACTGACCCTCGTTGGTGAATGTAACGGGGTTTGTTGATATGGGAATGAGGAGGCAGGAACCGGAACATTTAATAACTTTAATAAATAAATAAATTAAATAAATAAAATGAAAGTAAAAACGGCAGCCTCCTCACGGACAACTGCCGCACACACACAAAACGTAAACAAAAAACAACATAAAATCCAGGCCTGGTCCTCTCTCGTCCTTTACTGTCGTCGCTCCTCCTTTTATGCTTCTGTTGCTCCTCCGTGAGAGATCCGAGACTGGTGTGACACGCAGCTGCCGCTCATCAATCACGCACTGGCCTCGCACCGCTTTCTCACGGCTCTCGCCCGCCCTGCTCGTCACATACCCCCATCGCCCCTCGCAGCCCGGGGGGTACCCACGAGACTGCGCTCTACTTCCCCCGGGGCCAGTCTCGGCGACCGCAGTACCTGGGGGTAAGGACAGACGAGACGAGAGAAAAGGAGACGAAAGCACAAGGAGTGACAGAGACGAGAGAGGAGAAAAAAAAATCTCCTCTCTCGTCTCTGTTCCCGGACACACTGCCGCTCGGTCCTCAGCCAGTCAAGAGGCTCTTCCTTGCGGTGCCATGCAATGGTACTGGACGCTCGGTTGGATGGCTCAATCCTCCTCCACCCCCTGGTGGCTGGCGATGGCTTCTCCAGCTGAGGGCAGCCGGCAGCAAGTCCCGTGCTCCCTGCTCCTCCCTATCATGGCAGACGGCAGCAGGCTCTGGCCCACGGCAAATGCTGGCGACTCCTCCGCTCCATCTCGGACGGCAGCCACCCCACCTCGACCCAGGAGCATGGCATCGGGCCTTCCATCACTCCAGCACCACCGCCTCGGGCAGCCACTCGTGGTCTTCACTCTTCCACGCTGCCCAACCTCCTCAGCACCGCGATCCCCCTCAGCAGCGAGGGCTCTACGACAGAATTTCCCTCCTTCCTCCCGGGTTTTGGCACCAATGTAACGGGGTTTGTTGATATGAGAAGGAGGCAGGCCTGGTCTTCTCTCATCCTTCACTGTCGTCGCTCCTCCGTGAGAGAGCTGAGACCAGTGTGACGAGCAGCTGGCGCTCATCATCAATCACGCACCGGCCTCCCGCCGTGCTTGTCACAGTGAAGCAGTCATGCGTAAAATGATTTATGCAAATATATAGCATTTTACCGTCATTCTTCGGTACATTTCCTTCAAAAATAAAATTCATCCACGGTGTCTTCAGTGGCTCAGGAGTCTATGGAGACTCGTATGTTCAACAACAGAACATTTGTAATATTTTTTGGTGCAGACATTGTAATACTCTAGCTAGCTGATACAGCGAGTAAACAGAAATGCAGGTCTCTGTGCTTCTCACTCAGGGGTGTGTCTATGCTAAAAGGGCAGATCATCAACAGTCATGGGCGGGGTTTCCCTACTCTTTACGTAGGAGTAGGGGGAAATCTGGAACAGTGTGTTATGAGAGATTGATAATGACTGATGGGGATTATAAAAAAGTATTGGGTAGATTTTTACCATTATAGACTGGTTGTTTACACACACTGTGGACACACATCTGTGTTCAAACACCTTATAAAAGTTAATTTTACATAATATGTCCCCTTTAAAACAACCTTTATTGGACATTAATTGCATTAGTATTAAGTGTTCCTTTTGTTCAAGTCATTTCACCTTTAATATACATACTATATTGCCAAAAGTTTTGGGATGCCTGCCTTTACACGCACATGAACTTTAAATTACATCCCATTCTTAATCTGTACAGTTTAATATGGAGTTGGCCCACCCTTTGCAGCTATAACAGCTTCAACTCTTCTGGGAAGGCTTTCAAGGTTTAGAAATGTGTTCATGGGAATTTTTGATCATTCTTCTAGAAGCACATTTGTGAGGTCAGGTACAAGGTTGAGATCAGGACTCTGTGCAGGCCAGTCAAGTTCCTCCACACCAAACTCACTCATCCATGTCTTTATGGACCTTGCTTTGTGCACTGGTGCGCAGTCATGTTGGAACAGGAAGGGGCCATTCCCAAACTGTTCCCACAAAGTTGAGAGCATGAAATTGTCCACAATGTCTTGGTATGAACAGTTTCTTTCACTGGAACTAAGGGGCCAAGCCCAACCCCTGAAAAACAACCCCACACCATAATCCCCCCTCCACCAAACTTTACACTTGGCACAATGCAGTCAGGCGAGTACCGTTCTCCTGGCAACCACCAAACCCAGACTCGTCCATCAAATTGCCAGACAGAGAAGCGTGATTCGTCACTCCAGAGAACACGTCTCCACTGCTATAGAGTCCAGTGGCGGCGTGCTTTACACCACTGCATCCGACACTTTGCATTTCACTTGGTGATGTAAGGCTTGGATGCAGCTGCTCGGCCATGGAAATCCATTCCATGAAGCTCTCTAGGAACTGGTCACACGAAGATTGGAGGTCTGCTATAGACTCTGCAGAAAGTTTCTGACTGTGCGCCTCAGCATGCGCTGACCCTGCTCTGTAATTTTACGTGGCCTACCACTTCGTGGCTGAGTTGCTGTTGTTCCCAATTGCTTCCACATTGTAATAATGCCACTAACAGTTGACCATAGAATATTTAGTAGTGAGGAAATGTCACGAATGGACTTATTGCACAGGTGGCAACCTATCACGGTACCACGCTTGAATTCACTGAGCTCCTGAGAACAACCCATTCTTTCACAAATGTTTGTAGAAGCAGTCTGCATGCCTAGGTGCCTGAATCAATGATTTGGAGGGGTGTCCCAATACTTTTCACAATATAGCGTGCACATATACATATACACACACAATACACAGTTTATACACAATAAGCAGCTTTACGGTTAAAAAAACGTTATCTAACTCTTTACGTATGAGCTAATTAAACAACAATTTTCTTAATTACAGTGACAATGAACTTACTATTTGTATATCCTTTTAATATATTAACAATGTAGAGACTACAATATATAAACTATGAATAAACTATAAACTTATAGTTTGCAAATTATTTGTAAGTACTTTATTACTGTATACTTAAGTGTTACCCATTATTTTGACATCTATCTATCTAATGCAGGGCGGCATTAGTTAGACTTCATTAGACAGAAACCTCTCTGTGAATCTTCTGTAACGTCACATCAGCACTCACACTAGACACTGCTGGTAATGAATGCATGGCCATAAAATGATTACTGTCTCTCCCTGGTAAATGTCGCTATTGTTCATAAGCGGCCTGGATAGATCTTTTTGTGTTAGTTGGAGAATTTAATGCTGTCTTTCAGACAGATGGGCTATTGGTGTTCTCCACGGTCCAACAGCACTGTCCTGTGCACTAGAAAGAAGGCGATTGTGACAGCAGGAACATCCGTGCAAGGCAGCGCAGGGAAATGTTTTGTGGCCGAAAGAGCTTTTTTCAGTGCCAAAATAATTACTTTGTTATGCCTAACCTCTTTATGAAATCAGATTACAACTTTTTCTGGATAAATTAGCAAATTATAACTGAATGTAGTACACTAGAGATGCAGCGATACGCATGATGCAATACAATGATGAACTGTTTGCATATTGCAATGGGGAGAAAAAATCAACGCCCTTGGTGATCAGCTATAGTGTCCTATTTGATGATATTAACAGTGGGGTAAACAGTTCATGAAAACATTAAACAAGCCACCCTAAAATCATTAGTCTCAACGCAACTAATAAAATAAAATAATAAATAATATAATAAAATACCACTTTTGGTAATAGAAGTGTATTGGAAATGGTATTGTGCATCCCTATAATATAATCTCTCATTCATATAAAAACCAGATGTGTTACGGTCATCTGAAAACATCTCTTCACATCACCATATCTTCCATCATCCCAAAGGATTTAGCACTGGACAGCACTTGTGATTACAGTCCATATCTTCAAAGCGAGCCAGACAGAGCAACAGGAGCTCCTAACATAGAAATATTACCAGTGCAATCCCTGCCATCTGGGATCGAACCCAGGCCAGTTGGGTTTATCACATCCAAGATCCATTAATTCATTTTGGAAAGAAGGGTGGGACAGGTGGTTGTAAATACATAGAGAAAAAAAACAGACCTCTGGAGTCAGACAGGTTGTCTGCTCCAAGCCACTGAGAAATGACAGAAAGGGAGGAGAGACTAGGAGACGAACAAAGAGAGGTAGAGAAAGAAAGAAAGAATAAGAGAGAGGTACAGACAGCAGTACGAAAAAGGAGAGAATGAATAATAGAGTTTTATAAGGGTTTCTGTTAGCACTGTCAATTTGAACACATTAATGTAATGTGAATAATTATTTAAAAAAAACTGATCAAGCATTCTCCCTTATCTGCATTCAAATCTGTACTCCATTCCGCAATAAGGCATTTTCCAACCATCAGGGCAAGTCTTTGAATTAATTATATTTTACTTTTTAGCAAATATTTTTATATGCAAATAATACTTGCAAATAATTAAGCAGAATACTGTGTAATTATTTTGATGAAAAAAAAAATTTTAATCATAATTTTTTAATCATTTGACAGCCCTAAAGATTCTGTTGGATGGAGAGACAGAGAAAAGAGAGGAAAGCAAGACAAAACTGGTACAACACATACCTTTTTTTCTGTTAAATGCCCGGTTCATGCTTGAAAACACTCCGTCTCGGCTGCGATTTCCTCGAATGTGCCACCTCTACCTGGCAGGATGAGAGCGCAAATGAAAATTTACTCCATGGAGCCTAAGTAGTAGAACTACATGCTTCAAAAACAAAATTCTTTGAATTTGCCTTAAGGTTAAATCTCCTAGGGTGTGGGGTATTGCACAAAATGTTACTGGGTTAAAAGCTATTGGGTTCACAAGAAATAACCCCTTCAAAAAACAAATCTCTCTTTTACAAAATTATTCTGGGGAGATAAACCAGAAGTACTACAGTAGGTAGGGGAATAACAGTCAAAACTATAAATATTATGAGTAAATATGCCCTTCATGGTTCAAATATTTGAACGTGTATTTGTGGAGGATGGTAGATGCAGTGCGTTTTCAAAAGTCAGAAAGTGATATGAAAAAAATAAGCTGAAAACACCTGAAATTGTTTAAGATCCCAATGAATATAAAATTGGACTTTTGCATCTATGTATTTGAGGCCATCTATATCCTAATGTGCTCTTAAAGGTGCAGTAAGCAATTTCTGAGAAACACTGTTGAAAACACTTGTAGCCAATCAGTAAGGGGCGTATACACTCATTAATATGCCTGTGTTGCATAACGTGTTTGTGAATTTGGGGGTGGAGCTATCAAGATTTGGATGTGATCTTTTTAAGCAGGGGCATGTTTGTTTTGCATATTTCAAATATCAACAGCGTTTCTCAGAAATCGCACCTTTAAACGTTAACAAACTATACTTTTAGCACATATATGAATTTACATATTCTAGAGAATATTTTATTGGATATAAATTAATGAGAATCTCCCTTCACCCATTGCCACCATGTGAAACCAAAGCCTATTGGCTATTGAGAAAAGGAGAAGAGCTCTATGCCAGGGCTGCATGATATATTGAAATAAAATCAATATTGCAATAAGACTTAGTGAGATTGTCAAAACGCGCAGATTGCGATTTAATTAAATAAATATATGTGTTACCCGTTTCAGAGAAAAGTGCAGCATTTACACCCCTGATATCATGAGCTGCATACGTGTAAATGAACACACAGTGCTGCGCATATTTTTATTTGCCAGAAATCCAGTCAAAATAAAAGCTTCAGTTACTGTTTGAAAATGAAGTAATTAAGATGTAAATATTAGTATTGTAATTTTACAGTACAATAGTGCTATTACAATATATTTCTTATTTTTGTGATTGGTCAAAATCAGGGGAAATGTAGCCTATGAAAACTCAAGTTTAACATTAGAAACAATTTGGATTAGGATTTATACTTAAACAGTTTTCACACAGAAATCGCAAGTAAATTTCACAAATAATTACAAAAAAACACCAATACATTGAGTGTAAACGTGAAATATTGAAGTAGAAAGACTAGTATTTACTTGTAAAACATAATCCAATAACTTTACAGTAAAGCTTCTTAGCTTGTTCAGCCTTAAAAGATTTTGCCAATAAAAGTCTTTCAAGTAAAAAGTACAGTAAAAAAGTAGTTTTTTTTTTTTTTTTTTTGCAAATGCACTCCACAACAAAATCACCCCACTCAAGAATGATTCCTCCTTTCCAAATATAGCCATTCAAGTCAGCTGATGAAAATTCCTGTATTTTTTTTATATACCGCAATATATTTGAACAGAAAAACAAAATATTGCAATGTAATTTTTTTCCCAATATTGTGCAGCCCTACACCTTGTACCACTCAAAATGTCCTGTTTCAATAGGAAAAACAATGTGACAGGACAAAAAATGGTGCTCATTTCAGTAGGTTTGACACTATAACAAAAAAAAAGCAGAGGCATTGTCAAACATCAGGAGATAAGCTAAACCAATGACTTGTATAGGCTATGAGACAAACTACTCAAATGTTAAGCCCAATAGGCAGACATATAACAATAGCAATGGCGGATGAATGAATGGTGAAAGAAGACAATCGCAAGACATCCCCACGGGGTCTATGTGCGCATTACAGATTTCCTGATGCAGGGAAGACAAACCCTTTTCATATAGGCTCTTCAGAGAAATGTATCTTTAACTTCATAATGACTTCAGAGGAAGCTCATCACTCCCACTGCCTGTCTGTGACTTAGCAGTAATGGTAACTTGAACATGACACAGAACATCTTTTTCCTGGGTAAGTTTATCATTGTATGACTTTACTGAATTTATTTTGTAGAGCTAATCATGTTCATATCAAACTGCAGTAAGGCAATAATAGAAATCGTCCATTTTAATGCCTTTCATAGAGCATCTTGCAAAATAAGCAGTGATGGCTATGATTTTTGTAGTGTTTTCATGTGAAGGGTGTGGTGCTTCACTGGAGGGAAGCAGTAAATTACAGTATTTTGAGATGACATCTTGGCACAGAAGAAAGTGATTTAGGGTTTCATGTCAGAACAATGCATATGTTTTTTTTTTTTATCTTATTCACCACACTTCGTACAATTTACATGATGATAATATGTGAGCAGCTTAATGGTTTGAGCCAATGAAGCTCTTTATGACCCAAAAATTAGACTTAGAAAATATGAACTGATGTTACACACAGGCACATTTAAGCCCAGTTTATACTACTGCATCAAGTGTATGCTGTAGCTACGTCATAGGCTGTGTGTTGCACGCGTAGCCTACGACGTACCCTGACGTGCACCTCTCCAAAAATGTAACAACGCGTCAATTCTATGCGGACTGCAAGCGCTGTGATTGGTCTGGCAGAACCCCTCCCTCAGGGGTACACATGCTCCCTCTGCATGTGTAACTGAACATCGACGCGGACAAGGACGCAGAAGTATAAATGAAAATCGACGCGTAGCCCGCAACGTAGAGGCTACGTCGCAGGTCCGATGCAGAAGTATAAATCAGCCTTTAGGCTCCCAAGTGAACAATGCAAACAGACTTCAGCATGACAGACTGCCAAGTTTAAATGCAAAGGGGCTGAACAGGAAGGCAGGCACTTGTATTTTTATTCACAGGCAATTGAGCTGTCATAAAGAGCCATGGGGGGTCAAACGTACAAGGACAGCGGTCAGCACTGACAGAGCAGGTGAAATCACGAGTTTGTCACGTCACCCCTGCCAGCAGCCTAAAGAGACCAAGAACTGGAACTACTCTGAAAGAATTCATAAATCATTAGGAGTTCTGTCACAGTTCAGAAAACTTGTGAAAAGGGGCTGACATATGCAGAGTCACATTTATGGTCAACATTGCACAGATTTCCTAACCTATTAACACATTTGCTCTAACTTCACAGGAAAAACGCCCATAGCATTTCATTACAACATTCCACAAAGAGCAAAATAAATAAACTCTGTGGCTATAATGCCCACTCTTTCCCAGTTATTTTGCTGCGCAGTTATTATCTGTTGCCCCTTCACACCTGGGCAAACACCTGGCTGTGCCGTCCGTCCGCCTGCCTGACTGACAGCAGCTGTGTTTGTTCTCCATTTATCACTTCCTGGCTGGTCACTCTGTTCCACAGGGAAGACCCTGAGACCTTCCTTTATGCTGAGCTGCAAAGTTTTAGTATCTTCAAAGTGAACTCCAGCTTAGGCATGTCTGAGAGAGCCCAAAGCCATTTATAACCGTTGGGTGGAGAAGCTACGGTCCCCCCAGATATGAGGTCTGAGGTTGCCTTGGTCCTTTTTGCTGGATTAAAAATGAAAATATAGTTACAAACACCATTTGTAATTATTGGGAATTAGTGCAATTAGTCTTTTAGCCCAAAAGCTCATAAAATCAATCACGTTCTAAAACAATAACAGCTGATATTTTACCAACACACTCCATTCAGGAATTGTCCGTTTTAGCGAAATAGCCTATAGATTACAACATTCTGCAGTGTGTCAAACACAGATCGGCGAACAACTTAAGGGGATAACTTCACCCAAAAATTTTGTCATTAATTAGTCACTCTCTGTGTTGTTCCAAACCCGTAAGACTTTTGTTCATCTTCGGAACACAAATGAAGATCTTTTTGATTAAATCTGAGGGCTTTCTTGTCCCTCCATTGACAGCTACACAACTACCACTTTAACACTTCAAAAAGTTCATAAAGGGATCATAAAAATAATCCATATGAATTGAGTGGCTGTTCAAATTTTCTGAAGAGACACGATCGCTTCATATGATAAACAGATTGAATTTAAGCTTTTATTCACTTATAAACTCACTCATTATCAATTGTGGTAAACGGAATCTCAAGCATTATTGCTTGACGTGCGAGAACCAATGAGGTTCATTCTCGTGTTACCCAGCACATTTGACCTTCCGCAAGAACCAATTCTCATGTGTTCATTCTCATGTGTTACACAGCGTGTTTGAGCTTCCACCAGAAGCAATGAGGTTTGTTCTCATGCATCAAGCAGGTCGGGTTGAGCTTCTGTTTATGTTCGCTGATCAATGTTTGTATGTGAATAAAACCCTAAATTAAATCTGTTCATCATATAAAGTCTCTTCACAAAATTGACTAAATTGCTCAATTCATATGGATTAGTTTTATCCAACTATCAAAACACTTTTTAAATAATTAAATAAGACTCTAGTTATATCTATAAACAACAATATTTTGGGAAACGTTTAATACTGGGAAAATAATATTCCATAAAGGGATAGTTCACCCAAAAATGTTGTTCAAAAATGTACTCGCCCTCATGTTGTTTCTTCTGTTGAACACAAAAGAAGATATTTTGAAGTATGTTGGTAACCAAACAGTTGATGGTAGCCATTGACTTCCATAGTATTTTTTTTCCTACTATGGAAGTAAATGGTTACCGTCAACTGTCTGGTTACCAACATACTTAAAAATATTGTCTTTTGTGTTCAACAGAAGAAAGGAACAACATGAGGGTTAGTAAATGACAATTTTCATTTTTGGGTGAGCTATCCCTTTAACAATGAACTGAAAGAAAAGTAAGAACTAAGGAGGACAACAAAAATTCACATAATCATACTGATGTTTGGAAATAAAGTGGCCTACTTTCTTGAATTTATTTTATGATGATGGTCAAACATTTCCAAAAGCTTAAAGCATGCCCAGGATGAACAGAAGAATGTAAACATCCACAGCCACAGAAAAAGAAAAGAAAAAAAAAAGGTTAGGGCTGTTCAAAGTTGATGAGCATTCCACTGATATGACCCAGATCTGAGTCAACATTGCCAGCATTTACAACAAAACTATGCTTCGCCACCTCAACTGCACTGAGAAAAACAAAATGAAATAAAACTATCCTTTGTTTACAACAGAACTCCATTCACTGAGCTCAAATAGCAAATATTCAAAAGCAATGTTTATTAATTCAACCCTCTGCATTCCTTACATGGATCAGTTGTTATTCACCGCTGAGCTCTGAGCCATACTCCAAACACTCCTGTCCTTTCGGTCAGACCTCTCCACATAAAAAGGCCAACATTCTTACCAGTAATGAGAGGAGATTTCCAAAGCACCAGCCAGTGTCTTCTGCCAAATACGAACCAAATGAGGAAGCCAGCGGAGAGCGCTTTTAGACGAAAGCAAAAAGATGGGTGAAATGCAGAGTCGGGCGACTTATTCGCTTTCACACAAGCTGAGATACTAAGGAGGAAGTTCCAGCAGTGCTTAATAGTTTTCAGCTGTGGGCCAGATGGGGTTATGTGAAGTACTAAAGTAAGAGGGGCGGCGGGTTTGCAAGCAAAATGAGGTGTCTCATGAGTGTGAGAGAACCTCTTGAAAGAAAGGAGACCGGAAGAATGAAGGACAGAAATAAGTGCTGTGTAGGGGAAAAAATATTTAGATTTATATATCCGGAATACTAAATTCCGATTGGTCAAACACAGCATTGTACAATCAAATATGTCTGTATAATGACCACTAAACTGTATATTTGACAACTGTTCATGGTTCCATACTGCTGCTCCCATTTCATTTGAATTTCTTTTCCCATTTATTTTCCATTAAAACATTAGAATAAACAATAGGCACCATCTTGCAACTCAAAATGTATAAACTAGTAACACTGTAGCAACTGACCAACAAATCAAAACTTATTCCAATATAAAGAACCTTTTGTACAATTGAAAGGTTCCATAGATGTTAAAAGTTCTTTATGGAACCATCTATGCCAATAAAGAACCTTTATTTTTAAGAGTGAATGCTGCAAGATGTGAAATAAATAAATACATTTATTAATGAACTAATATTAACTAATTGAACTTTATTGTAAGTGTTACCATTTTTTTCCTAAAAGGAAGTATCTTGCAGCTCTTGGTCAATGTTAGCAAGGCAAAAACAACCAGTGTAAGTAATTCACATAAGGACATTAACTCACTGAAAATTTGCTGAACAGATGAAAACAAAAAAGTTTTCCACCACAGAATAAAAAAAAAACATCAACCGCAAAATTCCTGGTTCATACTTCAGCCACAGAGCAACTTGAGTGCAAGACAGTGGACTTTGGCAGCTAACGGTGTTACGCTCACTGAAATCTGACACCTATGCCTTACTCAACATGTCACAACTGTTACAGATGACCAAGACACTAGGCAGACAGCAGAGATGGAAATGTACAGCTCATATGGTGAAAAGTACAGCTATACCTTTCTTCTCATCTCCAAAAAGAAGTAGAGTGGTCTGGGTGGGGCTGTGTTAGTCTTGGCATCAGCAGGTCTGAGAATATTTTAAAAGATTCTTTTCCTTTATTATCCTAAAATTTGTTTTCCTTTCCATCATCTCGCCCCCTCCGCCTTGTGTGGACAGATGTGGGGAGGGGAAAGTAATGTGTTTAAGACTTTGGCATTTTCCATTTCGTGATGTAAAAGTACTTATTCTGTGGTTTGGACCATATGCTTTAAGAAGTGCAGAAGTAGTCATAATCTTACATAATCTTGCACCTGGCTGACATTAAGAAATGTTGACAATTAAATGTTTATCTTGTGAAATCTACATTTACAGGGGCCTGTACCATGATGGTAGTTTAACAAACTCAGGGTTACAGGATTAGTTTCGAGTTGACAAAACCAAACCAATCTATTCAGGCTTTGTTGGTCCAATGATGCTGATCATCAGCTTTCTCTGTCAACTCAGGCTTTGATCCGGAGTTTAGGAGTTTAGCTGTGACATGCGGAGTTTAGTGAACAGCCAATCACATGCTGTGGATCAGTGAAACTGAGATTCACTTCTCACGAGAGAAGCAGTGAGATTAATTTCTCTCCTCTGCAGAATATTGTATGATTGAAAAATATTAAGAATTTAAACAAATTTACACAGCAAGAAGAAAAGAGCTGTCTATGAAAGAGGACAACTTAAACAAAAATCTCACTACGTCAATACAAGTAAAAGTTATGAAGTTAGTTTAGTTGATATATAGAGAGAATTGAACATTTAAGCTCACATGTAGTAATTTTTATATCTCTATTTATTTATTTTAAAGCTTATTTGTATGACCTTTATATAGGCTATTTATATTAATTTTAACTAAGAGCCTATTAATGATTGATTAACTAAAAATGATACGTGTAATTGATTAAGTGTATAATAATTACATAAATTATATCTAAATCATAAAAAAATATTATTATTATTATAAATAAGCATTGTTAAAAGCCAGACGATTTAGTCTTTAAAAACCATTTGCTTTGTAGTGACCTTTCATTTGGATTAGAAAAGGGGGAGTGACTTTATTGCATCAGAGGTGTCACTTTGCTCACAGCTGATTGGTTCAATTTCAGTTTGAGAACATAACCTGCCCTGGAGCAGGTTAGCCTTGGAGCAGAAGTTACTATGGAGATGAACACTGCTAAAAGCCAAACCACTTTAATGGTACCTAAAACCCAGGATTGGCACAAACTAAGCTTAAACATATCTGGTTAGTATAGGCCCCAGATGAGCCAGGAAAGAAACTAGCATAAGCAACTTCAACAATTTTAACCTTAAACTACTAATAATGAATGCAGAAACACACAAACGTGATACAAAATTATCCACAGTTAATTTTAATTCATCAATTCCAAACAGTTATCCAATGATTCATTAGTGCTACCATTCAAAACATTTTCACAGAAGTGTGGGTTCCAGACCAACTGTTTGGATTTTAAGCGACTCTTTCTGCAGGTTACACGAGTGAGTCAATTAATTGTTCATTCAATCGATCAGTTCAAAAACATTGATTTATTCAGGGGTGAAACAAGTGAATGTCTTTATGAATGAGTCAGTGAATCATTCACTTATCAGATTAATTCAAAAACACTTTGTGCATCTGAAATGGCATACTGCATACACCAAATATACACTAAATGCATACACCAAACTTTGAACTTTGTGACAGTTAAAGGGTTAGTTCACCAAAAAATGAAATTTCTGTGATTAATCACTCACCCTCATATTTTTGATTAAATCCATAGACAGCAATGTAATTAACACTTTCAAGGTCCAGAAAGGTAGTAAAAACATCGCTAAAATAGTCCATATGACTCCAGTGGTTCAACCTTAATTTTATGAAGCGACGAGAATACTTTTGTGCGCAAAAAAACAAACAAAAATAACGACTTTGTTCAACAATTTCTTATTGTCTGTGTCAGTCTCCTACGCAGTTTACATTGGCCAGCTCCTGCGTCAGCATCACATGCATGCATCGTGGTGCTCACGTGAACAGCATTGCCAATGGTAAGCTGGCATGCTGGCGTAGCTCTGACTAGGGCTGGGCGGTATATGGAGTTTTTACAATATATCGATATGTTTTTTAAAAATGATATGGAACGAGGCAATACCGTTTATATCGATATAGCCTACAGTAGATTGATACGAACGCATCTGAAAAATAGCGGAGACAATGTTGGACAATAAATGTGCTATATGTGGAATTTTAAACCTACAAGTAAGTATATTTTTTATAAAAATGACCATTATAATGGGGTAATCAAATATAGGCTAATATGCTTTTGTTTTTATATTTTCATTTTTAGTTTAGTGAATTTAAAATTTTAAAACAAAATTTTGCACATAATATATTGGATAGCGTACATTCAATTTACTGTATTTGTTTATAGCCTTCAATATCAACATTGTTTTTAGGACATCATTGGCCAGGATGTGAAATATAATTATTATTAAAATAAATACAGATTTTTTTATCCAAATAGAAAAACTTAGAAAATATCGCCATTCAACCAAAAAATACATAGATATAATTTTCGCCCAGCCCTATCTCTGACATAACTCGGAAGTGCTGGACTGTATTTACTATGTCAACAGTGTAGGAGACTGACACAGATGTGAAGAAATTGTTGAATAAAGTTGTAATTTTTTTATTATTTTTTTTTACCTTCATAAAATTAAGGTTGAACCACTGTAGTCACATGGACTATTTTAATAACTATTTGTACTACCTTTCTGGGCCTTGAAAGTGTTAACTAAATAGAGGTCTATGGAGGGGTCAGAGAGCTCTCGGATTTCATAAAAAATATCTTAATTTGTGTTCTGAAGATGAACGAAGGTCTTACAGGTTGGGAATGACATGAGGGTGATTAATTAATGACAGAATTTTCATTTTTGGGTGAACTAACCCTTTAAAAACAAAATACTACATCCACCATGTTGTTAATGTCATGTGACCTACCAGTGTCAGTTGAGTTGCTTCACTGCCAAATATATATGACTGGACTACAATAATAATCAAGTCACCTTTTTTTATATGGGGCTTTACACAATACGGATACTTTCAAAGTAGCTTTACAGTGATAAATAGGAAAATACCAATTCAATGATGCAAACAGAACTCAATTCTGCTGTAAAGCAACTCTAAAACTCTAAAAAAAGTTGAGTTCTCATCCAATAATGTCCATGCAGTCAAATAAGTAATATTGCTGAATAATAAACACAGAAAATATTTTTAAAAGTCTGAAAAATATTGCGATGTATGTATGTATGTATGTATGTATGTATGTATGTATGCATGTATGTATGTATGTATGTATGTATGTATGTATGTATGTATGTATGTATGTATGTATATATATATATATATATATATATATACACACTTGCCAACCCTTCTAACCCTAAACTCAAATGTAAAACTGAGAAACAGAGTTTAGCTACTTTTTGAGAGTTTCAACTTGCAGAAGATGAAAAGAAATGGAGTGGGTGAGGAGATCTTGGCGGGGAGAAAGAGGAGCACAATCTTTTTAAGGTCGGAAGCTAGCTAAGGTAAAAGTCTTTGCAGTTCTATTTTTGCTTTACCCCAGTCTTCCTTTTCCAGGAATGTACTTCTATCTGTATCTGATCATGGCACAAAAAAGGTTATCAAAATACAGATCTGCTAGAAAATTCCTAGTGAGCTGCCTACATAGGGAGCATTTTAAGGCATCATTGACAAGCTCTCAACTTGTTTCTGAGGGGGCACCAGTGGTAATCGTGGCTCACTTGGTTCCCACTTGGCTGCTTATTTTTAACAGCAAAATAATTTGAAATCAATAGAGAGTTCAATCTCCCCTGCACTTGATGTAAGGAGCACTTTTTGCTGCCTAAAGCATTTCAAATTAGCCACTTACACTCACCTAAAGGATTATTAGGAACACCATACTAATACTGTGTTTGACCCCCTTTCGCCTTCAGAACTGCCTTAATTCTACGTGGCATTGATTCAACAAGGTGCTGAAAGCATTCTTTAGAAATGTTGGCCCATATTGATAGGATAGCATCTTGCAGTTGATGGAGATTTGTGGGATGCACATCCAGGGCACGAAGCTCCCGTTCCACCACATCCCAAAGATGCTCTATTGGGTTGAGATCTGGTGACTGTGGGGGCCATTTTAGTACAGTGAACTCATTGTCATGTTCAAGAAACCAATTTGAAATGATTCGAGCTTTGTGACATGGTGCATTATCCTGCTGGAAGTAGCCATCAGAGGATGGGTACATGGTGGTCATAAAGGGATGGACATGGTCAGAAACAATGCTCAGGTAGGCCGTGGCATTTAAACGATGCCCAATTGGCACTAAGGGGCCTAAAGTGTGCCAAGAAAACATCCCCCACACCATTACACCACCACCACCAGCCTGCACAGTGGTAACAAGGCATGATGGATCCATGTTCTCATTAGACTCATCAGACCAGGCAACATTTTTCCAGTCTTCAACTGTCCAATTTTGGTGAGCTCGTGCAAATTGTAGCCTCTTTTTCCTATTTGTAGTGGAGATGAGTGGTACCCGGTGGGGTCTTCTGCTGTTGTAGCCCATCCACCTCAAGGTTGTGCGTGTTGTGGCTTCACAAATGCTTTGCTGCATACCTCGGTTGTAACGAGTGGTTATTTCAGTCAAAGTTGCTCTTCTATCAGCTTAAATCAGTCGGCCCATTCTCCTCTGACCTCTAGCATCAACAAGGCATTTTCGCCCACAGGACTGCCGCATACTGGATGTTTTTCCCTTTTCACACCATTATTTGTAAACTATCCGAGTAACTGAGCAGATTGTGAAATACTCAGACCGGCCCGTCTGGCACCAACAACCATGCCACGCTCAAAATTGCTTAAATCACCTTTCTTTCCCATTCTGACATTCAGTTTGGAGTTCAGGAGATTGTCTTGACCAGGACCACACCCCTAAATGCATTGAAGCAACTGCCATGTGATTGGTTGATTAGATAATTGCATTAATGTGAAATTGAACAGGTGTTCCTAATAATCCTTTAGGTGAGTGTATAAAGTTAAAGTGGTTTTCTTCATTAATTAGGATAAACAGGTTTTGATGAGCCATAATTACAAAAGAACTCTTCAAGACAAACCATACCATAAACTAATAGCATGGTCGAGCAAGGTCAAGCAACAGAACATTTTTCAATAGATTAGCTGTTGACATTTTCTGATTCAAGAGCCAGAGGAAACCAACACAGAAAAAAACAATTAAAATAAATACACCAGAGCTTGTTGCTCATTCAGTGAGCAAAGGCGGTCTACTCTCTTCAATAATTCGTGGTTAAAGGTTCACTAGAGTTTATTCAGGAAAGCTGGTGTCTCTTGGTATGTTTTTATAATGACATGCTGCTTCACACAAGAAGAGCACTAAAAGAGACAAAAGAACAATGAATAGATAATTTAAGAAATTCAGAGCCATTTTGGTGCAGAAAGTTTGTGTGCTTCATAATTAGAGAGTATTTATAGTCAGACTAATATCAAATGCCAAGTGAGCAGCCCCAATCTCACGAGTGCAGGGTCAAAAAAGGACGTTTTGCCACAATAACTAATGACGTGAAGTGAATTGAGAAAATTCAGAAAAATAGGGCTGCCCCCTAATAGTCAACTAAACGTTAGTTGACGAGAAGAGGCTTAATCAACCAAAATTTTATTAGTTGGTTAGTCACAGAAAAGTGGCGAAGCACGCAGTCCGTGAGAGACAGATTGTTAACGGCGGGTCCTTGTGGTAATTACAGTATGTTGGGCAGGAAATCCAAACGGTCACCTATTATCCATCGACATCGTAGCAACTTTACTTGGCTGCTCGCTCTGATGTTTAACTAGATAAATGTGCCCTATTATTAGGCGCATCTATGTGTTTGTGCAGAGTGTGAAAGGTAAAGCATTAGCACGCTTACTGCATGACATGGAGGTTGTGGTAATTTTCCTATTTTGTTTCCCCTAATTGTTTCCTAATAAAAGTGGAAGCAACTTAAAACACATCATTTTTCGTCATATAGATAAGAGTAATACATTATCTACTTTTATTTGCGCAAGTGTCAATGACCTGATTTTTGTGACCAAGTGCATTATTTCCTTTTAAAATAATTTGATAAATTAATGACATATCACTTTATTCTATAAAACCTATTTAGTACATTTAAATAATACATATTATAATTAAGTCCCCAAAATGTCAGGTGGTGCAACTGTCCAAACAAATTTACAGACTAAAAAAAACTATTTAAAATCTTAAAGGGTAGGCATATACATAACACACAGTTTCTGCCAGTCTCATGTTAATGTTGAGTACCTATAGAGTAGTATTGCATCCTTCATATCGCCGAAGAGTCTTTAGTTTTATCATATTTATATAAGACAGATACGCTGTACTGATTTTTCCGAAAACAGCCGAGCTAAAGAGACATGAGCGCGCGCACACACACACGAAATACATCATGGCATTATCGCTGTATACCTTTCATTTTACTATATGTTTGTGTTGTTTACATTATATGCACTTACGCGCCGATTGCCAACAGACATTTGATGCAGTTTCACTCACTGCCTGCGGTTTCGACTCATGACCGGGAACAAACAAACACACTCCGTTGCTGCTCCGGAAAAACAAACTGCATCCACCGTTTCCTTAACGCTGGGTTATTTGGGAAGCTGAACAAGGTTATCTTTCCCTCACAACCAAAAGCACACTTCTTTAGTGACATTGTTGATTTTGTGGTCTACAAACAGCGCTGACGACGGCTACCATAACCCGAACGAAGCTCGTTAATGGGAGCGCTCTTGCTCTCGCTCTGGTTGATGATTGATGCTCATCCGGGAGAAGTGCCCATACAAAGCAATTCCAACCTCGAAAAAAACTTTCATTTGAATCCTGAAGGCCATGTTTAGCATGAGAATCCAACTCTTTAACAGTGTATATAAGTCAGAATGCCCCCCCCCCCCTCTTAAAGGAACATGCCGACATTTTGGGACTTTAGCTTATTCACTGAATCCCCCAGAGTTAGATAAGTCCATACATACCATTTTTATCTCCGTGCGTGCCATAAGTCTGTCTGACGCACCCACTGCTAGCCTAGCTTAGCACAAAGACTGGAGGTAAACGGCTCCATCTAGCCTACTGCTCAATAAATGACAAAATAATGCCAACATTTTCCTATTTACATGTTGTGATGTGTATAGTTACATCGTGTACTAAGAAAGACGGAAAATTAAAAGTTGCAATTTTCTAGACCGATATGGCTAGGGACTATACTCTCATTCCTGCATAATAATCCACAAACTTTGCTGCCGTACCATGGGTGCAGCGGCGCAATGATATTATGCAGCGCCTGAAAATAGTCCCCAGCACGCTCTCTGTGTAAGCGGGTTGTCACGTTGGTTATGTTGACGGAAGTTAGCCTATTTTCATCAAGTTTCAGCCTTAATATCATTGCGCCACTGCACCCATGGTATGGCAGCAAAGTTCCTGGATTATTACGCAGGAATGAGAGTATAGTCCCTAGCCATATCAGTCTAGAAAATTGCAACTTTTAATTTTCCGTCGGCCTTAGTACATGATGTAACTATACACATCACAACATATATATAGGAAAATTTTGCCATTATTTTGTCACATATTGAGCAGTAGGCTAGCTGGAGCCGTTTACCTCCAGTCTTTGTGCTAAGCTAGGCTAGCGATGGGTGCGTCAGACAGACTTATGGCACGCACGGAGATAAAAAAAGGTATGTATGGACTTATCTAACTCTGGGGGATACAGTGAATAAGCTAAAATCCCCAAAAGTCGGCGTGTTCCTTTAATAATAAAAAATTTAACTAAATAATAATGGCATCATTTTCGGTTTGAAAACTTTCATATTAACAAATTTTATAAATATTAATCGTTTTAAAGCTGTTGAGATAATTGAAAACCTTGTATATTCTCAAATGTCAGGGTGGCACAACTGCAAAAAAAATTATTTTATTATGTTTTATTATTACCTTTTTTTGAAGCTTTATCTGTCAATGACCCCTAAACTAATAATAACAACAAAAACTGTGCTTTTGTAAAAAAAAGAAAAACAGGATGCGCTTTCTGCCGTCTTGGTCTCTGTAAAATGGAGCGCGTCACAAAAATGAACGAAACTCAGCGTAGGCTACTTGTCTCACAGACATATATACAGGAATATATCTATAGAAAGCTTGAAATGTCTACTTTTAAATAAATACTCTCCGATTATATAATCCATAAAGGTGCATTTCTCTCTAAAGGCGCGTCCACTATACTGCAGAGATGGCGAGTCAGCATCGTCAATTTCATCTTTGCAGCGGACACCTACTAAGAAAACACTAGTTTATTAATAAACAATTGTCTCCTTGCTATTTTTTCCGACACAATCATAATCATTACTTTTGCCAGAGCTTTGCGGCAAGCTTTATGAGAGTGCTTCAATTAATATAAATGTGCAATTAGTTGACCAATGGCTCAACTACTATTGGACTAGAAAAAACTTGGGCCACTACTGAAAATACATTTCTTAGC
Source organism: Rhinogobio ventralis (assembly GCA_039654625.1). Classification (NCBI taxonomy): domain Eukaryota; kingdom Metazoa; phylum Chordata; class Actinopteri; order Cypriniformes; family Gobionidae; genus Rhinogobio; species Rhinogobio ventralis. The sequence goes on from CM077197.1 coordinate 9,592,019, forward strand.
AGCTATAAAACTGTATGTTGATTTAGAAAAAACAGATAAACACTACACTTCAGATATACTCAGTGCTACAGGAGCTACACTAGAGTGCTTTTTTATATTCACTGTATTAGTGTAGGGGTCATTTGGACCATTTTTTCCCACATCCCCAGGTCATTCACCTAAACCAACAAAGCATGGCCTTCTGAAGTAACCACATGATGATTTTTTAAGAAATTCCCTCAGCTGTACTGAGACGGAACATATGTTTACAACCACCTGTGGATCTTGAGCAGGAAATGTGGGATTCGGCCTCAATGATACACTTACAAATTGTTGCAGCTGAGAGCTGAGAAAATTGAGCTGACCTATCTGTCCATTCAGACTATAGCTAGCAGGAAATTAAGTCCTCATCCATTCAATTCAAATAGCACACACTCAATGCAATATGCATGTTTACTTTGAACAGCTGACACAGATGTGGCTTCTTTCAGGAAACATTTAGGCTTTTAAAATTGCAACAGAAAGACAGGGGGAGGCCAAGTAAAAAGAGAAAGTATGAACGCTTTATGAAAGTTTGTATATATTGCTCCACCACTGTTCAAATATTATATATATATATATATATATATATATATATATATATATATATATATATATATATATATATATATATATATATATATATATATATATATATATATATATATATATATATATATATATATATATATATATATATATATATATATATGTATGTATGTATGTATACACTCACCTAAAGGATTATTAGGAACACCATACAAACAATGCTCAGGTAGGCCGTGGCATTTAAACGATGCCCAATTGGCACTAAGGGGCATAAAGTGTGCCAAGAAAACATCCCCCACACCATTACACCACCACCACCAGCCTGCACAGTGGTAACAAGGCATGATGGATCCATGTTCTCATTCTGTTTACGCCAAATTCTGACTCTACCATCTGAATGTCTCAACAGAAATCGAGACTCATCAGACCAGGCAACATTTTTCCAGTCTTCAACTGTCCAATTTTGGTGAGCTCGTGCAAATTGTAGCCTCTTTTTCCTATTTGTAGTGGAGAGGAGTGGTACCCGGTGGGGTATTCTGCTGTTGTAGCCCATCCGCCTCAAGGTTGTGCGTGTTGTGGTTATATATATATAAAAAAAATACACATACAATATCATACTACCACAAAAATGTTAACTGTTTTCAAAATTTCTTGACCACCAAATCACCAAAACATCATATTAGAATAATTTCTGAAGGATCATGGGACATTGAAGATTGGAGTAATGTCTTCTGAAAATTCAGCTTTGTACTATTTTCAATAGTACTGTTTTGACTGCATTTTTGTTTAAATAAAATAAATGCAACCTTGGTGCAGCATAAAATTCTTTATTAAAATATATATACTCTATTATATAAGTTTTAATTATATCCACTAAATTCTACACTTAGTTTAATACAAAATATTTTTTTTAAATAATGCAGAAAAAAGAAAACTGATATTTATTTCCTCTGTCCAACAATACAGTATGACAGCCCTCAACATGTAGCCTCTCATATCCCATGATTACCTCTCTCTGCCCTGCAAGGTCGCATAATGTGGTCCATCAGTGAGAGAATCAGAGGCTCCTGCTCTATAACTGTAAAACTGAATTACAGCCAGCTCACTCTGTCAAAGCCAATGTACCAGGGCTGCAGAGCCAATGGATCATGATCAAGTGAACCTAGAGCATAGAAAACCCCACCAATGTCTAACCCTCTCTGTCCCTTACACTCACTTATGTCTAGACCACAGATGGGAATATGCTGCAGTTTCAAACAGTTAACACTAATGAGAGAGGAATATAGAATCTGTAAACACCACACTGAGGAGACCTAATAGCCAATTAGAGTCAGTTTGCAGTGGAACTAACAGAAGTTGTGCTGCAAACATGAGAAGGACCTTTCAACAGATGAAATGCCATTTTTGATCATCTCTGTGAGCATCTCATTTATTATAAACCATTTCCTTTACTGAAATCTGTGTTACTTTCATTCACATTTATGGGTGAAACTGATGCTAGTTAAAGACGATTGCAGTGTCAAATTTGGAAGTCTGAGTGGCACCAGTGCTGTTACTGATTGTGAAGTTGACAGATATAGGTCAAGACTTCTGTCATATTCAAGAGAAGAAGAATAGAACAATATGCAGAATAGGATGCGACTTCAGATGCCACGTTACTAGAATGAAGCAAAATACATAAAATCATGCAACTCTACAACCAAAGTTGAGAAAAGCACTGTCCTAGCCACTGTGGACAAGACCTAGTAAAATTTAGAAAGTTTGCATCACTTCAACAAAGTAAAGAAAATAAACTTTTAATGCTGTTATTAATGCAAAAAAGTTACTAAGACAACGCCACTTGAGACACATGTAAAAGAATAATCAAATGCTGTAGCATGGGGCTGGATTTGAGGAACCCTGACTTAGATATTTAGAATCAATGTGAAGCCAAATAGACCTGGGCGTACATGAAACCCACAACACAAACCAGAGTAATCAGGTCTCATATAAAGCAAGATCATGATCATAAGTTAATCGCTTTGATAGAACAGCATGATTGGAAACCATGGGAGGTAAAAATGCAGTGTGACTACCAGAAGCTACAGTCAGAAAGTACATTACCACAATGAACACAAAAGATTTCATCAGCTAATAAAGCATGAGATGGGATTTTGTGGTCTTGAGAGCAAAGCAGGCAACTTGCACCTCTTCTGAGAAAGAATTTCCATATACTTTTTCCCTTTAAGTGATTCACAACACTCCTTAGCCTTAGTCAGCAACAAAATGCCACAGTACTCCAAAACTCCAGACCAAGCACCACATTACTGTATGCAAACAGGAAATGAGATTTTTTTTTTGTGCTGATCATATTGAAACACTTGAAGGTATCAACATTCCTATTTAGACTGCATTTGAAAGGAAGACGCTGTAATCCTTTTTTTACACACATTTCAATCCTTGGAACATTATCTCCCAGAGTTGCACCAATTAATTTTTTTTATACATTTTGGTATAAAAATTCTCCCTAGACAGACTATACTGCCAACCCCAGCAAACCTAGTCTTAAATTTAGCATTCATCCCAAATATTAGGCCAAAAACACTGTGTGCATGCTGTTAGAATCAAGAGGAATGTGAAAAGGCCATTTTAACTTCCTGCCCACAAAAACCCAACACTCCCCCCCACATCTGGTGAAACCATACACATTCACCTCAAATGTAGAAAAACTTCCAGGCAGGAGGCAGAACATTTTATAGACAGAAAACCGGATGGCCTTGAGCATGTTTAACATCAAATGCACCCATTAATAGAAGTTAGTTGAGACATGACCTTAAGTTAAATTACCTATTCTACTTCAAGAACATGCCAGTGGAAAATCATTGTTTTGATTAGTGACCATAATTCTAAATTTAAAATATGTGTACCTGGTTTATTTAAAAGATTATTAGGACAGGTTAGTATAAAGTCCGAAACCACTGGAATAAAGAAGAGCCAGTGAAACACAAAAAAAAAGGAAACCCGGGCACAAGGAGTTCCTGTGCAAATCATTCAGTCCCTTCTTGAATAGAGGATGGTTTACATACAATTTTCACAGAAATTCAGGGTTTCATGAATACAGCCTGCTGATTGAACCTTTAAAAGTATGTGTGAAAAAGATTGTTTAGATAGTCAAGGAGGTGCACTAAAAAAATGAAAGGAGTGAAGGATGAAAGTATGAATCAGACACAGACCCTCACTACGACACAGGTGCTGTCCTGAGGACTGTTCCAGATAGATTGATCTTTCTGCTGTCATCAGCAGAAAAGGCCCACAGGATATGACAGGCACTTTGTCTTCATTTGCTTCACATGAAGTAGTCTGAGGGCTTCTCAAACACACTAGCAGAATGTTCAAGAGCCTTTTTAAAACTACTTGAAGATGTCAGCACATCAAAATGTCTATGCTTATGGAGGGGAGGAAAATGTGTGTGACATTTGGGACAGAGGGAAATTGTCATTCAGCCCATTTCAATGGACAAGGCTTCCTGCAAACACTGCAAGGAAACTAATGGATTCAGTGAATGATGGACTGGCCACATGCTTCTGTTAAAAGCAGTGATGTGAAGACGTGCCAAAGTTGAACCTTGCTTGGAAAATTAGTTTAAAGAAATGAGCAAAGGGTTTGTTGTTAGAATCCTCCATAATTTTACAAGGACTTAAATGGAAAACACGTCCTTATTCTAAGAGATTTCTCACTCTAAAGGGATGCTGGCCGAGGTAAAGTCCTTTAACCCTACTAAGTGCTCCAAGCCACATTTCCACCTCAATGCCAATGTTCTGGCATGGGCAGATAAGAGCCTCAAAACCAGCCAGAGAGATCGCGACAGAATACATTTTGGAAGCTACTGGAAACAAGCTTCCCAGAACCCGATACAACCTTTCCATCTATTAAACCAGTAACAAATGCTTGTTAAAACTGAGGTCAACAGAGCCAAACAACCATCCCCCACTGAGCAACCTTAAGAAGCACAAAAGGATGATTCTGACTGTAAATAGCTTCACTGAAGCTTCAGCCCGAGAAGGAAACAAATCAGTCTGAACCTTAATATTCCGAGCCGCTCTACTCCATTATTGTTCTTTTAAAGCCAAAGCTAATAAGTCTAGAGTGCTGAGAAAGAGGGAGGATAGAATCAGAGGTAGTGGCTACATTACTGCCTGACCTAGTTAGAATAATTGATTTCATGTGTCAACTGAGTCAAGTTAAGTTGAGCAGTAATTCTGAGAAAGCAGAATGGAATTAATCAGGCTTCAAACCTAAACTGCAGACAGGGAGACCTCTAGCAAAAATTTCCACAGACACAAAAGACAGGGAGCATTCACATTATCGATTAAACCATACTTGAATTTCAGTATTTAAACTAGGTGAGTTTATCACACAAAAAAAAAAAAACCTGGATAAGAAATTGCATAACACTGAAAACAAAAAGCAGACTGTAGCCAACGTAAGCCTGGAAAAAATATTTTGTATTTTGTATTAGAATAATCTACCTCCATTGTCTGGTAAATACTGATTCTTTCTTGGCATTTGGAATTTATTATAGAAATAAATTGTTTTGGTCTGAGCCAATAGCCTCGTGGGTAGCATGGTTGCACTTTGGTCCGTTCCTGGCTACATAATACACTCACCTAAAGGATTATTAGGAACACCTGTTCAATTTCTCATTAATGCAATTATCTAATCAACCAATCACATGGCAGTTGCTTCAATGCATTTAGGGGTGTGGTCCTGTTCAAGACAATCTCCTGAACTCCAAACTGAATGTTAGAATGGGAAAGAAAGGTGATTTAAGCAATTTTGAGCGTGGCATAGTTGTTGGTGCCAGACGGGCCGGTCTGAGTATTAACTGAGTATCTGCTCAGTTACTGGGATTTTCTCACACAACCATTTCTAGAGTTTACAAAGAATGGTGTGAAAAGGGAAAAACATCCAGTATGCGGCAGTCCTGTGGGCGAAAATGCCTTGTTGATGCTAGAGGTCAGAGGAGAATGGGCCGACTGATTCAAGCTGATAGAAAAGCAACTTTGACTGAAATAACCACTCGTTACAACCGAGGTATGCAGCAAAGCATTTGTGAAGCCACAACACGCACAACCTTGAGGCGGATGGGCTACAACAGCAGAAGATCCCACCGGGTACCATTCATCTCCACTACAAATAGGAAAATGAGGCTACAATTTGCACAAGCTCAGCAAAATTGGACAGTTGAAGACTGGAAAAATGTTGCCTGGTCTGATGAGTCTCAATTTCTGTTGAGACATTCAGATGGTAGAGTCAGAATTTGACGTAAACAGAATGAGAACATGGATCCATCATGCCTTGTTACCACTGTGCAGGCTGGTGGTGGTGGTGTAATGGTGTGGGGGATGTTTTCTTGGCACACTTTAGGCCCCTTAGTGCCAATTGGGCATCGTTTAAATTGTTTCTGACCATGTCCATCCCTTTATGACCACCATGTACCCATCCTCTGATGGCTACTTCCAGCAGGATAATGCACCATGTCACAAAGCTCGAATCATTTCAAATTGGTTTCTTGAACATGACAATGAGTTCACTGTACTAAAATGGCCCCCACAGTCACCAGATCTCAACCCAATAGAGCATCTTTGGGATGTGGTGGAACGGGAGCTTCGTGCCCTGGATGTGCATCCCACAAATCTCCATCAACTGCAAGATGCTATCCTATCAATATGGGCCAACATTTCTAAAGAATGCTTTCAGCACCTTGTTGAATCAATGCCACGTAGAATTAAGGCAGTTCTGAAGGCGAAAGGGGGTCAAACACAGTATTAGTATGGTGTTCCTAATAATCCTTTAGGTGAGTGTATATTAGATATTAATACAGTAAATACATATTAGTGTAGTCATCCTTCAAAATTCTGTCATGATTTACTTCACTTATTGTCATTCTAAACCGTTTTGACTTTCTTTCTTTTGTGGAATTAAATATTTGAAAAATGTATGTATTTTAAAAATAGTTTTCAATGTCAATGGGGCCAATGTTGTTTCAACCCAGCAATCTTCAAAATATCTGTTCCACTGAAGAAAGAAATGCATACAGTTTTAGAACAAACTGATGACAATTTTAATTTTGAGGTAAATTATCCCTTTAGAGCATGCTAAAGGTACAGCAGTGTACCCTTGAAAGTTGTTATAACCTTAAAAGGTACCATTTTTGTAAAAACATTTTTTTTACATTTTTTAACAGTGCAGAATTTTAGACAAACACAAGGTTTTTTCAACCTACAATACTTACACAACTTAATTATCTTAATATTATGAATACAAAAATTATAGTTTTGTTGCACCTTTGCTGCAAATGGCACTCATAATCCACTTAGATTATGTTTGAATGGGCATGACGCTTCTGTAAATACCACAAATAGCAAAGAAAATGCTTCAAATAATTCAATATAATGTCTCTGTTGATGAGCCTAAACGGACTTGGTTAAAACCTTTCTGCAGTATGTTTGTCTGTTTGTTCACAGCAGGATGTTCACCTCTAAACTGCGGTGAAAAACAAGAAAGAAGCATTCAGCTTTTTTTTGCAATGATTCCAGAACTATTCCAGCCTCTATAAATAGAAAGCCCTCTAAATTAACAGTACAAATACTATGCAAAACCAGGCTATATTTTCAAAAGCAATTGGTGATTGAGCCATTCGAACTAAAAAGCCATTTAAATGCATCCATCAATCACTGTCAGCAGTCCTTCCTCCATTCCTTTTGATGCGAGCAGAACATTATCCAACTAGAAAATAGGTCTATTATTAATCATGGGCTTATAAAGCTGGAATTAGAGCTTCTTTTTTCACATATAGTGGACCGGCAACCCGCTATATTAACTGATCATGAAGTTGTGTATAGCTATACTATTTTCTGTTTTACATGCTCACCAGCCATGTATACATTTTCCTTAGATGTATGTGCTCTCAATGGAGGCTGGTGATAAGAATCGAATAATGAGCTATTGAACACTAGCCATTGGGCCCTTTATCTTGTGTACAGTGTGTCAAAAATACATGGTGAAAAGACAATCACTGCCATTTTCTGTGGCAGTAACGCTACCCCATATATCAGTCTTGTGATATTAAAGCTCTCATATGTAGTGGAGATGGAGATCAAAATGACCATATTACCAAAGAAGTCTTGACACAAACTCATAACTAGATGAAAGTAATCCTATTGTCAAAGGAAAAACCTGGAATATTTTGTATAAAAGACCTTTGATGTTGTTTTTGCTAGAGGCTCTTTTATAAAACCGATTCTCTAGCAATGGATTGCACAAATTGCACGTAATAATATCACACTAATTAAATACCAATTTAGTTAAAGCTTTATTTCCTTGAGGAAATTAATTCGTCTGATTAAATTTATATTAATTAGACTGGTAATTAGCTTAATTATGGTCTATGCCTAGTTGAAAATAATTACATACTTGATAAACTTCTGTTGGAGGCTTTAACTGTCTATACATTGAGCACTTATACTGGAAAACAAAGCTGAGTTAGTAACCGAAAGGTTGTAGATTCAAACCCCCAAAAGGGGCGATCAATAAACTATCTTCACTGTGCCCTTGAGGAAGACACTTAACCCAGGGCTGCCATCTATGTACTGCAAGACGCTTTGGATAAAACCACTGTCAAAGTAGTAAACAACAGTAACAGCAGTCAGAAAGAGCAGAACTGACACCATGTCCAAATAGAACTCTGATTTGTATAGATGAAATTAGAGTTTACAAACAAACGCTCGAGAGAGACACTTCAACACCCCGAAAAAAAAGTGTTCTATTCAAATTTCTCCGATCAAATTGAGCTGATCATCTATGCAGAGCCTCTCACTTTTTCTCCAAAGTGTCTATATTCTGGGTGAGATATAGGATAAGATAAAGGCTCAACCACAAACAACATGGAAGATGGGTGTCCTTTCATCCTAATGCATTCTCCAAAATGTTCTGGCATAAACTACAAAGACAGGCAAGGGCAGACTACACGAAACTGAAATCAATACATAAAATGAGAGTGAGATATGAAAAACACAAAAGAGACTGAGACAGACACACAGAAATACAGGAACCCCTAGAATCAGAGTTTGATGGCACAATACTTGCTTGTGTATACAGAATTAGCACCTAATATATTGTAAAACCACACACTCTATATTAATGTGCCAAACTGCCACGCTGTCGTATGGCTTCAGCAGACTTGGAAAATAGCACACCGGTCATATGGACTACTTTTATGCTGCTTTCATTGTAACTGCATGGAAAAATTTACCAGAAACACGTAATAAATCAACATAGGCTCATTGGAAAAACATCTACATGTCAACAACGTATGTATACATTGAATTCACTGCAGTTTCCAGCTGAATTTAACACTAGTGGCAGTAAAACACCAACAACTTTTATTCCTCAACAATTATGATTACTGGGGCAGATAATCCATTAATAAACACTTATTTTCACATGGTTCCTTGCTCTATATAATGCTAAGACTTCAAAACAATCTTACCCTAGTGCATGACATGTAAAATAATACATATATTTTGATGTTTGCATCACATAACCAGTTCCATTTGTACATTATGTCTTTTCTGACATAGAAAACCTGCTTGATAGCTCAGTTGGTATACAGCATTGCAGTTGCAATATAGATGAAATTACAAACGAACAAACTTCCCCAGAAAAAAAGGCATTTTATATTTGCACTTCTGATTGATGGATCAGGATGCAAGGCTAGTGTGCAACATTGCACTATACACCAATCAGGCATAACATTATGAAGTGAACATTTTGTCCTCAAAGTTGTGTTAGAAGCAGGAAAAATGGGCAAGCATAAGGATTTGAGCAAGTTTGACAAGGGCCAAATAGTGATGGCCAGACGACTGGGTCGGAGCATCTCCAAAACTCCATCACACTCTTGTGGGTTGTTTCCGGTCTGCAGTGGTCAGTATCTATCAAAAGTGGTCCAAGGAAGGAACAGTGGTGAACCTTTGAGGAGCACAACAATTCCCCAGGTCTCAATCCAATCGAGCATCTGTGGGATGTGCATATCTATGGCTGTTCTAATTTAGTAAACTTGCTTGGTAGCTCACTTGATAGTTGGTACCGCTTTGCTGAGCACTCGGGTATGAGTCCCGTGAAACACAAGTCATAATAAAAGAGCTCAAACACTTGTAGAAGCAAGCTAAAATGTCATGGTTACTTTAGCTAATGCATTTATCTTACGTTTGCTTTTGTTAACACTATCAGTTAGGTTTAGGATTAGTGTAGGAAGTATTCTTTTTAAATGTAATAGAGCATTAAACTTTTAGGGCCACTCACCAGACATTTCATTTCCAAACTGCTACGATACATGTAACAACCAGTGTAAAATAACATTGCCAGGTTTGTTGCCGAATTTGTTTTAGATAAAACTGAACGTACTTTTAGTGCTTTTCACTGGACATGTTACTTTGAAAGTGTCACAAAAAAAAAAAAAAATGCAAGAAGCATTGCTATATAATTATGCAGAAATGTTGCCATAGATGCATTTTTCCAATGAGCCTGGGTTGAAATAATAATAAATAAAAAAAGGCAAGAAGAGAACACATGCCATTTTGCTAGACTAACATGGACACATGAACAGAATGATTACCATCAATCACAGTCTTTTATCCCAAACACTGGTGGAGCTCAGACAGATGAAGAGGGCAATATTTAAGCACATAGCCCTGGATGGCAATAATGAAAAAGAAGACCACAACTTAAAAAGTACAAGATAAAACCAGGCTGCCAAGATGTCCTACAGCTGCTTCTCCACGGGAGCTGCAGAAAACACCCAAGGTCAAAACATGAAAGTGCAAACTGAGGAGACATTGGTGAGAGATTTGGTCCATTAGATGACATGGTTTGACATAAACTGGAACATACAATACTTTCAAAAAGACAAATTTGCTGTTTTGCTGTTTCAAGCTCATGTTAGTGGTCTATGTTCATTGTAAAAAAAAAAAGTCAGTAAAATAGGGCACAATTTACTGTATAAATATGAAGGAATTTTCTGTTTATTATTATTATTTTTATTTTTTACAGGTGTTTTACTTGTATTTTGAAATGAAAGTGTTGTGTTTTGTTTTAGGGTTAACGAAAATTTCCGTAAAATTACTGAATAATATCCTGGCAGAAAATTACCAGTACATTTTCTGTTTTTATTTTTTACACTGTGGAGAGAGCAAAAATAATGAATTAAAAAAGCTACCATTTTCTGCCCTCTAAGATTTAGGCCAATAGCATCGCATATATCCTTAGCAGATGAGGCAATCTCATAATGTATTGCAACTGCTAAGTAAAAAAAAATTCTTACTTATGACTGTACATATAATTTATTCGATATGAAAAGGGAATCAATAAAAATTAGTTCAATGTAATTAAAATTGTTTTGCTCAATATCTGTGTGTGCCAGTTTTACTTCATTAGATTAGCAACATGGTACCTCTATTGAAATCAACTGTGAGAGCTATTTACATGATGTAGGGATTTTGCCAATGTAAAGTGTTCAAAAGCAATCCCATTTCAGTTAGAATACTGTCGTAAAAGGCAGATGTCCAAGTAGGCAGTAGACAGCAACGCAATTCACTAGGTTTTGCAACGAAGTCAAAGTGTGCACAATAAATAACAAGTGAAAGTGAATAACGTACATCTTTTACTTCCTTTCATTCTCTGTTACTCAGACACTCATTAATGTAAGCCAGCTAACAAAACATGGTATTTCCCTGAAAGACAGGGAATGTAGTTTTAGAAATAAAATCTGATAACAGCTTCTAAAACACATTAATTGCACGTGCAAATGCACAAATCTATGTTTGCTTACATTGTGCACACATTTTTTGTACAAATGTAAACAGGTACAGGTTGTTAAACAAGTTGGTACACACTAGAGAAACTAATTTTGGAAAAATTAAATTCACAAGATGAAGGAAAATCTATCACATCATTAGGTTGAATAATAGGATTTGCATTGATTGCACTGCTTTACTTGAACAACCATGGGTGGGTTTATTGTGCAACTCTGAGAAGAATATAGAGACATTTATCATGTAATCATATCATAGCATGACTGGAAAAAGATGAATCTCTCAAGATTTAAACTTTGACTATCAGAGCAAAGATTAAAAAAACAAAACAAGATTAAATAGAACTCAACTGCACAAAATAAGAAATAACTAAAATATAATTATTGAAATTACATCATAGGCATCTCTTATATGTAATCACAGAATCACATCACAAAAATAAATGGTGAAAATCCACACATTATTTTCTGTGATTAATGTGGACAACATAAAAACATAAAAAAATGAAGCATCTTTTTCCCCACTTCCTGTGGCTAGTGTCATATGCTCACACTAATTAAACACTCCATATCCAGCACGAAAACGGTAGTGTGCAAATGCCCTATGAACAGCCACCTCCTGTCAACTTGGTTGATCTTGCTAGCAACATATGCTTGTCTCAAAACTTAAATCATGGGGGTCTAAGTTCACATAAGTTTAAATGGTCAGTACAGTGAAACCGGTAATTGCGTCTATAGCTAAAAAAAAATGTATCTATTCACAGTCCTAATATTAAAATTAGAAGAAAAACAACAGCACTTTCACAAGACGGAACGGGTAAAAAAAGGTATTCTGCTATTCATCTCTCCAATTATTTCCTACTTTTACAGAATTGCTAAATTGATGTCCTGGAAGCAAAAGGTTTAATTTGTGTAATACGGTATTGAGAATGTTGGAATTGAACAGAAAAACAAGGCGTACAAATATAGATTTCAATCATCAAGCCCATTTTCCAAGCTCCCTCGCTCCTCAAATGGAAGAGAAAAATCCTGTTCTGCTGTCAAAATTAAACTATGATACAAGCATAAGCATGCATGCAGTATCTACGTGTCAAACCAAATTACTGGAATATAAATCCAATTGCACGGCAATGTATGCACACCCTGTCTAGCTGTCTTCACAAAGGGCAACAAAGGTAAAACAAAATGTCCTGGCTCACAGAACAAAAGAAGAGAGGCCAAGCCAGGCCAGCTAGAGGGAGCATGGGCCAGAAGTGAGATGAAAGGCTGGAAGCATAAAGAAGCAGTGGGTGGTGATGGGTTCTTTATCTTGACTCTGCAATAAAGAAACAGCAACGCCATAAGTGATCTGCTTTTCTGTCAGAATACTAGCTGTGTCAATGGCGGTAAAAGGCCATGCTGTACTAAACACTTTGGCTTTGAGAAAACTGCCCAGTAACAGGGTTGATTGCTGTCAGAGAGCAGGCGTCAAAAGCACAGGTTGTGTGGTTCAACTCCATTCTGCTGATGGACTGGAACATATAACATTCCAGTAGACAAAAGTGTTTTTAGTTCTTACTGAACATCCTCTCTGTCTCGGTTTTATTTAAAGGCGAAGTGTGTATTTTCTGCGCCACCCGTGTCACCAAACTAAATTGAAAAATTTAAACATTTCCATTGGTCAGCCAAAAAGTTACCTCCCTAAACCAACCCATTGCTGTGTCAGGCTAGTCAGATTGTTTAAAAAAACTAAACGGGGGACCAGCAAAGTAGCTTAGGCAAGCTTAAGAAGTTTTTTTTAGCTGTCTATGCATATTAAGTTCAGTAAGGAGAAAGTATTGTAACATTACATAAATCACTATGAACGATTAAGGACCCTCTGAAGGTGAAGTACGGCAGATCTGATAAAACTCTTAGGTAACTGCGGCATTCATGTCCAATTTCGAGAAGGTCAAACACTAAGGGAAACAGAGGACATTCACACAGTGCATAAACACTGGGGTTATGGATTGCTCAGGTTTTCCCACACTGTGTGTATCCTTAATTATACTGTAGCTCAAAAAAAAAAAAACAGATACAAAAAGCCAACTCACTGAGATACTATAGGTTACTAAAACAATGATTTTCAATGATAACTATTGAATAAACTTGCTAGAAATGACTATAAATGCTATGCTATTTCAAAACTTAAAAGTTACTCCAACTGCAGTAAATGTTCTATTTTAATACATTTTAAAAAGCAATTTATTTATGTAATGGCAAAGTTGAATTTTCAGCAGCCATTACTCCAGTCTACCATGTCACACGATCCTTCAGAAACCATTCTAATGATTTGGTGCTTAAGAAACATTTCTCATTATTATCTCATTAAGTTAAAAAATTGTACTTAATATTTTTGTGGTATTTCAGCACAGTAAAACATGCCTTCTATATTCCTGTACACCACAAAAAAGAACAACAGACTGGGCCATCTGGCCAAATAGAGTTGTTTGAGAATCATTGAACACTGTGGTGATGTCCGGTGTATTTTATGAGAAAATGAAAGTGTTTTTTGTAAACCTGCATGCAAACCTGTTGTTGGAGACCTCTGAAACAAAATTAAGAAAATTTTAAAATAGCATAATAGGGGCACTTTAAGCATTCATGCATCAAACGTGAAACAGCAAATTAGGCAAAATTCAGGTTAATATAGCATTTCATAATTAGTCACATAAGCACCTTTTATAGGAAAAGTTCAGCCAAATAATGTCCTTGGGCTGAAATCTCATATAACTTTATATACCCCTAATCTATATGATACGGCCAGTGCCTAAGGGAAGCATCACATGGATATCTTTCACATGGAGAGCATTTGTTATGGAAACTCACTCCACATCAACTGAATCATGTGGCAGGAATGACTTAAAGCCTCTTGGGAGAGACTTTGAAGGTAAATACAGCTCAAGTTCAGGGTTGAATGATTCTAATAACTTTGTGAGTGTCTAGAGCTATGAGACTCTCTTGCCTTGAGTAAGAAATGAACCTGAAAAGACATTACTGCTGCAGTTTTGACTGCTAATCCTATGTACACAGAGTACATTTTACACTGGTGGCTTGTCAGCTAAGTTTGGGCCTGACTTACTTAAAAGTTTTTGGCTTCTTAATAAGGGTAAAATATGAGCACAACAAAATAAATTCCCCATGAACTCATCTCGAAAAGCAAATGCAAATACATGGCATTTGATGTAAAGCTTTAATCTTTTGATTTATGTGCAATTTAGCATGAGAAAAAGAGGTTTCTATAACAGCCAACATCAGATTTGTTATGCTATTTTAGATTAGATATTGATTTTTTTCTACATTTATTGGGGAACAGAACAATACAAACATACATAACCATTTATTCTGATGACATTTGCCTGTGGTAAATATTTTAATAGAGAATTTCTTGTTATACTTAAAGTATGTAATTAGGTTACATTTTCAAAACAATAACAAAGGCGTGGCTTGGTGTCGCTGTGAAGGAGCGTGGAATGATGCGAGTTGTCGTCTTTACTTCCACTGCCGATGGAAATCAATCCAACGGGACTCTCAAATCATGTTCATGGATGAGGTAATGAAATAAAGTTTTATAACAGTTACATTTGATCATGCTTTTATTTGATTCTAATGAATTAGAAGCAAGTAACAATGTTTAATGCTAAATTATTGCTCAAACATGTCACTTTATTTGTCAAATTAAATGGTGTGTAAGTTTTGTGTGTTCAAAACGAGAGAAACAAAAGAGTGGCGTGCTAGACACTACAAATCAACTTACACATTTTTTTCATGAGACAATGTATTGCCATGGTTTCTTTGGCAGTAAAAGTGGAAACTGAGGATAATGTGGACATGATGCCATTGACAGGCGACGCAATGAGGGACGTTACACTGGTTAAAATTGCGAATTTCAAAATATATAACACTGTGCTAGTGGTTTTTGGATATTTTAATGGAAAAAAAAAAACATACATATTGTGCCTTAAGGTGTTTTCTTTTCTTCTGTATACTCCATTTCAACCTGACACTCCATGGTGCTACCTTAAAGGAATACTTTTCCCCCAAAAATTAAATGTTTATGATTATTTAGTCACCTTCATGTCATTCCTTGCTGTTATTCTTTCCGTGGAACACAAAAGGAGAAATTTTATTCTCCTATTTTCCTATGCAACAACGGCTCTAAGTGACCATGTCTGTCAATAATATATAGCAAAAAAAAGGCATTGTAAATAGCAACTAGATTCTATTTACACTAAGTGAAAATAGCATATTTTCTTAGTGATAATTGCTATTTACACTAGGGGTGGGAATCTCTAGGCACCTCACGAGGGCTGCGATGCAATTATAAAACGATTATCGATGCATCTTTTTTCTATACAGATTTTCTTTTTTTTCACTTGGTACTTTTAAAGCAAAGTACTTGTAATGACCCATAATGAATTTACTTCCAATATATTTTATTAATAAAACAAATGGAAGTGATTTTACAAGTCAACAGGAAGGTTACATTTGCCAGAATATGTCCCAACATTGCAAAAAACCAACAGGAAGTGTGTCTGTAGCAGCATACTTGTTGTAAATTAATACAGACTTCAGCATATTCTGAAATCACTGACATTTAAGGTAATAACCAATCACTAACATTAAGTAATAACCTCCTGTTATGTGCAATATAATCCTTCAGACAATAAAATAAACATTTTGCTGTACCAAAATCACAGCTTTAATACAAAAATATAGAATTCTGTACCAGCAGCTCTCATACAAATATAGTGCTTGTGGACTTCAGCATATTCTGAATAACTAGTAACATACAGCTGCTCTTATACACAAATAAATAATAGAGTCTAAAACTTATGACTTAAAACTAAATCCTGAGCACATACAAATTTTGGCTGTATACCACAATCGAAAACAGCTGAACACTAAATTAACATCTGCAGAGAATACGGACGCAAATCCTTGACCATCAAATTTGCAATAGTTTGTGGTCCTCTGGTTGGCAGCAACTAACGTTACCGGTACAACCGAGCGTTAGAAACGTGTAATATGGTTTCTCATGTTTGTCGTGTTTCGAAAATATTTTAGTTTAGTTTGACACAACTTGCATATAGTGTGGCGACCACTTGCTTTGCGTTGGGTGGTTCTTTGCCTTCACCAATCATTTAATGCACAGCTAGCCATGGATTATCTCTTACTTCTTGTACGTATCACGGCTGTTTGGAAATGACATGTCTCGTGAGTGGTGCTTTATACAATGCAGATTGTTTCAAAGCGGCTCTACAGAAATAAACACAGAATCAGAAATGCAAACTTCATCAGGTATGAGACAAATCCTAATTCTGCTCTAAAGCAGCTCTACAGAGACAATAGTGTCATTATTCAGCTTAAATAAATTCAGTTCAATAACCGAGTAAAGTTCGTCAGTTGCGAAAAAGTTCAATTCAGATACAAGTAGCTCCACAGAATTATTCAGCTTAAGTCAGTTCAATGTTGATTCAGTTAATTTCAATAACAGTGCTGATTTTGCAAAATTCATAAATTATGAAACAAATTCGATTCAGCTTTAATGCAGCTCCACAGAAGACAATAGTGTCATTATTCAGCTCAAGTCAGTTCACCGTTGGTTCAGTTCTGTTTTATTGCCCCTTATGTTTATTTCAGCTGGAAACTGCAGTGAATGGTATGTTTAGGTATGATTTTCTATTATGAGTTTTGCAAAAATGTAAGTAGACACATTTTTCCATTGAGCCCATGTTGCACAAAGCTATTGTATGATTCCAAAAGAATTGCAATACACAGTTGCAAACAATTTATATGGACTACTTTTTATGGTAAGTTTTCCATGGTCACTATCATTGTGGAATACATCAAATTCTCCCTTTGTGTTAACCTGAAAATAACACAGGTTTTGTACAACATGATGGTGAGAAAACAATGACAGAGCTTTCATTTCTAGGCTCCTTTAAGGAATTTATTCTGTTATATAGACTACTTTTGTTCATTCCTTCATTGTAGCCTGGCACTCCAGGTGCTGGCTTATGTAAAGAATACCTAAAGCACTGGATGAAGCACACTTGCTGACCGGAATACAGTACATTTGCCACTGAAGAACAGTCTCCTGTGGGAGAGGTTTTCAATAATCCATCACCTGATGTCACACATTCTCCTCACACACCACTCTGGCCTTTTTCCTTTCTCACATTGAGCCACTCCAGCATTCTAACTGCATAGATGTCCCGCATTGCATAAGTTTACACAATTCATAAACCCTTTGCAGATTATATTTCACAGATTTTTTTGTTCTCTCTTCAACTTTACCTTAAATCAACTCTGCACTAAATCAGTATGCCTGCTCATCCAAAAGACTCAATTTAAAAGGGCATTTTCAAATATGTAAATTAGGAACTCCGTGGCAACAAGTGTGCATTTCACCAGTGTGAGCCATTTAAAAAAACAACAGAACTGCAAGCGCAATTTAGCTTGCAAATAACTCAGCGGTGCTTTATATAACCTGGCCTTTTATTGCAAAAGCGTGACATTAGACATGATAATGGCTTCACTGGTTTGGGAAATTATGTGGCACTGAACAGGCACTCAGATGAAATCACACTGGCATGTGAATTATCTAGAGTCAGGTTAAGAGCAGTGAAAAGCGACTGGAAATCGCAAGTTTATCACAGGGTTGCTAACACTTTGATTTGTGACATTTTAAGAAGTTTGACAAGCACTTTCCTTTACGAAGGATATGTCTGGCTGGACACAGTAAAAGATGCTCAAATTATTAAATAGTCTAGACTTTTGCCTACGATTTGAAACAATCACAATCAATCAAGAACATAAAAATTGAATGGACTAAGCTGTCCAGCAGTACAACAACTGCTTCTTAGGTGCGCCCTATGATCTCTTTATTGCATTAGAATAGGGAAGGTAAATTGCTTTGTGTTGACATCTCAAGACTAGGCATCAACAGCTGCATAAAATCAGAGCAAATCCCATTCAAGTGCAAATGTAAATGGAGACAAGCCTTGTAATGAAGAAAAATAAATCTCATTGGGTTTCATGAGAATGAGTTTTATGGGTCTAGCTGGGGAAGAACTTGGCACATACTGATTAGGGCACCCAAATAAATAACTTCAAATCAAGTTATACAGGCCTAGCAGAATATTTTAGATACAAACTGTTTGTTCTTTTTAAACAACTTTGCTTCAGCTTGCTGATAGATTTAAACTCTAATGGGAGCTTAAGTAATGAGACGGCATGAGATGGCAAAAACCATTCAGTATTTCATTTAACTTAATTTTAAAACATGTTTCCAGACGCTTTTATTGGAAAATAATGAAGACAGTCATTAATGAACAGCATTTTATAGAACAGATATAGACAGAAAAGAAGAGCAGGGACATTTTGCAAGGCTTAAAAAAAAAAGACTATATTCCAAAGGATAAATGTGTTATTTGTTATTATATTTAAACTTGTTAAACTGTTATTTCTTTAAACAATAACTCGAAAAAATCTGCAAAACTAACAAAAATTAGAGAAAAATTTTCCTTACCTTTTGCTTACAAAATTGCTAATGAGGTAAAAAAAAATAAAAATAAATGATGTCAAAATTAATATCTTTTCAATCTTCAAAACTTCTTTTTAAATTTTGCTTAAAAAAAAACAATTTTTTAAATGGAAAACAAAAATGCTAATTTTCCATCATTTATGACAACGCTTCCCCGCCATTGATGGAATGCTCTGGCAATCCATGTTTTCACTGTTATAAGGTAGGGGGCGCTGTTATAAGCATCTTCTGAAATAGTACAGAGTCTCTGGATCTAAAAACAATTGAAGAAGCAGAAACAAGCAATAGAAGCATTGCTTCCGCACCAAGCCTGCCGCACTTGTGTTGAAAACTGAAGCCAAAGCGCCTCGATTGCCCCCAGGTGATTGGTCCCAGTATAGCACATAACCCCTGCCCCTCTAATGTATTCTAATGGACACGAGACAAACTAAACAATCAAATTACACTTCAAATAATTTTTTCTCAAAGATGGCTTCTGTCATTTTAGGCAGTTATCATCACAATGATTTCATTTCAGGTGTTCGTTTTTTAAATACGCTTGGTTTTAGTTAGTTATTTGATGCTATAAAAATGGGGGTGTGATGTCATGATTGACAGCTGAGATTGACGGCTTCACTGAGTAAAGTTGTCACTGAGGCACTAACAGACTTTTTTCTGGATTTTTGGGAGGAGATTGGAGCTTTAGCTTTAATTTCTACATTTCCATGACTGTTTATTATTTCACACCGACACAATGAATTGTTCTGCATCTGCGAGAGTGTGTGTGGGCTTTTGATATCGCGGCTCTACTTCCTGCCCTCTACTGCGCAGACTCCGGTCCTGAGGTCACTACTGCGCAGACTCGGTCCCAAATCTGATGTCAGCGCCATATTCGGACGTTCACTTTTCTTTAGTGGAAGGTAGTGAAGACGTGTTGTCCAAATTTTTTTACAGTCTATGTTTTGCACGTTAACTAGGGGTGGGCGATATACTGGTAGAAATGTATCAACCGGTAGAGATTTTGGACTATTGTCTCTATCGCGGTCACATTCACTTGACATTGCTGTTCTGCGGTGTCACGAAAGCTTATCGTTGCGGTTTAAAAACAAACCGTTTAAACTTAAATGCTTAAACCGTTGAAGCGCAATAAGCAACAATGTACTAAAAACAGAAAAGTTTTTCCTTTGTGTTTTTCGCGTACAGATGACAATGTTGTCAAAACAATCCCCACCCACACGGATTCACGAAAACAATTAAAAACTTTGTGCATGCCAGGCCAGTAGCATGCAAGTTCTGCGTTTCCAACGCGGTCGAAAGCACTTTGAAGATTAGTACAGTGACGTAGGACTGTGCGCGACTTTCCAGTTCCCGCTGGATTTCTTCCACCGCATATAAGCTTAATAAAGCATGAACCTCATCGTCAGTCCATCGGTCGTATATTTTAAACTTCATTGTTGATTCGAATAGCAACCAACTCTTACTGCACACACCGCAACAGACTTTTAAAAACAGTGGTTGAAATAAAATGCTGTGTGGAGTGATATCTGATATCATTAAAACCTTACTTAAAGCAGAAAAAAAACTATATTGTGATCATTATTATTGTTAATATTATTATTATCATTATTCTGAAATAAAATTGTGATATAAGATTTTGGTCATATCGCCCATCCCTAATGTAAACTAACACGATCATAAATTCAACAGCATATAAATCAAAACCGCCTAACGTTACCGAATGAAATGTCGAACCCATGAAAGGGTAAAGGACTGTGAAGCTTTGGGGGTGTTGATGAATGGGATCTATTCAATCTATGCTTTGATCATTGTTCTAAATCCGATCCGGACGTAATCTGACAAAAACAAAATTCTCTCTACTTTTTGTTCAAAATTTGGCTTTTTTTATGAAACTTACCCACATTCAAGTGTTGGATAAAAAAAAAACTGCATTAAGCTAGAATATTTTTATATATAAAGTCATTGACAAATTGTTGGTGAATGCTTAGATGCTCTTTGGAAAATGTCAGCAAACTATTTCAAGTGGAAAGTGAATGGGAGAAAGGTTTTCCAACAAATTTACCAACTAAACTAAATTAATTCTTGAAATTTAATGACAAAAGAAATGACAAAAGAAAATGTAGGGGAAACGCATGGTTCTCTAATTTAAATCTTAAAAGTGTATCATCAAACAAATTTAAAAGCCAATATAGACACAGTATTTCAAGGGACAATAATGGGCTGTAGAATAAACTGCCCCTTGTAGTCAGCAACCTCAAAGATGAATAAATCCTGAAACTCCAAATAGTGGCTGCACCTAGAAGCATCCAATGTAATATGATTTATCTCCCATGAGTTATGTCTTAAGCACTCCCAAAGTTGTGCTGGAGAGTCAGAAGTAAAGCCAAGTGCTGGGGGCATGGACTTCAAACTTCCACAGTCATTTGCTAAAAGCCACAACAATAAGAATAGATTAGAACACTTCAGCGACCATAACGGGCACCCAGGTGTAAGTATATCCATTTTTCCTCAGGGGACCTCACATTTCCTCTGAGGTCAACAAAGGTAGCAACCTAATTAAGATGTGATAGATTTATAGGGCAAAATGCCATGTAAAAAAATGCTTGTTATACTAAGCAATGTCATAAAAGAGATTACAATATTTTCATGACTTTCAGAGGTAAATCTTCAAGGAATTAAATTAAATTGAAACATGTTATCATCATTTACTTTCTTCTATCAATATAACACAAAAGGTACATTTCTGAACAACCTGGATCTGCTGTCAAGCTCCAAAACAATGAAAGCACCATAAAAGTACAGTGGTCCACACAACTATGCAATATTCCAAGGTTTTTAAAGCCATATACAATATCGTTATGTGACAAACACTGAGTAGAGTCAGTTCTTAAATGATACTTGACCAAATGTCATTGATGTCAAACCTGAAAGGACTCTTCCAAAAGCACCATATTTGATTGCTAAAGATCTCAATTTTGCAAAATGTCACTTTTTGTCTTCCATGAAACAAATAAAATGATGTAGATTTGGATTCACATTAGTAAAAACAGAATATTCAGGATAAATATTTCTCTAAAGCTGAAGTGTTATATCATCACCAAACAGAATTGCAAAAAAAACAATTGTTTTCAAACTGGTAAAACAGTCCCACTCTAAGCTTATTCAACTGATTGAGCCAATGTTCCATAAAAAAAAAAAAAAAACCAAACCCTAATCATGTGTTTTTTACAACTAAAATTACAGGTTTAATGTTAATTAGGATTATTTAAAACATTCATGCTAACTTACACTTCTAAGTTCTAATTGTTCTCCTCTAATCTGGACTTTAACTACAGATAAAGTATTTTAGTTGTAAAAAAAAAAAAAAAAAAAATGATGATGATGATGATGTAAAAAATTCATGCCGCTCATGACAGAGCCATTATATTCAGACAATTCACTGTCTGTACCAGTAATGAGGTCACTGGATGTTTGCTTCATCCTTTTCTATATGCCCTCATTTGCAATTCGGTGCTTTCAGAAATACATCTGGCAGATGAAAGATTTCTGTTCGTTATTTTTTTCACATTTAGGTGATGACAGAAATAAAAATAAAACGGATTATGATGCTAAAACTGCTCTTAGACAATAAGTTCACTGTACATGAGCAAAGAGAAAAATGTCAAGTTTAAATTGAGAAATCAAGAGTAGAGTCATGTCATGAATAGCATAAAAAGTTAAATACAGTTTATTCAAGCAAGATATCAAAGGCAAAAGGACATCGGAACAGGAGAGCTGAACACCCCTAATCGATGTGTAATGCAATTACGGTTATGTATTCTAAGAAGTGCTAGGACTATTAACAGATTGTTAATTAGATTTTTCCTCTCCTCACAGTTTCCTCAAGGACTAATGTATGCCAGTGAATGCACATTTGATGCGTGTATGTAGACTGACTTAGCTATACTTTGGGGACACATTTGTCCTCAGAAGTGAGCTAAATCTGACAAAATCTTCCTTGGGGATATCCAGGGACGCCCAGCCTTAATTGGAAAAAAGATTAATGTATAAATAATACATATTTTATCTTAAAACTGCAAACATTTTCATTTAGGGGTTAAGTTAGTATTTATTTAAAAACAATAGAAGCCTATGGTATGTCCTCA
This sequence comes from Rhinogobio ventralis, assembly GCA_039654625.1. Taxonomy (NCBI): domain Eukaryota; kingdom Metazoa; phylum Chordata; class Actinopteri; order Cypriniformes; family Gobionidae; genus Rhinogobio; species Rhinogobio ventralis. Next base: position 9,615,144 of record CM077197.1, read on the forward strand.
TTTAGAACCTTTACTTCTTTGGAGCTATGAAACATGAAACTTGCAGATCACTGAAATGAACAGTATGCACATTTATAAACTTCATCCCAATACTAAGGACATTTTAAAAACAGTATATATTCAAGTATTAAAAAAAAAAATTCCTCCATGCCTCTTTCATGAAATATATATCAAAAGGAAAACCATCTCTCTTGAATAATGAACTACATCTGGCATTTGTAATAAAAAGAGATTTAAGGGTCTCACGTCCGACAAAAACAGCAAAACATGATTTTATCATGATCAGTAATGCATCAAAATGCAATCTACAGAAAAACATACAGTAACATGCTTCAGACCGAAAGGAAACGTCATTACACATAAAAGCAGGACAGCAGACCTTGCAAAATCTCTAGATACTGTAAACATGTTTTCCATCACACAAACAAAGTCCTACTACTAGCATAAGCAGACATTTACACACACAGAGAGAAAGTTAGCGAGAGCTGAGAACATCAAAATGTTTTGCAATATTTTTCCTCTGTTCAAAGGAATACGTTTATAAATTCCTAATTTAGCCCTTTCTGTTATAATAAAAGTTCATTTAGCTTTTTTCAAACAAAAACAAAAACACACACACACACACACACACACCATAAAGCACTCATACTGTATGATTAATATTCCAAGTCTTGTGAGAACAGATATTCACTGCAAATCTTCTACTCTGCTCTTAAAGGGTTAGTTCACCCAAAAATGAAAATTCTGTCATTAATCACTCACCCTCATTTCGTTCCCAACCCGTTAAGACCTTCGTTCATCTTCGGAACACAAATGAAGATATTTTTGATGAAATCCGAGAGCTCTCTGAGCCCTCCATAGACAGCAATGTAATTAACACTTTAAAGGTCCAGAAAGGTAGTAAAAATATAATTAAAATAGTCTGAGTCCAGTTGTTCAACCTTAATGTTATGAAGCGACGAGAATACTTTTTGTGTGCAAAAAACAAAAATACAGACTTTATTCAACAATTTCGTTCTAGTCAGTGCCAATCTTCTACGCAGTTGTAAAAAGTGCAGCGCTTTTGAGTTCTGCGGCAAACGATGCTGTTCACGTGAGCACCACGACGCATGTGTGTGAAAATGACGCGGGAGCTGCGCTGTTTTTACAACGTAAACTGCGTAGGAGGCTGGAATAGGCTAGAACAAAAATGTTGAATAAAGTCGTTATTTTTGTTTTTTGCGCACAAAAAGAATTCTCGTCGCTTCATAACATTAAGGTTGAACCACTGGAGTCACATGGACTATTTTAACGATGTTTTTACTACCTTTCTGGACCTTGAGAGTGTTAATTAAATAACTGTCTATAGAGGGGTCAGAAAGCTCTCGGATTTCATCAAAAATATGATAAACAAAGGTCTTACGGGTTTGGAACGACATGATGGTGAGTAATAAATGACAGAATTTTCATTTTTGGGTGAACTATCCCTTTAAAAGGCACAATATTCAAGTTTTCACCACCAGAGGTCGCATTTTCAAAACAATAACAAAGGCGAAGCTTGATGATGCTATGAAGGAGAGTGGAACGATGGGAGATGACGTTTTCACCATCCAGAGATGTATGGAATTCACGAATCATGTGCACGGATGAGGTAATACATTTTTTTGTATTACCTTTACGTCACAATATTTGATGTCATCGTAATGAATTAGCTGCAAGGAACGTGAAATGTAATGCTATATTAGCCTTTTACTAATCCATGTTTTATTTCTCCGTGTAACAAGGTAAAAGGATCAGGGAAGGAGGAGACAGGAACCGGCAAACGTTTCAAACTATTTAATAATAAAATAAACCGAAAGTAAAAGCGGCAGCCCCTCACGGACGCCTGCCGCACACACAAACAAAACATAAAATAGTCCAGGCCTGGTCCTCTTTCGTCCTTCACTGTCGCTTACCCCTTTATGCTTCCGAAGCTCCTCCGTGAGAGATATGAGACCGGTGCAGCGCACAGGTGACGCTCATTATCAATCACGTCACGGCCTCACGCCGCTCTCTCACGGCTCTCGGCCCCGCACTGCTTGCCACACTCCGATTGTCCCAAAGCCTAGCTGCTTGCCTCAATTGATCTATGTTTACATTTTTTCTGTACTCGCCAATGAATAATCGGGATCCATGATGAGATGACTGAACGACACAACAGTGATGTGTAACAACCACTTCCGCATTTGTCCGTGTATGTTGCCATGGTTTCTACGGAAACAGAGGATAGCGTGGATATTATGTCATTGATAGGCGACAATGACAAGGGACGAGCCATTATTTAAAATTGGAATTTGTCTGGATTTACAAATCCTTGGGAACTTTTGGCATAATGTAAGTACACAACTGCATGAAATATCACACATGCAATTTTTGGATGTTTTATTACAAAAATCTTACATATTGTGCCTTTAAATTTCATACCATTCCACATATACGAACGTTATTTAAAACACATGAAAAGAAACACACATCAAGTTAAACATGTTTTCAGCAAACACTTATATGATAAATTCTGACCATATTTTAAATTTTAAAGAGGCCGAATCATTTTGATCATTGTGAAACAATTTTTGCTCAAAAAGGAAGAACAAATAACATCTCTGAGGGACATTAAATAACATCTTTGAAGTTGATGATAATATTATTTAAAGCATTAATTCCTGTTAACAGGTTAAATAAGAAAATATTTTTTATTTTTGTTTACTATCAAGTTATGCTTTGTTTGCCATTTTTATAATCAAGAGTCTCATTTTCTATCATACAGGACAAGAAAGCACATTCAATGCAACTCATATACAACTAATTTTCACAAAAATATACATCATAGGGGAATTTAAAGCAACTACTGTAGCAGTGTCAAGCCTTGCAGTCATTTTGCACCCTGCAAATATTAAAAAGTCACGCACTGGCACCTTATGCTGCGCAAATGACTGAATGGACAGAGAATGGATAGCAGGAAGAATTAATTTAAGTCTCCTTGCTGGCAGAATATTTGCAAAAGGACTTTCAGTGATCAGTTTGCCTTTCCCAGAGAGGGACTGTAAATCCAGTAAATCTGACTGGTTTTCACTAAAGGAAAAGGTATTGTCATGCAGATTACAGCTTGGAAATGGCCTCTAGAGGTATCCATGGACAGACCTTGCCAGTTCTTCCCAGGGGTGCAACATGGCCAAATAGGAATTTTAACTACTGACAATCTGAAGTAGGATGAAACCCTTCAGCAAGCTATAGAAAACACAAAATAATATGATCAGGATACGCCAGTGCACAAAAAAACAGAACATAACATATGCTACAGAGAGTCAAATAAAGAGACTTATTTGAAGATGACAGATATACAGACATATAAGCAAATAAACCGGTAACCACGCAGATAAGGAACATAGAATGACAGCTAGATAGACAAAAATGCAGATTGGCAGACAGATACAGTAGATAGACAAATAAACAAATAGACAGGTAGAGCAGTATCTACAGTATCTATCCGACGAGAAACAAACAGCTATACAGACGAATGCAAACAGCTCAGGCAAACAAGCAGACAGACAGATAGACAAATAAAAAGACAAGTTAACAGCCTACAGGTAAAATGTAAAACTATCTAACAGACTGTCTGTTAAATGACTGTCCCTCACACAACGTTAAACTTGTGTCCTACTTTACCTATATTTTAACACTATCGCATGATTCGCATCAAAATAAACTGGAACTACAGCATCAATCTGAAAACATCAACACTAAACAGTTGTCAGGCGCGTCAGTAACCTGCACTTTTCTGCAAATTAAAAACCAATGGAAAGCTTTAGGAAATGCAACATCTCGCTCCAGCAACAAACAACAACTACACGATTTCAAGATCACTGGAAAGAGCAGAAAGATCCCGCCTGCTGGCACTCGTGCATCCATGTTATAGAATGAACCTGCACGAGCGCATTCCATCCTTACAAATTACGTCCATAACATTCCTCTAGGATGCAGCTTTAAACAAACCAATGTTTACATCATGGCTGAAAATACTTCATCTGACAAACAGAATGTAAAAGAAAGTTTTAGTACACGTTCTCTGACTCACTTTCCAGGACTTCAAGTTTCTTTTTAAAGAGAAGCGTCGTACAAACACAATCCACGATCCCGAAATGCTCACTTTCCCAGGCAAACGTACGATCCACTCACCGAAAAACAGGAATCCTCTGCGCGTCCTAAGCAGTGCACGCACACGCTGTCTTCAACACACACACTCTCTCATCTTCCACACATTCATACACGCGAACGCGCGTACACACACACACACACACACCGCGCTGGAAAGTTTAGTGACGTCACCCACTCAGTTAAATGCCACCGCAGGAGTGTCGCCAACCAGCTGGAGGTTTAAAGGGCCAGAATATGGGTTATGAGTGCTACTCTGATGCAAACAAATACTCCATGTCTCATGACTGTTACATATTTTAGATCGTGTATCCTACTTTATAGATATGTGACGTAAACAAACCCTTTAAGCTAAAAAAATAGACATTTTCAGACATCTCAAAGGAAGAGCATAATATGAGACAGAGAATCATAAAGATAAAATGCATTTACAAACGTTGGCCTAACTGGGGCATGTTGTCACAATATTGAATAAGCTGTCTCAACAGAAATAAGCATCCTATGGCTTTTCAGGAAAGTAAAACAATTATGAAATACAAAATTAATAATGAAACAGCAGTTTTAAAATGTAAGGTATGGAAATATGAAACCATTGTTTTGAGAAACAAATACTGTAAATAATAAATTGCATAACATTTCAAACAAATGTTTTAAATATTATATTGTTATAAAACTCTTGTTCTAATATCAGTTGAACTTTTCAATTAAAATATACTAAAATATAATAATATAAAACAATATTGTTTTCCGTGGTTTTATGGCAAGGCAAGTTTATTTATATAGCACATTTCATACACAATGGTAATTCAAAGCGCTTTAGAAGGAATTAAAATAATCAAAAGAAGTAAAAACAACAAAATGATATCAAATATATTAAAACAGAAGAAAAAAGGAGGATGCAAAGATAAAATAAAATACAGTATCAGTGCTCATTCAGTAAAACAGTTATAAAAAGAATTGAAAGAATAAGTTTATTTTCTTGCATATTAATCATTTTACTCTGGAACTTCCCCATGATTGTTGTTCTCTGTGGTTATTTCGGCGCACACCTACACTTTCGTTCATCCTCAAAGCACAAATGAAGATCTTTTTGATGACATCTGAGAGATTTCTGTACTCTCCATTGACAGCTACGCAATTACCACTTTGATTTCAAAAATTCATTTTTGATTTCACACTTTTGCTTCAAAAAGTTCATAAAAAGATTTTAATTAAATGTAATGATAATTTAGATTAAAAATACAATATTTTTTTTTATAAATATTATATAAAACAATATAAAATTACAAACTTAATATGGATTTTTTTTTTTTATTAATGGTGTTTATGGTGTTCACTTAAGGCATCTTTACACAGCCGAGTTAAGGCGGCTCTGTGTCTGCTCAAAATTCTGTGTAAAGAAGCAATGCCGCATAAAAGCAGACTTAAAATATGCCGGGTCTGACCCAGCTCAGCCCCTAGTATCAAAGGCGAGATGCATGCCGGTTAGAAATGTGTCCGAGGGCGGTCCTCCTTGCTCTGATGTCATGCTGACGTATGTCAAAAAACTCTCGCGAGCGAAAGGCGAATGTGTCGGATTCTGCAGTCGAGCGCAGTTGCTCTCCACTAACTGCGCTGAGCATGATGGGAAACGACGTGCTGACGACACAGCTTAATGCTCATTGGTTGCGAATGTCAGCTGATATTTTTCCCCCTTAATTCTAAGAAGTCCATTACCTATAGCCTAATACTATTTACTTTTTCTATAGTACTTTATTAGTAATTAGGACATGTGCTTTATTTACCCTTTTATTTTTATTTCTAGGGTTGAACTTAAGTCCTGTTTGTTTTAATTTTCTCTTTATTGAGATGTGTATTCTCTTTATACGTTGACATTTTTGTACAACATTATTCCATTAAATAAATTAGTCAATCCATCATTACATGCATACATCTAATGTGACTGTTTTACAATTAGGCCTCATGTTTGTGTTTTTATCTGAGATCTTTATTTGGATATGTCTGATTCCAGGAGTGCAGTAACAAAACCCATACATGCATTGTCATTTCTTAATTTAGAATGTGTTTTTGTTTCATATTATTTTTTAATAATAATTTGCAGCACACACTTTTCCTAATCATTAAACACGAATTCAAACTTACATTAAGGTGACAAACAATAATATATTTATATGGAATATTTTTAATGTAAAAAAGGGATAGTTCACCCAAAGATTTTTTTGTCAGCATTAATTTCTTTTTTTACACGACATTAATTTCATTAGATGCAAGTTGCAATATACCACTCTAGATCAGATAGATTTATATCCCTACTATTTACTGAATAAGCCATTTTAAGTAATGAGCACTGTTCACCTTCGGTGATTCTCCTCATCATAACCCCATCTTCGTGTAAAAACAGTGGTATTTCAACTGCATCCACTTCGTCTGCGATAAAGAACGTGAACGCGATCTCTTCCATTGCTGACGTTTGCAGTCCACAACACAGCGAGATTCAGAAAGTGTCCGGCTTGCCTGCACTTTTTTCACTCCTCCCCTCACGGCAGCCGCCTACTCTCGCCTATATTTCAGGCGAGGCAAGGTGCATCTCAAACAAGCCTATTGTCAGCTCAGGCGGCGCGAGAATCAAGAAGCGGGAGACAAAACATATAGGAATAGCTCCATATGTTTTAGGCAAATAAAAAAAAAAAGTCTATCATTAAAGTAAAAGAGTCCTGTACTCACATCGTCAAGCAAACCACCAAAATAACAGAGTCGTCGTGTGTAATCAATTGCCGTTCGCCTGTAATCTTCCTTTGAAGAGATTGGCAGATCAACGCACTGCAACATTTCCCTCAGATACGGTACATGCTTAACCCAGTGATTGTGCACTGTTATATTATATTCCAAAAATAAAATTGAGAGCGATATTTGCTGATCTATCTGCTTTCCTACCTGAAACGCTATCATTGTTCATTTGTTGTGACTGCTCCAAAGTGACTTTCCGGCTCTTTGAAAAAAAAATTCGGCCACTTTTACCCGGTGTAATATTTCATAATTTTTTTATAGCATTTGTTGATCGGTCACAATTTTATTAAGAAATATACAATTTTAATTCTAATTTAAGAACAGCATACAAAACCACAGTTGAATAAAGAACACATTTGTGTAACTGGCCTTGACATCTATAGATACTGAGGTTGAGCCCTTGTGACAACAACCCTATCTCCCCTATATACATATTTAACACATGAGAAGGTCTTTTCATCTGATATTCCAGGAATTTCTCAATTTAAATGTCTTTGATCACATATTTTTTTTCCCACATTTTGTAACTTTGTATTGTTTTAATATAATATTTATATACATTTGTATTGTTGTATTTTTTAATCTAAATTATCATTACATTTAATTAAAATCTCTTTATGAACTTTTTGAAGCATCAAAGTGGTAATTGCGTAGCTGTCAATGGAGAGTTCAGAAATCTCTCAGATTTCAACAAAAAGATCTTAATTTGTGTTTTGAGGATGAACGACATGAGGGCGAGTAATTATTGACAGAATTTTCATTTTTGGGTGAACTATCCCTTTATATGTTGACTAAATGTTTATGACTGATGCCTTACATTTTTAAATTCACCTGTTCATCTTTCTATTTATTACAATTTAAAAAACAGTTCAATAGAGATATGATGTGTGCAAGTGATAGGCCTGCATTTAGATTATTATTAGAAAAAGGCCATCAGTGCTATAAAAAGCCTCTCATCAGCTGTCAATGAAAAACTGATGTGTGCCATGCTCAGGTGAGGAGTCCAGGGAGAATGAAAATGGCTGCTTTAGCATCACAAAAGGAGCTCTCACAAAGAGATCACGCTGATTTTAGAGCACAGTGCCAGCCAAGTGGTGCAGGGACAAAGTGTAAGGGAGGTTTTAGACATTGGTTTTGGCTAGCTACGACTGAACATAAAATGTTAGAGCTGTAGATTTATTACTATCATTGTAAAAATGTACAAGAGAAACACGATGCTTTAATCAAACTGATTACAATATTCAGTGGCAAACCATGGATATATAAAGCAAAGAGTACCAAAATTACTTTTATGTAATTACTGTCTTTTCAATGAAATTTACGATATTGTTCTCAAAAACTTGAAAATGAATAGATTCATGGTATGAAATGCTACAATATAAACAAATTCATTCCAACAGGATATACTTAATCAAGTTGAAACTTTTTTTTTTTCCTGACATTTTCCACAGACGACAATCAAGAAGAAAGGTGACTCGAATGAAAATGCAGCATTTCTTAATCAAAAGAAAGCTCTCACTTGCCTACCTTACCATTAATTAAATGGCAAAACTGTGTTTGAGTAATCACTCAAGAGAACGTGAAAATTAAATTTGAAAATAACATTTTAAAAACTACATTGTGCCTTTGGCTACCCTGTCTTACATCATACAATTATTTCCACTAGGTGTAAAAGTGATACACTAAATACACTATAGATACATATACTATATTGCCAAAAGTTTTGGGACGCCTGCCTTTACATGCACATGAACTTTAATGACATCCCATTCTTATTCCGTAGGGTTTAATATGGAGTTGGCCCACCCTTTGCAGCTATAACAGCTTCAACTCTTCTGGGAAGGCTTTCCACAAGGTTTAGGCGTGTGTTTATGGGAATTTTTGACCATTCTTCTAGAAGCGCATTTGTGAGGTCAGGCACTGATGTTAGACCATTCAAGTTCCTCCACACCAAACTCGCTCCTCCATGTCTTTATGGTTGCTTTGTGCACTGGTGCGCAGTCATGTTGGAACAGGAAGGGGCCCTCCCCAAACTGTTCCCACAAAGTTGGGAGCATGAAATTGTCTAAAATGTATTGGTATGCTGAAACATTAAGAGTTCCTTTCACTGGAACTAAGGGGCCAAGCCGAAGCCCTGAAAAACAACCCCACACCATAATCCCCCCTCCACCAAACTTTACACATGGCACAATGCAGTCAGGTAAGTACCGTTCTCCTGGCAACCGCCAAACCCAGACTCGTCCATCAGATTGCTAGACAGAGAAGCGTGATTCGTCACTCCAGAAAACACGTCTTCACTGCTCTAGAGTCCAGTGGCGGCGTGCTTTACACCGCTGCATCCGACGCTTTGCATTGCACTTGGTGATGTAAGGCTTGGATGCAGCTGCTCGGCCATGGAATCTCATTCCATGAAGCTCTCTACGCACTGTTCTTGAGCTAATCTGAAGGCCACACAAAGTTTGGAGGTCTGTAGCTATTGACTCTGCATAAAGTTGGCGACTTCTGTGCCCTGTGCTCCTCAGCATGCGCTGACCCTGCTCTGTGATTTTACGTAGCCTACCACTTCGTGGCTGAGTTGCTGTTGTTCCCAATTGCTTCCACTTTCTTATAAAACCACTAACAGTTGACCGTGGAATATTTAGTAGTGAAGAAATTTCACGAATGGATTTATTGCACAGGTGGCAACCTATCACAGTACCATGCTTGAATTCACTGAGCTCCTGAGACTGACCCATTCTTTCACAAATGTTTGTAGAAACAATCTAGGTGCAATGCTTAATACATATTTTATACACATTATACACATGTGGCCATTTAAGTGATTGAAACACCCAAATTCAATGATTTGGAGGGGTGTCCCAATACTATTCCACTAGATGACATCCAGGCTCAATTGGTGACCATAGGACTCCATTTCCATATATGGTTTGAGTTATCCGAACCATATATTTCCATAGTTTTCATACAATTTATGAAGTAGACATCCTATTCAGACATATGGATAGTTTTACAGTATTTGAATTGAATTCAACCTCTAACAAACACATAAAAGACATGTAGAAAGAACACGGATGTGCCTTATAGCTCACCGCCGCATTACAAATGGAGAATCTAACTTTTTTTCTTTATATTTAAAACTTAGAATAATAGAATAGGATGTTATACTTTGAACTCTTGGCATGAAAACAAACAGAGGTTTCTATCAATATTTCATGGTTTTTCATGTTCGTCGCTATTTCAAATTAAAACTTTCGAATACACCTCATGAGTCTGAAAATATTCTTGTTACAAATTAATAGTTGTGAGGTCAGGCACTGATGTTGGACGAGAAGGCCTGGCTCGCAGTCTCTGCTCTAATTCATCCCAAAGGTGTTCTATCGGGTTGAGGTCAGGCTAGCCAAGTTCCTTCACACCAAACTCGCTCATCCATGTCTTTATGGACCTTGCTTTGTGCACAGGTGCGCAAAATTACTCTGTAATTTGTATAATTTGTATAAAACACCAAATATGAAAACTAGATTTTATAGTTTGTCAATATTACTTTAGGTTTAGACTATATTATTGTTTAAAATATATAATGCAAACGTCCCAGTGACAGTATTTATCACCATGAAATTGGTATTGCAGTGTCATGCTGTTTGTATAAAAAGACTCTGTCTTACAGTTTTGCTAGTATATCTATAGAAGGCTTTCTTTTAAGGAATGAATTTGAATGACTATGCTATAAATGTCCAATATTCAGAGACAAGGAGACTTTCTTTTCTCAAGTGGTACTGATGTACAGAGATCTAAGAATCTGAAAGCTATCAGGCAAGATGTTGTTGTTCCATCTCATTTTACACAAAAGCCTTTTAAAGATAATTGACTCTATCTTTGAAAAAGCTCATACGTAGCCTAGTTATCAAATAGCTGTCATGCAATCCTTTCCTTCAGAGCAGAGACCCATATAACCACAAGAACAAAGGCTTTACTGGGGAAAAAACATTTACTTTAAGGAAAAAATTAAATAGCATTGTGAGTGTGAACATTTTGATGTAAAGAATGTGTAGGGTAAGGCTGGATATTTGGTGTATAAAAATATGGAAGAAACTGCTAAAACAAAAGAATGAGAAATTCCATTGGATACTATTTCAAGACCAACTATAAGGCTTTATATGGGCATTAATCTTTTCATAATACATATTATGTCCACTTATTATGGGCTGATCATGGCATTTGAAATGGCGGCACATTTTATAAGGCTCATTGAACACCATGATTTACATTTATGGCGCACTGACAAGCCTCATCACAGTATAAGACTTACATGTTTAGATTTACTTGTAAATATAAGCACTAAGAGAATCGTTTATACATCCTGTCTACATAAAGCAAGAATTATAATCATTTTCAGTCTCACTACATCTTTTCATGAACTCACTGAGATCTGATGAACACCCAGATGTGAAAGGACAGGTAATCATGGCAATGCAAGCTGAATATGCACATCAAAAAAAAAAAAAAAAAACATTTCCAATTAAGAGAATCTGTTTTGATGTATTGGGAGGAGTTTTGTTTGATCAGTCATTAATCATATAACTTTGTGTATTCTGAAAAGCAATTTCAACAAAGCAACTAAATTAGAATCTTTGAAATAATTGTATCCAGTTCAGTATAACAAACATACACACACACAGAATGAGGCTGATACTGATGCAGATCCAGGTAAACTGTTAGATGTCATTGCATGTCAATGCTTACATCTCTAAACAGGCACTGCACTAAAAAAAAGGCTTTTGGATTTTACTGCATGTCTTATGGTAATAGTTGCACAAATAAAAAAAATTCTACATTTCAGACATATGAGTTCAACATACTACATTTTGCAACCAATACAGTACCAATTGTTTTGTAGTGATATCAGCTAAATTATACTGATAAAGTGAGTAAACTGAACAACATTTAATCATGTTCATTCAACTCGCAGATGCAAAGGTAGCAACATCATTTAATGTAAGATTAGACTTTCTTGAACTTACTCTAAGACACTAGAAGAGTCAGCATTTCTGCTCTTATATACTGCAAAAATGTTTAATACAAATCAAATAACAATGTGAAGAGGTTTATCCTTAGAAGAAACTGAATAATCTCCACTGTGACTTAAAGAATTAGTTCACTTTTTAAATGAAAATTACCCCAAGATTTAATCACATTTCTTCTTAATGATATTAATTCTAAAGCACTATTATAACAAGGTAATTAAATGTTAATTCAATTTAAATATATTTATTATTTATTTTATTGTCATCTCACACATGGATCTGGATTCAATTAATTAGCATCAAACAAACAATATAATTCTTATTCTTAGTGAATAAAGATTACTTATTAAATGAAAAGGTTTAAAAAATGATTGCACAATCTCCAAATAGGTGGTGATGTGCACTAAGTAGGTTATGTAAATCACCATTAAATAAAAGAAGAAGGAGGAAGTAGAATGGCGTGCTTTTTCTTAGCGTCTGTTTCCATGATGAATCATCGATTCGTTGCTCTGTTGAGAATGTCTTGTGTGTTATCCGGGAACATACTCTTAAGTTGTCTGAACTTACTCTAGGACGTGTTTCTGGAACCAGAATACCTCGAGTAAATTAAGGTTTGGGTTAATCAACCAGGAATTTAGTATATGTGAGGGTAAGTTAACCTTGCTTCCTGAAATTACCCCCAGGTGGAACACCTAGAGCTCAGTAAGTTGTTTATGTTCATTATTATTGTAATGTATTATTGTAAGACATGTGAAAACTGCCATAAAAACACCATCATTTTACACAACAAAAAAAAAAGCTATATAATTTTTTTATAGGAAATCTGGTCCATCCAATCTGACAGAATATAATGGTTTGAAATATATATGAAAACCTAAACAAGTAAACAGTATTTGTCACATGTAAACAATATATTAAGTATTGAATCACACTGAAAAGGATAAGATTTACTTTGAAACAATTTTCACTCAGAAATTGCTAGTAATTTTCACTAAGAATTACAAATAAACGGCAAGTAACACATTGAATCAAATTTGAAATTTTGAAGCAGAAAGACCGAAATAGTATTGTCTTGTCTAAACGTACTCCAATAATCTTTTTTTTTATTATATTTCATGTCGCACATATTATTTTTAGAAATGCATTTTATTTCAAACAGGAAAAGTTTTTTAGCCTTACTATTTAGCCAGTGATTAATTGAAATGAGCTCCCTGTCATGAAACGGGTTAACAATGTACTACATTACCTCAGTAACAAGCGCTCTGTGTGCTCATTAAACCTCCTCCTTTTCTTGTGAAGATAAATTGCACAGTCACAGTGATACATTCTTAGGCATTATTTCTTTATCTGCTGTAACATAATTAATGAAACCACTTCATACTGACATGGAGAATAGGAGATTGCTAAGGCCCTGTTTACACCTAGTATTAAGATGCTTTTTGGTCGATCGTACCACAAGTGGACGACACTGAATACAGGTGTAAACTGGGTCTAAAATGTTTTGAGCTTGTCCACTTTCGACCACTTCCAAAGGTAGTCAAAAACGCATTTGACCGGATTGCTTTCGTAGTGTAAATGCTCATGTGGTCGAATGTGTTTGAACAGCCACAAAAAAAATCGCCTACCCTCCGCCTGCTGGCCTAATGCGCAAACATTATGGGAAGTGCGCTAGCCAGACGTGATTTAAACTGAAGACCCAAGTTTGTTTTGAAGACGAAAAATGTACCAAGCACAATGTTCTCTCACCATTCTTCTCACCATTTCTAACACGCACTCACCACGTTCGCCGTCATCTTGCGGCTATCAGAGCAAGCGATAGCTACTGCTCTCTGTATGTTTTTCTGACGTCTCTGGGCGTTCATATATAATTTGCGTGAGCATTTTTTGTCCATTTGATTGAAAGATCTGAAAAAACCCATACATTTACCTGCCCATAGACCTTCCCCTCGAAAAAATCAGTACAGAAGTGGTTGAAAGTTGACAAAGGAGACGGATTAAAACACCAGCTGTAAACGGGAATGTGTCTCCATCTACTTGTGATCCGATCGAACAAAACGCATCTTAATACCAGGTGTAAACAGGGCCTAAATGTATTGCTTGCCACCCAATATGTTGCCTAAAACATAATGCATGTATGTTTATGCAGAGAGATACAGTGAGGACCAAGACCCCATCTGAACTATGTGCTGTTTGCTTTTCTTTCTTAAGGAACAAACGTTGCATGTTAGCAGGAGTTGAGACACCCAGACAACAAGCAGCAAAACAGCACTGGCGGGCAAAGCAGAAAATCCTATTAAAAAGGGTCCACTGATAAGGCGATCACAGTTTGCTCAAAGTGGCTCCGAATTTCACACCTCACTTATGCTTCTACCCACAGCAAGACCACTGTGGCATAGACAAATGTGAAGATAGTTAGGATGAAGAAATGCTGCTATCATGAAGCTAATGATCAACATAATGGGTTTGAGTTGTGAAAGTCTACACGGTTCTGTGATTTGTTGGACTGCCTGAATTTGAACTTTTGCAGGTGGGGTTCTTTTCCTTATTAAGACTGATTAAAAAAACACCCTCTTAAATGAGGCAAAAGTTGTATAAGCAGAAAATATCCCTACAGCTGTAATACAGTGTTTCAGAACATACAGTTTTGTAAGTTGTGTTGGTATTATGTGATGTAATATACGACCCAACACAACCCCAGTTATAAACGAACACACTGGGATTTTCAGTAAAGGTATCTTACTCATTCTGCAGTGCCTCTTTACTGTTGTGAGCATTAATTACAATAATGAAAATAAAAACAGACGGCATCCGACATCCGCGCTCACGTCACGCTTCAAGTTACGTCAAGCGTGAACTCAACCCTCTCATTCACGCAGATGACTGCTGATCGGAAGCGATGGTTTACCGTTAAATTTAAAAATATATATATTGTTATTTTTCTTACAAACACTTATCGTTTCACTTCAGAAGACATTGATTCATCCATTGGGATCGTATGGATTACTGTGCTGTTTGATGCTTCAACTTTTAGGAACCCGAATAAGTTTTCATCAGCAGAGATTATTTATTTGTCTGTGTTCATCTGAAGAAAGAAAGTCGTATACATCTCGGATGGCATGAGGGTAAAAGATGAGTAAACAGTGAGGACATTTCTGCGTGCACTGTATTTTCTTTTAATACATAATAGGATGAATTCAGGGTGATTGGGACACTTTTTCCAAGTCATCTCAATGGCAAAAAGTGTCCCAATAACCCTGAATTCACCCTACAGAATAGCTGGAGACATGGGATTTCTTCTTAAGATTCATCTGTGGCAAGAACGAATAAGAAGAACATTTACAGCCTGCAGATTCATACTTACCCTGTAACTACATGAAACAAGAGGGGAACAAGCAGCACTTACCCTGTAACTACATGAAACAAGAGGGGAACAAGCAGCACTTACCCTGTAACTACATGGATAATTACCCCTTAATTAAAAAATACTTACAGTATAAATGATTTGTTAATTTTCCTGATAGTTACCCCTTTATTCCCCAAATATTACATATTGTTCCCTTATACCTACACGTACTTACTTTATAGTTACACTATAATTACCGAAAGTTACGCTGTAAATTTGCTTTAATTACACAGTACTTTCCGGGCTGTAATCTAAAGCGTTACTGAAAATTGTAATATCCTAGCCAGCCTGTATGCTGATGAAAAGCATTTTTTTCACAGTCACTCAAAGAGCTTTACTGTCTTCTCACATATAACATCGAAAGCAAGTGCCATTCATCTATACTGGTTATTAAAAGGGGCTTCGTGGTCTCCTTTCCTGAACATTATTCCTTTATATTAAAAAAAAAATCTGTGCGACATTTAAAGCCCACTGGGAGGCTATATCTGCAGAGGCTTTGGTGAACTGCCAAGCAGAAGTCGTTGTGGCAGCTTTCATGATATAATTTCAGCAATCTAATTTTCCAAGGCTCACTTAGGGGACCAACAGGGTCGATTTTTTGTTGATGACCACAGAATCATTTCATCACCTTTATGTTTCTTTGAGCATACTAGGAACCAGCCCCAAAATATGCCAGAATGTTATCTTCTCAGGAAAACATTTAACAGTTTATGTGCAGGTGGCATGTTTTCTCAGGGACTGATGCAAAAAAACAAAACACAAAGGCTTCCCATTCCCTTCACATATGGAACATGGCAGTTATAGAGGTCAAAGCATTCCCTGGGCTAGAGGTTTATTTATACTGGAAATAGCCAATTACACGCCTGTTTTAAAACACTAATGCTATAATCTCTCCTGCTTTAGCTGGCTAATAGCAGAACAATGCAAGCGACGGGTAGGATCGTTGTGAAAGAGCTCCCAGCTCAACCAAACCAATCATATAATTCTTGCAAATAAATGTCACATAATCAGACAAAAGTGACTGGTGTGAAGAAATTACAGAATTGTGTAATATTACTCACTTACACCTCCATGGACCTTCCGTTATCAAGTAAAGTGCCCTGCCTTTCCTCACTCTACAGATCTGAGACCCTGTAAATGGTTGGAAAATTAATCAAATAATAATGAATCAAATAAATTTAATTCCAAGATTAAGAATTTATTAATCATCAAGAATTAACTTGCAAGCATTCTTTTGCTATTGATCAAAGCATACATGTTTTGTAATTCCCCAGAATAAATACAGTAGAGATATCTTAAAAATGTTTCATAAACTATTATCTAACATAAACATAATCTAGCATAAAGTAGCTACACTCTCAAAAACACAAATGTGTACAATTTTGACTTTTAGGGGTACAACAGCTTGTCACTGGGGCAGTACCCTAAAAAGGGACATCTTTGTACCTTTTTTAGTGCATATTAGTACCTTAGTGTATAAGCCTTACATCACCAAGTGCAATGCAAAGTGTCGGATGCAGTGGTGTAAAGCATGCCGCCACTGGACTCTAGAGCAGTGAAGACGTGTTTTCTGGAGTGACGAATCACGCTTCTCTGTCCGGCAATCCGATGGACGAGTCTGGGTTTGGCGGTTGCCAGGAGAACGGTACTTGCCTGACTGCATTGTGCCAAGTTTAAAGTTTGGTGGAGGGGGGATTATGGTGTGGGGTTGTTTTTCAGGGGTTGGGCTTGGCCCCTTAGTTCCAGTGAAAGAAACTCTTAATGCGTCAGCATACCAAGACATTTTGGACAATTTCATGCTCCCAAATTTGTGGGAACAGTTTGGGAATGGCGACTTCCTGTTCCAACATGACTGCACACCAGTGCACAAAGCAAGGTCCATAAAGACATGGATGAGCGAGTTTGGTGTGGAGGAACATGACTGGCCTGCACAGAGTCCTGACCTCAACCTGATAGAACACCTTTGGGATGAATTAGAGCGGAGACTGCAAGCCAGGCCTTGTCGTCCAATATCAGTGCCTGACCTCACAAATGCGCTTCTAGAAGAATGGTCATAAATTCCCATAAACACACTACTAAACCTTGTGGAAAGCCTTCCCTAAAGAGTTGAAGCTGTTATGGTTGCAAAGGGTGGGCCAGCTCGATATTAAACCCTACGGATTAAGAATGGGATGTCATTAAAGTTCATGTGGATGTAAAGGCAGATGTCCCAAAACATTTGGCAATATAGTGTACCTTAAGGTACTACTATGAACCTTTTGGGGGTAAAAAAGGTGCACAGTCATTTTAAGGGTACTGCCCCAGTGACAAGCTGTAGTAACCCTAATGGTACAATTGTTGTAAAAAAAATTCTGAGAGTGTAGTTTTTAACTACAACTAATCTCAATCAAACAGGTACATTTATACTAACACAATAACTAACACAAAAAGACTTACATAATCATATAAAACAGTACATAGTACAGTGACACTTTTTAATCAGTTATTGAACCATGCAAACAAAAAGATTCACTAAAATTAACTTTCAAAATGGACTTTCAATGCTACATATGAGACAGATGCCTGTTTAGGATGAACCGATTCCCTAAAATGAATCAGATTTTACAATGGTACAGAGAGAGGTGGCAGTTTATGACAAATAATAATAATAAATGTTATTTGTAGCCACCTTTCACTACACTCTAGGTCAATTTACAAATCTTTCTAAAAACATAAATATAACAACAGACAAAGGATATAATATAAAATATAATATACATTAGAAACTTAGGAATTAGATATTGCAACAAAAGTAGCCCAATGGCCAGTAGAAAGTAGCCCAAAAATAGCCCAATGCGAGTTCTCCACTTAATTTGTACGGCTGGGGGTGTTGGAGTGCCGAAATCGTACTTACAGGGGCGGAAATCAACCAATTTTTTTAACCTATATGGCAACAACTAGCAATTCCGCAGAAAAACCGTTGACCGTTGACACTGCAACACATGTGCAATCATAAATAGTCTGTTTAAATAAATAAGTTTTAAGACAAGATTTAAAAGTGTGAAGACTGTTGCTGTTACGAATGTCCAGGGGAAGGGAGTTCCACAATTGAGGGCAAATGTGTGGTAAGACTAAAAAGATTGATAAAGAAGATCTGAGGGTACGGGCAGGAACATAAATTTGAAGAAGATCAGAAAGATATGAAGGAGCTAGATTGTTAAGAGCATTGTCAGTAAGGAGCAAAATGTTGAAATCAATTCAATATTTTACCGGAAGCCAGTGCATGTTGTGCAGAAATGTGGAGAAATGTTGGAGAAATGTGCTCTATGAGAGAGGTTCTAGAAATAATTTGTGCAGCTGAATTCTGGACCAGCTGCAGTCTATGTAGAAATTTAGAAGGAAGACCAAAGAGAAGAGCAATAATCTGTACGTGACGTAGCATGTACAAAAATAGCATTGCTGTTCGCTGTAAGGATGAAGACGGTTTATGTTTCGTAAATGAAAATATGCAGAATTAATAATATTATTAACGTGGCCTAAAAACCCATTCACTAGAATGATTTCTAACTGACAACGCTATAGAAAGAGATATATGAGCCTAGAACGTAAGTAGCTACTCAACAGTAGCCTATCCATTTTGTCACATAATTGAATTGAATGTTTACTGCTATAAAATAAATAAATATAAAACTGTATTTAGAGATCATCTGAAATAAATAAAAATGTATTAATACAAAATACTAAAAAACAGCTAATTTAACCTTCGTTTGACCTTCTGAGCATAATGGTCTACATTTTAAGCACCTCTTTTCACTGACCATTTGTTGTTTAAGAGTTTCAGGCCCTATTTTGTACCCTAAAGAGACCTATAGGCCTATACTTTCTGCCAAAGAAAACGTATAATTTTCATCAAAATTCTTATGGTAGTAAGATTATTTAATGGCGTCAAAAGATGAAGAGAATTATTATGTTTTAGCAAGCTCAATATCATACATAATGCTGAAAGTACTGTAAATTATCTTGTGCAAACTACCATGATGATAGTAAGCACTGCTCAAAGAGCAGAAAAATATGCCCCCACCCTCATTTAAGAAGATTATTCCCATGTATATGCTTGAGCACACATTTCCCTGCTCCTTTGATCCAGCTACACACCCTGAAAATGATTGCTACCAGTGACACCCTCCTAAGAGACAGTGGTATGAACTCTCCAGGGACATTTATTAAAATAGAACCTGTCCTTGACTTCAATATAAAGATGAAGTCTCTGTCGTACCCCTCAGAGATATGGATGTTTTATAGATGACATGAAATAAATAAATAAGAGTGTCTGATCCCTGTGCAGTGAAATATCTCACATTGGACCTGTCATTAACATCTACTTCTAACAATGTTTATCTCTGGCATGTTTTTGCATGCCTGTCCAGTTTTAGCGGTAATACATTACAAGTAACGTAATTTACGTAATCAGATAACTAAAGCAATGCATTACTTTTAAATTTACAATAACATTTCTGAGTTACTTATTTGAAAAAGTAATGCAATTTACTTTGATTTGTCATTTATTGACTGACATCTCTCCAGTCCCCATGTTGAGAAATCAGGAGTAAGTGTGCGCTGTATAAACATGATGCTTATTAAATGTTATTATTAAATGATGCTTATTAACTAGATTAAATTTAAGCATGTATTTACTCATCTCACTTGCACGAAAACAGATTCAGTGTTCCTCAAAATATTATGCAAACCTGCATTAAATATGTTAAATAACACAAATACTTTATGCATTTAATCTCACTTTATTACCAATGTCTTTGCTGCTGACCTTCAATGATCCAATTCAACCATTGTAGACCAAGACTGGTTGCCCACTGAAGCTAAACAGGGTTAGTATCTGGATGGGAGACCTCCTGGGAAACTAGGCTGCTGCTGGAAGAGGTGTTAGTGAGGCCAGCAGGGGGTGCACACCCTGTGAGGGTCCGAACGCCCCAGTATAGTGATGGGGACACTATACTGTCAAAAAGCACTGCCCTTCGGATGAGACATTAAACCGAGGTCCTGACTCTCTGTGGTCATTAAAAAAAAATCACAGGATGTCCTTCGGAAAAAAAAAAGAGTAGGGGTTTAACCCAAATATGCCCATTGGCCTCTGTCCATCATCATGGCCTCCTAATCATCCCCATATATACTGATTGGCTTCATCACTACATCTCCTTTCCACCAATAAGCTGGTGTGTGGTGGGCGTTCTGGAGCAATATGGCTGCCGTCGCATCATGCAGGTGGATGCTGCACATTGGTGGTGGTTAAGGAGATTCCCCCCTTCCATGTAAAGCACTTTCATTGCAAATAAAATTGCTATATAAATGTAACATTATTATTATAAATAATTTAAAGTGCCAATAAGGCTATCGGCTCTGGCAAGATTCTGTATTTATTTATTTCCTGAAGATAATTTCATTAGATTGTATAACAAACTCCAAGATATTCTGTTGAATGAAAACAATTGAATGAAATCTTAAAGGGGTAATGAACTGCATTGTTTTATTGTTTTATAATGTTTCCTGTGGTGCACTTATAGGGCCCTATCATACACCCGACGCAATGCGACGCCAGGCGCAATGCGATGCAAGTGTTTTTCCTAGTTTCAGCCCGACGCAGTTATCATTTTCACGTCCAGAGCCACATTGTTTAAATAGCAAATACACTTGCGCTCATCTGTTCGCCCATGGGCGTGCTGGTCTGAAAACAAGGTGTGTTCAGGTGCATTGTTGGCGCATGCTATTTTGAAACCTGGTCTAAAGTCAATAGAGCAGTATTTTTGTGTTATTTAAAGGGCACGTAATGCGCCTATAGGCGAGTACACAACGTGCGTACACTCTGCTTATTACACAGAGGGACGCAGCACACAAACATTTTTAAATATTAAAAATAAAATGATTTCTCTCAGGAGAAGCGTTCTCCGTCTTTCTCCTCGCAAACTCTGCCATGTAAATAGCGAATACATGTTGAGCGCATGAATGCAGTGATCTTGTCATTGCAACTCGATTTCTGCACACTAATGAATGCTTTCATCATTACTAACAGTGCAAACAATGTAAATAAGAGATTTGTTGATTATTGCGGGAGTTTTGGTCCAGATTCAGAACTCAGTTGCTGATAAGCTTGCACTGTTTGATTGACAGCTCTAGCGTTCTTTGATCGCTTTCTGTATACAATTTAATCATGGTTTAAATAACAGATTTTTTTCATCCTACTAAGATACACAATGCGAACTTGACTGTTAAGTCACTGGTTTGATTTACTGACACATAGACAAAGAACATCTGACTGTACATGAATCATTACATATCAGAAATCACTGGTAACAGATCAGGCATTAGAATTAACATGGTTGCCTACATGTTGTCGCATTACTGTTGAGTCCATATCATAAAAGTCTGATTGCAAAGCCAGCACTGAAATTGTGACTGATTTACCCAAGAATCCACAGTGAAATGTACCGCATACAAATAAACAATGTTCAACTGAGACAATAAATAAAATAACTATTTAACCAATAACCTTTGGAAAGTAATGTTATTTGTAGTCCATTCGGTATTGCTCTTCTCTACTTGTCATCTCACTAACACACGAGTGGGCGGGCCAAAGTTGCAATGATGAAGTAGGCGTTGATTTTCTTCTGCAGAGGCGGTCTTTCACCTATCTATTAATCTATTATAGCTAGGCACATTCCACAATGAGTCATTATTTGGTCTTAATAACAATAAAAGTGATTTTGGACTAAAGGTCCTTACTGAGTCCGAAATTCACGTCCGAAATTTTTGTGCATTAAAAAATAAATACGACCTCACGATTGTGTCAATCACGTTTATACACTACCTCCAAAACTTTCGTCTGTCATAAAAAAAATTCTGCGTTTTTCGCGTCCGTAGCAAGCATTTTGAGCGGGGTTTTGACAATGCAGAGCCACCGGATGATGAATACAAAAAAAGGCATACGAAAATTTCAGACTCAAAGACCTTAACAAGGACGTTTTCAGTTCTGAAACTTACAGGATATTCTTATCGTATGATGACCTCTTATATGTCAAAAGCTCAAGGAAAATTTGATTTCTCAGTTCATAACCCCTTTAATGTTTAGATCACTGGTTCTCAACTGTTTTTCTTCAGGAATTTATATTGACATTATTTTTGCATTTATCCCTTCATGTCTGTGACTCTATCAGAACAAACCTCTGACTCTTTTTGGGTCATTCCCCACCAGTTGAAAACTACTGTTCTGTATTTTTTTTTTATAAAAGATTGCTGAATCTGACAGCATACTTTCTTGTATATGCCCTGCAGCCCTACTGTCCATTTTGTCTAATGTTCCTACTAAGTCAGTGCAGATGTCCTGCAGAGTGAAATGTGGAACTCCATCCTCAGAGGCAGGAACACAGTCTAAGTGACATATTTAACTTAAATATAATGACAAACAGAGTCTTTGTTCCAAACTGAAAGGACATGTTGTAGTGGCATTTGCATCGACAGAAGATAATGATATCCATCTGGTCTTGGCTCTCTCTAGAGGGCAATTCAAAAACAATTTGTCCAAAAGAGTATTGCTGAAAACTTTAAAAAGGATTTTCACATCAGCACTTAGATACAGTAAACAATCTGGTGTCTTTAAATAGCCTAAAGCTCTGACCATTTTTAACTGCGCAGAAGTGCAGTAACTGATTCTAGCCATTTTCCACACCTTCTCAATGGGAATGCTAACTGATAGCTTTCTCCAGTATTAGAAGAGTCTATAGATGAGTGTGAGATATCAGGGCATCAATTTAAGTGATATCTGCACCTTTAATTCCCATAAACGGCTTATTGCATTCTCTCTCTCTTGTATTTTGCCTTTTAGACTTTTATATCAAGGTCTTGTGTACTGTTTTTTATACCATGCTTGAACCTTACAAAAGATTTAAGACTTCCATTTAACATGTCAAATGAGCCTCTTTGCAATCAATTATGAATTTGGCACAAAAAGTTCTTACCCTCGCAAAACCCATTGACCAAAACGTCTAGCTTCAAAGTGCCAGCAGGCCGTGGAGCCTGCCAGGTTTCATAATGGTTTCTTTCAGTCACTGGAACACATGAGGGCAGAGGATCATTTGTATTTGTTTTTATAAAATCTGTTTAGAATGTTCCAGATTCTTTGATTTCAGGGAGGATACGGCAAATTGTCAGTATTTATGGAAAGGACTAAGTGTTCATGGGCAAATCTTGAAGCACAAGCCTCATACTACGGTGGCCGAGAGAGCTAAACGTGCTGCAACCGAAGAAAACACATGCAAATTAAGAAAACATCTTCATCACATAATCTTCATATTGTTGGACTGCTGCAAAAGTTCACAACACAACCAAATACAGAAACGCCCTGCAAAAGTTCACAACACAACCAAATACAAAAACGCACTGCAAAAGTTCACAACACAACCAAATAAAGAAACGTGCTGCAAAACCAGGCCCAGCGATCTCAAGCCCCCCTCTGCAATGATCTGAATGATTATGATGATGATTGATTAACTTTTGCAGCGTGTTTCTGTATTTGGTTGTGTTGTGAACTTTTGCAGCACGTTTCTGTATTTGGTTATGTTGTGAACTTTTAAAGCGCGTTTCTGTATTTGGTCGTGTTGTGAACTTTTGCAGCGTGTTTCTGTATTTGGTTGTGTTGTGAACCTTTGCAGCGTGTTTCTGTACTTGGTTGTGTTGTGAACTTTTGCAGCATGTTTCTGTATTTGGTCGCGTTGTGAACTTTTGCAGCGTGTTTCTGTATTTGGTTGTGTTGTGAACCTTTGCAGCGTGTTTCTGTACTTGGTTGTGTTGTGAACTTTTGCAGCACGTTTCTGTATTTGGTTGTGT
Source organism: Rhinogobio ventralis (assembly GCA_039654625.1). Taxonomy (NCBI): domain Eukaryota; kingdom Metazoa; phylum Chordata; class Actinopteri; order Cypriniformes; family Gobionidae; genus Rhinogobio; species Rhinogobio ventralis. The sequence continues at coordinate 9,639,399 of CM077197.1, forward strand.
TGTGAACTTTTGCAGCACGTTTCTGTATTTGGTTGTGTTGTGAACTTTTGCAGCACGTTTCTGTATTTGGTTATGTTGTGAACTTTTAAAGCGCGTTTCTGTATTTGGTCGTGTTGTGAACTTTTGCAGCGTGTTTCTGTATTTGGTTGTGTTGTGAACCTTTGCAGCGTGTTTCTGTACTTGGTTGTGTTGTGAACTTTTGCAGCATGTTTCTGTATTTGGTCGCGTTGTGAACTTTTGCAGCGTGTTTCTGTATTTGGTTGTGTTGTGAACCTTTGCAGCGTGTTTCTGTACTTGGTTGTGTTGTGAACTTTTGAAGCGTATTTCTGTATTTGGTCGTGTTGTGAACTTTTGCAGCACGTTTCTGTATTTGGTTGTGTTGTGAACTTTTGCAGCACGTTTCTGTATTAGGTCGTGTTGTGAACTTTTGCAGCGTGTTTCTGTATTTGGTTGTGTTGTGAACTTTTGCAGCACGTTTCTGTTTATGGTTGTGTTGTGAACTTTTGCAGCACGTTTCTGTATTTGGTTGTGTTGTGAACTTTTGCAGCACGTTTCTGTATTTGGTTGTGTTGTGAACTTTTGCAGCACGTTTCTGTTTATGGTTGTGTTGTGAACTTTTGCAGCACGTTTCTGTATTTGGTTGGGTTGTGAACTTTTGCAGCACGTTTCTGTATTTGGTTGGGTTGTGAACTTTTGCAGCACGTTTCTGTATTTGGTTGTGTTGTGAACTTTTGCAGCACGTTTCTGTTTATGGTTGTGTTGTGAACTTTTGCAGCACATTTCTGTATTTGGTTGTGTTGTGAACTTTTGCAGCGCGTTTCTGTATTTGGTTGTGTTGTGAACTTTAGCAGCACGTTTCTGTATTTGGTTGAGTTGTCAACTTTTGCAGCATGTTTCTGTATTTGGTTGTGTTGTGAACGTTTGCAGCGTGTTTCTGTATTTGGTTGTGTTGTGAACTTTTGCAGCACGTTTCTGTTTATGGTTGTGTTGTGAACTTTTGCAGCACATTTCTGTATTTGGTTGGGTTGTGAACTTTTGCAGCACGTTTCTGTATTTGGTTGTGTTGTGAACTTTTGCAGCGCGTTTCTGTATTTGGTTGTGTTGTCAACTTTTGCAGCACGTTTCTGTATTTGGTTATGTTGTCAACTTTTGCAGCACGTTTCTGTATTTGGTTGTGTTGTGAACGTTTGCAGCGTGTTTCTGTATGTGGTCGTGTTGTGAACTTTTGCAGCGTGTTTCTGTATTTGGTTGTGTTGTGAACTTTTGAAGCGTGTTTCTGTATTTGGTTGTGTTGTGAACTTTTGCAGCGTGTTTCTGTATTTGGTTGCGTTGTGAACGTTTGCAGCGTGTTTCTGTATTTGGTTGCGTTGTGAACTTTTGCAGCGTGTTTCTGTATTTGGTTGTGTTGTGAACTTTTGCAGCATGTTTCTGTATTTGGTTGTGTTGTGAACTTTTGCAGCGTGTTTCTGTATTTGGTTGTGTTGTGAACTTTGCAGCACGATTCTGTATTTGGTTGTGTTGTGAACTTTTGCAGCATGTTTCTGTATTTGGTTGTGTTGTGAACTTTTGCAGCGTGTTTCTGTATTTGATTGTGTTGTGAACTTTTAAAGCGCGTTTCTGTATTTGGTCGTGTTGTGAACTTTTGCAGCGTGTTTCTGTATTTGGTCGCGTTGTGAACTTTTGCAGCGTGTTTCTGTATTTGGTTGTGTTGTGAACCTTTGCAGCGTGTTTCTGTACTTGGTTGTGTTGTGAACTTTTGCAGCGTGTTTCTGTATTTGGTCGTGTTGTGAACTTTTGCAGCGTGTTTCTGTATTTGGTTGTGTTGTGAACTTTTGCAGCGTGTTTCTGTATTTGGTTATGTTGTGAACTTTTGCAGCACGATTCTGTATTTGGTTATGTTGTGAACTTTTAAAGCGTGTTTCTGTATTTGGTTGTGTTGTGAACTTTTGCAGCACGTTTCTGTTTATGGTTGTGTTGTGAACTTTTGCAGCACGTTTCTGTATTTGGTTGTGTTGTGAACTTTTGCAGCACGTTTCTGTATTTGGTTGTGTTGTGAACTTTTGCAGCACGTTTCTGTTTATGGTTGTGTTGTGAACTTTTGCAGCACGTTTCTGTATTTGGTTGTGTTGTGAACCTTTGCAGCGTGTTTCTGTACTTGGTTGTGTTGTGAACTTTTGCAGCGTGTTTCTGTATTTGGTCGTGTTGTGAACTTTTGCAGCGTGTTTCTGTATTTGGTTGTGTTGTGAACTTTTGCAGCGTGTTTCTGTATTTGGTTATGTTGTGAACTTTTGCAGCACGATTCTGTATTTGGTTATGTTGTGAACTTTTAAAGCGCGTTTCTGTTTATGGTTGTGTTGTGAACTTTTGCAGCACGTTTCTGTATTTGGTCGTGTTGTGAACTTTTGCAGCGTGTTTCTGTATTTGGTTGTGTTGTGAACTTTTGCAGCGTGTTTCTGTATTTGGTTGCGTTGTGAACTTTTGCAGCGTGTTTCTGTATTTGGTTATGTTGTGAACTTTTGCAGCACGATTCTGTATTTGGTTATGTTGTGAACTTTTGCAGCGCGTTTCTGTTTATGGTTGTGTTGTGAACTTTTGCAGCACGTTTCTGTATTTGGTCGTGTTGTGAACTTTTGCAGCGTGTTTCTGTATTTGGTCGTGTTGTGAACTTTTGCAGCGTGTTTCTGTATTTGGTTGTGTTGTGAACGTTTGCAGCGTGTTTCTGTATTTGGTTGTGTTGTGAACTTTTGCAGCGTGTTTCTGTATTTGGTCGCGTTGTGAACTTTTGCAGCGTGTTTCTGTATTTGGTTGTGTTGTGAACGTTTGCAGCGTGTTTCTGTATTTGGTTGTGTTGTGAACTTTTGCAGCGTGTTTCTGTATTTGGTCGTGTTGTGAACGTTTGCAGCGTGTTTCTGTATTTGGTTGTGTTGTGAACTTTTGCAGCACGTTTCTGTATTTGGTTGTGTTGTGAACTTTTGTAGCGCGTTTCTGTATTTGGTTGTGTTGTGAACTTTTGCAGCACGTTTCTGTTTATGGTTGTGTTGTGAACTTTTGCAGCACGTTTCTGTATTTGGTTGTGTTGTGAAATTTTGCAGCACGTTTCTGTATTTGGTCGTGTTGTGAACTTTTGCAGCGTGTTTCTGTATTTGGTCGCGTTGTGAACTTTTGCAGCGTGTTTCTGTATTTGGTTGTGTTGTGAGCGTTTGCAGCGTGTTTCTGTATTTGGTTGTGTTGTGAACTTTTGCAGCGTGTTTCTGTATTTGGTTTGGTTGTGAACTTTTGCAGCGTGTTTCTGTATTTGGTCGTGTTGTGAACGTTTGCAGCGTGTTTCTGTATTTGGTTGTGTTGTGAACTTTTGCAGCACGTTTCTGTATTTGGTTGTGTTGTGAACTTTTGCAGCACGTTTCTGTATTTGGTTGTGTTGTGAACTTTTGCAGCGTGTTTCTGTATTTGGTCGTGTTGTGAACTTTTGCAGCGTGTTTCTGTATTTGGTCGTGTTGTGAACGTTTGCAGCGTGTTTCTGTATTTGGTTGTGTTGTGAACTTTTGCAGCACGTTTCTGTATTTGGTTGTGTTGTGAACTTTTGCAGCACGTTTCTGTATTTGGTTGTGTTGTGAACGTTTGCAGCGTGTTTCTGTATTTGGTTGTGTTGTGAACGTTTGCAGCGTGTTTCTGTATTTGGTTGCGTTGTGAACTTTTGCAGCATGTTTCTGTATTTGGTTGTGTTGTGAACTTTTGCAGCGTGTTTCTGTATTTGGTTGTGTTGTGAACTTTGCAGCACGATTCTGTATTTGGTTATGTTGTGAACTTTTAAAGCGCGTTTCTGTATTTGGTCGTGTTGTGAACTTTTGCAGCGTGTTTCTGTATTTAGTCGCGTTGTGAACTTTTGCAGCGTGTTTCTGTATTTGGTTGTGTTGTGAACCTTTGCAGCGTGTTTCTGTACTTGGTTGTGTTGTGAACTTTTGAAGCGTATTTCTGTATTTGGTCGTGTTGTGAACTTTTGCAGCACGTTTCTGTATTTGGTTGTGTTGTGAACTTTTGCAGCACGTTTCTGTATTAGGTCGTGTTGTGAACTTTTGCAGCGTGTTTCTGTATTTGGTTGTGTTGTGAACTTTTGCAGCACGTTTCTGTTTATGGTTGTGTTGTGAACTTTTGCAGCACGTTTCTGTATTTGGTTGTGTTGTGAACTTTTGCAGCACGTTTCTGTATTTGGTTGTGTTGTGAACTTTTGCAGCACGTTTCTGTTTATGGTTGTGTTGTGAACTTTTGCAGCACGTTTCTGTATTTGGTTGGGTTGTGAACTTTTGCAGCACGTTTCTGTATTTGGTTGGGTTGTGAACTTTTGCAGCACGTTTCTGTATTTGGTTGTGTTGTGAACTTTTGCAGCACGTTTCTGTTTATGGTTGTGTTGTGAACTTTTGCAGCACATTTCTGTATTTGGTTGTGTTGTGAACTTTTGCAGCGCGTTTCTGTATTTGGTTGTGTTGTGAACTTTAGCAGCACGTTTCTGTATTTGGTTGAGTTGTCAACTTTTGCAGCATGTTTCTGTATTTGGTTGTGTTGTGAACGTTTGCAGCGTGTTTCTGTATTTGGTTGTGTTGTGAACTTTTGCAGCACGTTTCTGTTTATGGTTGGGTTGTGAACTTTTGCAGCACGTTTCTGTATTTGGTTGTGTTGTGAACTTTTGCAGCGCGTTTCTGTATTTGGTTGTGTTGTCAACTTTTGCAGCACGTTTCTGTATTTGGTTATGTTGTGAACGTTTGCAGCGTGTTTCTGTATTTGGTTGTGTTGTGAACTTTTGCAGCACATTTCTGTATTTGGTTGGGTTGTGAACTTTTGCAGCACGTTTCTGTATTTGGTTGTGTTGTGAACTTTTGCAGCGCGTTTCTGTATTTGGTTGTGTTGTCAACTTTTGCAGCACGTTTCTGTATTTGGTTATGTTGTCAACTTTTGCAGCACGTTTCTGTATTTGGTTGTGTTGTGAACGTTTGCAGCGTGTTTCTGTATGTGGTCGTGTTGTGAACTTTTGCAGCGTGTTTCTGTATTTGGTTGTGTTGTGAACTTTTGAAGCGTGTTTCTGTATTTGGTTGTGTTGTGAACTTTTGCAGCGTGTTTCTGTATTTGGTTGCGTTGTGAACGTTTGCAGCGTGTTTCTGTATTTGGTTGCGTTGTGAACTTTTGCAGCGTGTTTCTGTATTTGGTTGTGTTGTGAACTTTTGCAGCATGTTTCTGTATTTGGTTGTGTTGTGAACTTTTGCAGCGTGTTTCTGTATTTGGTTGTGTTGTGAACTTTGCAGCACGATTCTGTATTTGGTTATGTTGTGAACTTTTAAAGCGCGTTTCTGTATTTGGTCGTGTTGTGAACTTTTGCAGCGTGTTTCTGTATTTGGTCGCGTTGTGAACTTTTGCAGCGTGTTTCTGTATTTGGTTGTGTTGTGAACCTTTGCAGCGTGTTTCTGTACTTGGTTGTGTTGTGAACTTTTGAAGCGTGTTTCTGTATTTGGTCGTGTTGTGAACTTTTGCAGCGTGTTTCTGTATTTGGTTGCGTTGTGAACTTTTGCAGCGTGTTTCTGTATTTGGTTGTGTTGTGAACCTTTGCAGCGTGTTTCTGTACTTGGTTGTGTTGTGAACTTTTGAAGCGTGTTTCTGTATTTGGTCGTGTTGTGAACGTTTGCAGCGTGTTTCTGTATTTGGTCGTGTTGTGAACTTTTGCAGCGTGTTTCTGTATTTGGTTGTGTTGTGAACTTTTGCAGCGTGTTTCTGTATTTGGTTATGTTGTGAACTTTTGCAGCACGATTCTGTATTTGGTTATGTTGTGAACTTTTAAAGCGCGTTTCTGTTTATGGTTGTGTTGTGAACTTTTGCAGCACGTTTCTGTATTTGGTCGTGTTGTGAACTTTTGCAGCGTGTTTCTGTATTTGGTCGTGTTGTGAACTTTTGCAGCGTGTTTCTGTATTTGGTCGTGTTGTGAACTTTTGCAGCGTGTTTCTGTATTTGGTCGCGTTGTGAACTTTTGCAGCACGATTCTGTATTTGGTTATGTTGTGAACTTTTAAAGCGCGTTTCTGTTTATGGTTGTGTTGTGAACTTTTGCAGCACGTTTCTGTATTTGGTCGTGTTGTGAACTTTTGCAGCGTGTTTCTGTATTTGGTCGTGTTGTGAACTTTTGCAGCGTGTTTCTGTATTTGGTTGTGTTGTGAACTTTTGCAGCGTGTTTCTGTATTTGGTTGTGTTGTGAACTTTTGCAGCGTGTTTCTGTATTTGGTCGTGTTGTGAACGTTTGCAGCGTGTTTCTGTATTTGGTTGTGTTGTGAACGTTTGCAGCACGTTTCTGTATTTGGTTGTGTTGTGAACTTTTGTAGCGCGTTTCTGTATTTGGTTGTGTTGTGAACTTTTGCAGCACGTTTCTGTTTATGGTTGTGTTGTGAACTTTTGCAGCACGTTTCTGTATTTGGTCGTGTTGTGAAATTTTGCAGCACGTTTCTGTATTTGGTCGTGTTGTGAACTTTTGCAGCGTGTTTCTGTATTTGGTTGTGTTGTGAACTTTTGCAGCACGTTTCTGTATTTGGTTGTGTTGTGAACTTTTGCAGCGTGTTTCTGTATTTGGTTTGGTTGTGAACGTTTGCAGCGTGTTTCTGTATTTGGTTGTGTTGTGAACGTTTGCAGCGTGTTTCTGTATTTGGTTGTGTTGTGAACTTTTGCAGCACGTTTCTGTATTTGGTTGTGTTGTGAACTTTTGCAGCGTGTTTCTGTATTTGGTCGCGTTGTGAACTTTTGCAGCGTGTTTCTGTATTTGGTTGTGTTGTGAGCGTTTGCAGCGTGTTTCTGTATTTGGTTGTGTTGTGAACTTTTGCAGCACGTTTCTGTATTTGGTTGTGTTGTGAACTTTTGCAGCACGTTTCTGTATTTGGTTGTGTTGTGAACTTTTGCAGCGTGTTTCTGTATTTGGTCGCGTTGTGAACTTTTGCAGCGTGTTTCTGTATTTGGTTGTGTTGTGAGCGTTTGCAGCGTGTTTCTGTATTTGGTTGTGTTGTGAACTTTTGCAGCACGTTTCTGTATTTGGTTGTGTTGTGAACTTTTGCAGCACGTTTCTGTATTTGGTTGTGTTGTGAACTTTTGCAGCGTGTTTCTGTATTTGGTCGTGTTGTGAACGTTTGCAGCGTGTTTCTGTATTTGGTTGTGTTGTGAACTTTTGCAGCACGTTTCTGTATTTGGTTGTGTTGTGAACTTTTGCAGCACGTTTCTGTATTTGGTTGTGTTGTGAACGTTTGCAGCGTGTTTCTGTATTTGGTTGTGTTGTGAACGTTTGCAGCGTGTTTCTGTATTTGGTTGCGTTGTGAACTTTTGCAGCATGTTTCTGTATTTGGTTGTGTTGTGAACTTTGCAGCACGATTCTGTATTTGGTTATGTTGTGAACTTTTAAAGCGCGTTTCTGTATTTGGTCGTGTTGTGAACTTTTGCAGCGTGTTTCTGTATTTAGTCGCGTTGTGAACTTTTGCAGCGTGTTTCTGTATTTGGTTGTGTTGTGAACCTTTGCAGCGTGTTTCTGTACTTGGTTGTGTTGTGAACTTTTGAAGCGTGTTTCTGTATTTGGTCGTGTTGTGAACTTTTGCAGCGTGTCTCTGTATTTGGTTGCGTTGTGAACTTTTGCAGCGTGTTTCTGTATTTGGTTGTGTTGTGAACCTTTGCAGCGTGTTTCTGTACTTGGTTGTGTTGTGAACTTTTGAAGCGTGTTTCTGTATTTGGTCGTGTTGTGAACGTTTGCAGCGTGTTTCTGTATTTGGTCGTGTTGTGAACTTTTGCAGCGTGTTTCTGTATTTGGTTGTGTTGTGAACTTTTGCAGCGTGTTTCTGTATTTGGTTGTGTTGTGAACTTTTGCAGCGTGTTTCTGTATTTGGTCGTGTTGTAAACTTTTGCAGCGTGTTTCTGTATTTGGTCGCGTTGTGAACTTTTGCAGCGTGTTTCTGTATTTGGTTGTGTTGTGAACGTTTGCAGCGTGTTTCTGTATTTGGTTGTGTTGTGAACTTTTGCAGCGTGTTTCTGTATTTGGTCGTGTTGTGAACGTTTGCAGCGTGTTTCTGTATTTGGTTGTGTTGTGAACTTTTGCAGCACGTTTCTGTATTTGGTTGTGTTGTAAACTTTTGTAGCGCGTTTCTGTATTTGGTTGTGTTGTGAACTTTTGCAGCACGTTTCTGTTTATGGTTGTGTTGTGAATTTTTGCAGCACGTTTTTGTATTTGGTTGTGTTGTGAAATTTTGCAGCACGTTTCTGTATTTGGTCGTGTTGTGAACTTTTGCAGCGTGTTTCTGTATTTGGTCGCGTTGTGAACTTTTGCAGCGTGTTTCTGTATTTGGTTGTGTTGTGAGCGTTTGCAGCGTGTTTCTGTATTTGGTTGTGTTGTGAACTTTTGCAGCACGTTTCTGTATTTGGTTGTGTTGTGAACTTTTGTAGCGTGTTTCTGTATTTGGTTGTGTTGTGAACTTTTGCAGCACGTTTCTGTATTTGGTTGTGTTGTGAACTTTTGCAGCACGTTTCTGTATTTGGTTGTGTTGTGAACGTTTGCAGCGTGTTTCTGTATTTGGTTGTGTTGTGAACTTTTGCAGCATGTTTCTGTATTTGGTTGCGTTGTGAACTTTTGCAGCGTGTTTCTGTATTTGGTTGTGTTGTGAACGTTTGCAGCGTGTTTCTGTATTTGGTTGTGTTGCGAACTTTTGCAGCACGTTTCTGTATTTGGTTGTGTTGTGAACTTTTGCAGCACGTTTTTGTATTTGGTTGTGTTGTGAACTTTTGCAGCACGTTTCTGTATTTGGTTGTGTTGTGAACTTTTGCAGCGTGTTTCTGTATTTGGTCGCGTTGTGAACTTTTGCAGCGTGTTTCTGTATTTGGTTGTGTTGTGAACGTTTGCAGCGTGTTTCTGTATTTGGTTTGGTTGTGAACTTTTGCAGCGTGTTTCTGTATTTGGTTGTGTTGTGAACGTTTGAAGCGTGTTTCTGTATTTGGTTTGGTTGTGAACTTTTGCAGCGTGTTTCTGTATTTGGTCGTGTTGTAAACGTTTGCAGCGTGTTTCTGTATTTGGTTGTGTTGTGAACGTTTGCAGTGTGTTTCTGTATTTGGTTTGGTTGTGAACTTTTGCAGCATGTTTCTGTATTTGGTCGTGTTGTGAACGTTTGCAGCGTGTTTCTGTATTTGGTTGTGTTGTGAACTTTTGCAGCGTGTTTCTGTATTTGGTCGTGTTGTGAACGTTTGCAGCGTGTTTCTGTATTTGGTTGTGTTGTGAACTTTTGCAGCACGTTTCTGTATTTGGTTGTGTTGTGAACTTTTGCAGCGTGTTTCTGTATTTGGTTGTGTTGTGAACTTTTGCAGCGTGTTTCTGTATTTGGTCGCGTTGTGAACTTTTGCAGCGTGTTTCTGTATTTGGTTGTGTTGTGAACGTTTGCAGCGTGTTTCTGTATTTGGTTGTGTTGTGAACTTTTGCAGCACGTTTCTGTATTTGGTTGTGTTGTGAACTTTTGCAGCACGTTTCTGTATTTGGTTGTGTTGTGAACTTTTGCAGCGTGTTTCTGTATTTGGTCGCGTTGTAAACTTTTGCAGCGTGTTTCTGTATTTAGTCGCGTTGTGAACTTTTGCAGCGTGTTTCTGTATGTGGTTGTGTTGTGAACTTTTGCAACAAGTTTCTGTATTTGGTTGTGTTGTGAACTTTTGCAGCGTGCTTCTGTATTTGGTTGCGTTGTGAACTTTTGCAGCGTGTTTCTGTATTTGGTTGTGTTGTGAACTTTTGCAGCGTGTTTCTGTATTTGGTTGGGTTGTGAACTTTTGCAGCACGTTTCTGTATTTGGTTGTGTTGTGAACTTTTGCAGCGTGTTTCTGTATTTGGTCGCGTTGTAAACTTTTGCAGCGTGTTTCTGTATTTAGTCGCGTTGTGAACTTTTGCAGCGTGTTTCTGTATTTGGTTGTGTTGTGAACTTTTGCAGCAAGTTTCTGTATTTGGTTGTGTTGTGAACTTTTGCAGCGTGCTTCTGTATTTGGTTGTGTTGTGAACTTTTGCAGCAAGTTTCTGTATTTGGTTGTGTTGTGAACTTTTGCAGCGTGTTTCTGTATTTGATTGTGTTGTGAACTTTTGCAGCGTGTTTCTGTATTTGGTTGTGTTGTGAACGTTTGCAGCGTGTTTCTGTATTTGGTTGTGTTGTGAAGTTTTGCAGCGTGTTTCTGTATTTGGTTGTGTTGTGAACTTTTGCAGCGTGTTTCTATATTTGGTTGTGTTGTGAAGTTTTGCAGCGTGTTTCTGTATTTGGTTGTGTTGTGAACTTTTGCAGCGTGTTTCTGTATTTGGTTGTGTTGTGAACTTTTGCAGCGTGTGTTGTCAAAGTGATGAAGATGTTTTCTTTATTTGCTGGGGTTTTTTCTATTTGCATGTGTTGAGCTTTCTCATCCACCATATAATACATATTATACCTAAACTAGATTCTATCTCACTAGATAAATCCATTTACCGTGCAGTGAGCATAAGGTGTTCATATGATTTCAAAATTGTGTAGTGATTAATGATTCTTCTGTTGAAATAATAGTTATTTAGTTGTGCATATACAGTTGTAAGAAAAAGAATGTGAACTGCTTGCAGAATCTGTGAAAATGTCAATAATTTTAACAAAATAAGAGCGATCATACAAAATGCTTGTTATTTTTTATTTAGTACTGTCCTGAATAAGATATTTTACATAAAAAAAATTTGTATATAGTCTACAAGACAAAAAATAGCTGAATTTATTAAAATGACCCCGTTCAAAAGTTTACCCTTGATTCTTAATTCCGTGTGTCGTTACCTGGATGACCAACTGCTGTTTTTTTGTTTTGTGATGGTTGATGGTTGATCCATCTTTTCACACTGAGGACAATTGAGGGACTATTAAATTAAAATCAATTGTCCTGTGTGAAAAGATGGATCTCAAAATAATACAGTCACTCCTGGAAAGGGTTCAAATATGTAAAAGATGCTGGAAAACTGAAGAATTTTCTGAATAACATTGGGCAGTTGAATTGCTCAGGACAAACAAGGGACTCAAAACAAACAAAAAAAAAACCCAAAAACAGCCATGGATCATCCACGACACACAGTATTAAGAATCAATGGTTCATAAACTTTTGAACGGTTTTTATAAATGCAGATTTTTTTGTCTTGTGGACTGTATGTAAATATTTTTATGTAAAATATCTTATTCGGGACAGTACTAAATAAAAAAATAACATGCATTTTGTATGATCCCTCTTAATTTGTTAAAATTATTCATATTTTCACAGATTCTGTAAGCGGTTCACATACTTTTTCTTGTCAAGTCAAGTCAAGTCACCTTTATTTATATAGCGCTTTTTACAATGCAGATTGTTTCAAAGCAGCTTCACAGTGTTAAACAGGAAAATAATGCAACCGAATTTGATCCGGCTGTACAGCCGCTCTGGAGAAAACGGTGATGTCATCTAGCTCATTTCAATTATCATATATATTTAAGTAATGTAGTTGATATAGTTAATTTAGTTTAGTAATTACATTTATTTGGATATTTATTTGAAAATTTAGTGTCCCCAACTGAGCAAGCCAAAGGCGACAGTGGCAAGGAACCAAAACTCCATCAGGTGTCCTAATGGAGAAAAATAAACCTTGGGAGAAACCAGGCTCAGTCGGGGTGCCAGTTCTCCTCTGGCCAATTAACAAACAGTGTATGATTATTATTTTGGCAGCCTTACAGGTCAGAAGTAATATTAGATCGGAATATTCGAAAGATCAGAGGCATCACGCCGAAGACGGTTTTATTGAGGATGGCGTGTCGATTAAACAATTATTAAACAGGAATATTCTAAATATCGGAGTCATCACGCCGGAGATGGATTCATTGAGGATGCCATGTCGATGAGCAATTTCAGAGGGTAGACTAATTGACACGGTCTCTGCAGACACTTCAGGGATGCGTTGGTAATGTCTGGGCACTGGTCCACCATCTGATCTGGATACGGCCCGGATCCGGCTGACTGCGGTAAACCTCGGGATAAACAGAGAGACTAACATTAGCGTAGATGCCATTCTTCTTATGATGTAACGAGTACATCAGGTGTTATGGGAAGTGTTCCCGGTTCCGGCTGACCTAGTTAATGCAGCCTAACAATTTGAATAAAATATAAATTAAAAATGTTTTATGTGTATGCCATAGTAAAGAGATGCGTTTTTAGTCTAGATTTAAACTGACAGAGTGTGTCTGCTTCCCGAACAATGCTAGGAAGGCTGTTCCAGAATTTAGGTGCTAAATAGGAAAAGGATCGACCGCCTGCAGTTGATTTTGATATTCTAGGTATTATCAACTGGCCAGAGTTTTGAGACCGCAATAGACGTGATGGAGTATAATGCGTTAAGAGCTCGCTCAATTATCTAGTTCAATTATCAATTATCGCTCAATTATCTAATTACAATAATGGTCATGAACGCATGAACTAACTGTTCAGCATTTTGCATTGAAAGCATATGCCGTAATTTAGATATATTTTTAAGATGGTAGAATGCAGTTTTACAGATGCTAGAAACGTGGCTTTCAAATGAAAGATTGGTATCAAAGAGCACACTCAGGTTCCTAACTGATGACGAGGACTTGACAGAGCAGCCATCAAGTGTTGAAAACTAACGCCATGCTTCCTAATGATATCTCCCAGTGGTAGCATGTACAGGGTGAAAAGCAACGGTCCTAGCACTGAGCCCTGCGGTACTCCATATTGAACTTGTGATCGGTGTGACATCTCTTCATTTACTGCTACAAACTGATAACGGTCAGATAAGTATGATTTAAACCATGCCAGTGCAATTCCACTAATGCCAACATAATTTTCGAGTCTATTCAAAAGAATGTTGTGGTCGATGGTATCAAATGCAGCGCTAAGATCGAGTAACACTAACAGAGATATACAACCACGATCGGATGATAAGAGTAAATCATTTGTAACTCTAATGAGAGCAGTCTCAGTACTATGATACAGTCTAAATCCTGACTGGAAATCCTCACAGATACCATTCCTTTCTAAAAAGGAGCATAATTGTGAGGACACTGCCTTTTCTAGTATTTTTGACAGAAAGGGTAGATTTGAGATTGGCCTGTAATTGACTGTAGGGTCAAGTTGCGTTTTTTTAATAAGTGGTTTAATAATAGCCAACTTAAAAGTTTTCGGTACATATCCTAAAGTCAAGGATGAATTAATGATATTAAGAAGAGGATCTATGACCTCTGGAAGCATCTCTTTTAGTAGTTTAGTCGGTATAGGGTCGAGCATACATGTTGTTGATTTAGATGATTTAACGAGTTTAGCCAATTCTTCTTCTCCTATAGCAGTGAATGAATGTAATTTTTCCTCAGTGACACTACAATGCTGTGTCTGATGTGGTACAGTAGTAGACGGCTGCATGGTTATAATTTTTTTCCTAATATTATCAATCTTACAAGTAAAGAAGTTCATAAAGTCATTACTGCTGTGCTGTTGGCAGACATCAGAAGTTGAAGCTTTATTTTTGGTTAATTTAGCCACTGTATCGAATAAATACCTAGGGTTGTGTTTGTTTTCTTCTAAGAGAGTCGAGAAATAAGCAGATCTAGCAGTTTTTACGGCCTTTCTGTATGAAATCATGCTCTCTTTCCACGAAATGCGAAAAACTTCCAAAAACTTATTTTGTTTTCTTCCAGCTGCGCTCCATTTTTCTGGCTGCTGTTTTAAGGGCCCGGGTGTGCTCGTTGTACCACGGCGTTGGACTATTTTCTTTAATCTTCTTTAAGCGCAGAGGAGCAACTGTGTCTAAAGTGATGGAAAAGAGAGAGTCAATAGTTTCTGTTGCAACATCAAGTTCCTCTGGGCTATCTGGGATGCTGAGGAGATGAAACTGATGAGGAAGTTTATTTATAAAGAAATCTTTAGTCTCAGCAGTGATAGTCCTGCCATATTTGAAGCGAGGGCACGGCTTTGCAGCCTTTGCTAAATTAAGTATACATGATACTAGGTAATGATCTGAGATGTCATCGCTCTGCTGCAGAATTTCAACGGTATCAACATTTATTCCATGTGACAATATTAGGTCTAAAGTATGATTACGGCGATGAGTGGGTCCTGATACGTGTTGCCTAACTCCAATAGAGTTTAGAATGTCTCTAAATGCCAATCCCAATGCGTCTTTTTCACTGTCTACATGGAAATCACCAACAATTAGGACTTTATCTGTAGCCAGTACTAATCAGCAAATTCTCTGATAAAGTGTGTATTGTGCCCTGGTGGCCTGTATACAGTAGCCAACACAAATGTTAAACAGGATTTATCAATTTCACTACATAACGTTACGTAAAGCACCAAAACTTCAAAAGAATTATATTTGAAACTAGACTTCTGAGTAATACTGAAGATCTTATTATAAATTACAGCAACACCTCCCCTTTTACCTTTCAGACGCGGCTTAGGTTTATAACAATAATCTTGTGGGGTGGACTCATTTAAGGTAATGTAGTCGTCAGGTTTCTGTCAAACACAGCACATCTAGGTTATTATCTGTAATCATATCATTAACAATAAGCGTTTTTGAGGAAAGGGATCGAATATTCAGCAGCCCGAGCTTTATCATTTGTTCATCTGTATTATATCTGTTGTTTATTTGTTGGACATCAATTAAATTTTTACTGTTGAATAGTTTTGGTGTTTTTTTGTATTTACTAATTCGTGGAACAGACACAGTCTCTATGTGATAATATCTAGGTGAAAGAGTCTCTATGTGCTGGGATTTATCTGACTTCTGTGACGCGAGACAGCTAGCAGACGGTCGGATAAGCCAGTCCGTCTGCTTCCTGACCTGGGCCCTAGTTAGTCAAGGTTTAGCTTTAAGACTATGTGCCAAATTACTAGAGAGAAGAGCGGCACCACCCCAGGAGGGATGTATACCATCTCTTTTCAACAGGCCAGGTCTGCCCCAAAAGCTTTTCCAATTGTCTATGAACCCTATGTTATTTTGCAGACACCACTTAGACAACCAGCCATTGAGTGATGATAGTCTGCTAAGTATCTCATCACTCCTTTTAACGGGGAGGGGACCAGAGCAAAAAACGCGATTAGCCATAGTACTTGCGAGTTCACACACCTCTTTAATGTTAATTTTGGTGATCTCCGACTGGCGAAATCGAACATCATTAGTGCCGACATGAATAATAATCTTAGAGAATTTACGATTAGCATTAGCCAGCACTTTTAAATTTGCTTTGATGTCAGGCGCTCTGGCTCCCGGTAAACATGTGACTATGGTGGCTGGTGTCTCTATTTTCACGTTCCGTGTAATAGAATCACCAATAACTAGGGCACTTTCAACAGGATTCTCAGTGGGTGCATCACTGAGTGGGGAGAACCTGTTTGATGTTCTAATCGGAACGGAAGAGTGGTTTTTTGATCCGCGACTATGCCGTCTCACCGTCACCCAGTTTCCCTGCTACACGGACTCTACAGCCGGAACCGAACAATGTACAGATTTCACTAAGCTAGTCACATCCAAAGCAGTGTCTAAAGCTGTTTCGTTCTCACTACTCTCAAATAAAGTCTGGATGCGTGTCTCTAATTCTGAAATCTTCTCCGTCAGCCTGACTATCTCCTTACATTTATCACATGTGAAGCCCTGTTCACCAACGGAGACAGATATACTAAACATGAAACATGTAGTGCAGGTGACAATAAAAGGAGAAGACATGGCTTACCGTATTTGTTGATTAATCCAACTTACCACAGTTGTTTGATGGACTAGTAAAGGCATGAGAGACAAAACAGGAAACCCGGATGCATGTATGGCAGGCTAACAGGCTAGTGAAATGCTAACGCGTTGTGAAATGCTAACACGTTGTGATAGTGATTTAAATTAAAAGCTAACAATGTCAATTTTAACGTGATAGGCAATATTAAACAATATATGGTGATGAGTAAGTTATATTTAGCAGTATAAACAACAAGGAAAGATATCAAATAGAGATTCAAAAGCAAAGCTGTACAGAGCTGCAAACACTGCAACGGGCAGACAGAAGGCAGACAGGAGCAATCGATCAGGAGCAGACAGGAGCAATCGATATCGATATGACACACACACACACCAGCAGCCCGAGAATGAACCTCATTGGTTCTTGCGGAAGCTCAAACGTGTTGTGTAACACGAGAATTAACCTCAACGGTTCTTGCGGAAGCTCAAACGTGTTGCGTAACACGAGAATGAACCTCATTGGTTCTTGCGGAAGCTCAAACGTGCTGCGTAACACACGAGAATGTTCTTCTTGTAACTGTATATGCCAAGAAGAACAACCCTGCAATTATAACTCTTATAATCTGCAATCAGCATCTCTGTAGACAGACAATAGATGCCAGTCCTCTGTACAAAGGTCAGCAGAAACATGACATAACCAAAGTAATTAAATGTACACTCAGTAATTATTACCTCATTTAAAAAATAAAAAAAAACACACAGAAACTTTTTTTTTAACTTCACATTTAAAAATCACATTGACTCAAAAGAGATGATGACTCCAGTCATATCAGTAGCCAAATAAAATCAGATTTATTTTAAATCAAATGACCAGAATGCTCCCCAAGGATAGTAAACCTGAAAACCTGAATATGGGGAATATTATCAAAATGCTTAATAAACACATTAAAGGGATAGATACATTTACATTTATGCATTTAGCAGACGCTTTTATCCAAAGCGACTTACAACTGAGGAGTACAGGAAGTGATCCGTTATGAAGAGGCGTATAAACGCAAGAAGTGCCTTAAACACTACGTTTCGGGCATTGCTCAGTGTAGCGTAAGCTAGAATAGGGAGGGTGTAGAGAAATATTTTATTTTTATTTTATTTTTTTATTTTTTTATTTTTTATTATGATGAGATTAAGTGCTCGCGGAAGAGATGGGTTTTTAGCTGTTTTTTGAATGATGTTAGTGATTCTGCCATCTGGATGGAGGTGGGAAGATCGTTCCACCAGCCAGGAACAGTGAATGAATAAGTTCTAGAGAGGGATTTCATGCCTCTCTGGGATGGTAACACCAGCCGCCGCTCTTTAGCTGAGCGGAGGCTTCTGGTAGGGGTGTAGACTCGTAGGATGGAGTCGAAGTTTGCGGGTGCTGAGCTTGTGGTGGATCCATAAGCAAGCATCAAAGCCTTGAACTTAATGCAGGCAGCGAGTGGTAGCCAGTGCAGAGAGATGAAGAGAGGTGTGACATGGGCCCTTTTGGGCTCGTTGAAGACAATATGTGTTCTGAATCAATTAAAGTATTTTGATTGCACACGATGGAAGTCCAGCCAGAAGTGCATTGCAGTAGTCAAGCCTAGAAATGACCAGGGCTTGGACAAGAAGCTGTGTTGCATGCTCTGTAAGGAACGGTCTGATCTTTCTGATGTTGTGTAGGGCAAACCTGCAAGACCGAGCTGTCTTTGAAATGTGGTCTTTGAAGGACAGCTGGTCATCAAAGATTACTCCGAGATTTCTGACCGATTCTGAAGGGGTAATCAAAGATGAACCTAGCTCGATGGTGAAATTGTGTTGTAGAGTTGGGTTAGCAGGGAAGACGAGAAGCTCAGTCTTTGCCAGGTTGAGCTGCAGGTGATGTTGTTTCATCCATGACGAGATGTCAGCTAGACAGCGTGAGATTTGTGCAGCTACTGTGGGATCATCTGGTTGAAATGAGAGGTAGAGCTGTGTGTCATCAGCATAGCAATGGTATGAGAAGCCCTGAGACTGTATGATGGGTCCCAGTGATGTAGTGTACATGGAGAAGAGGAGAGGTCCAAGCACTGAGTCCCGGGGAACCCCTGTGGTTAGTTGATGTGCTTTGGATACCTCCCCTCTCCAGGCAACCTTGAAGGACCTACCTGTGAGATAGGACTCAAACCAGTGGAGTGGAATCCCTGTGATGCCCAGTGATGAGAGGGTGGATAGAAGAATCTGATGATTCACAGTGTCAAACGCAGCAGATAGATCGAGAAGGATGAGGACTGATGATTTGGAAGCAGCTTTTGCAATCCGCAGGGCTTCAGTGACCGACAGTAATGCAGTCTCTGTTGAGTGGCCCTTTTTGAAACCTGATTGGTTTACGTCCAGCTGATTAAACTGTAAGAGGAAAGATGAAACCTGGTTGAAAACAACTCGTTCAAGTGTTTTCGCTATGTATGGTAGGAGAGAAACAGGTCTGTAGTTATCTACAAGTGATGTGTTGAGTGTGGGTTTTTTAAGCAGTGGAGTTACTCGAGCCTGCTTGAATGTGGTAGGGAAGATACCAGTGCAGAGAGATGTGTTGATGATGTGTGTGAGTGCTGGTAGGAGTACAGGAGAGATGGCTTGTAGGAGGTGTGAGGGGATGGGATCTAGGGGGCAGGTAGTAGGATGGCTGGAAAGGAGAAGTTTTGATACTTCCGTCTCAGTGAGTGTAGAGAAGGAGGAGAGAAGATGTTTGTCTGTGGATGTGGCTGATCTAAGATCCTGTGTGTGTGGAGGTGAGAACTGACTACTGATGATTGTTGTTTTATCAGTAAAGAAATGGGCAAAAACGTCAGCAGATAAAGAGGTGGTGGGAGGTGGTGGAGGGGGACAGAGAAGAGAGTTGAATGTTCTGAAAAGTGTGCGTGTGTTTGAGGTGCTATTGATTTTGTTGCGGAAAAATTAGGATTTAGCTGCATGGACACCCAGGTCAGATGGGTGGTTCGATTTTCGCCATTTTCTCTCTGCTGCCCTGAGTTTGGTCCGGTGTTCGCGAAGAACGTCAGATAACCAAGGGTTAGAGGGAGTAGGGCGTGCTGGCCTAGAAGATAGAGGGCAGATACTATCGAGACAGGAAGTTAAGGTAGAACATAAGGTGTCTGTTGCAGTGTTGACATCCATAGATGAGAATTGTGTGGGTGAGGGAAGGGAGGATGACACAACAGAGGAGAGATGAGAGGGAGAAAGAGAGCGCAGGTTTCGTCTGAAAGTAACTGGTAGAGGGACTTGAGGTGCACGAGTAGTAAGTTGTAGATGAAATGTGATGAAGTAATGATCTGAGGTGTGTAAAGTTTTCACCAAAATGTTGTCCGTAGTGCAGTTGCGTGTGTAGATGAGGTCAAGTTGGTTGCCAGATTTGTGGGTGTGTGCAGTGATGAGGCGTTTGAGATCAAATGAGGTTAGGAGGGAGTGGAAATCTGTAGCACAAGGTTTGTCCAGGTGAATGTTGAAATCGCCAAGGATTACAAGTGGGGTGCCATCCTCTGGGAAAGAGGACAGCAGCACATCCAGCTCCTCAACAAAGGTGGCCAATTGACCTGGGGGGCGGTAAATGACTACAAGATGGATTTTAACAGGAGTTGTAACTGTAATAGCATGGTATTCAAATGCGTTGTTATTGCATAGAGAGGTGTGGGTTGCGTATTTCCAATTGTTAGTAATGAGAAGACCTGTGCCTCCACCCCTCCCAGTGTGGCGAGGGGTGTGAGAGAAGGAGAAGTTGTTAGAGAGAGCAGCATGGGTTGCTGAGTCTTCTGGACGGATCCAGGTCTCAGTTAAGGCCAAGATATTGAGAGTGGAATGAGTGGCTAAGGCTGGAATGAAGTCAGCTTTGTTGACAGCTGACTGACAATTCCATAGACCCACAGAGAAAGAGGGAGGAGTATTAGCGGAGGAGGAAATAGGGCGCAGATTAGAAGCGTTGCGCTGCCTTCTGCATGTAGTAGAGGTGCGTGTTTGTGAGATTACAGGAATATACTGAAAGCACATGGTTAGAGGGAGGAGGGAAGGTGAAAAAGGAAAGTGAAAGGAGATATTTAAGTGCCTTATCGGTGTCCTTACTCGGTGGAGTCGCGCGCAGGTAGAGTCGAATGTCTTTACCCGAATTGGTCTTCACACGAGGAGGCTGAACACTTCCGCTGACAGCGCTCACACGCTATTAAATATATGCTTATCACTACTTGAGTGAGAACAGCTGTGGACACTTTTATAATTAGCAAAAAGAATCAAGGCAAAAGCCTGTCAATGGCTCCAATCAAAACGAAACTATGACTCACTACCAGTGCTAAAAGCCAGCAATAACTATTGAGTGCAACACAACGCGGCCGTTCCTTTAAACAGCCGTGGTTATAGTTCACCCAAAAATTTAAATTCTGTCATTTACTCACCCTCATGTCGTTCCAAGACTTTTGTTAATTTTCGTAACACAAATGAAGATCTTTTTGATGAAATCTGAGAGCTTTCTGTCCC
This sequence comes from Rhinogobio ventralis, assembly GCA_039654625.1. Lineage (NCBI taxonomy): Eukaryota > Metazoa > Chordata > Actinopteri > Cypriniformes > Gobionidae > Rhinogobio > Rhinogobio ventralis. Next base: position 9,659,655 of record CM077197.1, read on the forward strand.
TCCATTGAAGCTACGCAACTACCACTTTGATGCTTCAAAAAGTTCATAGAGATCGTACAACGAATCCATATGAATTGAGAGGTTTATTCTAAATTTTCAAAAGAGACTCAAATGTTTTATATGATGAACAGATTGAATTTAGGCTTTTATTCACATTTAAACATTGATCAGCGAACATAAACTGAAGCTCAACTGAACCCGGCTTGATGCATGAGAACAAACCTCATTGGTTCTTGCGGAAGCTCAAACGTGCTGCGTAACACACAAGAATGAACCTCATTGGTTCTTGCGGAAGCTCAAACGTGTTGTGTAACACGAGAATGAACCTCATTTGTTCTTGCGGAAGCTCAAACGTGCTGCGTAACACACGAGAATGAACCTTATTGGTTCTTGCGGAAGCTCAAACGTGCTGCGTAACACAAGAATGAACCTCATTGGTTCGTGTGGAAGCTCAAACGTGCTGCTTAACACAAGAATGAACCTCATTGGTTCTTGCGGAAGCTCAAACATGTTGCGTAACACGTGAATGAACCTCATTGGTTCTTGCGGAAGCTCAAACGTGTTGCGTAACACGAGAATGAACCTCATTGGTTCTTGCGGAAGCTCAAACGTGCTGCGTAACACACAAGAATGAACCTCATTGGTTCGTGTGGAAGCTCAAACGTGCTGCTTAACACAAGAATGAACCTCATTGGTTCTTGCGGAAGCTCAAACGTGTTGCGTAACACGTGAATGAACCTCATTGGTTCTTGCGGAAGCTCAAACGTGTTGCGTAACATATGAGAATGAACCTCATTGGTTCTTGCGGAAGCTCAAATGTGCTGCATAACACACGAGAATAAACCTCATTGGTTCTTGCAGAAGCTCAAACGTGCTGCGTAACACGGGAATGAACCTCATTGGTTCTTGCGGAAGCTCAAATGTGCTGCGTAACACGTGAATGAACCTCATTGGTTCTTGCGGAAGCTCAAACGTGTTGCGTAACATATGAGAATGAACCTCATTGGTTCTTGCGGAAGCTCAAATGTGCTGCATAACACACGAGAATAAACCTCATTGGTTCTTGCAGAAGCTCAAACGTGCTGCGTAACACGGGAATGAACCTCATTGGTTCTTGAGGAAGCTCAAACATGCTGCATAACACGAGAATGAACCTCATTGGTTTTTGCGGAAGCTCAAACATGCTGCGTAACACACGAGAATGAACCTCATTGGTTCTTGCGGAAGCTCAAATGTGCTGCGTAACACACGAGAATGAACCTCATTGGTTCTTGCGGAAGCTCAAACGTGCTGCAAAACATGAGAATGAACCTCATTGGTTCTTGCGGAAGCGCAAACGTGCTGCGTAACACGAGAATGAACCTTATTGGTTCTTGAGGAAGCTCAAACATGCTGCATAACACGAGAATGAACCTCATTGGTTTTTGCGGAAGCTCAAACATGCTGCGTAACACACGAGAATGAACCTCATTGGTTCTTGAGGAAGCTCAAATGTACTGCATAACACACAAGAATGAACCTCATTGGTTCGTGTGGAAGCTCAAACGTGCTGCTTAACACAAGAATGAACCTCATTGGTTCTTGCGGAAGCTCAAACATGTTGCGTAACACGTGAATGAACCTCATTGGTTCTTGCGGAAGCTCAAACGTGTTGCGTAACACGAGAATGAACCTCATTGGTTCTTGCGGAAGCTCAAACGTGCTGCGTAACACACAAGAATGAACCTCATTGGTTCGTGTGGAAGCTCAAACGTGCTGCTTAACACAAGAATGAACCTCATTGGTTCTTGCGGAAGCTCAAACGTGTTGCGTAACACGTGAATGAACCTCATTGGTTCTTGCGGAAGCTCAAACGTGTTGCGTAACATATGAGAATGAACCTCATTGGTTCTTGCGGAAGCTCAAATGTGCTGCATAACACACGAGAATAAACCTCATTGGTTCTTGCAGAAGCTCAAACGTGCTGCGTAACACGGGAATGAACCTCATTGGTTCTTGCGGAAGCTCAAATGTGCTGCGTAACACGAGAATGAACCTCATTGGTTCTTGAGGAAGCTCAAACATGCTGCATAACACGAGAATGAACCTCATTGGTTTTTGCGGAAGCTCAAACATGCTGCGTAACACACGAGAATGAACCTCATTGGTTCTTGCGGAAGCTCAAATGTGCTGCGTAACACACGAGAATGAACCTCATTGGTTCTTGCGGAAGCTCAAACGTGCTGCAAAACATGAGAATGAACCTCATTGGTTCTTGCGGAAGCGCAAACGTGCTGCGTAACACGAGAATGAACCTTATTGGTTCTTGAGGAAGCTCAAACATGCTGCATAACACGAGAATGAACCTCATTGGTTTTTGCGGAAGCTCAAACATGCTGCGTAACACACGAGAATGAACCTCATTGGTTCTTGAGGAAGCTCAAATGTACTGCATAACACACAAGAATGAACCTCATTGGTTCTTGCGGAAGCTCAAATGTGCTGCATAACACACGAGAATAAACCTCATTGGTTCTTGCAGAAGCTCAAACGTGCTGCGTAACACGGGAATGAACCTCATTGGTTCTTGCGGAAGCTCAAATGTGCTGCGTAACACAAGAATGAACCTCATTGGTTCTTGAGGAAGCTCAAACATGCTGCATAACACGAGACTGAACCTCATTGGTTTTTGCGGAAGCTCAAACATGCTGCGTAAGACACGAGAATGAACCTCATTGGTTCTTGCGGAAGCTCAAATGTGCTGCGTAACACACGAGAATGAACCTCATTGGTTCTTGCCGAAGCTCAAACGTGCTGCAAAACATGAGAATGAACCTCATTGGTTCTTGCGGAAGCGCAAACGTGCTGCGTAACACGAGAATGAACCTTATTGGTTCTTGAGGAAGCTCAAACATGCTGCATAACACGAGAATGAACCTCATTGGTTTTTGCGGAAGCTCAAACATGCTGCGTAAAACACGAGAATGAACCTCATTGGTTCTTGAGGAAGCTCAAATGTACTGCATAACACACAAGAATGAACCTCATTGGTTCTTGCGGAAGCTCAAATGTGCTGCGTAACACACGAGAATAAACCTCATTGGTTCTTGCGGAAGCTCAAACGTGCTACTTAACACAAGAATGAACCTCATTGGTTCTTGAGGAAGCTCAAACGTGCTGCGTAAAACGAGAATGAACCTCATTGGTTCTTGAGGAAGCTCAAATGTGCTGCGTAACACATGAGAATGAACCTCATTGGTTCTTGCGGAAGCTCAAATGTGCTGCGTAACACAAGAATGAACCTCATTGGTTCTTGCGGAAGCTCAAACGTGCTGCGTAACACAAGAATGAACCTCATTGGTTCTTGAGGAAGCTCAAACGTGCTGCGTAACACACAAGAATGAACCTCATTGGTTCTTGAGGAAGCTCAAATGTGCTGCGTAACACATGAGAATGAACCTCATTGGTTCTTGCGGAAGCTCAAATGTGCTGCGTAACACACAAGAATGAACCTCATTGGTTCTTGCGGAAGCTCAAACGTGCTGCATAACACAAGAATGAACCTCATTGGTTCTTGCGGAAGCTCAAACGTGCTGCGTAACACGAGAATGAACCTCATTGGTTCTTGCCGAAACTCAAATGTGCTGCGTAACACACGAGAATGAACCTCATTGGTTCTTGCGGAAGCTGAAACGTACTGCGTAACACAAGAATGAACCTCATTGGTTCTTGCAGAAGCACAAACGTGCTACGTAACACAAGAATCAACCTCATTGGTTCTTGCAGAAGCTCAAAAGTGCTGCGTAACACACGAGAATGAACCTCATTGGTTCTTGCGGAAGCTCAAACGTGCTGCGTAACACAAGAATGAACCTCATTGGTTCTTGCGGAAGCTCAAACGTGCTGCGTAACACAAGAATGAACCTCATTGGTTCTTGAGGAAGCTCAAACGTGCTGCGTAACACGAGAATAAACCTCATGTGTTCTTGCAGAAGCTCAAACGTGCTGCGTAACACACAAGAATGAACCTCATTGGTTCTTGAGGAAGCTCAAATGTGCTGCGTAACACATGAGAATGAACCTCATTGGTTCTTGCGGAAGCTCAAATGTGCTGCGTAACACACAAGAATGAACCTCATTGGTTCTTGCGGAAGCTCAAACGTGCTGCATAACACAAGAATGAACCTCATTGGTTCTTGCGGAAGCTCAAACGTGCTGCGTAACACGAGAATGAACCTCATTGGTTCTTGCGGAAACTCAAATGTGCTGCGTAACACACGAGAATGAACCTCATTGGTTCTTGCGGAAGCTGAAACGTACTGCGTAACACAAGAATGAACCTCATTGGTTCTTGCAGAAGCACAAACGTGCTACGTAACACAAGAATCAACCTCATTGGTTCTTGCAGAAGCTCAAAAGTGCTGCGTAACACACGAGAATGAACCTCATTGGTTCTTGCGGAAGCTCAAACGTGCTGCGTAACACAAGAATGAACCTCATTGGTTTTTGAGGAAGCTCAAACGTGCTGCGTAACACACGAGAATGAACATCATTGGTTCTTGCGAAAGCTCAAACGTGCTGCGTAACACGAGAATGAACCTCATTGTTTCTTGTCGAAGCTCAAACGTGCTGCGTAACACGGGAATGAACCTCATTGGTTCTTGCGGAAGCTCCAACTTGCTGCGTAACACAGGAGAATGAACCTCATTGGTTCTTGCAGAAGCTCAAATGTGCTGCGTAACACGAGAATGAACCTCATTGGTTCTTGCGGAAGCTCAAATGTGCTGCGTAACACGAGAATGAACCTCATTGGTTCTTGAGGAAGCTCAAACATGCTGCATAACACGAGAATGAACCTCATTGGTTTTTGCGGAAGCTCAAACATGCTGCGTAACACACGAGAATGAACCTCATTGGTTCTTGAGGAAGCTCAAATGTACTGCGTAACACACGAGAATGAACCTCATTGGTTCTTGCGGAAGCTCAAATGTGCTGCGTAACACACGAGAATGAACCTCATTGGTTCTTGAGGAAGCTCAAATGTACTGCGTAACACACGAGAATGAACCTCATTGGTTCTTGCGGAAGCTCAAATGTGCTGCGTAACACACAAGAATGAACCTCATTGGTTCTTGCGGAAGCTGAAACGTACTGCGTAACACAAGAATGAACCTCATTGGTTCTTGCAGAAGCACAAACGTGCTACGTAACACAAGAATCAACCTCATTGGTTCTTGCAGAAGCTCAAAAGTGCTGCGTAACACACGAGAATGAACCTCATTGGTTCTTGCGGAAGCTCAAACGTGCTGCGTAACACAAGAATGAACCTCATTGGTTTTTGAGGAAGCTCAAACGTGCTGCGTAACACACGAGAATGAACATCATTGGTTCTTGCGAAAGCTCAAACGTGCTGCGTAACACGAGAATGAACCTCATTGTTTCTTGTCGAAGCTCAAACGTGCTGCGTAACACGGGAATGAACCTCATTGGTTCTTGCGGAAGCTCCAACTTGCTGCGTAACACAGGAGAATGAACCTCATTGGTTCTTGCGGAAGCTCAAATGTGCTGCGTAACACGAGAATGAACCTCATTGGTTCTTGCGGAAGCTCAAATGTGCTGCGTAACACGAGAATGAACCTCATTGGTTCTTGAGGAAGCTCAAACATGCTGCATAACACGAGAATGAACCTCATTGGTTTTTGCGGAAGCTCAAACATGCTGCGTAACACACGAGAATGAACCTCATTGGTTCTTGAGGAAGCTCAAATGTACTGCGTAACACACGAGAATGAACCTCATTGGTTCTTGCGGAAGCTCAAATGTGCTGCGTAACACACGAGAATGAACCTCATTGGTTCTTGAGGAAGCTCAAATGTACTGCGTAACACACGAGAATGAACCTCATTGGTTCTTGCGGAAGCTCAAATGTGCTGCGTAACACACAAGAATAAACCTCATTGGTTCTTGCGGAAGCTCAAATGTGCTGTGTAACACAAGAATGAACCTCATTGGTTCTTGCGGAAGCTCAAACGTGCTGCGTAACACAAGAATGAACCTCATTGGTTCTTGAGGAAGCTCAAACGTGCTGCGTAACACGAGAATGAACCTCATTGGTTCTTGAGGAAGCTCAAATGTGCTGCATAATACACATGAGAATGAATCTCATTGGTTCTTGCGGAAGCTCAAATGTGCTGCGTAACACACAAGAATGAACCTCATTGGTTCTTGCGGAAGCTCAAACGTGCTGCGTAACACAAGAATGAACCTCATTGGTTCTTGCGGAAGCTCAAACGTGCTGCGTAACACACAAGAATGAACCTCATTGGTTCGTGTGGAAGCTCAAACGTGCTGCGTAACACACAAGAATGAACCTCATTGGTTCTTGCAGAAGCACAAACGTGCTACGTAACACAAGAATCAACCTCATTGTTTCTTGTCGAAGCTCAAACGTGCTGCAAAACATGAGAATGAACCTCAATGGTTCTTGCGGAATCACAAATGTGCTGCGTAACACACGAGAATGAACCTCGTTGCTTCTTGCGGAAGCTCAAATGTGCTGCGTAACACACGAGAATGAACCTCATTGGTTCTTGCGGAAGCTCAAACGTGCTGCGTAACAGACGAGAATGAACATCATTGGTTCTTGCGAAAGCTCAAACGTGCTGCGTAACACGAGAATGAACCTCATTGTTTCTTGTCGAAGCTCAAACGTGCTGCAAAACATGAGAATGAACCTCAATGGTTCTTGCGGAAGCTCAAATGTGCTGCGTAACACACGAGAATGAACCTCGTTGGTTCTTGCGGAAGCTCAAATGTGCTGCGTAACACACGAGAATGAACCTTATTGGTTCTTGCGGAAGCTCAAATGTGCTGCGTAACACGAGAATGAACCTCATTGGTTCTTGCGGAAGCTCAAACGTGCTGCGTAACACAAGAATGAACCTCATTGGTTCTTGAGGAAGCTCAAACGTGCTGCGTAACACGAGAATAAACCTCATGTGTTCTTGCAGAAGCTCAAACGTGCTGCGTAACACACAAGAATGAACCTCATTGGTTCTTGCGGAAGCTCAAACGTGTTGCGTAACACGAGAATGAACCTCATTGGTTCTTGCGGAAGCTCAAACGTGCTGCGTAACACACAAGAATGAACCTCATTGGTTCGTGTGGAAGCTCAAACGTGCTGCTTAACACAAGAATGAACCTCATTGGTTCTTGCGGAAGCTCAAACGTGTTGCGTAACACGTGAATGAACCTCATTGGTTCTTGCGGAAGCTCAAACGTGTTGCGTAACATATGAGAATGAACCTCATTGGTTCTTGCGGAAGCTCAAATGTGCTGCATAACACACGAGAATAAACCTCATTGGTTCTTGCAGAAGCTCAAACGTGCTGCGTAACACGGGAATGAACCTCATTGGTTCTTGCGGAAGCTCAAACGTGCTGCGTAACACAAGAATGAACCTCATTGGTTCTTGCGGAAGCTCAAACGTGCTGCGTAACACACAAGAATGAACCTCATTGGTTCGTGTGGAAGCTCAAACGTGCTGCGTAACACACAAGAATGAACCTCATTGGTTCTTGCAGAAGCACAAACGTGCTACGTAACACAAGAATCAACCTCATTGTTTCTTGTCGAAGCTCAAACGTGCTGCAAAACATGAGAATGAACCTCAATGGTTCTTGCGGAATCACAAATGTGCTGCGTAACACACGAGAATGAACCTCGTTGCTTCTTGCGGAAGCTCAAATGTGCTGCGTAACACACGAGAATGAACCTCATTGGTTCTTGCGGAAGCTCAAACGTGCTGCGTAACAGACGAGAATGAACATCATTGGTTCTTGCGAAAGCTCAAACGTGCTGCGTAACACGAGAATGAACCTCATTGTTTCTTGTCGAAGCTCAAACGTGCTGCAAAACATGAGAATGAACCTCAATGGTTCTTGCGGAAGCTCAAATGTGCTGCGTAACACACGAGAATGAACCTCGTTGGTTCTTGCGGAAGCTCAAATGTGCTGCGTAACACACGAGAATGAACCTTATTGGTTCTTGCGGAAGCTCAAATGTGCTGCGTAACACGAGAATGAACCTCATTGGTTCTTGCGGAAGCTCAAACGTGCTGCGTAACACAAGAATGAACCTCATTGGTTCTTGAGGAAGCTCAAACGTGCTGCGTAACACGAGAATAAACCTCATGTGTTCTTGCAGAAGCTCAAACGTGCTGCGTAACACACAAGAATGAACCTCATTGGTTCTTGCGGAAGCTCAAACGTGTTGCGTAACACGAGAATGAACCTCATTGGTTCTTGCGGAAGCTCAAACGTGCTGCGTAACACACAAGAATGAACCTCATTGGTTCGTGTGGAAGCTCAAACGTGCTGCTTAACACAAGAATGAACCTCATTGGTTCTTGCGGAAGCTCAAACGTGTTGCGTAACACGTGAATGAACCTCATTGGTTCTTGCGGAAGCTCAAACGTGTTGCGTAACATATGAGAATGAACCTCATTGGTTCTTGCGGAAGCTCAAATGTGCTGCATAACACACGAGAATAAACCTCATTGGTTCTTGCAGAAGCTCAAACGTGCTGCGTAACACGGGAATGAACCTCATTGGTTCTTGCGGAAGCTCAAACGTGCTGCGTAACACAAGAATGAACCTCATTGGTTCTTGCGGAAGCTCAAACGTGCTGCGTAACACACAAGAATGAACCTCATTGGTTCGTGTGGAAGCTCAAACGTGCTGCGTAACACACAAGAATGAACCTCATTGGTTCTTGCAGAAGCACAAACGTGCTACGTAACACAAGAATCAACCTCATTGTTTCTTGTCGAAGCTCAAACGTGCTGCAAAACATGAGAATGAACCTCAATGGTTCTTGCGGAATCACAAATGTGCTGCGTAACACACGAGAATGAACCTCGTTGCTTCTTGCGGAAGCTCAAATGTGCTGCGTAACACACGAGAATGAACCTCATTGGTTCTTGCGGAAGCTCAAACGTGCTGCGTAACAGACGAGAATGAACATCATTGGTTCTTGCGAAAGCTCAAACGTGCTGCGTAACACGAGAATGAACCTCATTGTTTCTTGTCGAAGCTCAAACGTGCTGCAAAACATGAGAATGAACCTCAATGGTTCTTGCGGAAGCTCAAATGTGCTGCGTAACACACGAGAATGAACCTCGTTGGTTCTTGCGGAAGCTCAAATGTGCTGCGTAACACACGAGAATGAACCTTATTGGTTCTTGCGGAAGCTCAAATGTGCTGCGTAACACGAGAATGAACCTCATTGGTTCTTGCGGAAGCTCAAACGTGCTGCGTAACACAAGAATGAACCTCATTGGTTCTTGAGGAAGCTCAAACGTGCTGCGTAACACGAGAATAAACCTCATGTGTTCTTGCAGAAGCTCAAACGTGCTGCGTAACACACAAGAATGAACCTCATTGGTTCTTGCGGAAGCTCAAACGTGTTGCGTAACACGAGAATGAACCTCATTGGTTCTTGCGGAAGCTCAAACGTGCTGCGTAACACACAAGAATGAACCTCATTGGTTCGTGTGGAAGCTCAAACGTGCTGCTTAACACAAGAATGAACCTCATTGGTTCTTGCGGAAGCTCAAACGTGTTGCGTAACACGTGAATGAACCTCATTGGTTCTTGCGGAAGCTCAAACGTGTTGCGTAACATATGAGAATGAACCTCATTGGTTCTTGCGGAAGCTCAAATGTGCTGCATAACACACGAGAATAAACCTCATTGGTTCTTGCAGAAGCTCAAACGTGCTGCGTAACACGGGAATGAACCTCATTGGTTCTTGCGGAAGCTCAAATGTGCTGCGTAACACGAGAATGAACCTCATTGGTTCTTGAGGAAGCTCAAACATGCTGCATAACACGAGAATGAACCTCATTGGTTTTTGCGGAAGCTCAAACATGCTGCGTAACACACGAGAATGAACCTCATTGGTTCTTGCGGAAGCTCAAATGTGCTGCGTAACACACGAGAATGAACCTCATTGGTTCTTGCGGAAGCTCAAACGTGCTGCAAAACATGAGAATGAACCTCATTGGTTCTTGCGGAAGCGCAAACGTGCTGCGTAACACGAGAATGAACCTTATTGGTTCTTGAGGAAGCTCAAACATGCTGCATAACACGAGAATGAACCTCATTGGTTTTTGCGGAAGCTCAAACATGCTGCGTAACACACGAGAATGAACCTCATTGGTTCTTGAGGAAGCTCAAATGTACTGCATAACACACAAGAATGAACCTCATTGGTTCTTGCGGAAGCTCAAATGTGCTGCATAACACACGAGAATAAACCTCATTGGTTCTTGCAGAAGCTCAAACGTGCTGCGTAACACGGGAATGAACCTCATTGGTTCTTGCGGAAGCTCAAATGTGCTGCGTAACACAAGAATGAACCTCATTGGTTCTTGAGGAAGCTCAAACATGCTGCATAACACGAGACTGAACCTCATTGGTTTTTGCGGAAGCTCAAACATGCTGCGTAAGACACGAGAATGAACCTCATTGGTTCTTGCGGAAGCTCAAATGTGCTGCGTAACACACGAGAATGAACCTCATTGGTTCTTGCCGAAGCTCAAACGTGCTGCAAAACATGAGAATGAACCTCATTGGTTCTTGCGGAAGCGCAAACGTGCTGCGTAACACGAGAATGAACCTTATTGGTTCTTGAGGAAGCTCAAACATGCTGCATAACACGAGAATGAACCTCATTGGTTTTTGCGGAAGCTCAAACATGCTGCGTAAAACACGAGAATGAACCTCATTGGTTCTTGAGGAAGCTCAAATGTACTGCATAACACACAAGAATGAACCTCATTGGTTCTTGCGGAAGCTCAAATGTGCTGCGTAACACACGAGAATAAACCTCATTGGTTCTTGCGGAAGCTCAAACGTGCTACTTAACACAAGAATGAACCTCATTGGTTCTTGAGGAAGCTCAAACGTGCTGCGTAACACGAGAATGAACCTCATTGGTTCTTGAGGAAGCTCAAATGTGCTGCGTAACACATGAGAATGAACCTCATTGGTTCTTGCGGAAGCTCAAATGTGCTGCGTAACACAAGAATGAACCTCATTGGTTCTTGCGGAAGCTCAAACGTGCTGCGTAACACAAGAATGAACCTCATTGGTTCTTGAGGAAGCTCAAACGTGCTGCGTAACACGAGAATAAACCTCATGTGTTCTTGCAGAAGCTCAAACGTGCTGCGTAACACACAAGAATGAACCTCATTGGTTCTTGAGGAAGCTCAAATGTGCTGCGTAACACATGAGAATGAACCTCATTGGTTCTTGCGGAAGCTCAAATGTGCTGCGTAACACACAAGAATGAACCTCATTGGTTCTTGCGGAAGCTCAAACGTGCTGCATAACACAAGAATGAACCTCATTGGTTCTTGCGGAAGCTCAAACGTGCTGCGTAACACGAGAATGAACCTCATTGGTTCTTGCCGAAACTCAAATGTGCTGCGTAACACACGAGAATGAACCTCATTGGTTCTTGCGGAAGCTGAAACGTACTGCGTAACACAAGAATGAACCTCATTGGTTCTTGCAGAAGCACAAACGTGCTACGTAACACAAGAATCAACCTCATTGGTTCTTGCAGAAGCTCAAAAGTGCTGCGTAACACACGAGAATGAACCTCATTGGTTCTTGCGGAAGCTCAAACGTGCTGCGTAACACAAGAATGAACCTCATTGGTTCTTGCGGAAGCTCAAACGTGCTGCGTAACACAAGAATGAACCTCATTGGTTCTTGAGGAAGCTCAAACGTGCTGCGTAACACGAGAATAAACCTCATGTGTTCTTGCAGAAGCTCAAACGTGCTGCGTAACACACAAGAATGAACCTCATTGGTTCTTGAGGAAGCTCAAATGTGCTGCGTAACACATGAGAATGAACCTCATTGGTTCTTGCGGAAGCTCAAATGTGCTGCGTAACACACAAGAATGAACCTCATTGGTTCTTGCGGAAGCTCAAACGTGCTGCATAACACAAGAATGAACCTCATTGGTTCTTGCGGAAGCTCAAACGTGCTGCGTAACACGAGAATGAACCTCATTGGTTCTTGCGGAAACTCAAATGTGCTGCGTAACACACGAGAATGAACCTCATTGGTTCTTGCGGAAGCTCAAACGTACTGCGTAACACAAGAATGAACCTCATTGGTTCTTGCAGAAGCACAAACGTGCTACGTAACACAAGAATCAACCTCATTGGTTCTTGCAGAAGCTCAAAAGTGCTGCGTAACACACGAGAATGAACCTCATTGGTTCTTGCGGAAGCTCAAACGTGCTGCGTAACACAAGAATGAACCTCATTGGTTTTTGAGGAAGCTCAAACGTGCTGCGTAACACACGAGAATGAACATCATTGGTTCTTGCGAAAGCTCAAACGTGCTGCGTAACACGAGAATGAACCTCATTGTTTCTTGTCGAAGCTCAAACGTGCTGCGTAACACGGGAATGAACCTCATTGGTTCTTGCGGAAGCTCCAACTTGCTGCGTAACAGAGGAGAATGAACCTCATTGGTTCTTGCGGAAGCTCAAATATACTGCGTAACACGAGAATGAACCTCATTGGTTCTTGCGGAAGCTCAAACATGCTGCATAACACGAGAATGAACCTCATTGGTTCTTGCGGAAGCTCAAATATACTGCGTAACACGAGAATGAACCTCATTGGTTCTTGAGGAAGCTCAAACATGCTGCATAACACGAGAATGAACCTCATTGGTTTTTGCGGAAGCTCAAACATGCTGCGTAACACACGAGAATGAACCTCATTGGTTCTTGAGGAAGCTCAAATGTACTGCGTAACACACGAGAATGAACCTCATTGGTTCTTGCGGAAGCTCAAATGTGCTGCGTAACACACGAGAATGAACCTCATTGGTTCTTGAGGAAGCTCAAATGTACTGCGTAACACACGAGAATGAACCTCATTGGTTCTTGCGGAAGCTCAAATGTGCTGCGTAACACACAAGAATGAACCTCATTGGTTCTTGCGGAAGCTGAAACGTACTGCGTAACACAAGAATGAACCTCATTGGTTCTTGCAGAAGCACAAACGTGCTACGTAACACAAGAATCAACCTCATTGGTTCTTGCAGAAGCTCAAAAGTGCTGCGTAACACACGAGAATGAACCTCATTGGTTCTTGCGGAAGCTCAAACGTGCTGCGTAATACAAGAATGAACCTCATTGGTTTTTGAGGAAGCTCAAACGTGCTGCGTAACACACGAGAATGAACATCATTGGTTCTTGCGAAAGCTCAAACGTGCTGCGTAACACGAGAATGAACCTCATTGTTTCTTGTCGAAGCTCAAACGTGCTGCGTAACACGGGAATGAACCTCATTGGTTCTTGCGGAAGCTCCAACTTGCTGCGTAACACAGGAGAATGAACCTCATTGGTTCTTGCGGAAGCTCAAATGTGCTGCGTAACACGAGAATGAACCTCATTGGTTCTTGCGGAAGCTCAAATGTGCTGCGTAACACGAGAATGAACCTCATTGGTTCTTGAGGAAGCTCAAACATGCTGCATAACACGAGAATGAACCTCATTGGTTTTTGCGGAAGCTCAAACATGCTGCGTAACACACGAGAATGAACCTCATTGGTTCTTGAGGAAGCTCAAATGTACTGCGTAACACACGAGAATGAACCTCATTGGTTCTTGCGGAAGCGCAAATGTGCTGCGTAACACACGAGAATGAACCTCATTGGTTCTTGAGGAAGCTCAAATGTACTGCGTAACACACGAGAATGAACCTCATTGGTTCTTGCGGAAGCTCAAATGTGCTGCGTAACACACAAGAATAAACCTCATTGGTTCTTGCGGAAGCTCAAATGTGCTGTGTAACACAAGAATGAACCTCATTGGTTCTTGCGGAAGCTCAAACGTGCTGCGTAACACAAGAATGAACTTCATTGGTTCTTGAGGAAGCTCAAACGTGCTGCGTAACACGAGAATGAACCTCATTGGTTCTTGAGGAAGCTCAAATGTGCTGCATAATACACATGAGAATGAATCTCATTGGTTCTTGCGGAAGCTCAAATGTGCTGCGTAACACACAAGAATGAACCTCATTGGTTCTTGCGGAAGCTCAAACGTGCTGCGTAACACAAGAATGAACCTCATTGGTTCTTGCGGAAGCTCAAACGTGCTGCGTAACACACAAGAATGAACCTCATTGGTTCGTGTGGAAGCTCAAACGTGCTGCTTAACACAAGAATGAACCTCATTGGTTCTTGCAGAAGCACAAACGTGCTACGTAACACAAGAATCAACCTCATTGTTTCTTGTCGAAGCTCAAATGTGCTGCGTAACACACGAGAATGAACCTCATTGGTTCTTGCGGAAGCTCAAACGTGCTGCGTAACAGACGAGAATGAACATCATTGGTTCTTGCGAAAGCTCAAACGTGCTGCGTAACACGAGAATGAACCTCATTGTTTCTTGTCGAAGCTCAAACGTGCTGCAAAACATGAGAATGAACCTCAATGGTTCTTGCGGAAGCTCAAATGTGCTGCGTAACACACGAGAATGAACCTTATTGGTTCTTGCGGAAGCTCAAATGTGCTGCGTAACACGAGAATGAACCTCATTGGTTCTTGCGGAAGCTCAAACGTGCTGCGTAACACAAGAATGAACCTCATTGGTTCTTGAGGAAGCTCAAACGTGCTGCGTAACACGAGAATAAACCTCATGTGTTCTTGCAGAAGCTCAAACGTGCTGCGTAACACACAAGAATGAACCTCATTGGTTCTTGAGGAAGCTCAAATGTGCTGCGTAACACATGAGAATGAACCTCATTGGTTCTTGCGGAAGCTCAAATGTGCTGCGTAACACACAAGAATGAACCTCATTGGTTCTTGCGGAAGCTCAAACGTGCTGCATAACACAAGAATGAACCTCATTGGTTCTTGCGGAAGCTCAAACGTGCTGCGTAACACGAGAATGAACCTCATTGGTTCTTGCGGAAACTCAAATGTGCTGCGTAACACACGAGAATGAACCTCATTGGTTCTTGCGGAAGCTGAAACGTACTGCGTAACACAAGAATGAACCTCATTGGTTCTTGCAGAAGCACAAACGTGCTACGTAACACAAGAATCAACCTCATTGGTTCTTGCAGAAGCTCAAAAGTGCTGCGTAACACACGAGAATGAACCTCATTGGTTCTTGCGGAAGCTCAAACGTGCTGCGTAACAAAAGAATGAACCTCATTGGTTCTTGCGGAAGCTCAAACGTGCTGCGTAACACAAGAATGAACCTCATTGGTTCTTGAGGAAGCTCAAACGTGCTGCGTAACACGAGAACAAACCTCATGTGTTCTTGCAGAAGCTCAAACGTGCTGCGTAACACAAAAGAATGAACCTCATTGGTTCTTGAGGAAGCTCAAATGTGCTGCGTAACACATGAGAATGAACCTCATTGGTTCTTGCGGAAGCTCAAATGTGCTGCGTAACACACAAGAATGAACCTCATTGGTTCTTGCGGAAGCTCAAACGTGCTGCATAACACAAGAATGAACCTCATTGGTTCTTGCGGAAGCTCAAACGTGCTGCGTAACACGAGAATGAACCTCATTGGTTCTTGCGGAAACTCAAATGTGCTGCGTAACACACGAGAATGAACCTCATTGGTTCTTGCGGAAGCTGAAACGTACTGCGTAACACAAGAATGAACCTCATTGGTTCTTGCAGAAGCACAAACGTGCTACGTAACACAAGAATCAACCTCATTGGTTCTTGCAGAAGCTCAAAAGTGCTGCGTAACACACGAGAATGAACCTCATTGGTTCTTGCGGAAGCTCAAACGTGCTGCGTAACACAAGAATGAACCTCATTGGTTTTTGAGGAAGCTCAAACGTGCTGCGTAACACACGAGAATGAACATCATTGGTTCTTGCGAAAGCTCAAACGTGCTGCGTAACACGAGAATGAACCTCATTGTTTCTTGTCGAAGCTCAAACGTGCTGCGTAACACGGGAATGAACCTCATTGGTTCTTGCGGAAGCTCCAACTTGCTGCGTAACACAGGAGAATGAACCTCATTGGATCTTGCAGAAGCTCAAATGTGCTGCGTAACACGAGAATGAACCTCATTGGTTCTTGCGGAAGCTCAAATGTGCTGCGTAACACGAGAATGAACCTCATTGGTTCTTGAGGAAGCTCAAACATGCTGCATAACACGAGAATGAACCTCATTGGTTTTTGCGGAAGCTCAAACATGCTGCGTAACACACGAGAATGAACCTCATTGGTTCTTGAGGAAGCTCAAATGTACTGCGTAACACACGAGAATGAACCTCATTGGTTCTTGCGGAAGCTCAAATGTGCTGCGTAACACACGAGAATGAACCTCATTGGTTCTTGAGGAAGCTCAAATGTACTGCGTATCACACGAGAATGAACCTCATTGGTTCTTGCGGAAGCTCAAATGTGCTGCGTAACACACGAGAATGAACCTCATTGGTTCTTGAGGAAGCTCAAATGTACTGCGTAACACACGAGAATGAACCTCATTGGTTCTTGCGGAAGCTCAAATGTGCTGCGTAACACACAAGAATGAACCTCATTGGTTCTTGCGGAAGCTCAAATGTGCTGTGTAACACAAGAATGAACCTCATTGGTTCTTGCGGAAGCTCAAACGTGCTGCGTAACACAAGAATGAACCTCATTGGTTCTTGAGGAAGCTCAAACGTGCTGCGTAACACGAGAATGAACCTCATTGGTTCTTGAGGAAGCTCAAATGTGCTGCATAATACACATGAGAATGAATCTCATTGGTTCTTGCGGAAGCTCAAATGTGCTGCGTAACACACAAGAATGAACCTCATTGGTTCTTGCGGAAGCTCAAACGTGCTGCGTAACACAAGAATGAACCTCATTGGTTCTTGCGGAAGCTCAAACGTGCTGCGTAACACACAAGAATGAACCTCATTGGTTCGTGTGGAAGCTCAAACGTGCTGCTTAACACAAGAATGAACCTCATTGGTTCTTGCAGAAGCACAAACGTGCTACGTAACACAAGAATCAACCTCATTGTTTCTTGTCGAAGCTCAAACGGGCTGCAAAACATGAGAATGAACCTCAATGGTTCTTGCGGAATCACAAATGTGCTGCGTAACACACGAGAATGAACCTCGTTGGTTCTTGCGGAAGCTCAAATGTGCTGCGTAACACACGAGAATGAACCTCATTGGTTCTTGCGGAAGCTCAAACGTGCTGCGTAACAGACGAGAATGAACATCATTGGTTCTTGCGAAAGCTCAAACGTGCTGCGTAACACGAGAATGAACCTCATTGTTTCTTGTCGAAGCTCAAACGTGCTGCAAAACATGAGAATGAACCTCAATGGTTCTTGCGGAAGCTCAAATGTGCTGCGTAACACACGAGAATGAACCTCGTTGGTTCTTGCGGAAGCTCAAATGTGCTGCGTAACACACGAGAATGAACCTTATTGGTTCTTGCGAAAGCTCAAACGTGCTGCGTAACACGAGAATGAACCTCATTGTTTCTTGTCGAAGCTCAAACGTGCTGCAAAACATGAGAATGAACCTCAATGGTTCTTGCGGAAGCTCAAATGTGCTGCGTAACACACAAGAATGAACCTCATTGGTTCTTGAGGAAGCTCAAACCTGCTGCGTAACACACGAGAATGAACCTCATGTGTTCTTGAGGAAGCTCAAATGTACTGCGTAACACACGAGAATGAACCTCATTGGTTCTTGCGGAAGCTCAAATGTGCTGCGTAACACACAAGAATGAACCTCATTGGTTCTTGCGGAAGCTCAAATGTGCTGTGTAACACAAGAATGAACCTCATTGGTTCTTGCGGAAGCTCAAACGTGCTGCGTAACACAAGAATGAACCTCATTGGTCTTGAGGAAGCTCAAACGTGCTGCGTAACACGAGAATGAACCTCATTGGTTCTTGAGGAAGCTCAAATGTGCTGCGTAACACATGAGAATGAATCTCATTGGTTCTTGCGGAAGCTCAAATGTGCTGCGTAACACACAAGAATGAACCTCATTGGTTCTTGCGGAAGCTCAAACGTGCTGCGTAACACAAGAATGAACCTCATTGGTTCTTGCGGAAGCTCAAACGTGCTGCGTAACACACAAGAATGAACCTCATTGGTTCGTGTGGAAGCTCAAACGTGCTGCTTAACACAAGAATGAACCTCATTGGTTCTTGCAGAAGCACAAACGTGCTACGTAACACAAGAATCAACCTCATGTGTTCTTGCAGAAGCTCAAACGTGCTGCGCAACACACAAGAATGAACGTCATTGGTTCTTAAGGAAGCTCAAACCTGCTGCGTAACACACGAGAATGAACATCATTGGTTCTTGCGGAAGCTCAAACGTGCTGCGTAACACAAGAATGAACCTCATTGGTTCTTGAGGAAGCTCAAATGTGCTGCGTAACACATGAGAATGAACCTCATTGGTTCTTGCGGAAGCTCAAACGTGCTGTGTAACACACAAGAATGAACCTCACTGGTTCTTGCGGAAGCTCAAACGTGCATTGTAACACACGAGAATGAACCTCATTGGTTCTTGCGGAAGCTCAAACGTGCTGTGTAACACACAAGAATGAACCTCATTGGTTCTTGCGGAAGTTCAAATGTGCTGCGTAACACACGAGAATGAACCTCATTGGTTCTTGCGGAAGCTCAAATGTGCTGCATAATACACGAGAATGAACCTTATTGGTTCTTCAGACTGTGGAAATTTAGACTAAACAGTTCAATAAATATGGATTATTTTTAAGACCTCTTTATGATTTTTTTTAAGGCGTCAAAGTGGTAGTTCTGTCAACGGATGACATAAAGCTCTCAGATTTCAAAAAGATCATTTATGTTCTGAAGAAAAATGAAAGTCTTACAGTTTTGGAACGACACAAGGGCAACTAATTAATGACAGAATTCATTTTTGGGTGAACTATCCCTTTAAGTAATGTCTTGATGTTAATCTAAAAATGTTTTATGTAAAGGCTTAGGGTTTTGGGATTTTAAAAAAAAACAATTAGCTTAGTGTACTGTAAGAATCGGTTTTACTGCTAAGACAAAAGTTGAAGATCCAACCCCCTGCAATAGAACAATAAAACTCACTAACCTGGAGAGAAGATCTCACAGAAAGAGTGTAGGACATCGGCCTGCCCAAAACCTTCTCCCCCTCTCCCTCCTCCCTTCCCTCCCCCTGATTCAAGTCACAGAATGCAGATATACCACAGATGATGTATCTTGTAAATCTTTCATGTGTGGTATCTTTTTAAAGGTCTCAGTGCGATTGGTAAAATGGTCTCAACTTCACTGCTGTCACTGGTAGGATGAGAAAGATTGAAACATATGAGAATTATGTTCTCCCTTTTTGAGTGGTCTCTTCAAAGATATCTGATCCTCTCCCCCAAACTAGGTGCTGTGTTGCAAATATTTACAAACCCTTTGTTCTGGTCTGGGTATTTAAGGAAGGGTAGCAGAGCTGCCATTTGGGAACATTCTGTAGCCAGAGCCCCCATGCCGTGCTGTGTCAGTGTCCGAGAGGCACTCCCACACACTGTGTGTACTGTGCCAGATATAATGACTCTTTGAAACTATTTTCATATTACTTTGTAATTGTATTTTATATTTTTATGCTGAAAGTTGTGTACCATGGATTTGTGTTTAATTATTTTAGTTTATTTAAGTTCTGTCTGGCCAAAATAAATGTTAATCTTGATTTATCTTGTATTATTCTGAAATCATTATTCTAGTATGGATCAATGTGGAGTCCTTTATTTCCGCAAATCTTTTGCCAGGATAGATCAAACTGAGGACCCAATGACTGGAGCATGGAGCACATCATTTTGGGATAATCTGCTTTCTGACTATCACTGTATTAGCAAGTTGCAGCTTCCGTGACTATTAATCAAATTACACTTTTTGTTGAGTAAGCAGGTGCGACCACTTAAAGGTAAAATATTCACTCTGCAATCCTCTGACTAATATCAGATCTAGACAGTTTGTGTCCGTGAACGCGCGAATCGAGACGCGTCTGTTTCTGTGCGATATCGGGTCCCTTGATGAACGAATATTTGAAAATAAGATATACTAAGAAAAATCAACGATCCAAATTAAATCACAACGAATCATCAGCTGTTAAATTACAAACGTAACAAATTAAACGAAGTCACATACAATTGGAGTCAGATCACTTTATTCATTGAGTCAGATTTAAAATTAGATATTAATAAATTAAGTGAATTTAACAGAAATGCTGAAAAGGCTTACACGCAGAATCCTTCAACCAAGCCGTTAGATTCCGCTTTTGGGCTAACGGATGGAGCTTACAGTACAAAACAATATAAATCAATGAAAAGAGCCCAGCATAACAGAAAAAAAAGTTGGACTCTGATAGCACTGCAAATATCTGATTCTAAACAGACCAGTCTCACTGAGAAGGGGTTTATTTATATTGCAAGTTGTCCACATTCAACACATTGTCATGCATTAATCACACAATTAACTGTGAGTGCTTCAGCTCCCACACAGTGGGCCATATTTTCAATACTGAGGTACAACAATGAAAGGAGAAAAAAATCTATCAGCAGTAAAAGGTTACAGCAACAAAACTGCTGGACTGGCTATCAGATGTGAAAAGATCATATGGCCATGAGGCAAAGTCTGGAGCATTACATTATATGCTGCATCAGCTGGGAAACATCCCAACATTAATGAGCATTTAATCAATAACCTGTTTGAGAGATTCATTATAATACCATTAACCTTTTGCTATTCAAATGATATGCCACCTTGAGATAAAATGAATGAGAATATGCCAATACTCTAGGTCATCTTGCCGCATAGTTTAGACAAAAGTCCCCCAAAAAATTATTTTTTTATGTCCAAATACAGTATGTTAGATCAAGCATAACTGTCCAGTACAGCAAAACTAAACAAGATGTTATAAGCACTATGAAGAAAACAGATGTAATGAATGTGAGAAGCTTATCTGAAGCCTCTGATATCCAGTCTGCAAAGATGGAGAGGTCTGTCTGATTCTTGCCGAATTACTAACTTTATCTCCAGTTTTATAAATTGGATGACTGTCAACAAAATGATAGAAAAGATGAGGACGGTGACATTAATAAGTTGACTGGTAAACAAAATTCTTTACCTTGACAGAATGTCACAAATGATGGAGAGATTCAGCCACAATGCATCAGGTTCAAGTTAAAAATGGCATTTTTCAACCTAAATTGAATGCAGTCTTTATTTATTATCCGGATCCAACTCTCCACACTTTGTAGTCTGATAGAGAAGCAGTAGCATTAGCTGTGCTAATAACTCATTGCCTTCAATGCAATTCCCTACAGCCCACATTTATTTGTTATTGGCATCACTGTTATAACCAAAGCTTTTGACAAACTTCATTCTAGAAATTACATTTGTCTAAGTGTTTGATGGGAGTGATATTCTCACTAAGGTGAGCCTGGTACGTGTTAAGATTAAAAATTAGAGAAAGGCCAAGGACTGATTCTGATAAGGAGCCCCTTAAAAGGAAAGAGAACCTACACTATCAACACCTTAAAGCCAAAAGGAAGACCTTAATACCTTGAGTTCAACTTCAAATAAATAGGTTTTAGCACCAAAACTAGTATTAAGCCCCTCCTGTACGTATTTTGATAAAAGACCTTTTAGGTTTCAGTTCAATTGCCTTCTGTAATTGGGTCATTCTCAAAAAAAAGAAAGAAAGAAAAAAAATCTAAGGGAAAATATATTTAAATATATTAAATATATTCCTTTCACTGGAACTAAGGGGCTAAGCTCAACTCCTGAAAAACAACCCCACACCATAATCCCCCCTCCACCAAACTTTACACTTGGCACAATGCAGTCAGGAAAGTCCCGCTCTCCTGGCAACCACCAAACCCAGACTCGTCCATCAGATTGCCAGACAGAGAAGTGTGATTCGTCACTCCAGAGAACACGTCTCCACTGCTCTAGAGTCCAGTGGCGGCGTGCTTTACACCACTGCATCTGACACTTTGCATTGCACTTGGTGATGTAAGGCTTGGATGCAGCTGCTCGGCCATGGAAACCCATTCCATGAAGCTCTCTATGCACTGTTCTTGAGCTAATCTGAAGGCCTCACGAAGTTTGGAGGTCTGTAGCTATTGACTCTGCAAAAAGTTGGCAACTTCTGCGCACTGTGTGCCTCAGCATGCGCTGACCCCGCTCTGTGATTTTACGTGGCCTACCACTTCATGGATGAGTTGCTGTTGTTCCCAATTGCTTCCACTTTGTTATAAGGTCAAGGTCAAGGTCAGTTTATTTATATAGCACATTTAAAAACACCTAGTGTATGCCAAAGTGCTGTACATATACAAAGAGAGAAAAAACAACAACAAAAAACGCATTCAAACACAATAAAACACACAAAGATACATTTCATTCAAAAGCCAAAGTATACAGCCAAGTCTTCAGGCAGGATTTAAAAACAGGTAGGGAAGGTGCAGATCTAATGTCCTGAGGTATGCTATTCCATAATCTAGGACCGGCTACAGAAAAAGCCCTATTCCCCTTAAATTTCAAGGCGAGAGGCGAGAGGCGAGATATAAGCAGGAAACATTTGTCAGAAGAGCTGAGAGAGCGGGAGGATTGCTGATAACTGAGAAGTATGATGGGGCCAGACCATTTAACGCTTTATACACAAATAATAAAACTTTAAAATGGATCTTATGCTGCACCGGTAACTAATGAAGAGATGCTGTTATAATACCACTAACAGTTGACCGTGGAATATTTAGTAGTGAGGAAATTTCATGAATAGACTTATTGCACAGATGGCAAATGATTTGGAGGGGTGTCCCAATACTTTTGGCAGTATAGTGTATTTGAGCCAGAGTCTGATCCTGAATCAGAAGACAATTAACTAACCTGCACCTCAAATAATAAAGATACTACAGTCTGCAACAGCTTGGTAATTAATAATCTTTATTTATATGTATTCCTTATGTATTTGTAAGGTTGTATTGCATTTTATTTGATTACATTGTATTAGTGTTGAAACGAAGACGCTAAAGAAAGATGTTTATCTCGTTAGTTGAAAGATTTTCCAAATGTGAAACATTTATGTGCATTACATATGCTTTATATGTCTTGATTGTAGCAAATAAAGTTTAAGTACTTGGAGTTACCACAGCTATAGTTGACAGGATAACTTACAGTGTTTTGTGTAAATTAATTATGAATGAATTGACCATGTTTGTACCGTTTGTCGCACTGTCCTTTCTTATATTCACCATTCATCATTTTCAGTAAAGTGAAAGTATGTGTACTATATCAAATGATCTGTAACAGACATGCAATAGTGACACATGGTAATGTTACTCACACTTGTGTTGCGACATTACTATCAGATCCAGTATAGTCAGCACTGCATTATCTTATATTTTGATCTTCCTAACTCAACTTATATCTTAGTCTTTTTGAAAAGCCTCTTGTTAAAAAAAACACAAAAAAAAACACGAATCCGCAATAAATGAAGCAAACTAATGAACAGGCGCGATTTGAAACTTTGTTTAAAATAAAATTCATCCACGCTTTCTTAATGTTATAATCGCAAGGCAGGCAATGCAAGTGTAATGAACGTAGGCCAGTAAGAGCTGTGCGTGTAAACCTCACTCCCCGGCATCAAGAGGCGTGTTAGTGACTGATGTTAGAGGCTGCGGTCTTTAGCGTCTTTATTACTACATGAATATTGATTTAAAAATGAACAACAAACAACTAAATAAAAATATTTGCTAGACTAAATCATTAGACAAGCACATAGCAATAAACATATTTAAAATTGGTGAGTCCAATTTTGTCTGATTTATGTCCTACCTATACCCGATAATACAACAATAATCAGAACACATAATTTTATCACACAGATACTGTACATATAGAGTAGATTGTGACAGAATGCTGCCATTTATATGATGCATCTTGAATATTTAAAATGTTTTTCATAACTGAAAATTCACTTATTTCCATATTTTAAAAAAACACTATTCGGTAACACTATTTTACATCATCTTACATATGTTACATGTACTTACTTAGTAAATTATGCATAATTACATGCAACTAACCCTCAACCAAACCCTAATCCTACCCTAAACCTATAGTAAGTACATGTAGTTAATTAATATTACTCAGGACTTAAATATATAATTACATTGTAATAACGACACCTTAAAATAAAGTGTAACCGAAATTTCACAATTCAGGGTCATACCATTAAATTGTTAATTCAGGTAGTGAAAGTAAAATTGCACCAACAAGCCAATTGCGAAACAGTCATATGGCATCTGGAGCATCCATTCATATTGAACCAACTTAATCACATTTTCTCTTGATCCTTTTACATGCTTTTATTCTAGAGAGTTACTCAGCGGCACCCTGTGCTGTTTGGTATGAGACTGCAAAAGCAAAGAGTGAGAATCTCATTACAGGGCCTGTCAGTTTCTTCAGGTGTATTGAATAACGAGGATTCTCTAGTCTGAAAGCTCACGATGTCTTTGCACAGATTAATAAACTGAATCAGAAAATGATTCGAAGAAAAAAATCTTTAGACTGTCTCTTCTAATTGAGTTATAGGACACCGCATCACTCATCATAGGAGTCCACAACCTCGAAACCGCTAAGTGATAAGGTGCTGAAGTTGCTCTCCGGTGATTATGACTGTGGCTGAGTGCTACCTGAAGCCTAGAGGCAAATACTATTTAAATACTATTTCTATGCGTATGGAGCTGTTCAAAAGTTTTCACCCCCCAGCTCTTAATGCATCGTGTTTCCTTCTGGAGCATCAGTGAATGTTTGAACCTTTTTTAATGGTTGTGTTTGAGTCCCTCAATTGTCCTCAGTGTGAAAAGATGGATCTCAAAATCATACAGTCACTGCTGGAGAGGGTTCAAATATGAAAAAGATGCTGGAAAACTGAAGAGTTTGCAGGACCTGGAGGATTTTTCTGAAGAACATTGGGCAGTTTAACTGCTCAGGACAAACAAAAGACTCATGAACAACCATCACAAAACAAAAAAAACAGCCATGGATCATTTAGGTAACGTCACAGTATTGAGAATCAATGGTTCATAAACTTTTGAACGGGTAATTTTTAATAAATTAAGCTATTTTTTTGTCTTGTGGACTATATGTAAACATTTTTTAATCTAAAATATCTTATTGAGGACAGCACTAAATAAAAAATAACATGCATTTTGTATGATTTCTTTCATTTTGTTAAAATGATTAACATTTTCACAGATTCTGCAAGCGGTTCACATACTTTTTCTTGCAACTGTATACATATACATATACATATACATAAACATAAACATATATATATATACACACTGCTAGCATTTGATACTATTTTTATCCATTAGAACAATTTGCCATAAGGAAAATGTGGTGAATTCATATCGATCTACTTTCTACAGGCTGTCTCACCTCTCTCAGCTATCTCTGTCCAGAGTTTGACAGTTGTTTTTTGCAGATAATGAAGGCTTGAACTGAATGTTCCAGAACACTGGATTGCTTAACCTATGGAATCTTGGGCTTTTCTCCAACAACTGAAATAAGAGATAGGAGTGTCATAGAAACAGTAAATTTTTTCAAGGGAAATCTTCTTTGTAATACTTTTGGCATAGTTTCTTTTAACTCACAAGGCTAGTTTTGTTCTGGCCTGCTGGCACTGCTTCCTGGCATTGACTTTTCAGTCAGGAGTCTGTGACCTTTCTGGACTTTCCCTTAAAGGACCAGCACATATACTGGCAGAATGAGATGTCTGGTTTATGGGAAAATGCTAATCTGTATGATAAAGAGTTTCTTTTAAAACATGTTAATGGACTTTTTTTATTTTTGTGTCATGTTAACGAGCACTCTAATGCACAAGCAGAAAAACATACTTGAACTTGAGCTTGCTGTAAACTGCCAGTCACATAATTGATCATAAATAAACTGTCTGTAGTACAATAATGAAAAATAATAACACTGAAAAACAATTCATAGCAAACAACCTATGATTTTTTGATGAAAATAAATGTATTATAGTTCATCCAAAAGTGAAAATTACATCATTTTTGCTTACCATTTACTTACCCTCATGTCGTTCCAAGCTGCTCTTCACTAAAATAAGAGATAATGATAGTTTATAAGAAAAGTAGTGATATCTGAAGTTGCCTTTTGAGTCTGTTTTTACCAATGAATCATTTGATCCAGTTAAAATACAAAGCTGGACCAAAAGATCCATTTGTGCATCATGAACATGATCTGGTTCTTGAGTTCAACTCATTAACTCTAAACCAATCCCAGCAGTTAACAGCCCTCTAGTGGTGGAGATAATGAGTAAATAATGACTTAAATTTCACACTAAGCTATTGCATGACTATGAAGATAATTTACACCAGAGTGCACCAGAGAGTTTCAGTTCCACGACAGGAAAAAAAGTCATACAGTTTCAGAACAACATGAGGGTGATGAAAGAATTTTCATTTAATTTGTTCATTTTGATTACAGTACCATACTCTGTATAAACTGAAGTTCATTAGACTGGCTAAACTAGTATTCCAGATTTGTGTTGAGCCTGGCAGGCATGCCTTGTCTTCTCTGCCTCTTCCACAAAGCAAGAGTTGAGCTCTGGGATTTTTGTGTGATTATTCCAAGAAAATGTAGAAAAACACTTTTGGCACAGTCTCCAGTAAGACATCTAAATGAGAGTCGACAGCACTGTCTTGTGGGTTCCAGCCTCATCACTATATTTTTCTTCCCTCCTGCCTCTTCAAAACCAACCCTGAATCAGTTATTTGCTTCATTAGATATCTTATGGGAGTCTCACTTTGATGGGTAACTGAATTTAAGGAGGGAAATACCATGATCATCCAGTCCTCTGTGGAATGTAGTCTTTGAGTTGCACTTGTCTGGGTGGGCACTGTCTGCTTAACAGAGAGAATTTAATGGGGGGGTGGGGGGGTGGGACATTATCCACACATATTATTTATTGTATGCATGCAGAACTGTTTAGATATTAACATACTCTGATAATGTGATGAGCACAATGGGCCGTATAGAGTAATAAAACATTCAGTGCATGACTACCATACGGCCACTTACTCAAGTAGAGACAATTAGCTGAAGAAAAGTGCTCAGAAAGAAGCATTGGAACACTTACTAAAGATGAATCACACAGCCTGCTTTTCTGAAGGAAAATATATTATTTTATCATTTAGGCCAGGGTGTTCCCAAACTAAACCACCCCCTTGAGATTTTAAGCAATCCAAACCTGTCAAAAAATATAATGAATATGTATTTAAACAAAGAAATAAAGATTTCAAGTGTAATGTGTCTATGTGTTATTTGAACAATATAAAATGTGCAACTTAATATGATTCTTAAATCTGTTTGTTTAAAAAGAGCAGCTTCAATGTCATGGCTAGAGTCATTATTTGTTTCCAAGTAATAAGAAACTGGATATAAATGTGCCATTTATTGTATTTGGCCCGAGTTAGTGTGTTTATTTGCTCTCATCCCTCATGGGGTCCAAACTCCAGCTGGTCTTTGTGATCATATGCTGGAATTGTTGTTTGTTTTGCCCCATGATTCATTTGCTTTCTTTACATTTTAATCCTGTAATTATAAGAATGGTACTTAATGTTCATCTATACACCAGAATAAGAACATTATGCATAATAAAGTTAAAAGTATGACAATTTATTATTAGTTTGATACGTCAACTTCCAGTCAAAAGTCTCAGGTTTTATGGGGAAAAAATTGAATTTTATTGTGGTATCTGTAAATGAAAATATAATTAGTGGTGACGCAAAGACCAGCATCATGCTCATACTCAACAAAGTGAAATTTAACAAGTCTTTAAATATTAAACCTTAATTGGTGCTATGGACATAAATTATACCTCAATTCATATAGCTTGTTTAGGAGAGGTGTGCTGTTATATTTTCTACATCATCAGGATATGATATTCAACTGGCAGACAATAACAAAGGACAAAACTTCATAGACTTATATTTAAGGAGCTATACCGGAGCAATATAGAGACCAAAATATAGAGAGACTTGGTGCAGGCCTTTTTGATTTGGGCCAATAGGTAACCACCTATAGCAACCCAGCAATGTGCTAAAAAGCACTAAGGGCAGCAACTATCACAGCAACCTTTTTATTATTTAATAAATTATTGTATTATTCAAACTGTGGCAACAGTGTAAAAGTAGCCCAATTAGCTTGGCAACACTGCTCAGTTACCCAGAAGAGCATTCTGCAATGTTTGCATGCACAATGACAACGCAAGTAGAGGAGCCTACGTAAACGTA
Source organism: Rhinogobio ventralis (assembly GCA_039654625.1). Taxonomy (NCBI): domain Eukaryota; kingdom Metazoa; phylum Chordata; class Actinopteri; order Cypriniformes; family Gobionidae; genus Rhinogobio; species Rhinogobio ventralis. The sequence goes on from CM077197.1 coordinate 9,688,024, forward strand.
GAGGCCAGCGCTTCGCCAAAGCAGTGCCAATGACATTAAAATGGATACGTTATTAATTAGGTAATATCCAAAAAATATTTTTTTCTTTTCCTCCTCTTTTTTACCCCTGACATGTATGGTTTTATGTACTCTTGTAAATTATTTGTTGTTCTTATTAAAGTTCAATAATAAAAAAACAAATAATAATAATGTACTGTGTGTGGGAAAGGAAATTTGCCATTTTCCATTCCCCCCTGTATTCTTTATTTTTTGGCAGCCTAGTTGATTTGATCTCTCTGAAACTATATTAGCCTACATCAAAAACATGTTTGCCTTTTATATGCAAAACGATCCCACGTTATGAATGATTTCACTCCTGATTACATCCTCCAAGGATGCTGCTGGAAATGGAATAGCCTTGTAAACTACAGCGATAGATAGGCTATAACTTTTTGTGCTTGATGCAGCACAAGAGATGTGGAAGAGATAATTGAATCCGGTTTAGCTGAGTACAAAACAGGACAGATTTTTCAACAGGATATCTTAGCTGAAAGTGTGCTCTACCAAAGGGCTAAGATTAATACATTAGTTACCTTGCAACTTACATTATTCTCAAACTGGACCATCATTCACTCTACCCCTAGTATTAACATTTAATATGTTATCAATATGAAAACATCCTCATGGTCCATCTGTTATTTTTTTCTTTGTTATAGTGTAGCAGTAACTTGATAAAACCCACACATATCCTGACTTGACTTTTGCTCTACCACACTGTAAAATCTAATTAGTTAGACTTACTTGAAAAAAGCATACAAACCGATTGCCTCCCTGAAATAGGAATAGTATGTTGTGCTAACATAGTATAGTTCACTTACACAAGAGTTCTAGTAACTAAAAAAGAACTGTAGAGAGTACTTGATCTTTTACTTTAGGTTTACTCTTGACTCAGTATAGTTACCAAAGATGTTACAATTGTTGTGTTTTGCATGCTGAATGTTGAAGTCTGTGTGTGACTCAAGCATGGTCAACTGCAAGATATTGTTACAAATATAGAGGGATTATATCAACCCAAGTAAAAGTTTCACAGGTGTTTATGATGTAAGTGTTAGCAATAACATTGTAAACATTATATGACATACAGGGAAATATTACATAGGTTAATTTTAAAAGATGATCTTAATTTCTGACTAAATCATTAACTATAGTTAATTATTCAGTCAGAAGCTAGGTCAACTTTTAAAAGCAACCTATTTATTACTCTCTCTTCCAAATAACTGTGATTTCTTGTTGCATCGCTGCATCAGAAAGAGAATTACAATAATATAAATGTTCCAAGTGCCCAACCAAAGTGAATGCTTATCACCATAATGGTGAGGTTTTTTTTTTTTTTTTGCTTGACAAAATGGTACTCAAACTAATCAAGTAATCTTAACTTGGTTTTTCTGAGTAAACAAGGAATAGTATGTGAAGAGTACAGATAACTAGATTTTTACAATTAAGTTAAGACACTAAGTAAAGTTAACTAAAAAGTGTTAGATTTTACAGTGCAGTAAATTTCGCAAGAACAGTATTCAGTGGAAAGAATTACAGTTACAGGCTAAAGGTTCCACATCATCAGTCACATTTTCAAATGTAACTTGGACAATTCCAATTTTAGAAAATGTGAAATGATACAGGCAGATGACTTTAGAGATGAAATATAATACACAAAATGTTTAAACAATATCCTTCAATATTGTGAACAACTGACCAAATAAAATATTGAGGTATAGCCTTTACTGTGGGGCACAATTCCCCTGATCTTTCTGGCCTCTATCCTTGATAGATTAATGCCTGTTACTGCAGTCTTTCACAAGTTTTCACACATTTGTGTAAAGCACATGCAGACTTTCTTGAGGTCACTACAGAGGGGCGAAATGTACAGTATGTTACAAACAAATATAAATACATTAAAAACAGCCATATAAACACAGCAAATGCATGCAACTCACACACACAGTGTGCAGCAGCACACAAACATTTTTCAATATGAAAAATTAAAGGATTAAAATGCTCAGGGAACTTTGGTGAAATCTGGCTTGTCCCGTAGATGGTCTGCTCGTGCGTTTTAACCTTGCGCACGATTAGATCCGTTTCCTCTCTGGAGAAGCGTCCAGTTTTTCCGCTTGCAAATTCCACCATGTAAATAGCAAATCCGCCATGGCGCGTGCGCAACTGGCTTTTAAAGGGAATGGGAGATGATTGGTTTATTGTATGTTACGCCCAAAACACACCCATGACTCAGGGTGCGTCTCAATCAGCTCCCTAGTTCAGTAGTTAGGGTACTGATCAGGAAGTCTGCCATTTTAAGGGCTGTCTCAATCGCAGAATCCTTCCAGTGCACTGAAACGTTTGCTCCCTAAAAAGTCCCACAATGCACCGCAAAACCCAGGGTGCATTGATGCTCACTATGCTCCCTTAACAGAAGTTCTGAAGCGCGAAACTTAAATCACGTGAGCCAACTCACTACACATAACGACCGATAACGACACGCAATATGTGTTTTTAAAAATAGAAACCATTATTTTATTATATTTCAGCATAAACATACATCGTTAGACAGGTAGGCCTAATGAACACAATCTAGCCAAGTTTTACAATTTATTTAAGACTGAAATGTTGCACGTATAGGGTAAACGTACCTATTAAGCTCAAGTACCCATTAAGCACACTACTATCTTTGAGCTCAGATTATAAAAAGAAAAAAAATATTTATCATCCTACTTGATGTCTTAACCAATTGATGTGTTTGTTACTATATACCTCCTGTAATTTCAAGCTAATCAGATCATTGCACACTGAGATATGGTATCTATGTGTTCACATTGTCTAGCGGCCATTTTGAAAGCTGTCTGAAAACTTTCACCAGAAGAGTAGCCCCTTAAATGTGAATTTTTTAGATGTTTAAGCCTTTATTTTGGATAAGTATAACTTCTTATTGCAAAATTAAGGGATTAATGTTTAGACTTTGCATATTATAACCTGGAACCTGGATGTGGGAAATAATTACAGTTAGATCCAAAAGATAGTTTTAGCAACATAGCGCAGATGCTAGAGAACATTGTTAGCTTACTAGCTGTCAAGTCAACTTTATTTATATAGCGCTTTTTACAATGCCAATTGTTTCAAAGCAGCTTCACAGTGTAAACAGGAAAAGAATGCAACCGAATTTGATTTGGCAGTACAGCCGCTCTGGAGAAAACTGTGATGTCATCAGCTCATTTCAGTTATCATATATATTCAAGTAATGTAGTTGACATAGTTCATTTTGTTTAGTAATTAAATTTATTTGGATATTTATTTGAAAATTTAGTGTCCCCAACTGAGCAAGCCAAGCCAAAGGCGACAGTGGTAAGGAACCAAAACTCCTAAGCTGTATAAGATTGTGTGCTACACTAATATATTACGTCACAGGCATTACTGGCTTATACTTTTAAATCCATTATATTATAAATTTACAGTTTATTGATGTTCTGTGGTTTTACACTGCTGTAATTTTTTAAAGACTAAGAAACAGTATAATTTCATAGATATTTTCAATAATAGCTGTTCATATTAAAAAATCTATGAACTTAATACATGATCTATATTATTTATTTAGAAAAATTGTCCTTTTAAATTTAATTAATAATATTTATTAATAAAAAAAAATGTTTGCTGTTCCAATAAAGCTCAATGTGCTCCCTTTAAGCTCATCCACGTTGAACGTCTATGTAAATACTTCATAAACAGACTTTAAATATTAACTGATGGTTGTCACTTCAAGTTAATCTTTATAAAATTATTCTTTAAAAATGTTGTTTAAAATAAACAAGAATTAAAAAAAAAAAACATGTTATGAGCTTAATGGAAACAGGGGTGTGCTTTAAGGGTACAAACATGTTCCCATTAAGCACAGCCAGACTTTTTGCATTTAATGATGTACATCTTAATTGAAATGCCTTTGTCATTTAAAATAAAATTAAATATTATTGTGTGAGAGATTAATCTTTTATTTTAACATAACTTCTTGTACTGAAACCAATACCCTGTGCACTAAAATGTCTCAATGTAGACTTTGGTGAGCTTAATAGGTATGTTTACCCTATGTAACAAGCAAAGTGTTTATCATAATGTACTTTAAATAACATTACAAGTAATGTCAGAAAGATATCAGCTCTGCTGTTGTTCATAAATACCAGTAATGATGTTGTACAATGAGGATGTTGTCACGTCGCCGGAAATAGAGTCATCAGTGTCCCATTGTGTAGTGAGCCTGCGTCCTTTACTGTCCTTACCAGTGCCCGAATTCATGTAAACGATATACTGATTCACGAGCTCGGGAGCTAGGGAACTGAATGAGACGCACCTTCATTAAGAGACTAGGTACAACTCTTTTAGACCATGCGCCGATCATTATTCCCGTCGTTAAACTAGCAAAAGTGGATTCAGACATGCCCTAAGTGCACCTGCACCATGCGCTTTAGACCATGCTTAAATCGTTAAAATAGGGCCCAATAACAGAAAAATGCCTTGGTTTAACACTCTAAAGTATAATTGTGTCTCCTTTTTAACTGCAAGAAAAAAAAATTTCAAGACTTTAACTGCAGTGTCTACTAGCAGTGGTTAAGTTCTGCCCAACGTGATAAGTCTCTCCTCCAATATGTATCTTCATGCCATCATCTCAGATTAATCAGTGATCCCTATAATCCCTATTATGGCAGCAAGCCTTTGTTCTCAACTTCCTGTATAGGATAATTGGCAACGAATTAAACCCTACAGGCTTTTTATATAACATGAACACAAGACCCAAATACATATTAATCAGTTAACTCTCTTTTTCAAATTTTACTTTAAGGAAATCACAGAACCCTAAGTGTATCCGAGGGCCAAATGGAAATGTGATTCATTGCTTTGGGCAAACCATTGCTCAAGGTGACCTGAAGCAGTTTGTTTTCCATAAGATGGATAAGTGGATAACTTGATCTGACACTCTATCCTCTATCTCAGTACTGAGCTGTTGAGTCTGATGCATGGCATCCTGAATCGGTTAGCTGCACATTTTGCATTAACAGAGACAACACTTCAGAGATAGTCTCACACTATTTTCACAGGCAATTTTGTCAGTAGATTAAGGTTCTGTTAAAAATGCTGATTATCTTTAGAAAGGGATATAATATTGACTAAGACTAAATCAAGAGGGTTTAGCATATGTAACATCCATACTGTGGAATGTAAAGGAATAGATTAACCAAAAATCTAATTTCGGTCATCATTTATGGTCACCTTTGACTTTTACTCTATGGAAAAGAGCCATGTCAACATTTTGCTATACTTCTTTTTTGTTCCACTGTGAATAAATAACAGAAATTATTATATTTTTTATTTTTGGGTGAACTATTCCTTTATATCAGCCTGAAAGGTCAAACATAAATTTTAAAACTTTCTAGAATTTTTACCTGACAAATAAATTACAATACAAATGTCTGCATCTGTCTCGAAATAACGTTCATCGACAGTGAGTCAGCAAGTTATTTAACCTTCCTTCCAGTCACTTTACCATTTTTACCAAACAAAAAACATTCCAGTCTCTGTGCTCAGACTTTTTTGTAAATGTCAATGCATTGCATAATGAGATGTAACCCAAGTTGCCCACAGGTATACCGTGACATTAAATGACTGCAGAGGAAGCTTATTATAACTAGCACAAACAATATAATGACCTTCAGACACTGAGAGGTGATTCTCTCATTCAGTATCAAATAGCACCCCTTAAAAAAATGTAATAAAAAAAATAAGATTAATTACAATATTCCACTATTAAATGAATTAACTTTATTATGAACTTTATTAAAAACTTTATTAAAAGTGTATGATTTTTTTTTACTGTAAACCTACAGTAGAGGGTGCAACTCAAAAAGCTGTGCTCCCATTCTGGATTCACAGTTTTTATTCATTTTGAGGAAAACTAAATCTGATTCTGTACAAGTGAGATGAGTAGATGAATGCTCACATATGGGGACAGATTTACTAAACAGGGCAAATTAGCGTGAGAGTTCTGTGATCTACTGACGAAGCGCAAATTAAAGAACACAGATGCAGCCAACTCATTTCCATAATGACCAACGCAATCTGCCAGTTAGGGACACGCCGACTTTTTGGGACTTTAGCTTATTCACCGTATCCCCCAGAGTTAGATAAGTCCATACATACCATTTTTTATCTCTGTGCGTGCCATAACTCTGTCTGACACACCCACCGCTAGCCTAGCTTAGCACAAAGACTGGAGGTAAACGGCTCTAGCTAGCCTACTGCTCAATAAGTGACAAAATAATGCCAACATTTTCCTGTTTACATGTTGTGATGTGTATAGTTACATCGTGTACTAAGACCGACGGAAAATGAAAAGTTGAGAATTTTTTTTTTCATTTTCTAGACCGATATGGCTAGGGACTATACTCTCATTCCTGTGTAATAATCCAGGAACTTTGCTGCCGTACCATAGGTACTTAGTACACAATGTAACTATACACATCACAACATGTAAACAGGAAAATGTTGGCGTTATTTTGTCATTTAATGAGCAGTAGGCTAGATGGAGCCGTTTACCTCCAGTCTTTGTGCTAAGCTAGGCTAGCGTTGGGTGCGTCAGACAGAGTTATGGTACGCACAGAGATGAGAATGGTGTGTATGGACTTATCTTACTCTGGGGGATACGGTGAATAAGCTAAAGTCCCAAAAAGTCAGCGTGTTCCTTTAAGACATGCTTTTTTTTGGGCAGTAAATAATGGCACAAACACCAGTACATTGACGAGCATAAACCTTAGTAAATCACCTTGCGTGATTCATTTAAATCCTCTCCTCCCATAAATTTCGTGTCTGAAAGGGAAACTCCTACAAATGCATATGCAATAAAGTCAGCCGCTAAAATAACCCTGTCCACGCCTTTTCAGCGCTAGTTTTTCACTGCGTGTCTTTGGTAAATCCTGACAGTAGTTTTTTAACACCAAAAGAGGGTTTGTGTTGGCGCAAGCTGTTAGTAAATCAGGCCCTTAGTCTACAATAACCATCATGTTTACACAGCACAAACAACGCCTCTGCACTTACTCCCAGTTTCTGGGGACAGAAGAGGTGTCAATCAATAAAAGGGAAAACAAAGTAACTTAAGTTACTTTTTTGAAAAAGTATAACTCAGCTATTTTGTACATTTAAAAGTAATGCATTACTACTTACTTGGGAAAAAGCAAATCTGATTACGTAACTCAAGTTACTTGTAATATGTTACCCCCGACACTGATGATGTGAAAAGGGATAGTGTGGACATACAGGTGGAAATTTAATGTGAGTAATTTGGACTGAATCACAAGACTCATGGTGCAATTTTAGACTGTTAGCTAAAAAGGGTACTTTTTCTAACAGGCCGACTTAGAGAAAATAATTCTGAGCAGGATATCTACAAGTGTCACTTGACCTGGTACATTTCTTGGAGTAAACTTCAAGTTATTGTTGTTGCAGACTAATTTATTTTGGTTGCAGACTAATTGGTGGCCTTACAGGCTTATATTCAAGGTAATCACCACCATAAATGCATGATGGACTGTGATTCTCCACCTGTTTCCAGGCAACATCGGCCAGCACAGCACAGGGGAATGAGAGCATTCCTGCCCCAATCATATTTTCAAACCTGCCTTCACGGTAAACACCAATCAGAGGGACCCATCTGAGATAAACGAGGACGCATCCACAAAAACATTATCCAGAGTACACGCACCATCCAGAATGTTTCACGTCTCTCAGTAGAATAACCATTATCTATCTGTCTATCTGTCTATCTATCTATCTATCCATCTGTCTCACTGTAAAAAATGTATTGTCAAATTAACAGTAACTTACTGCCAACAATTATCCAGTAGTTGCTGTATTTCATTCAACAGTAAAATTACCGTAACACTAACTACAGTAGTGTTTAACATACTGTAAAACTGAATACAGCAATTTACTGTAATTTTTACCATGTAAAAGTACAGTATTGCACCATTGATTTGTAATAATACTGTATAGTATAATACAGTTATGAAATGTTATTTTAATTTTTTATAGTGCTACTGTATAACCTGTAGAATATGTAGAAAACCTGTAGAAGTGTTATTTCAACTGTTGACGGGAAATAAGACAAACAATTGAAGCCTTAACTGCACAAAAAAGTTTATTGTACATTTTTAAACAATACATTAGTAATAATAATAATAATAATAATGACATAATACAACAATACAAATCTGTTTTAAAACAAGACTAATTAACTATTTATAATTAATAATTAAAATCAGTGAACAATTCATGTATCAAAAATTATCCTGAACAGGTAAAATACAAACTTACAAAACACAGTAGAACATAAAAATAAAGACGGGTGAGGATAAAGGCCAGGTGAGGAGGGTAGTGGTGGTGTCAAGTGGAAAAAGAGTGGCATCTCTTCTGATAATCCTGCAAGAAATGTTGAGCACAAATCAATCATTGAGGCAAAACATACAATATAACTAATCATCAAAAAACCTAACTCACATTATCAACACCTTTAAATGATGGGCAAAAGCTTGTGCATAGGGCCCTGCAGCGACTGAAAATGTTTACAATTTTTTTAAATTAATATTTTCAACTCAAAAGTAAATATAAATACAATGTACATTTTGGTGGATAATAGCCTTGTACATACTGCTTGCATGTTGTGTGGCATGAATGGATATTAAAAATTATGTACAACAACTGCAGAAAAAACCAACAAAACCCACATAGATTTTATAATATAAACTTATTAATAATCTATTTTCAGTAATATTTACTAAATATAACATATTTCTTTGTCTGCCATTGTGTTTTTAACTTGAATCATGCCCAATAGATGCCGGTTTCAGGCAATTCACTCCTTGATTTGCTTAATAAAAGCTTACATGTTGACAAACGTGTTTATAATAGGGCTGCAACTAACGATTATTTTGATAATCGATTAGTTGGCCGATTATTTTTTTGATTAATCGGATATAAAGCACATTTGTTTTTGTTTTTTTGACAAAACACACTATTCCCCATCCTCCCCAATGCTGTCCTTCAAACAAACGTGTCAGCTAAGTGCTATGAAAACACACATAGTGAATATATTAACCATGGTTTTACGTCGAATAAAAAAATAATATTAATAAATAAATAACAGGGTTATTGTAGTTATGCAATGGTAACCACAAATTAACCATAGCTTTGCTTCAAATCCATAGTTTAACTATATGGTATTTGTGTGGTTATACAAATGGTAATCAATACAGCAAAAAACATGGTTTTACTATCTAATAGAACCATGGTTAATTTTCGTAAGGGTATGTTTGTGCTATACATTATGTACAAAAAAAGTTACTAAGCAAAATGAGTTTAAAGCCCTACATTAAAATGATATTAAAGAAAAACAAAGACACAAACGCCAGATCTGTTACCAGATAAGAGGAATGTTCTGCAGGAATACACACACACGCGCTCGCTCACTCACTCACTCACTCACTCACTCACTCACACACACACACACACACACACACACACACACACACACACTCACTCTCTCTCTCTCTCTCTCTCTGTCGACACAGTAACTGTTACTGTAATTTCTTTATCCTGTAGAAACGTCTTACATTTATATTCAAATTACACGCTGTTGTCCCTTTACAGCCAGTTACTACTCATAAAATACTTGAATTACATGTTGACTTTTAAAACTATATTTTGCGACCATTTCAGCTAAATGAATGTTTTTGCGCTGAGTGTCTCCCTCAGTCTCGACTGCGTTTTGTCTGTTTGACGCGCATGCGCGCGCCCGCCGCACCGGTACTCGTTCAGTGAAGTTTGAAGTTTAACACAGACTGTCAGGACGCGCTTTCATGCAAAATGGAAATACTCGCATGAATTAGTAGCATTTACAGATGAGGATATAACTACTGTTCTCTATATAGATCAGTGGATATAACCTGTAAAATGAACGTTTTTTTGCGCTGAGGACGCAGACGCACACACATTTGTCAAAGCGCATGACAGGGTATGTTAAACGCTAATGCATTCGCTTGAAGCTTAAAATAAACAGTTCTCATGTTTTGGGCACTTGGATCGTGTACCTTTCCTGCATCAGCTCACTCGGTTTCCACTCCACTATTTCTAGATGCACATTTTGTCCATAAAATGCGTTATTCAATGCTGTAATTTGGAAGCTTTGCGTACAGAGAGCAGACCCGACTAATCGATAATGAGAATCGTTATCGGTGATTTTCATTATCGATTAGTTGTAGCAGCCCTAGTTTATAATGCATTATTTTCAATGTATTTATTATTAGCGTGGCCCATAAAAGTAATTCACATTGTGATGTATCTGGTTGCCATAACAGAAAGCCATAATGTCAAGCAACCTTACATTTACCTCATTCAATGAATATATATATATATATATATATATATATATATATATATATATATATATTAGTCAGCTAGAAAAATAACTCTGGAGGTGAATTTTGCTAAATATATGGACTATATTATATTTCATTATATTTTCACGTTACCTGTTGTCTTCATTATTTAATGTATGATTAAATACATTTAAATCTTAAAATAAATATATATTTGACATTGATTGTCAGTAATTATCAATACTGACTGATATGAAACATTTTATCAAGATAATTTTTGGCCATATCACCCAGCTCTATGAAACACTTGTGAGTGTAAACTCCATGAATGAAATTAGCACAATCAAATAATTGATTGTACAATGCAATAAGTGTGTAACGTACTGCTCTAAGAGACACAGGTAGAGGATCCAAACACGGCTTTAATAGAGGAACAATCCAGACACGTAATCCAAAATACAAGGAAAGGGTCAAAAACAGGCAGGCAGTCCAAACAAACAAAACACACAAGGCTGGGAACAAGGCAAACGGGTAATCCAAAAAACAGGCAAGAAATCCAAAAAAACAAGAGACAAGAACCAGGGAAAATCACTCAGATGCAGTAGTAACACATACAAAACCTTGCCATGAATGACAGGGTGAACAGGCTAGATATAGGCAGAGGTAATGAGGTAAATGAGACACAGGTGTAAATAGTGAGTGCTGATGAGTCCGGGCAAAGGATTATGGGTGATGTAGTCTATGATGGAATGACAGTCCAGGTTGGAGTGCCCTCTGGTGGTGATCAGGGGCACTCACACTGGTGAATCGTTACAAAGTGCAAATCAAATAACAGCATTGCAGTTTCTGTGTCTTTCTGAAATCAGATATTTTTTAACATTTAATATTTTAAATGTAAAAACTAAGAAATGTTACAATTATAATAATAAAAAAACAAATCTGTGAGTTATACAAGGCTTATTAAATGAAAACTGTGAAGGGAACATAATTACATTTTTAAACCGACTTCTAATTTTTTATTTGACAAACTTTTGGTTTAAAAGGTTAGTTCACCCAAAAATGAAAATTCTGTCATTAATTCCTCACCCTCATGTCATTCCAAACCCGTAAGACTTGTTCTTGTGCATTATTCAGGTTAGGCTGAGCTTCTTCTTATGTTCGCTGATCAATGTTTACATGCGAGTAATAGCCTAAATTAAATCCTTTCATCATAAAAAGTGATCAGAGTCTCTTCAGAAAATGTGGACTAAACCGCTTGATTCACATGGATTAGTTTTACGATCTCTTTATTAACTTTTTGAAGCGTCAAAGTGTTTGTTGCAAAGGCAGTCAATGGAGGGACAGAAATCTCTCAGATTCCATCAAAAAAGATCTTCATTGGTGTTCTGAAGTTGAACAAAGGTCTTACGGTTTTGGAACGACATGAGGGTGAGGAATTAATTACAGAATTTTCATTTTGGGGTGAACTAACCGTTAAAGCCATTTCCACCATTTTTGGATTTTTCTAAATACAGATTCAGACACAAATAATTTTGAGATTACTATAGATATTGTCTCTGCTGCACACCCCTAATATTACTCTTACCTTCATGATTCTAGCAGTCATATTCTGTAAAGTCCCTGATAGAAGATGCAACATGTGGGTTCAAGCCCATGGTCTTTCACCGAACAATCTTCCCAGATGTGTTCTGCTCACTTGGAACTGTGATGTGCATTTAGAATGTTCAGGATTTATCCTGACAAAAAACCTGTAAATACAAAAAAAAAAAAAAACTGAATCAAGAGTGATCACAATATGCAGCATCATCTGTAATAAGTCATGTAGGGGTATAATAAGGGATAAATAAGGGATAAATAAGGGATCAATAAGGGATAAACTATAAATCATCACTTATGCAAAAGCCTATTGGTATTACACTTTTTGGTGTTATCAATTTGTAACAAAAGTGTATGAATGAAGTAAAATTTGTTGGAGCCAAGTAGTCTGATTTAAGTAGTCTCTGAGTCTCGGTCTCATGAACCTAATAATGTGAATTCTTCAAATGGGAGGCCCCCCTTTAATAAAAGCACACTCTGAAGGCCATGTAAAGAAATAGCTGCTAACATAGAATTAGTGAAGAGTATTTACCTCTGGATGAACTTGAGGGTTGAAGCTGCCTCCTCTTGGTACTCTATACTGAATACATAAAATGATCCAAAGAGCACAGCCAGGGCAGAGGTGAAGTCCAGCTGGAGGTGACTGGGCTCTATGACCACCATCCCCAGGCCAGCATCCATTTTTTTGGAACCAAAATGAAATCTCCTGAAAAACATATTTCTGTATCACACTTAATTGTTCACAAAAAAGTAATTATATTTCAGAAAAAGGTAAAGCAAATATACATGAACTGTGTATGCATATTTGTCTGTCATCGAGAGTAAACAAAAATGTATTATTACAATGTTTACAGCATTCAAATTTGGTAACAGAATATTAAGCATGAGGTTTGTTACTGCATGCCATGGATCATGCAAGCATGTTTGCACTTCCACAAGAACCAATGAGCTTGTTTAGTTAAGCTTCTGTTTATGCTTGCTGACCAAAGTTTATATGTCAATAAAAGCCTAAATTAAATCTGTTAATCATATAAAGTGTGGTCTCTTCAGGAGAATTTGGTTAAACTGCTCAATTCATAGATTAATTGATGTCTTTACAAATATTCCGTTATTAGTGAAAGAAGTCACACATTAGTCTAGTTAAGGTTCTGCTAGCCTAGTGATTGTGCAAGACAAGTATATGAATCTTACCCAACAGGATTATCCTTGGTGTGCTGGGCATGGAAAGCTGGGTCTCTGGATCTGCCTGTGTGGTAGTTTCCTGTATGAAAAAGTCAACACAAAGGGGAAAGAATCAGAGCTAAGATCTGAGATCTCACATACTGGAAAGGCAAATAAAAGAACATTTATACTATTGCACATTCAAAGGGATAGTTCACCCAAAAATGAAAATAAGGTAAACTGACGTTAAGATGAGCGCGCAAGGTCCTGGCAGATCGCCAGGTCAGGTCCTCACAGACGTGTAAAAACAAATCTGATTTACATGAAAATGAGCGCGCATGAATCTATAAGAGGGATCGAAATTTAAATGTTATAACAAGTATCCGAATCCTAACCTTGGGTATGCGATTTCAGGATACACATATCAATTTTCAATTCCCAACTATATATAATGAACGCGCCAGCGCTTCCACCGACTTATAATGGTTAAACAACAAATTATTAGTCAGTTCTGACCGTAAGAGTCTAGGTTTATAAAAATCACATTTACTAATCAAGTATTCAAGTTATTAACATGAAATCCGCTTCTAACTAGACAAACGCTATGCTAACGTTAACATCAAAGCCCCGGGCAGTTCTTCTAAACTAACGTTAAAGCTAACGGTATGTTACTGACATTTTGGTTTGCATTAAAAATAAAGACTCTTCCCTAACCAGATATTTATGGTGAAAACTTTGCAGACAGACACAGCGAAGCGAGGCGAAGGCGCTCTCAAAGTTGCTCAGAGATCTAAAAGAGTTCTTCATAAAATGGCTTTGTGGTTGTTTTTCGCGGTCATTTCGTATTACTGTATTTAAATTTACAGTAACATGTCCCAAACTACATTGAAATCTAGAGTATCATACTGTACACAACTTATTATACACTAGTAAAATGTTGAGAATATACCTTGAATATCGAAATCGCGGTCAGCAATTAACTAGCATTAAAGTTGTTAGCTAGAATTCCTGTATGCATGAACATATTAAGATGTATTACTCACCAGATGACGAAGCACGTTCCCAGGTCGGCAGATGCACAGACTTGACAAAAAAACTCAAATACGCTCATGCTCCCCCGACTGACAGAAATTGTCAATGCATGGTCACCCAGTCCTTAAAATTCTTTATGTAATAGGCAAGCAATTTTACCTGCGAAATGTTGTGTGCTGCTTTTCGTGGTCAATTTGCACGGCTGTATTTAGATTAACAGTAACTGATAATTTCCCAGAATGCATTGAAAATCTACAAGTAACATACTGTCAACCGTGTAGGCTACACAGTACGGAACTGTTGAGAATACAATATAATACTGTGAAAACAACAAAATCTACAGTAGCATACTGTACACAGCTTATACAGCAAGAAACTGTTAAGAAAAACAGTGTAATACTGTGAAAACAACAGAAATGATCTATCTATCTATCTATCTATCTATCTATCTATCACTATCTAGGGCAGTGTAATTTTAACACTTTCCTGCTGATGTAATGAGAGGTACCTGAGACCATAAAAGCATATCAAGCTGCAATCTTTTTTGCATTGAGATGTTATGATAGCAGTACACAATTTCATGTGGGATAAGGGTCTGAACCGAGAGCACATTATGCTTTGGCACATGGAATATTTTTTTGAGGCTGATGAAAAAAGAGCAAGGTTGTATTGTGGGAACAACAAGGCCAAAGAAAAGCTTCCACTTTTCCAGTTTGGAAAACTGTACAAATGGATATGTTGGAGCTGTTTTCTCAAATGTGCTTTATTATTATTTTAATTTAATTTTTTTTTTTTTTTTGTGGATTAGGTTTAATACTTCCTCTAAAGGTGAATCATAATTTCCTTAAAGACAGATACTCATCTATTCAAAAGGCCAAGCAAAAACAGTGAGTCAGTAAAAAATACAAATCTAATTCCTGTAAGTGTCATGGCCACAAGCAGGGTTATCACTGTAGTGAAAACCAGGAAGGGTGGGAGGGAAGAAAAAAAAAAGAAGAAAAAGAAAAAAAAAGAAATGTGTTTTCCAGGCCTGGAAAGTCTTAATTTTTTTTAATGAATGCAGGCCTAAAATTTTCTGGTTTTGCTCCAAAATAGGTAATCTGCAAAAAATTGCCCTCGTGCCAAGTAGAAATAGCGTGCAAACCATAGTGACTTCTGATATATATATATATATGAATATGGCATATGATGGATTTAATGTGCCGGGTAAGTTGTATGCGGATCGCTCGACCAAGAGGAAAAATGTGCTGTTACTGCTAGATCTCGATCACAGAAAATCACATTGTATTTGATACAAAACTAAATAGACTGACTCAAGTGAAAAAGTAATAACTGAAACTATTAACATAGCCTAGTATTTTATTTTCTCAATAGGGAAATTATTTTTTTTAACGAAAACTGTTAACTGTTAAAAGACAGACCTATACTGTAAGCAGACCTGTAACTATCCGAGGCTGTTAATCGTAGTCTATGTGTTATTTTAAATTCATCAATTTGCATTATTTCAACTTATTTTTAAAAATAATAATTATATTTGTATTACACATAGGCCTACATTTATTCTAATGACATTTTATTTATAATAGGCTACTAATATGTATTATATTATAGCCTACTTATTTTTAATTCACACACACTTCTGGCATACATTTAAATTGACGCCTGCCATGGTGTTTATTATTTGTCTTCTCTTATTTAGATGCGTGTCCCATAGACTGTAGGGTGTGTCCTCAGCCGATGCGCTGTGCAGTTTAAAGGTAAAGCATTTAGTTTATGCGACATTAGTGCCACTTAGCGGAATTACAAAAATACTGCATATTTTTCAAACGCACATTCCGCGCGTCGCGCCTAACTCAAACACAACTCAACATCTTTTACGGGTGCTTGTGAAGGCATCAACAGGTAAATGTAGACTACTTTCAATAAATGGTCAAATATATTAGGAAACTTTTAGCTGTGTTGCTATGTGTAATGAGAGTATGCAACTGAGCAGCTAACACTCTCTGTCTAACCCATCCAACGTGCAGGTGCATTTTTTACATAACGTCACCGCTTGCCACTGATATATAGGCTATATATATTATATATTACTTAATTAATTAATTGTTAATTAAGACTTAAGATTGCTTTGGACGTTGAATGACTCTTATGATTCATTTTAGTGAATCAAAACCTACAGCAGAATCAGTAAGGACCGATTCCCGAACAAATGACTCTTATGAACCTGTTCATTTGAGTGAGTCAAAACGTACAGCGCGACGAGCGTAGTTCGATTCCCTTTTGAGTCGGTTCTTTTTAAGTGAGTCAAAACATACAACGTCACCGGTTCGATTTCCAAAAGAACCGGCTGTTATGAACCGGCCCTTTTTAGAAAATAAAAAAAAACTGAACCGCAAGTTATTAATGAGTTATTAATGTACGATTCGAAATAAAACAATAACCAACGGCTCAAAACACTTACTCTAAATAATTTACTCTACATGAGAACTTAAAGATACACATTTGTTTTGCTAATCAGTATTTTTATTAAAAACAAAGAAATGAATAAATGATTACCACATTTGTTTGTTTGTTTTTATATCCTATAGTTAGGAACAATTTGATTGTATATGCGGACTTGCATAAAAGTCATTAAAAGTCTGTAAACTAACTTAATTATTTGTGTTATTTATTCTGAACTCTAAAATGAATTTAGCAACAGACTATTGCGGCCAGTAAATACAATTCTTTCTTTAAAATATCTTTTTCTTCAAAAGCACTCAAAAGAACCGTAAATGGAACCGGAATCGTTAAAGGGAATCAAAATCATGAAATTCTTTAGAACACTTTACCAGAACGAACCGTCACCCGGAAGTGCGTGACAATATTACCGCGCAGTCAATGAATACTTGGAGTAGTTGACTATTTGGAGCCACAAACTAAACTTCAGCATACTTACGTCCACATTTCTCTCTAAGCGTGTGATTGCCTCGCCTGCTGGAATGGCTCCATTACTGAGCTTGTCATGCAGACCGCTGTTTCTACTGTCTCTTATTGGAGTATGTTTCACGAAATTTGCAAGGGGTGAGTTATTACTTTTTTCATGATTATTATTTTAAAGTTAATTTCCCCAAAGTTGGAGGGGATGGGGATGCCGCTTTGTGGAGCACTTATAGAAGTTCTAAAAACATTTAAAACTGTTTAAGAACAGAAGACTCAACTATGCTATTCTATTTGTTGATTTAGATATACAATAATGATTGAGTGTTGTAGTTATAATGTATTTGCTGTCAGAACTTTACCCTCACACGACTAAGGAAATGAAAGTCAAATCACGCAATGTTCACCTTTTTAAAGTGTTTATAGAGAGACAATGCTGCTTTGAATCTAACGTGACATTAAGTTTATATTTTAGATCACGGATTATAAAGATTGCAGGATTGCATACTAAATACTAGGTTGTTTATGGTTAAGGTGTCCCGCCAACGCTCTGGTGGCTCAACTTTCGGCTCAACTTTGATGGTTAAATCCAAAATAATCTTCAGGATTTATTTTTGTCAACAAAGGCTGTGTGACTTTACAACCATAATTTCTAAAGGAGATGAAACTCAAGGATTAAAAGGATTTGACATTAAAATGAGCATTTTGTGCCACTTTGGTTCTGTCCTTTTGTTCTGTCTGCTGTGATAAACATGGGAAGATGAGATTTTAATTTTTGGGAATCTGAATGTATTATTTAACTTAGTATGTAATCCCTGCAATGCAAACAAACGGGTCAGTGTAGATGTCTTGTAGATTTGAATGGCTATAATTTTTGTGTAATTGTAATTATGTAATGACTTTATATTATAAGAGGCAATGTAGCTAAATGTTATTTTAAATGTTCTTAGTTTAGTTTAAGTTTTTTTGTTTTTAAAGAACAAAATCAGTGATTTAGATACTGTACAAGTGGTAGGCTGTTCCTTGACTTTTTTAATGGCAGGCAGGCACCAACAAATATCATTAAAAGCAAAGATTTAATCAAATAGTTCATTTTTCATGTCAGTAATTCAGACCAAAATCAGTGTGAGAATTTTTTTAATCAAGAGGCTATATTAATAATAATAAAAAAAGTATTTATCAAAACTAATTAATTTTCAGTGGGCGTTTTGTTTATGAGGCTTTTATTTCATATTTTCTATAGGCTATAAACGCAGAGAATGCCATCCATTTATATTTCTTTTAAAACAGTGAAATAGTCTAAGCAATCATGGCTGTTATCTATAAAATTAAATCAAAGCTAAATATATAAAGTATTTTTTAAATGATACACAATATGTTTTAGCACAGACAGTAAACATCTTCTAGATAAGATGAATTCATTACAGGAACATTTTCTTATCTTGATTTTTAATCCCTTGTTAATTTATGAGCCTGACTAAAACTAATTTCATTATATACAATTCTTAGATTTTAGGTACAGAGACAATTATAGATTTCATTATGACTGGGATATAACATCAGTAATATGTGATTAATTGGTTATTAATCTTTTGGTGCCATAGCTCTTTAATAAGTTGCACATGGAAAGCGCTTATGCCGAAGAAATGCGTTTTGTTCTTCTTGGCTGCAGTCCATGCATTGTGAACTTTTAGACCTGCTTAACTGCACCAATCAATATGCTGGCTCTCTATCCTCCATAAATCTCTTTAGCGTCTCTGAATGCTTGAAGGTCACAATCTCAACTCAACACTGTTGCTGTTATGATGAAAGGATTTGTTTTAATTAAATGATCTTCAAAAATAGTTTGGTGTATGTATGGGTGGAATAAAATATGAATGCTGAAAAACTTTGGCTTGTGCATATGGTAAGGTTATAAAAATCTGCCTGCTTGACACTATACTCGCTTCATGTTTGGGCAGATTTGACTTTGACTTCTTAAAGTGATGCTTCTTTCCTTTGAAGCCTACAGTGTGATTAAATATGGTTTATGTAGCCCATATATGAACTTGATTGAGTACCAGATTAATATCCTAAGACAAAATGTAACCATGATTTATCCAAAACATGATGGCTAGTTACCACTACATAATTCTTTTAAAATTTGGATTTTTAAAATTTTTATTATTATTATTGTTTTAATAGTAAATATATTTTTTACTCTATTTTTATATATTATATTTACTCTTCCCCCCTGTTGTCACCTGGTACAGTGCATAGAAATAGTAGTTCAATGAAAGATTCTCACACATATGCTTTTTAGGCCTGAAAAATGTAGAAGGAAGATAAGAGATGTTCACTTCTGTGAATAATGGAGCTGTACTCTAGTATCGGCTGTGAAGCTCACATAAAGAGACATTCACTCTTACCAAATGTGACCTCCATTCTCAAGAATGGTGCGATGCAGAGTTCAGGCTTCTGGTATGGCGTGACAGTTTGTGAACCAGTGATTTATTAGCAACCTTTTCAATGAACAAACATGTAATGAATTCTCGTTATGCTAATGACATAACTGACAGTGTTTTGAATATTATATGACAAAGGTTATGTAAATTAAAACATTTTGAAGGGTTTATATTTGTGTTAAAGAAACACTCTCGGCCTCAAAAAGTTGTCGTTGGCTCTGTATATTTTTTGGACATTCAATTTCATCATGAAATTTTACTGAACCATCCATCCAAAGCCATCCTAAGCTGCTAGACACATAATCCTCACTAAAAAAAAATTCCGTTCTGGGTTAAATATACAGCTATTAGTCATGCCTCATTGAATGAGTCATTAGAGGAAGGCTTGTCTGAGCCGATAGCTCTATCTTTTTCCTGAGGTCTGACCCTTTTTTGAGGCGAATGGCTTATTACAGTGTTGGTTGAGACTCTTTGCAGTATTGCACAAAGCTCCTCCCTTAAGGGACTTTTGAATGGTCTGTAAGTGCCATATCTGAAGTTCCAATGAAACATCAGGAAAGGTCAGGGAGAAGCGTGCTCCCTTGATTGGACTACGGCAGAGACTGTAATTGCATCTGTCGTTCCTTACACATTTGCTCCAGATGAATCCATGCAATGTGATGTCATTAAATATAGACTTACATGGTTAAAAACTCATTATTCTCAAATGTGTTCATATGGCAGCTGTATTGCTCAAACAGTGTAAAAAGGCAAAGATATGTAAAGTAAGCTTGTGTGGGTTGTAAAAAGCTGGATGAGATTAAAGGCGCCTGCACACTTTTATGTGTTTATCAATGCATTGATTTCAATAGTGTCACAAGAGCGTAGAGGGAGAATGCAAGGGTTTTTACGAAAGTGACAAATAGGGCTGCATGATATATAGTTTCAGCATCGACAATGCGATGTGCGCATCCACGATAGTCGCAGCGCAGGATGTGCAATGTCAAGTTATAGGAATTGTAGTTGATCCATGCCCCATGGTTTGGAATGCATGTGATGCACGGATTAATTGCAAAGTTTAAGTTTCAGACCTGAGAAGGGTCTGCTGGCATTATATAGCACGAGAGCGAAATAAAGACTCACTGACGTTGTTTATATTGACATGTGAGGCTGCTGACACATGAGAAGAGCGTTTAAAACACCGACAGCGAAACGGTATGCATACAGAACACTACACATGTTGCCAATTCATTATAAAGTAATTAATTTGTTGACTAGATGCTGCATTAGCAGGGAAAGAACAGCAGTATGTATGCACTTAGTAGTCGAGGCTGAGAGGACGCTAACATTAGCAGTACCTCAAGCAGTTAAAACAATGTAACAACTAGGGACGTGAGAAAGCAAACTGTATGGTCATGCAGCTGACAGAAATATAAACAAATCAGAAAGGATTTCAATACATAAAATACTAAAAAAGCAGACTGTTTGGATTTATACACTTTACAATAATATTCCACTTGTAACATTAACTAAGGTTAATAAATGCTGTAGAAGTGTTATTAATTGTTAGTTTTATGGATGGGAATTTTAGTCAATTTCGATCATCAGTAGGTCTCAAAAAACGAGTACTCGAGGGCGGGGCTTGTGCGGGGGGCGGGGCGTCTCCGTCTTGGAGATATGAAACTATTTTAAGACTGTTACGAAAATTTATGTTGACAAAATACAAACATGACATGTCTATGAAAACAAACACATGACTAGAAAAAATAACTGCTAGATTATGATGCATAAATGTTTTTGAAAAAGAAACATCTAAAAACAAAATAACCGTCTCAAATAACCCAGTCAATACTATCGGGCATTGCGTTTGAGCTGAAACTATAAATAAACACCACCCTGCAGAGCTTGGCTAGCGGGTTAATAAACTCAACCAAACGCATCCAGATATACGCAGCAGTTATGTTCCTGTTACAACTTGGGAACATCAGCACAAAAGGACGCGAATGCGCACGTGAACTTGGCCGTGCTATATGGTTTAAAAGGGAAACTCACATTTTGAATGCGCTCTTCCGATAAACGGACAACGAAAGCACAGAGAATTTACAACACTATTACAATCGTGTTCTCATTATAATGCTATATGACAGATTGGCTCTGCACATCATGCACTTAATTTTATTTTTCATGATCAAAGTGATTACAGACATCACTGCGCGTTGCCGAATCCATAATGAGAAACAACTACCACAAATACCACTGCTGCGTTATTAATATCATCAATGATTTTGAAAAAGAAAAATCCTATCTAAAAAGAATATAACCGTCTCAAATAACCCAGAGTCGATAATGTCAGGCATTGCATTTGAGCTGAAACTGAAGAGAAGGAACACTAGTTGGTAACGGCGGCGCTTTGCTAGCTGGTTAATAAACCCAACCAAACGCGTCCTATATGACATTAATCAGATATAGACAACATAAAAGTAATCTTACAACTTGCATCTGCACAAAAGGACGCGGATGCGCACATGAACTTCACCGCGCTAGTCTGATGTAACTCTCGTTGTGGGTTTCCTTTAACAGCTGATACACGGGGAACTAAAGCACAGAGAATTTACAACATTCTATCACAATCTTGTTTTCATTATAATGCTATGTATATGACAGATTGGCGCTGCACATCTTGCACTTCATGATCACTGCAGCGCGCGCTTCAGTTTCACTTTATTTCGCCGGTCTGGAAGGCGTGCTGTCTAACTAACCAATCAGACCTCAGTTACTGCCCAAAATGCCAAAATAACTAATCAGAAAAATAGACAAATATATTTTTAAAAGTCAGGGTGATATTCGTTTTCATGATCGATCGTCGCTGTCATGTTTGAGTAAACATACTCGACCACTGTTGCCCATCCCTAGTTAGTTTTATCAGTTAACCTTAGTTAATGCTCTATGAACTAACATGAATGATCAAGGTAAAATTATATTGCTCAAATATTAATACATGATGTAAAATGTATATTGCATAATGCATGTAGTTCATGTAAGCTAGCTAAATAAGCGAATACATCCTTTTGAACAAATGGGACTTGCAGTCTGTTACCTATGACATTTACATACGTTTCTAGGTTATAGCTAAAGAAACATTTATTTATAATATTTTAATGTTTAAATTATTTTCTGTAGAATTTGTTCTGTTAGAACTTCACATTTTAATATATTCATATTTAAATATATGTAATTTAGCAATTTCCATGGTTCAGTACTGTTTTTTTAATTTCTTGTAGTAAAGTTCAACACTATTTTACTTAGAATGTTATGTTGTTTTTAATAATTTTTTTTTATTTTTTATCCAGTATCCATTTTAAAAACTATCGGTCGATTAATCGGTTATCGGCAAGTGCGGTCCAACCTAGTTATCGGTATCGGTAAACTCCACTATCGGTCGACCTCTAGTTTTTAAGTCCTGTCAGTTTAAACATTCAATGGAGTCCAATGGCGGTACACCCCTCCCCCACTCTGCAAAAAAAATCATAATGAAATTACTAACCACTACTGAATGTAATAACACAAAATAGGTATCATTTAAAGCTTAGAAACGCAGCTTTTTAATGCATCTAACCATAAGCATCTAAACAAGTGCCGAGTAGTCCGGCAGGCGCCACCTAGCTACTAAGAAATTAATCAAAACTACTGCCTTGATCAACACAAAATAGGTGTCATTTGAAAGCTTAGAGTCTGAAATGTACAATGCTGATTAGTTGATTAACTCTGAGTACTGAGTTATTTGCTGATAAAAAAAATGTTTACATAATGAAATACTTTTTTTGTACTATGTACTGTAATATGTCAAAAACATCATATAGCTCAGATGTGTCATATCATGTCATTTGTACACTGTAAAATAACGGAAAAGAGGAACAACAATTTTTAAAATGCCTTCCGGATGTCTAGGGAATTGTCCTCCTACCTTATTTCCTTCCCGAGTTATTTTCTTATCCAAATAAGAAAGATAGGTAAAATTTCCCTTGAGCACACTTTTTATTTTCTTTTATCAGCAGTTTTCTATCAAACAATAACTCTTTTGACTTTCCTTGCTATAGTTTTGGCGTTATGAGTCTTTACTTTTTGTGCATGTCATTTAGAAAAAAAACAACTAAAAATGCTTTCAGGGCTTAAAGGGTTTTAAAGCATTCAAGCACAAAAAGACCTAATTTGCAACGCATGCTGTTTTCTGTGCACTCACACAGAGCCTCGCAGACAGCATGCAAACACCGAATTCAGTTCTCTTTTTCATATTCGTGTGCCCGAACGGACACATATGCTTCAAAATTATGCCAAAATGTATCCTCGTCGCTTATGTCTTAAGTGAATGTAAACAATTGAGAACGAAAACGGATGTGTATCATTACAGTATATTGGATCCGTATACTATCACTATTTTGTGATACATATACTATGTAAGACACAGCAGATGTTAAACAAGCAATATCCTGAAACCTGTTACATTAATATTTTCAGCTAAAGTTAGCAGCGGATGATTTTATAGTAGCTTGACATTTGAATAGTGTTATACTAATAATCAAGACTGATCATGAACTGTGCTCACACTTGACTCAAGTTCATCCATGTACACCAATGGTTATTATAAAAACACATAACGATATCTGACACATAGTCTATATCTAAATCTACACCTGAAAATGAATATTCTGTCATCATTTACTCAACCTCTTCTTTTGAACAAAATGAGCACGAAATGAGTATCTTGTGTATAATGAAAGAGAACGAAGGTCATGACTGTAAAGCTGCATTTTAAATGCAAGTAAATAACATAAATATGGCTTCCGAAGGCTTAGAGTACTGTACTACTTTTATGATGCTTTCATGCTCGTATTAATTTTATGATGCTTTCTTTGTAATTTTTGGAACTTGAAAGCTCCTGGTCCCCATCCACTTTTATGATGACCAGGAAAATAATGAACATTCTTCAGAACTTATTCTTTTGTGATCCACTAAGAAAGTCATGCAAGTTTGGAATGAGAATGACAGTGATGGTGGGAAAATTATGACATGTTTATTCTTCTAAAAAATGCAGCCTTGCCAGTATTCACACTAAAAAGTATTTTTTTATTATCAAATCATTTGGGAGATATTTAAGTCATAGTGTATGTGACCAGTAATGACCAATGCTAGGTAGATTACTTGCAAATTGTAGTCCGTTACTAAAAAATTTTGTTTGTTAGATTACTCATTTTAGGTAATGTATTCAGATTACTTTTTGATTCCTTTTAGATTACTTTTTTTTGTTAACAACTTTTTGAGTTTTTCTTTTTTTTTTTTTGTAAGCCAAGAAATCCAAAAAACAACTATACAAGTCTAAAACCCACCCCAAACCATCCCACCCCTGGTAGACTTTGAGAATATAGAAATAAAATAAAAGCACAGAATGTAGACACAAAAAAAAGGTTTACGGGTTTTACACAGAAGTTAAAAAAGATGACACAATATCAAAAGCAGCATGCCATAAATTCACAGTCTTGGCATTGGATCCATGCATACGAGAAGTTGAGAGTTTCATGGATATAATGTCCAACTAAGACACTGTCCATGTTTGTCTGTCCATTGTGTGAGGAGGATTCCAGCGGTTGACTAGCATTTTTTTCACCGCTGTGAGAGCGGCTAACAGTAAATATCTTTGTTGAATGGATAACTTAAGGTAAGATCCCAAAAATGGGATCCTGGCGGTGGGGTCAAACATATATCAGTGCCCAACAGAAATGAAATAAGTCCTGTGAAAGCTGAGTTCAAAAAGGTGAGAGAGAGGGACAATTTAAAAAAAAGTGCAAGTACGTGCCTAGAGATCCTTGAGAACAAAGATTACACTGAGGAGAGGAGGATAGATTCATATAGAAACATTTCATATGAGTCAAGTAAACCCTAGTAATTTCCAGTGTATCATTTGATGATTGGGGTTCTTTAAAGACAGCTTAAACATCCTTCATTTAGATTACTTTTGACCTAACTCGTTCATCACTTAGTTTTGATTTGGGATTACTGTGTACCATATATAAAAAGAAAACAGAGAAAGAAAATATTTTACAAACTTTGCTATCAACAAGAATTGCATTAAGCATTACATTATTCCAGGGTTTCCCAAACTGGGGTTTAATGAAAAAACTGCAGGGTTCTTATGAGTTTATGAATAAATCAAAATTAAAATGAATAAAAAACAATCAAAATAAAATGATTGAACACTAAAAACATAAATATTTTATTTGTTTACCTGCATATCAATGTGACCATTATCATAGCTATATATCAGCAGTGGTTAGTAACTTGCATAATTATCAATCTCATACATTGTGTATTGAGAGGCGCTTTAGTACCTACATTTAGAAGCATCACACATTTATTTACATGACATTTACATGGCCATTTTATATTGTGAATATAGTCAAAGCTAAACAGTATGACACACAATAGGAAAGGAATTTAGAAAGAGTAAAAAGAAGAATTAGGTATTATAAATAATTTACTGCTATTGTATGATAACATGTAATCATGTAATCTATAAAAAGTAACTAATTTAATTGCAATGGAGTAAAACAGAACTCAAGTAAAGCACAGATTTCCCAAAATAATACTTAAGTAGTTAATATTACTCAGATACTTTAATCCGTAAAGGTAAAAATATCTGCCCTTAAAACATATTTTATTGATCTTATTCATCAAATGCTTCCCTCTTGTGTAGGCACCCTATAAGACAACTGTTCAGTGAGAATTATCACCAGGCCACAGAACTCCACAGAAAGTTCAGTAGATTTCCACAGAATTAGGTTCTTGCATCAGGTTCTTCACATGTCCACACATTGCATATTGGGTTCATTTGATAAAGAATACCAAATTGTTTTCCTTTTAAAATCAGGACATAAAATAAAATAAAAAAAGTCTGCCGATTCTGCCTGGGCCTGCACATCACGTATGCCATGGATCAAAAGTTCCACAATGACTCTTCGTGAGATGACATCATTGGTTTGCTTTCATTACAAATCAGCTCAGCAATAGGGTTGAGTCAAGGCACGTTCTGACATTGTTCTTTGTCTTCTTGTCGGATCATAAAGGAACTGTATTAAGATCACGTATCAAGACTAACTTATTGCAAATGCCCTCTGGGCTGTTTTTCACTCAGCGATATAGCATGGTTGAGTAGTTTTAACACTGAATGGGTTTTGCATGCAAAACACACAAGATTAATGTCAGAATTACATGTGGGCTGTACAATACTAAACCTTTGCTTTTATATATTGTCTTATGTTCTTAAACTGGAGAATGAGACTTCTTTGTTGGCAGGACCATATTTTTCTTTCATGCCAAAGTCAGTTAATCACTTCTGCAAGGATTAAAAAAATATTGAAGGATGTTGCGTTTTAGTGCATTATGTCATCTAATTTATAAACCTTTAAAAGCATGTCTGTGAGTATATGTGCTAATGTCTGCCTACAGCTGTCTGTATCAAATCTCAAAGTACGTGAAAATATAACCAAAGTTCCTTTAAGGCAAGTCAGTGTACTTGGCAGCTATGTTAACAACACCCCCTGGCAGCAATTTTCTATCGCAATAGGCATGCAAGTACAGGTCCTATCTACTTGAATGAGGAAAGACAGAAAAATCAGAAACTGTTGGTTAAAGTCCCCCTGTAGTTAATAATGATATCCCTTAAAACTCACCAAAATGATTTACATATTTAAACATATATAAACAAAAAATTTATTCATGCATTAAAATGGCTTGAATGTAACTCTACACCCTTGTTTTATTTAGCATACGTGGATCCATGAATATGCAAATGGCCCTGCCTCTACTCACTCATACAGTCTCGTCTATAAGTCAATGTATCAGAATGGTAATGCGTTTTATGAGACGCTCTCTACAACGTCGGACACATTACAGTAATTAATGTGATTAGCCTTTGGCTTGACTATGTTAACAAACAGCTAATAATGTGTTGCTAATGTTACACAAACCATGTTCCCGTTCGCCATCTCAGAGTCAGACAGCTGCCTTCTCTGTATCCTTAGAAACACTTTGAACAACTTAGGACGTCAGTGGAGAAAAGCGTATAGTTCATCATAACATCGTAATATACATCTTATACATAATTCACTCGCTACATTGCAAAATGTACATCATTTTTCATATCAACAGAAAAATATACCTGGCTTCTCTTGAGACTCCCCTGCTTTAGAGAATAGTTAATGATACACTAAAGCCCACCCACATGTTGACGTGATTGGTTACAAGGTAGTTTGTGACGTAAGAAACACTGGTGATTTCAAATTGCATTTCTTTTTTTCACTGCAGATTTAATACTCAGCAATAGTGTTGACTTATGAACTTGCACATGGTTTGTCTTAAAGCATATTAAAAACACCACATAGACATATTAACAACATTAAAACCATTATTAACTTTTAAGTTTATGTTTCATATTTCAAAACATGGTGTCATTGTGTTTGTATTTACTTAAAATCTAGCTAAAATTAACCTCAAATGATTGAGTTTGGTCCAGCTAATAGGGGATTTCACACTGGAGGAACCTTTTCATAGTTCATAGAACTATTGGCGGAAGTACCCCGGATTTTGGCATGTTCGCACCGCAGGAACTAGGAATGATTTTAGTTAGGAACGCCTTTTGGGGGAACTAATTTAGCTCCTACTTCAGAGTAGGGTCTAACCCAGCACAATAGGAACTACCAGTGATGTAAGTGTACGCTGATTGGCTGAACGCGTGAAAAAAAAAAAAAAGAGTCTACACACACAGAATATAGTCTATAGACTACTCCGTCACTTCAGAGTTCCAACTGGCAGTGCGAATGCAAGCAGGAAAATATTCCTAGGGGAACATTTAGTTCTCGAGGAACCACCCTGGTGGCTAGTTCCTAGAACTACCCAGTGTGAAAGCCTCTAATGTGCATGCATGTTATTGAGCAATAAGACCAGCTAATGCTTTACCAATAAGGAAATGTGCCATTTTAAATAAAGGGCACGACTTCCTTTCCTAAAATGATCATATTGTGATTTCTCCCATTAATTTAACTGTCCCTTTTTAATATCACTGATATTGATTCCAAAATGTATGCTTTTACCATGCAACATCTTAGCCTTGCACATAAAAGTGCCAAAAGGCATGTCTCAATTCTTTCTTTGACTTAGTCAAACATTCTGTGCCCTGGAGTATCAACTCGTTTCATGACACTGTTCCCATGGTGATAATTATTGTGGGAAAAAAACAGTCAAAAGGTCTCCCAGTTTGTCAAGGCCTTGTTTGATATGTTGCATTAATTCATCGGATCATGAAACCAAACTAGCACTGCAGTAGTGGTGGGCATGCCAACATTTAAAATGGCTTTTAAAGATCTTTCCAGACACCCCATATAAGTGGGATGAACAAGCAATTAACTGAAAATGAGCATATATTTTTGTTTTTAATATGAGCCCTCTAAACACCCAGAAGCCATGCTGAATGATTTGCCTTATATGTATTCCTGCCTGCACATGTTTGCTTCAACAGCCTCATGGTGGTTAATCAGTGCTCTAAATTTCCCATTTTCTGTGTTGTGTACAGAGATGGGGAGAAACCAGATAAGCTTTTACCTCATGCGGTTAACTAGCTATACAGCATACCATGCAAAGCTGTGGGATATCTTTCCCTTCTCAGCCTTCTGTTTAACGTATGTCTACATCAGGTGTCCCATATGGCCGAGCAGACCGGTGGTCACACACTCATTTAAAGAGCCAGAATCCTCTCATGCAGTCAGTTGCAGACCTGACAATGATTAATTGGGGTGTATGGGATTATTTGCTTCAGCGAGCCCTGAACTGCAGACCTCAGATAATTGCACGAGGTGACGGCAAGACAGATTTTCTGTCCCACAAGAGGTTCATGGGATCTGACACGACAAGGTTTACTAGGTCACCCATTGTTGTTATCTCTGAACGGTAGTAGAATAAACAAGTTCTGACCTATCTGGGATTTTAAGGTGTTGCAAATAACCAAGCCATTGCAGGAGTGGAGGATTTTGTACACAAAGACGATCTGCAATGGCACTGGCAAACAGGCCTAGACGTGGATCAAGTCTGGACACCTGACAACAGCAGAGTGAAAAAAGTCAACGCTAGGTTACAAGTCAGTGCACAAGATAAACAAATCAAAACACCCATATCGTTTACTCTGTTTTTTTTTCTCTAATCCCACTTTAACATGCAGAGACAAGTATTTAAGTAATTGATTTAAAATGTATTTGTCAGTTATTTAAAAAGGGTAAACATTGTTGTTGCTCTGTGGCACTTTCCAAAAACCAGTTAGAACCCAGTCATTATTGTTGCAGTTCAGTTTAGTAACAGAAATTACACATTTGACCTTTACTGAGCAATAGTTTGATTGTTGTGCAAGGCTGTGTTGTAATATTTATCACCATACAACTCTCAAGAAGTCTCTTATGCTCACCAAGGCTGCGTTTATCTGATAAAAAATACTGTAACATTTTTGAAATATTACAATTTAGTTTTGATATATTTTAAAATGATGTGCTGCTCATTATTATCAATGTTGAAAACAGTTGTACTGTATAATAGTTTGTGGAAACTGATACCTTTTTTTCAGGAATTCATTAATGAATAGAAATTTCTTTTTTTTTTTTACAATATAAATGACTTCACGCACAAGATTTCATGACATAAGAAATTAAATTTTTCTTGATCTTTCGACATATAAGAGGTTTTGTAGCATAAAACATTCTGCAAGTTTCATTACTTAAAACGTCCTCATTATAAACGAAGTATTTATTTAACCAAGATCCAAAAACGGCTTGTTTGGATATTGGATCTGTGACAGACTGACGAATCTGTGAAATACATTTGCATATGACTGCCTCTAGAGCAAGAGAGACAAATAGTTTCACAACATCGCACCATATGCTCATATGACATATGGAAGAGTAAAGGAACATTTGCTTTGACGCATCATGTGTAAAGTCACCATGAAATCAAAATGGACTTGTTTTGGACAGTTTTTTTTATTTTTTATAAATTATTTATCCGTGCACATCATTTTTTTTAAAAATTCATGTGCCCTAGTAATCTTTAATCAAATGGAGCATTTGCAGATTGTTTTGTAAATGATGAACAGTGTAATGGAGAGTTGGCAAAGAAACTTTTGTTTAAAGATGAAGCAGCAAACTGTACTGGATCTGACAGCAGCTACAGTACATTGCAAACCATAAGTAAACAATTTCATAATGCTTTGTCTGTAAATGACAGTTTTAATGTTAATGTTCTTACTCGCGTGCAATAGTGAGGGGGCATTGATACTTTTTTCATATGCACGTTTTCATATTTCATATGATGTTAACCATTCTTAAGAGTAGCTATGTTTATATGGACAATTTTTGTTTCAATTGGAATGGAATCATTCTGATTGATGAATCTGAACATAGAACATGTAATAGTGTTTACATGAACGCTAAATAAAGCGATCAGGGTTAATTGTGTGCATGTCACAAGCTTAAACAACTTGTTTTGTGCATTATACGTCATTGCACATGCACAGAACTTTCCAGTTTCAAGTGATCTAGTGTTTACATGGCCTAACGAACAGATTAGAAAAGGTTTAAACCACCGCTTACAATCCAAATTAAATTTCAATCGGATTTGGTCAATTCATTCCGATTAACACTGTTTTAGAAACATTATTTTCAGAGGGTCAGATTTAGGGTTGAAAATAATAATTTTCCTCCTGCGTGCATATATATTAGTTTTCTTTTTTTTTGTGTGCAAAAAAACTCAGTGAACCTCAAGAAACATTAAAATATATATATTTTTTTAAATCCATGACATGCACCCTTGAAACATTTATTAAATGTGCATTATTTTGGTGACAACTCATTGTATTTGTGTTTTTACAATGGGGTAATTTTGTTTACACAACACAAGGAAACTTGATTTCAATCTTTAAATTGCAAAAAGTAGCACAAATAAATACAATAGAATAAAGATACAAATGAAATAAGGAGAAATAAAGAAGTTTTTTTTGGATAGGTCTAACACTGGTACCTATTCAGAAATACTACAGAAACTGAATAAAGTAATCAAATGTAAAATAACACTGGATAGTCTTTTAGTCCTGTATAAATTAAATACATAGGCTATTAATTCTGATTCCTTACAATTAAAGCTATCCAACATTAATTGCAGACACAAATTAGACTCAAAACATCTCTCAGAGAGCAGGCGAGCACTGAATAGTTTAAAATCGCTTGAATGTTTAAATTCATAAGACTTAAAAATATGTGCAAATTATGAACTTTAGTGATGATTTAACACTGGCCCGATTGTGCAAGTGACAATTCCATCAACCCGAAATGCGAGAGTCTGGTATCGCCACCAGCAGGGTGCTTGACACTTGCCTTGTGCAGCCCATTTTGAGAGAGAGAGAGAAGACGCAGCACAGCTGAAT
Source organism: Rhinogobio ventralis (assembly GCA_039654625.1). NCBI lineage: Eukaryota > Metazoa > Chordata > Actinopteri > Cypriniformes > Gobionidae > Rhinogobio > Rhinogobio ventralis. Next base: position 9,720,108 of record CM077197.1, read on the forward strand.
CACTCACGCTGTTTGTGAAATTGCATCTCGCAGAAAGTTTTAAAATTACTGATTTGATCTTAGAATCTTTGTGGATTATATATATATACACTCACCTAAAGGATTATTAGGAACACCATACTAATACTGTGTTTGACCCCTTTTCGCCTTCAGAACTGCCTTAATTCTACGTGGCATTGATTCAACAAGGTGCTGAAAGCATTCTTTAGAAATGTTGGCCCATATTGATAGGATAGCATCTTGCAGTTGAGATTTGTGGGATGCACATCCAGGGCACGAAGCTCCCGTTCCACCACATCCCAAAGATGCTCTATTGGGTTGAGATCTGGTGACTGTGGGGGCCATTTTAGTACAGTGAACTCATTGTCATGTTCAAGAAACCAATTTGAAATGATTCGAGCTTTGTGACATGGTGCATTATCCTGCTGGAAGTAGCCATCAGAGGATGGGTACATGGTGGTCATAAAGGGATGGACATGGTCAGAAACAATGCTCAGGTAGGCCGTGGCATTTAAACGATGCCCAATTGGCACTAAGGGGCCTAAAGTGTGCCAAGAAAACATCCCCCACACCATTACACCACCACCACCAGCCTGCACAGTGGTAACAAGGCATGATGGATCCATGTTCTCATTCTGTTTACGCCAAATTCTGACTCTACCATCTGAATGTCTCAACAGAAATCGAGACTCATCAGACCAGGCAACATTTTTCCAGTCTTCAACTGTCCAATTTTGGTGAGCTTGTGCAAATTGTAGCCTCTTTTTCCTATTTGTAGTGGAGATGAGTGGTACCCGGTGGGGTCTTCTGCTGTTGTAGCCCATCCGCCTCAAGGTTGTGCGTGTTGTGGCTTCACAAATGCTTTGCTGCATACCTCGGTTGTAACGAGTGGTTATTTCAGTCAAAGTTGCTCTTCTATCAGCTTGAATCAGTCAGCCCATTCTCCTCTGACCTCTAGCATCAACAAGGCATTTTCGCCCACAGGACTGCCGCATACTGGATGTTTTTCCCTTTTCACACCATTCTTTGTAAACTCTAGAAATGGTTGTGCGTGAAAATCCCAGTAACTGAGCAGATTGTGAAATACTCAAACCGGCCCGTCTGGCACCAACAACCATGCCACGCTCAAAATTGCTTAAATCACCTTTCTTTCCCATTCTGACATTCAGAGATTGTTTTGACCAGGACCACACCCCTAAATGCATTGAAGCAACTGCCATGTGATTGGTTGATTAGATAATTGCATTAATGAGAAATTTAACAGGTGTTCCTAATAATCCTTTAGGTGAGTGTGTATATATATATATATATATATATTACACACACACACACACACACACACACACACAACAGTTCTTTCCGGTTCTCGAATCTGATTGGCTTAGAGCTTTTTCCAGCCATGCAATATTCCCCCAGTATCAGCACTGGTACTGTTTCACTGTTTGTATCACTCCGCTTGGCAGTCGAGCAATACCACCATATTTTTTTTTACTTTAGGCGAGAATGTAGTTATATAGACCTCAAATATGTGACTCCTATATAAACATAGTACCTATTTTACCATTTGACTAGATTAGACGCTTTCGCAGATGAGAGCTCCAGGGCGTCAGCGGCCGCTCAGCGCTCATGTACCCGCAGAGAACAGCTTGTACAAACTACTTATACTAATGGCTAATGTTTATTTTAAAAAATGTTATCTATAAGTAGGCCTACACTAAAAAAAAATCCATAAAAATAGGAAACTATTAATTTAACAGAGTTGTCTGTATTTTATTTATTTATTTTTTTACAGGTGTTTTACTTGTATTTTGAATTTTGCACTTTGTTTCGTTTTGTCCGTAAAATTTGTCCGTAAAATTACTGGATAATGTCAGGGTAATGAGCAGTAATACAATAAGCTTCAATAAAGCGATTTACCGTTCCTTTGTTACTAGTTCTAAAGTGACGTTTTAGAATTAGTAACGGAGGCTCGGGCCCAGCTGTCAACTTGAGATTTGAATCCGTGGCGGAATGAAGTAGTTCTGCACAAAAGAGGGTTTTTGTTTCTTATTTATTTACACTTGTACCGTCAAACTGTTGTATAAACACAATATCACACTCTTAGCCGTGCCATATGGCTGTATATCAGCACACTGTGATTACCTTCGGCCGAATCACTGCCATGCTGATATACAGCCATATCGCATGGCTACGAGTGTAATATTGTTCATATATACTGTATATAGGTGATACTGTATACTGTATATCTGAGTGACTGTTCCCTTTGACTTTGGACTCTCTCTGCTGACTAAATCTGAAGTATGACTGGTAAAATCATACCCTCTGACTATGAAACCGCTCTTTCTTTGACTAGTGTCTAACACACATCTGTGCCAGTGATATTGTTTCTGACAAATCAGAGAAGAGGAGAGTATTATTATGTATCACAATGAAAAGGGGCTGAATTTAAAACTGACTCACTGGTGACTAATTTACAAATGACAAATACTTTGCCACTCAAGTGGCATTGTGCTAGTAGATCCGCTGCTGACGGTATTATTAATCACTGTGTTGTTGCTCAAGTAACTAACAGCAAACCCTGAGCAGACATGACACGTTGACACCTGTAAACAGATATTTACATGCATTGTGCTTTCCTTCAGACTGAGAGTTCCTAAATATTTTACTCTTTTCAGATACGGACCGATGTGCTGAATTCCAGCTTGTGATAAAATCAACAGCTCTTTCAAACAGGCATAAAAACAAGAAAGGGCTGAGTCTCAACATGGGGCAACCTGTCCAAGCTCAGCATTGGCAATGAGTTTGGCAAAGCACCAGTTTTGGGTTGTTCTGACCACTATCCAAATTGAGGTGTGTTGAGGCTGAAGCCAAACAGAACAGACAATTTGTGCTGGCCTAAAAAAAGCAGCTGGCAGTTGAAAATTTAACAGCCACAGCCAGCCATGTTTTTTTTCCATTATAAGCATAACTTGGGGGAATTCTGCAGGTCCAGCCAGCTATTGTCTTGAATAAACCTTTTTATGATACGCTAGAATGCATATTTAATTAGTACATTTAAAAACAGTTCAATTTTAAAGGACCTACACAACCTTGTCTTAAAAAAGCTGTTGTATCCATGGAAATGGAGAGAAAAAACAGGTCCTCTGGAACTCTGGCTCACATAATTAATGTAATTATCTTGTTCAGATTTATTTACCATTATCTAATAATGGTTTATGATAAGATTTTAAAAAATTATAAAAAGTAATAAAATAATAATAAAAAGTTTATCAAGCTGTGCTGGACATTTTCAATTTTTATGATAAGAGAAGAACAAATATTTTTGAATGTCAGTATGTACAGTAGCTCCAAGAAAAGAAAAATCATAAATTAAATCTATATCTAGACTTTAAATTACATTTGCTTCTTTTTTTCTTTTCTTTTTTTTAACCTCACGTGTGTCTCTCAACAATTTCAACAGTGTCTCAAATTCTCTAAACCCCAAATTCTGTGAAAAGTCTTCAACGATCAAATCACACTATCATTCATAATTTTTATTACAAAAAAAAAAAAACTTTTATTCAACAATGATGCAATAAATTGATCAAAAGTCACAGTAAATACATTCATAATGTTACAAAAGATTTCTATTTCAAACTAACTATTCATTATAGAAATCCTGAAAACAAATAATGGTTTCCACAAAAATATTAAGCAGCACAACTGAGTTCAACATTGATAATAATAAAAAATGTTCTTCAGCACCAAATCAGCACATTAGAATGAATTTCTGAAGATCGTGTGACAAGTTTACAGAACCGAACTAGCTGAATCATGTGTTTTTGATGAATTGTAAGGCAAGGTTAGCTTGATAAATACTTAGCCTTCAAAAGAAAAACATTACAAAATCGTATTAAAAAATTCCAAAGACCCTTTTGAACAGTAGTGTATGTGAGCCATGAAAAATGTCTGTTTATCAGTGCAGCGTATAATGTATTTGCTTTTCAGATGCTTTCTTCCTCTTCTCAGATTTTGGTCATTTTAATTAGTTTGACTGTAGCCAAGCTAACTGGCCTTCTTCGATTTTGAAGTTTGTGTTGAGATGCAATCTTTAAATCTGTGTTGGCAAACAGACCCATCAGTGAAAACTCATGTGAGCATTTTCTATGATTGACAGCTTTTTTCTTCTCCGTCTGGATTAGATGATTATGCAAATAAGAATATTGATGCCTTTGTTGTTTTCTTCAATGGCAAACCCATCACGCTATGGTGTGTGTGTTTCCTGCTTTTGTGCAGGCAAGAATTTTATCCAGAGCATGTGGAATACCTCAGCAGAACTCTCTCCAACCCGAAGGCAGTGTTGAGAGAGTATTTTGAGAGCAGTAGGGAGATGAACATCAGGATGTGACAGGATAAGTGATCCAACCGCCTGCAGGATGTTGTCATTCAAGTCCAAGACCATATGTTACTTTAGTCTGTGGCACTTAGGATTCAGTCCTTGTTGTGTGAACAGGAAGGACCACTGAGTTCACTTTACCCAGCACGCTCTTAGAACAGACTAATATGGTTGATTCTTGGTAGGGATTAAGAACCTATTTCTGAGCAAAAGAAAAAAAAATATTTAAACAGCCCAAATTTATATTCAAGAAAGAGCGCTTCATCATCCTCGTTGGCTTGAGAGTGGAATAGTGTAGGAGGTTCATCCTGATTTACCAAAGCGTTAAACACCACAGGCAAAGCTGTGATATCCCTAAAATCTACAGACTGTCATGTCAATGAGATCTCTTTAAGCAAGGGTGCCGACTCTATTAAAAGTAAGTGTATGGTTACTTTCCAATGCCAGAATTCCACAATTCCACCCCCTACAAAGCCTTAGGTGAAAGCTTATAGATGGCTTAAATTTACCACGCAGAGTTTTGTGAATTATGTACAGAGCAAATTATAACTTCTGGCTTCCTTCCACCCTCAGCAGATGGAGTGAGGTCTGAACTCCACATATTCCATCACTCATGTGCCCTGAAGAAAGACGAAGGGCCGTGCAAGGCAATGAAGGAGAGGTTCTACTTTGACATTGACACAGGTCGCTGTGAGCTCTTTGAATACGGAGGCTGCCAAGGCAATGCTAACAATTTCGAGACCCAGCAGGAGTGTGAGAAAATGTGTCTTGTGAAAGGTAAGGCAAACTTTACCTTACTCTTCAATGACGAATAACCATTAAAATCGATACAAATGGTTTTTTTTTCCCTCCTAGGACGTGGCATAAAATAACCTTTTCAGATTCAATGCATCTTTCAGAATGTGTTAGTCCTATTCCATTTTTGCTCAGCATATTGGATGGCCTGACCCAGGCTCATGTGTCATGACAGTATTCTACACACCTATGCTATAAACAGCATTCCAGATAAGCGTATCTTGGGTTAAGTAAAAGCAAAGATTACTAATACAGAATGAAGCAATAAGTTACGAGAGGCTGTGCTTTATTGTGAGTGAGTCAAAGATAAAGAGTAATGCTCAGCAGAGTGTATACTCACAGTATAACACAGCTTTGAGGGCTTTATATGAAATGCCTACTACAGAAAAATATTTAGGAAATGCATTATTTTTAATAATTTAATATATTAACTCCATATACAATGAGTTCCAAAAGTATTAAAGTACTAGTGAAAGTGCTTCTGTTTTGCATTTTTCAGTTACACTTTATTTTAAGGTGTCTGTAGCTCAAACAGTAGAGCGTGGCGCTAGCAACGCCAAGGTCATGGGTTCGATTCCCAGGGAAAGCAAGAACTTACAAAAAATGTAAAACGTGTACCTTGAATGTAATGTAAGTCGCTTTGGATAAAAGCGTCTGCCCAAATGCATAAATGAATAGGATTGGGTTTAGAGATAGTTGCATGTAATTGTGCATAATTTACTGTTATTACTACAGTAAGTACTTGTAATTTGTAACAAGGACACTGTAAAATAAAGTGTTACCCATTTTTCTAACAGTTGTTACTGTTAACTAAAACTAAAAAATATAAATATTAAATGCCATTGCAACTAACTGAAATAAGTTTAAGTACTAAAATTACTGAAACTTAAATTAATTAAAGCTATATAGACTAATGAAATCTAATGAAAATGACAAAAGCACATAAAAATGACTAAAGCATTAACTAAAATTAAAACAAAGTATAATACAAATAAAATCTAAATACTATAATATAATACTATAATACATACTACTAAAATAAGTTTTCTAATTTCATCTTTTTTGCTCTCAGCATAACAACTTGACTGAAAAGTTGACTAATATGAATTTCAGAATGTCATTTTTTCCCTTCAAAATATTTTCTTTTAAAGTCCCCCTGTAGTCAATAATTTTATTCCTTGAATGTAACTCTACACCCTTGCTTCATTTAGTATACGCAGAACCATGAATATGCAAGTGAGCCCCGCCTCCACTCACTCACACCAGCTCAGAGATCCACTTACTCAACTTTACTGTAGTTGCACAATGGTATTGCTCTTTACAACGTCGGACACATAACGGTAATTCATATGATTAGCCTTTTGCTTTTTGCATTGAAGGGGTTTGGTTATAAGGTAGTTTGTGACGTAAGAAACACCGGCGAGTTCAAACCACGTTTTTGGTTCACTGCAGTTTAAAGGAGAAAATATTCAGCAATGGTGTTGACATGAATTTGCACAGTTTGTCTTAAAGCATATTAAAACACCACATAGACATACAAACAACATAAGAACTTGAGTTTCACCACATGGGGAAAAAAAATAAAACTTTATCTCAGCGTTTTGGACCCCAGTGTAGGGGGTAAACAATAACAGCACATAAGGGTGCAGCACAGTAAGGTGGATGTTGCACATCATATCTGTACTTTACTACGTCTGGAATGCTGCATTGACCAATCAGCATCCAAAACTGGAACTATTCATTTTATTATCATAGATATAACAGGCATTCCACCACAACAAATACTTTTATGGAAACAGTGAAGAGTTCACAACGAGGGAGTCATTCCCAACAAAATCATTAACATACCATAAAAAACAATAATGTAATGCATTGGTGCGGTACTACAATTATGGTTTAGTGTAGAAGTGTCATGATTATGACTTGAACTATATTATTTAGTAGAGGGCATAAAAAAATACTGAGACTAATAGCAGAAGATGATCAGTTGTTTTGTTCAAAAATAACCTCCATGCTTTCAAACAAAGACATTGTGTATGTTCCCAAACCCAACATACATGTGTATGTTGGGAAGCCATACATGGAGTAATGCATTATTGTAGTCCTTCAAAGCAATGCTTTGATGAATACAAAGAATTTTAATGCAAGGAAAAGCAAACAAACCAACTATTAAATTAGATTTCATCTTCAATATTGGCATTAAATTAGTATACTGTATAAAGGCAGAAATGGAGATTACTCAGGTACAAAGAGTCCGGTTCATAACAATAAGCCATGGCTGAGATGAGGGAGATACCATTTAAAACAAGAATAATACAAATTCGTAGTCCTTTTCCAATTAAAAAGAGGACAAATGTACGGTTCACAGTAAAGCCAAGCCACATTGGATTATTTACAGCACTTGGGTCAGTTGGGTGAGTCATATCTCATTATGCTTTCCAGTGGGGGTCATTGTGAATTGGACGGGCCCCTGCAACATTGCCTCCTGTGAGAATCATCATAATAATCAGCACAAAACAGACTACTAAACAAGCCTCAGTCCCATCACAGAGTGGGGAAAACAGAAACTTTGCAGCTCATTTGGACAAACACCTCCAAGGACATGAGCACTCGTAAATGCCTGCAAAGTATTGCCAAAGATCCCCCATGGAGGTAGAAGAGGAAATTGACTGCTGTGTTTGGATTCATTTCTTCTGCTTGCTTCCCCACATGCCCCTGTTTATTTTCAGCTCTGCCAAGTCAGTTTCTAATTTCTGTGGCCACCAAACTTGCTTTTTCTGGTAATAGAGGGAACATTTTAACCCTTCAAACATAGCAACCCTTCTAACATAACATCTGGTCTTCAATGAACCAAAGAGGATTCATGTCACACTCCTCTTGGTTGAAGCTCTGATGTCAGCACCATCCTAAACTCTTCTTTAAAAATAAATATTCCAAAAAGGTGATTTTGCAGCGATGCCGTAGAAGCAGCATTTTTGGTTCCCCAAAGAACCTTTCAGTGAAAGTTCTTAAAAGAACCATTTTTTTCTCTGTGTAAAGAGAATCTTGTAACATTAATCTAAAGAACATTTTGTGTAATGTAAAGGTTCCATGGATTTGAAAGGTTTTCACAGAACCATAAATGCCAATAAAGAACTTTATTTTTAAGAGTGTATGTACTCCTCCTTTCACTTTTCTCTGCTTTTCTGCATTGTATCTCTGCATTGCAGTATTTTGGCTCTTGCTTGTGTAAGTCGCTTTGGATAAAAGCATCTTCTAAATGAAAAGGGAACAATTAAATGAGTTTGTATTTAAGCTCTTCTCACTTTTTAAAATTCAGATTCAAAGGGAATCACTGAGTGTATGGAACCAACATCAAATAATAAAACACTGTGAGAAATGAATGATGAATGTCTCCATCTAGTGAATCAAATTATCAGTGCACTTTAAAGAGTGGTTTGTTTTTGCTTTTGTATGTACAGAATGAGACAGAAAAGAGACATAAGGGGAGATGTTTTTCCTAGGAGAGTATCATTACATGTATTTTTTTTTTTAATATTATGGCCTGGCTTCACAGACAGGGCTTAGATTTAGCCAGGATAAGACCTTAGTTCAATTAAGACATTTAAGTAGCTTTTATAAACGTGCCTTAGAAAAAAATTACTGGTGTACATCTTGAGACAAAACAATGGCAGTGACATATTTTAAGATGCTTTCAGTCAAAACAGCTCAAATATACATTTAGTCTGGGACTAGATTTATGCCTTGTCTGTGAAACTGGGGGTATGCGTGTAATTTCTGTGCTGGCTATAAACGGAATTGCAATTTGTTTGTTTGAGCCAAGAAGGTCTATTATGCTTCTATAGCATTTATATTAATCTCAATGATAGATGCTCAGCTGGTGCAGAACCTACTTGAAATTACCTGTCTTGCTGCCATCTTTGTTAATGTGCATTCAGTTACACATATTACACACAAGTCCTGTCCTTGTGAGTAAATGACACACAGTGAGAGACACTAGCTTGGCATCAATACAGTCTCCTTTCCTAAATAGCAACCAAGAGGCTATTCAAAAGAACAGCAGTTTTGAATTATTCATTTTGGTAAGCGTTTTAGATGCAGCCCATCTGTAATTCTCTGTGCTAGAAGTAGAAGAATATTGACTGTGACTATTTCAAATTGCATAATCCATTTGTAGCATTAATATTCAGTTAATTTTATTCAGTTTATTAAGTGTCCTTGTGAATGTGAACTTTTGATTAACGCTGTATGTGAGTAGTAATTTGCTAAGCTTAATTAGCATTCCTCCACTGCTCTCAGTCAGGACAACTGTCTGGGAACACAGGATCTAATGCAGTGAGCTTATCCGCTGACTGATGAATTCTCCCACTTTATCATGTACAACAGTGTGGAAATTGCATAAGGTGTATGTATGCTATGTAATGTATGTTATTTAGCTTGCAAGCTTTATTTACAGAAACTTGCAGTATTCAAATGACTGGAATAATCCACCTTTTAGCCATCTTGGCAAAACAGTAGTCATGCAAATAAAATCTGACAACAACAGTATCTTAAAGGGATAGTTTACCTAAAAATTTATTTTCTCATTATTTACTCACTCTTACTCCCGTTTCAATCACGTAAGACTTTATTTCTTCTGCAACACGCACATACGGTATACGGTATGTATATATACACACACACACACCCCGATCAGGCATAACATTATGACCACTGACAGGTGAAGTGAATGGCACTGATTATCTCTTCATCGTGGCACCTGTTAGTGGGTGGGATATATTAGGCAGCAAGAGAACATTTTGTCCTCAAAGTTGATGTGTTAGAAGCAGGAAAAATGTGCAAGCGCAAGGATTTGAGCGAGTTTGACAAGGGCCAAATTGTGATGGCTAGACGACTGGGTCAGAGCATCTCCAAAACTGCAGCTCTTGTGGGGTGTTCCCAGTCTGCAGTGGTCAGTATCTATCAAAAGTGGTCCAAGGAAGGAACAGTGGTGAACCGGTGACAGGGTCATGCATGGCCAAGGCTCATTGATGCACGTGGGGGCGAAGGCTGGCCCGTGTGGTCTGATCAAACAGACCCCTGCTGACCCCGAATCACATTTTCTTTTACGTCATGTGGATGGCCGGGTGCGTGTGCGTCGCTTACATGGGGAACACATGGCACCAGGATGCACTATGGGAAGAAGGCAAGCCGACGGAGAGAGTGTGATGCTTTGGCCAATATTCTGCTGGGAAACCTTGGATCCTGCCATCCATGTGGATGTTACATTAACACGTGCCTCCTACCTAAGCATTGTTGCAGACCATGTACACCCTTTCATGGAAACGGTATTCCCTGGTGGCTGTGGCCTCTTTCAGCAGGATAATGCGCCCTGCCACAAAGCAAAAAATGGTTCAGGAATGGTTTGAGGAGCACAACAATGAGTTTGAGGTGTTGACTTGGCCTCCAAATTCCCCAGATCTCAATCCAACCGTGCATCTGTGGGATGTGCTGAACAAACAAGTCTGATCCATGGAGGCCCCACCTCTCAACTTACAGGACTTAAAGGATCTGCTGCTAACATCTTGGTGCCAGATACAACAGCACACCTTCAGGGGTCTAGTGGAGTCCTTTGGAAATCAGGGTCCCAGAGTCTGGAGGAAGAGAGGAGAGGCACACAATCCATGTTGCTTGAGGTCCAGTGTAAAGTTTCCACAGTCAGCGATGGTTTGGGGTGCCATGTCATCTGCTGGTGTTGGTCCACTGTGTTTTCTGAGGTCCAAGGTCAACGCAGCCGTATACCAGGAAGTTTTAGAGCACTTCATGCTTCCTGCTGCTGACCAACTTTATGGAGATGCAGATTTCATTTTCCAACAGGACTTGGCACCTGCACACAGTGCCAAAGCAACCAGTGCCTGGTTTACGGACCATGGTATCCCTGTTCTTAATTGGCCAGCAAACTCGCCTGACCTTAACCCCATAGAAAATCTATGGGGTATTGTGAAGAGGAAGATGCGATATGCCAGACCCAACAATGCAGAAGAGCTGAAGGCCACTATCAGAGCAACCTGGGCTCTCATAACACCTGAGCAGTGCCACAGACTGATCGACTCCATGCCACGCCGCATTGCTGCAGTAATTCAGGCAAAAGGAGCCCCAACTAAGTATTGACTGCTGTACATGCTCATACTTTTCATGTTCATACTTTTCAGTTGGCCAAGATTTCTAAAAATCCTTTCTTTGTATTGGTCTTAAGTAATATTCTAATTTTCTGAGATACTGAATTTGGGATTTTCCTTAGTTGTCAGTTATAATCATCAAAATTAAAAGAAATAAACATTTGAAATATATCAGTCTGAGTGTAATGAATGAATATAATATACAAGTTTCACTTTTTGAATGGAATTAGTGAAATAAATCAACTTTTTGATGATATTCTAATTATATGACCAGCACCTGTGTGTATACATATACACACACACACACACACACATACAGTTAGTGTTTTTGACTCGTTGTATGGACTAAACATTTTTAGAATATCTTTTTTTATTTTCTCAGAGATTTTGCCATTTTGACCATAATCACATTTTAAACACTTTCAAGCAGTAAGTGACACTGCAATTAACATTGAATTATATCCAAAAGCAGCAACCAGCTGCAATCTGTATGGTCGCTATGTGAAGTTTATGATTAGGTTTGTGCAACTCATCGTTCCTTCTAAATCTGATTTATCCAAAAGAAGAGAGAAAAACAAAATACCCTGATGATTTCTCCCAGCTGATTGGATTAAAGCTGCCTTTCTCCATGATGAATTGCCACTTAAGTGAAATATTTTAATTAGCAGCAGCCATAAATAAATTCTGCATTACAGGGCGAAATCGTGGCAGGAAATTAAGTGATTTTTTTAATCTGTGGAACTTTGGAATCCAGCCATTAATTTATCAACAGGGTATGTGCTCTAGATGGAGCTAAAATATATCAATCACTCCGGCCTGTTTGTGGCTTATGGCCAGGGGATCTGTTAAGGCAACGGTCAAACTGGTTCTGCTGAAAGCCGCTGCTTTAATATTCAATTCCAAGATTAGTCATAAAACACTCAATATCTACAGGGAGTGCAGAATTATTAGGCAAATGAGTATTTTGACCACATCATCCTCGTTATGCATGTTGTCTTACTCCAAGCTGTATAGGCTGGAAAGCCTACTACCAATTAAGCATATTAGGTGATGTGCATCTCTGTAATGAGAAGGGGTGTGGTCTAATGACATCAACACCCTATATCAGGTGTGCATAATTATTAGGCAACTTCCTTTCCTTTGGCAAAATGGGTCAAAAGAAGGACTTGACAGGCTCAGAAAAGTCAAAAATAGTGAGATATATTGCAGAGGGATGCAGCAGTCTTAAAATAGCCAAGCTTCTGAAGCGTGATCATCGAACAATCAAGCGTTTCATTCAAAATAGTCAACAGGGTCGCAAGAAGCGTGTGGAAAAACCAAGGCGCAAAATAACTGCCCGTGAACTGAGAAAAGTCAAGCGTGCAGCTGCCAAGATGCCACTTGCCACCAGTTTGGCCATATTTCAGAGCTGCAACATCACTGGAGTGCCCAAAAGCACAAGGTGTGTAATACTCAGAGACATGGCCAAGGTAAGAAAGGCAGAAAGTCGACCACCACTGAACAAGACACACAAGCTGAAACGTCAAGACTGGGCCAAGAAATATCTCAAGACTGATTTTTCTAAGGTTTTATGGACTGATGAAATGAGAGTGAGTCTTGATGGGCCAGATGGATGGGCCCGTGGCTGGATTGGTAAAGGGCAGAGAGCTCCAGTCCGACTCAGACGCCAGCAAGGTGGAGGTGGAGTACTGGTTTGGGCTGGTATCATCAAAGATGAGCTTGTGGGGCCTTTTCGGGTTGAGGATGGAGTCAAGCTCAACTCCCAGTCCTACTGCCAGTTTCTGGAAGACACCTTCTTCAGGCAGTGGTACAGGAAGAAGTCTGCATCCTTCAAGAAAAACATGATTTTCATGCAGGACACTGCTCCATCACACGCGTCCAAGTACTCCACAGCGTGGCTGGCAAGAAAGGGTATAAAAGAAAAAAAATCTAATGATATGGCCTCCTTGTTCACCTGATCTGAACCCCATTGAGAACCTGTGGTCCATCATCAAATGTGCGATTTACAAGGAGGGAAAACAGTACACCTCTCTGAACAGTGTCTGGGAGGCTGTGGTTGCTGCTGCACGCAATGTTGATGGTGAACAGATCAAAACACTGACAGAATCCATGGATGGCAGGCTTTTGAGTGTCCTTGCAAAGAAAGGTGGCTATATTGGTCACTGATTTGTTTTTGTTTGGTTTTTGAATGTCAGAAATGTATATTTGTGAATGTTGAGATGTTATATTGGTTTCACTGGTAAAAATAAATAATTGAAATGGGTATAAATTTGTTTTTTGTTAAGTTGCCTAATAATTATGCACAGTAATAGTCACCTGCACACACAGATATCCCCCTAAAATAGCTAAAACTAAAAACTACTTAAAATATTGATACAAAAATATTCAGCTTTGATATTAATGAGTTTTTTGTGTTCATTGAGAACATGGTTGTTGTTCAATAATAAAATTAATCCTCAAAAATACAACTTGCCTAATAATTCTGCACTCCCTGTATATTAATATGCCATATTTTCTCTGTTGTGCAAATGTTTCCTGTGTTCTCATTGTAAAATCCATCTTGCATAAAAATAATGGACAAATGTATGCCATTTTTTCTCAAAAACGTTTAGTGCAGGCTTAATTATTTTAAAAGTGCTGTAAGCGACTAGCCAGAGCTGTGACATTAAAGGTAGCAAACAGGGATACATATACATTTCAATGAAGAGACCTTTTTTGTTGCTTGCAAAAATAATTATTTTGTCAAAAATAATTTATTTTATATGTGGTTTTCTAACACTTTATAAGACTAAAGTTGATGAAAAGGTAGCTTTAAATAAAGCAGCACATGATTTATGGTCTGACCCATCTTTTTGTTTTTTTAGAGGAAAAGAGTCCATGTCATCTGGAGGATGAGCCGGGGCCATGTCGAGGACTGGTCCCTCGCTATTTTTTTGATTTCAAGAACAAGGAATGCAAACGATTCTTTTATGGTGGCTGCTTTGGGAATGCCAACAACTTCAAGACCATAAAAGAATGCCTTGAAAGATGTCTACGTATGTACCAGCAACAAAACATTTCTCTTCTCTGCAATTTTCAATAATAACATTGTTTTTGTACAAGCCCTGTAATTAGAGTCATCTACATGACAAAGGTTACAGCCCTTTGGTAATCTGATTTCAGTAACCTTCATTCCATAGTACAATTAGACTCAAATTCAGCATGTTGCATTCTATTTCAGTCATTTTAACAGTCAAAGTCAGCGCAGAACTGCAAATGTAGAAAAGCATATCTTTAGGAATCAAAACTGTCCTTGAAGGATAGGGCTGTTAAAAACTACAGTATATTAGACCAGACAGCAAACAAACAGCTTGTGTGTTAGAGCAGCAGCACTGTATCTTATTTCACATGTGAACAGGGCGTTTACACAGATGTCTTAAAGGGACAGCAGCTTGTTTATGGTCAGAGAAGGAGGGGGAAAAATTGGCAAATATTTCTTCAAATCTCCCTCTTGCTTACTCTCTTCTTCTCCCCTATCATGAGTGGACACGCCCCCCTACTGCTGATTGAAGTGTTTTGTGGTGCTCTGTCCGATCCACTTTCAACAGCGCAGACAGGAAACGTATTAAAGGGTTGGTTCACCCAAAAATTAAAATTATGTCATCATTTACTTACCCTCATGTCGTTCTAAACCTGTAAGACTTTCGTCCATCTTCGGAACACAAATGTAGATCTTTTTAATGTGCTGCGTAACACGAGAATGAACCTCATTGGTTCTTGCGGACGCTCAAACGTGATGTGTAAGATGAGAATGGACCTCATTGGTTCTGGCTGAATCTCAAACGTGCTGCATAACACGAGAATGAACCTCATTGGTTCTTGCAGAAGCTCAAACGTGCTGCGTAACACAGGAGAATGAACCTCATTGGTTCTTGCAGAAGCCCAAACGTGTTGTGAAACACGAGAATGAACCTCATTGGTTCTTGCAGAAGCCCAAACGTGCTGTGAAACACACGAGAAAGAACCTCATTGGTTCTCGCGCATCAAGTGAACAGATTCAATTCAATCTGTTCATCATATAAAGCGATCGTGTCTCTTCAGGACATTTAAACTAAACCACACTATTCATATGGATTCGTTTTACGATCTCTTTATGAACTTTTTGAAGCGTCAAAGTGATAGTTTTGTAGCCGTCAATGGAGAGATGTTATTGAAAACATCTTAATTTGTGTTCTGAAGATAAGTCGTACGGGTTTAGTACGACATTACGGTGAGTAAATGATGACAGAATTTTCATTTTTGGCTGAACCAACCTTTTAATTGTGCATGTTTATGCAACCTGAGAAAGACTCCTCCGTAACAAGACATTTTTTTGACTTTCCTCCTTTTAGCTGGATCAAACCACATGGAACAACATTCTCCATTAAAACCAGAGGAAGTGGAAACAAAACCCAGGACAGAACCTCTCGCTAAACATGGTGAGATGAGACAACCTGTTTGTTGATAATGTCAGAATAATGTCCTTTTTATTTGTACTGTATTTTACAGTGATCTGTATTTAAATGTGCACTAAGCAATTTTTGTTTGTTTTTGATTATTGTTGGACTTTATACTGACTCCATTTAGGCACAGAAAAAACTTTTTTTAATCATTTAGAAGATGCTTTTATCCAAAGCAACTGAAATAAGAAAAAAAAAAAATAAATAGAACCTTTTACATGAATTTTATTTGTGATTCACTAAGCATTTGGTTATTTTTAGTTGATGCTCCTGTGGATGCATCGCATTTGCCACTGCAAAAAGTGTCCCAAGCAGCTGCACAGGAAGCAGGTGAGAGTCACACATCTCACACACATGTACAAACACACACACACAAGCTGTGGATGTGAAGGCAGAGGGTTCTAGACAGCTGTGCTTTCATGTCAGACAGTCTGTTTGTCTGTGTCCAGAGGGTAACATAGCAGCATTTTTTTTTCCACTTCCTTCTGCTTATTTTGACAGTTAAGAGCTGCTCTCTGCTCCACAGCTCCAGGGCTCATGACATCCCAGTCTGGCACAGAGATAGCACACACTGAGACACACAAAAAATCTGTCAAATATGTGATTTTTATAAGATTAATACTCAGTTTTGAAATGTAAAATACTGAATTTCAGTTTCTTGTAAGTTTCAGTAATTGCAAGTATATTCTGTGTTCAACAACATTTTCCTCTTCTTGAGGGGAATTGGAACAAACTATTAAACACTTGTAGTTTAATGTATTTTCATGATTACAGCGTATTAATGGGAGCTATTCATATTACGCCACACTTACCTCTTTAATCACAGAGGTTAATGAAGTATAGTAAGTGAATTACCATGTTTAAGATAAACCATCCTGTCAGTGGTCTGTTTTACTAATTTATTATTTGCAATTTACCTTTTGGGTTAAATGTAACTGCTGTCCAAATTCTGTTATGCTACTGAAGGATGATGCTTAGATTTTACTGCCATCTAGTGGATCATGTAGTATATTTCATCAAGTCAAGTTTAATGTAATTCCAGCTAGAATGAATACAGAAAGTGATACACTTAGGTTTAAACCTATATCTTTGTTTTATAAAATAATACATTTTAAAATAAGTCGTTAAATAATAACTTAAAGGCACAATATGCAAGATGTTTGGATTAAAATATCCAAAACCACTAGAACAATGTTATATATTGTTGACTTGTGTACTTACATTTTCCCAAATGTTTCCAATAATGTTTAAATCCAGAGAAATAAGTAATTTTAACCAGGACGCGGACCGTGTCTGTGCGCCGCCTATCAATGACATCATACCAGCGTTACTTCCGATTTTTTTATTTTGTAGAAACCATGGAAACACCAAAGATGCTTTAATATATTATGTTTTATTAGACAGGTGAGCAACTGGTTTGGATACATTCCTCAACAGGAAACTAATCATTGTTAAATAGCTCAACACAGTTAGTCTTATTGTTTAAATGTAGTTTTCTATACCATGCCTAATATCGATCTAGTTTACTGCAGTGTGCAACAAGTGTCTCATAGTAACTGCAGAGTGAACACACAGAGTAGCATTATAACATAACTTTCAACACACTCAAATGTATCTAATATGATAAAACAGTGCTGTGTTACCCCACATATGCATGAGCGAAATCAAGGATAAATCAAGCTACACCTTTGTTTTGAATAAGCGACTTCTAGCGGCAAAAAATTACATATTGTGGCTTTACTGTAATATAATATCAATTAACATTGATGTTGCCATTTGGATCCTATTTTAAACAACATAAAATAACAAATTATCATTGTGTCCCACTTGTTGTTTACAACCTCTATAGTGGAACAAAAGACACTATAAACAATAAATAAGAAACAATAGAGATCAGATGTGAGGTATACTTACATTATGCACAATATACATTGCGAATAATTGGTACTTGGTAGCAAAGAGACATGAAAAATGCTATTATTGCTACTCTGTACAGTGACCTTGAGCGTAGGAAAGGCGTGACAAACGTGAAGCTTATTTTTCTTCCATCTGCGCTCTGCTCTTCTGCAATACTGCCTCAAGGAGTGTATGTTGTCATCAATCCATGGGTCAGCTCTTGGATTAGGTTTTAAGGTCTTTACAGGAGCCTCTGTGTTTAAGACATTCACACATATATCATTGAACTTAAACAAAAGCTCCTCTGCACTTAATTCATTCTGGGTTGCATCCAATAGCAGTGCAATATATAATAATAATTCATTAAAGTGCCCCTATTATGCTATTTTAAAGGCTCCTAGTTTTATTTTGGAGTCTCCTACATGGTTTACATGGATTCAAGGTAAAAAAAATAAAAACTTTTTATTTTCTCATAATATACATTGCAGCATCATCTCTTTTCACACAGTGTCTGAAATGGTTTGATAAAGGATCTAGTCTCTCTAAACCCCTCCTTTCCGAGGGCCTACTCTGCTCTGATTGGTCAGATGGCCCAGTCTGTTGTGATTGGTCTAAAGCTCACAGAGCGTATCAGAAACCATATCTGATTCTCAGCGCTTGTATACACAGTGATTCGAACAGTAACGATGGCATTGGTTTTATACCATATTAATTTGATTATTGATTTGGAAGTACAAAAGAGGATTTGCTTTCGTAGTGCAGAAATGTGTCTTCTCCAGCAACACAAACCAAACTTTTCCAGGCCTCGGCTACAACTAGTGCTTGAGGGTCAAAGTAGATGTTGTTCACTGGCAGCTAATTGTTACAAACCGACGTAGGTTTGTGTAGGAAATAAGACTGGAATTACTAAGGACCAGAATCAGTTCTTTCTTTTGGGAGACAATAGCCCCTTCACACAGCAATACCGGTAAATTAACATAAAATTACCAGAATGACTTTACCGGTAAATACACAAATATGCTGTTCACACAAGCAATGGCATTCTGGCTTTTTACCGGTAAGAGACCATTCACACATCAACAGCAAAATACCGGTAAATTCTGTGATGTCAGTCATTGGAAATTATAGTTTAGTTTCACTAACTGTTCAATTTGACAAAAAAATGTTGACGTCTGAGTGACGGGCATAACGGACGATCAAACAGAATGTGTGTTTGCTCTTAAAAACACAACACTCGCGTAATTGTAGTCTATCCAACTGCAGAGCCGCAGAGCTGATGAATGGAAAAGAAGGCTGGGTCTCGACGCGTTGAAAAAGCTGCAAGACGGGGGGCAACGGTCAAAGATGATAATTTAGCGCATATTTAAATAGATAAACTATTTAAAAACTTTATGTAAACAGCGTGGAGTAATCACGTCATATTCATAAGTCTTTATGATTTGCCCAAAGCAGCGCGTTCTGATTCCATACGTGAATATATACGTAATCTCCATTCCGCGCTCACACAGAGCACATTACCGGTAATTTACTGGTAATGTTACAACTTCCCTTACTGGTAAACTGATTTACCGGTATTTTTGAAAAGGTCCTGTTCACATATGATCTGTTACCAGTAATTTACCAGTAAATTAATTTAATTTACAAAGTAATTTACAAGGGGCTAATAACTCCATGTATCATGCATTTTGATCGTTGAAACTTTGAATGTACTGTAAAGACCTTTTACATTCACAAACAGGTATATTACACACTACATAATAGCTAGCATCCGAAAAAAGCATAAAGGATGCACTTTAACATTATAATAATGTAAGAATGTGACTATTATGTCATATTATTATAGGTTTTGTCTCAGTGGAACATGCATGAGAGTGTATTTTAAACAGCTAGTGATAATGTCAATACATTGTTATTGCATTTCAGAGTTCAATCCCCCCGAAATCTGCATGAGTCCAGTTGATCGGGGCGATTGCGACGGCTCTGAGAGGAGATACGTGCACAATCCCAAGACTGGGAGATGCCAGGCTTTTCGCTACAGTGGCTGTGGAGGCAACAAAAACAACTTTGTCTACAAGAGACACTGCATGAAAATGTGCATGAAAGGCAGAGGTGGGTAGTAACGAAGTACAATTACTTGAGTATTTTTTGGGGGATAATTTTTTTTTTATTTAAATGTGGTTACTTTTACTTTAAATCGAGTACATTTCTAATTAAAACATTTTACTTTTACTTTGTTACCCTAGCCGTCATTCCTCTCGTTACTTTAGTTTAATACAATACATGTTAATTCCAAGCGCGCACTGACTCTTTTTTTTGGGGGGGAAATGAGCGATGCCCAATTCACAAATGAATCACTCTTTTGAGTTGATTCTGTTCAAAGACTTGATCAAACAAGTTAGCAAAACTGTCTGAATTGGTTTGCGAATCAGTTTGAATGATTTGTTCAGTACCCTGCACGCACTGAATCGTTTCTCACTCAGAGTCATAACAGGAAATTTCAAGAACGTTGGATGAAGTGTCCGTGGACCTAACATTACAGTCAATTGAAAGCAAACATGCAAATGCATCCTATTGTTTGCCAGCGATGAACATCTTTATTGGTTGAACATGTGTATGCTGTTTGTGAACGAGCTACCTTCAATTTCAATTCATTACATTTTACAGTGAATAAAGTAAAGTAAAATATCTAGCTTCCAGCGGACCGCCCTTCGTATTCAACTTACGAAAAAAGCTTTTAATAGAAATGATACAAATAAGAGTCGGGACAACAATGTTCTTCTTTTGGTTTACTGCGCAATATGAATAACCAAACTCCACAAACACCCGCCTTTTGGACTGGCCAACCAAAAACTAACCCAGAGTTAAATCTCTTGAGTGGCCAAACAGTGCTTATTCCTAAGTGTACATACAACTATAGTTCCCTTTACATGCCTTTGAACGCAAAACTCTGCAGGTTCACTATATTTTGACATTGTCTAATAATCCAAAATTTTTATATTATACAAAGTAAAGTGCAATGATTTTTGGGCTACAGGTGCCAGAAATAATGCCTGTCTCTTCTGTATTTGTTGCAAAGATATCTAATTATCATAATAACAATTTTAATTCAATATATGTAAATATTAACATGTTATTGTATTGTTGTTATATACAGTACTGTGCAAAAGTCTTAGGCTCGCTAGTATTTTTACACACAAAAAGTGGGTTTAAGCCAGTTATTTATATCTTTTGCTGTAGTGTGTCAGTAGGAAATATCAGTTTACATTTATAAATTAATTGCCATTAATTTTAATAATCCAGTGAGATTTTTGTATGCATAAAGAGTCTGACAATAGTCTCTATGCTCCACATGGAGATCTGATCTCATCTTCATTGAGTCTGTCTGTGATTACATGAAGAAACATAAAAAACTGAGATGGACTAAATCCAGAAGAACTGAGGCAACGTCTCCAAGACACTTGAAGAAACCTTCCTGCAAAACTACATGAATAGGTGTAGGAATAGATGCAGGTGACAAAAGCCGTTTTAAATTGCAAAGGGTGGTCACCCCAAATATCGATTTGATTTAGTTAATAGAAGTTAATTCATAAATAAAAGCTATTTATGTTATTATTTTTGATAGCACTCTCACTTTAAAGCATTCTGACAAGTGCCTAAACTTTTCACAGTACTGTAGTTTTGCAGGTAGGTTTCCTTAAGTGTCTGGGAGACGTTGCCTTAGTTTTTCTGGATTTAGTCTGCCTCCGTTTTCTGTTTCTCCATGTAATCACAGACAGACTCGATGATGGTGAGATCAGACCGGCTGCTATCAGACTTCTTGTGCATAAAAAAAAAAAAAAAATCTCACTGGATTATTACAGTTAATTGCAAAATGAATGTTTGGAAATGTAAACTGATATTTCCTACTGACACACTACAGTAAAAGATATAAATAACTGGCTTAAAAACATTTTTGTGTGAAAATACCAACGTGCCTAAGACAAAATACTGTATATGATCCGAAGTAACTAGTAACTAGCTACTTGAGTAGTTTTTTTTATTGGATACTTTTTTACTCTCACTCAAGTAACTATTCAGATTAGTACTTTTACTTTGAGTAAATATTTCAACGGCGCAGCGTTTAAAGATAAATATAAGTACTGATACTTTTTACTTGAGTACAGTTTTGTACTCTCTGATGAAAGGTGTGTTTACTGCAGCCTTTGTCTATTTTGGAGGGTTTAATATTATAATTGAGAAGAACTGCGTAGTTTACTGGAAATATTATAATGATGATGATGCATCAAAAACTTGTTTTCACTCTGTAAAGCAAGATTTATGTGTATTGTTGATTCTCTATGTTCAATGTTTTCTCTTTCAGATCACAGCCGGAGAAAACAAATACGGATAAAGACGAGGAACTCGAATATCTTATTCCGATCTGTCTAGGACATACAATTTTATTGTGTACCTTTGGTATTTTGGTCGAGAAAATATGAGACAGTAGCATGTGCTTGTACCTCGCTGAACCACACATTATATTCATGTATATAATTATTACAGTTAATGGATTTTAATCTTGGCTTCATATATGAAGACATTCAATGTATTTCAATTGTAAAACATAATTTTCCACTCTATATTGTTTTATGAGGAAGAAAGGACACATTTACATACTAAATTACTTATTAACATACATTATAAATTAATCATATCATAACACTGAGTATTTATGGCTTATTTGCTGAGGATCATAGATATCATAGATATGTTGGATATATATATATATATATCTATCTAGGGTGTTTATACTCGGCGACTCTGTTTACTTTAGTAAACTTTACCAAAACCACACTAGGAAAGAATCGTGTAAAACCCAGTAAACCCAGTATTACTTGTGACATTAGAACAGAATATATAGATAGGAGAACATGTATACAACTAAATTAACGATCTCTTAAACATTTTATAATTTCTCTAAATATTTTCAATTAGTTTCGTGAACATTTCTTTTAAACATGGATCTTTATTTTCATTAAAAGGGCTTATTTCTGCAATTGTTGGCTCACTTGGTAAATATAAGCAACTGATTTAGATGCGCAAACTGGGTGCCGGTGTGATGAGACGTCATGCTCGACTAGATTCGCAAAGTTACAAAATTTGTAGCAAAGCGCACCACCGCCCACTCCGCGATGACGTCATTTTTGCCGCTGCGCGCGCTCCGAGCGTAATGGGCCTTTCACACAGAACGCGGCAACGGCACCGCTGCGCTAAGAAATCCATTCATTTCAATGGGTTGCGCCGCGCAAGGACGGTTTGTTGCTGCGTTTGTTGCAGCGGAGCGCACCATTGACGAGCTTGCGCGCACGCCACGGTCAAAGTTCTAAATATTTCAACTTTTGCAGCTGCGCTCTGTGACGATTTCCCGCGCGGCCAATAGAAACGGTGCATCGAAACAAGCATGAAAAGCATAATGGATGAACAGTTTTGAAAACTCCGCCTACTTTGCTCTGGCCAGCGAAGCGCAAATCGCTTTGTATCTGAAGGGTTACGCTTAGCCCCATAACACGGACAAGCATAGTAGGCCTAACCTTTGTCTTCGGTTGCGCGCCTAAACGGCCAAATAAATACAGAAATATATCAAAATGCCAAGTCGAGTATTCATGTAAACACAGTAGATGTAAGCTCTTTCTCACTCTCTCTCTCTCACACTCTCTCACACTCTCTCACACTCTCTCACACTCTCTCACACTCTCTCACACTCTCTCACACTCTCTCACACTCTCTCACACTCTCTCACACTCTCTCACACTCTCTCACACTCTCTCACACTCTCTCACACACTCTCACACACTCTCACACACTCTCACACACTCTCACACACTCTCACACACTCTCACACACTCTCACACACTCTCACACACTCTCACACACTCTCACACTCTCACACACACACACAAAAGAAGAGGATTTATGCTCATCAGTTCGTAACTCAACCTCACAGTGAAAGCCCTGCACAATTAATTCCATATTGCAACTTATTATTGTTTGCTGCATATGTGTTTGTTTTTAGTTGTCTATGGACAGAATTACTACTGTTGAAATCTTATTGAAAACAAAAACATGTTTTTTTATATTATTATTATTATTAAAAATGCATTAACCAAACATTTTTGGCTTTGGTCAAAAAAAGGTTCCCAACCCCTGGACTAGAGGGTAATAATGTATCCAGGACATAGTGACAAACCCATTGAAAGTTGGGTCTAGCATGATAAAAACTTTAAATTTTATAATAAAATATACTAAATGTGACCAACAGATCATCACTAAGAACATCTCTTACCTCTCAACTGATGCATATTTTAAACTACCAATAGAGTGCCAGTGATTCCTACGTGAAAAGTATTGTAGAACTACTACTTGATAGGCATGTAAAATGTAAATATTTTACGATTCAGTCTGTTTTCTACACAAGATGGAGCTGTTACTCTTGAGAAGAACATTTGGAATCCACTACCAGTTGTTAATATACCCTTTTCTGCACTCTTTTTAAACAATTGTGACCCTGGACCACAAAACCAGTCATAAGGGTCCATTTTTTTTAATTGAGATTTATACATCATCTAAAAATTTAATAAATAAGATTGAGTGTTTGATGTATGGTTTGTTAGGATAGGACAATATTTGGCCGATATACAACTATTTGAAAATTTGGAATCTGAGGGTGCAAAAAAAAAAACGAAATATTGAGAAAATCGCCTTTAAAGTTGTCCAAATGAAGTCCTTAGCAATGCATATTACTACTCATAATACATTTTTGATATATTCACGGTAGGAAATTTACAAAATATCTTTATAGAACATGATCTTTACTTAATATCCTAATGATTTTGGCTATTGCCACAAATATACCAAATTATACTTATGACTGGTTTTGTGGTCCAGGGTCACAATTATTTGAATAATCTTTCATTGTGTTTCTTAAAGTTGACTGGTGGAGTTTTTCTGTCTCGCTTTACATTAGGTATCTTTAACTTGTATGAACTTTATTAAAACTTAAAGCATTTGATTCAATGTACTTATTGTGTATTGTTCTGTGAAACTGTAATAAGATGGGGGTCATCTTTCCCCAAGGGTCTACGTTTTTACTTCAAAATAAGAACTTTTTTTTATATATATAATTAAGGTTACACTTTATGTTGTGTCCTTGTTCCAGTGTAATTATACTGTAACAAGTACTGAGTGATATTAATTACTGTAGAGTGTAATTACTTACTGTAGAGTTAAGGATAGGATTGGGGTTTGCTTTATAGTTAGTTGCATGTAGTTATGCATAATTTACTGTTATTACTATAGTAAGTACGTGTAACAAGGACGACACAAATAAAGTGTTATCTACATGAATTACTGTGTCCACAATCCCATCATCAAATATACATAAAACTTTAAAATGCAACATAAAATGAAATATGTACATTTAGAAAAAAACAAAAGAAAAGGCTCACAGACGTCTGTAGAGTTTTTAGAAGCTAATTGTTTGGATTTACTTATAATATATCTAGTATGTTATATCTTATGATTTTAAATTGCATAAAGCAAACAGTGTAACAGAAAGCTCAATGTGCCATTGAGGCGGGGATAAGCAGTGATGATGTAACAGGAAGCCAGTACGCTGAATCTCTTACAGCTTGACAGCCGTCGTCATTCACACGCTGCGCGTCTCTTGCGCTCTCTCATCTCGCGCTCTGGTATTGTACATCGTTCCATGACACCGTGAGGTCGCAAAGGAAAGTAATGACTGTTTATGTTTTTGAATAACAAGGCGGCGCGTGCGTTTTTATCGGAACCTCTCCAGAACACCTTGGATTTAATCTACAGGTAAGAAAATGCTTGATACGGACGAACGACTAGTGAATTATATATATGGACAGGGAATTCATTTGGTGCTGCGGGAGCTCTCCAGTCAAACAGGCTATCATGGTGTAACAATTGCTTACTGAACGGACTCCCAGACTTCTTATGAATTAATAAGAGCTTCAAACTGAGAAATAAACGGCGGGTTCGTCTAATGAACTGACATATCATTCAGATATTGGCTCAATTGTGTTCAGGTAATTTAATAACTCCCGTTAAATGCGATATCTGAGTGTGGACACATCTGTGCATGTGTGTATATATTAGAATGACCGAAACTAGCTTGCACTAAGAAATTGATCACACTTTGAATTCATTTTATATTTATAGGTACAAACTATAATATTTTATAATGAAGAATGACTGTACCCGATACTGCTGTCAATACCAACATGCATTTTATAGTTCTTCCTTTTGTATATGAAAGGTTATGAAAAGTTAACTGCCAGATTACTTAGCAAAAAGTGTCATGTCAAAATCCACTTGAAGTTTGATTTTAAGTAGTCATAAGTGTCAGGAATATATATATATATATATATATATATATATATATATATATATATATATATATATATATATATATATATATATATATATGAACATTAATTGATTATATAATATTAATATTATAATGCAAAAAGAAATCAGTCAAACTTTGAATGTTTGAATTCGAAACATTTATTTTCCATGCAATCTTAGAACCGTAGCTCATATTGCTGTACTTTATCATTATTCCATAACCTTAGCCTACCCATCAGTGCCAGGAACTGAGAAGATAAAATACCAGTATCATGAAGTAACTACAAATACCAAGGTCTGTTGACACCTAACCACACTACTGACAGTCTCTCTGAGGAGGAAAATTATGATAATTAATAGCCAACAGATAGCCTTGGTATTTGTGTTTTTTGGCCACATGGTTACATAAGCAGCCTTGTACGTGATGAAATACTGTGGAGCTGATGGGGTATAGATTGTTAAAATGATCTTTTCAGATTTAGCTAATATGATGCAATGAAACCATCTCCATTTGACATGCAGTATCTTCCCAAGATATTTCATGTGATATTCCGTCTTATCTCTGTTGCTTGGGAATAAATTGTGAATACAAGCATAAATTATTAATGCTCATACTTGCGCTTAGGGATTTGAACAAACTTCTTAAGGTAAACATTAAACTTTGGAGTGTAACTAATCCTGCACAGTTTGTGCTAATAATACCTTAAACCATGCATCTTTCCTAGATCAACCAGAATACACCAGCAGTCACCTAGCAATGCCATAATAACCACTCTGAATACTTTGGTAACTGCACAGAAGCATGGTAAAAACCACTCAGAACACTGTAGCAATGGCAATCACATTCTAGCATCATGGCGGTGAGTTTTACATGGACAAGCATTCTCTAATATCGCTTATTTTCATAATCAGACCTATAGTGCTGAGGTATGAACAATGTGTTCTACGGATTCAGCTGCATAGGTTGCAAAATTAAAAGGTTAGTGACCGTTCGTCTCTGGGGATGCTAGCTGGCAAAGGGACCTAACGAAAGAGGATTTGCTACTTAGATCACGAAAAGCCAATTAATCCCATCACAGAATACGTTAAAGAGCATAGATTATGTTTTTAAAGAGGAATCAATTATTTAGCCTCGCCGTTTGAGAGCCTTTTATGTGCTTCTCAATGCAGAGCCCCAAAGCATGCATGTGTTGTCAGGGTTGAGTGCTGCTCTCAAGGAGGATTTAATGTCAGTGGAACAAAGCTGTGTTCCTGCCCTGGCGACATTGCATTCAGTTACTGTGCCATTACCATGGTTCACCCCTTACTTCCATCACAGAAACGTGGAGAGCAGACAGTAAACAATGCCGGAATGTTATAGTTCAAATATAGCTATCTATCACAGTCCTGTACTATAAGTAAAAAAGTGTGCTCATGAGCAATCGACTTTACAGTCCCACTGGTTGGATTAATAGAATTTGTGCATGCTGGTCACATAATTAAATGCATGTGAAGTCAAAACACCCTTGAGCATTTGCAAAGTAAATGTTTTCTTTATCTCCACTATGAGACAGGTCATGATATGTCTTGCGTTTTTTATTAGCAGCAGTGTCAGATTAGATGCTTTGAGTTAATGCAAAAAAAAAAGATTTATTACAGTCAGTGATTCAGTGTCTTGTTTCAGGCATTAAACTGGAGTCGGGCTAATGGGACCATTCCATTTCCTCACCCTAGATTCATTTGAGTTTATGTGCGTTCAAGTGTGGCAAGCCTTTTATTGCAAACTTCTCTCTAGCTGTTATTTCCATCATATCTATTTCACTCACAAGTCAGTATTATCACATAGCATGAAACACAAAGTCAGTGATGTCTATTTGTAACCCTTGTTAAAGAGATACAGGGTAATTGCTCTAGGTATAACCTTATGAAATATCTCTGTCTGCTATATACACAGATAGTTTGACCGATTAAAAGAAAGTCTCATGCTCAACAAAATACCTAGTTCTGTCATGAAACTCTAAATGGCACAGGCTGATTGGATCGCATCGTTATCTATACAGCCGATTGGTTGCTGTTGCTTCATCTGGGACAACTGATACAGGGGTTTTTTCATGCATGTTGTATGTGCAGCAGCAGCAATGTCTGTGAATGTATTGGCAGTAGCAAGTCTCGATACTTGCTCTGCAGCAGCGTAGCAGATCTATTCTGCTAGGACCACATACATTAAAGTGCCCCTATTATGGTTTTTTGAATATTCTCTTTCATGCTTGTATGTGTAATATTGCTGTTTGTGAATGTAAACGTTCTGCAAAGTTGTAAAGTCATAAGTGCACGATAAATAAAGTTATTGTCTCCCAAAAGAAAAAAATCGACTCTGAACCGCCTTAAGTCGTTTGTATTTTGAATCCCACTACGGTTCTACGTCACTAGAAAAGACATTTGCGTAATGCCCGCCTATGTTGTATGTTGTTTGTCCGCGAACAACTTGTCCCGCCTTCAAACACGTCATTTTACTGACGACTGCTTCTCAAATCTCAGAGTTCAACGCAGGATTTGCAAAACGCTTTCTCTTGAAAGATGGGTCAGTACCCAGTTTATTTGGACCAACTTGCTCCTCACAACCTGTAAGTATGAATAATTATTGATGTATATATTTTCTACCGGGTGTGTAGTTTTGTATTTTATATTGTGTAAGTTTCACTAACCGGCTAACTCACATTATTACTATCTTACTGAAATAGTTCTGCTAATCAGCTGTGTGCCCACTATTACCAAAAACTCTGTCTATTAATGCAGATTGTCTATCGTTCTTACTACTTTGAGTAAAGATAAAGGATGGAGCAAGATTTGTTTTGCAAACTTTAATGTTACATCAGTCATTCACGTTAGTGCTCGTCTAACGTATGCGCTGTTATTGATGCAGTTAATGATACAGTTCCCGCATGTGCACTGCAATAAATTAGAAATAGAAAATATTAGAAATATACACATTGTGTATCTCATAATGTACCTCAAACTGAGTAGCATATCACTGAGAAACCGCCTACTCAAGTCATCATTGCGATGGAGGTTCGGGTTGAATAACTAGTTCTTCCAATGTTTCATCACCGGACTCGCACTCGGATTGATATGATAAAATCGACGCCATCGTTACGGCCTTTACTGTGTGAACAATCGCTGAGATTTAGGAATCGGAGCTGAAGTTTATGGTAATGGGTGTTTTGTTTCCGTCATGCCTTGTAAGCGGTAGACCAATCACAACAGACTGGGCCATCTGGCCAATCAGAGCAGAATAACTCGCAGAAAGGAAGGATTTAGAGAGACTAATTCATCCAATGAGTGTTTTTTGACCTTTGATGCATGTAAACCTGTTGTAGGAAACTCCCAAAACAAAATTAGGAACCTTTAAAATAGTATAATAGGGGCACTTTAAGATTGCCATATATCCATTAGCATGTCAATCTTTCCAAGAGTTGTGATGAGAGAACTACATTTATTTGATCAAACATACAGTAAAAACAGTAATATTGTGAATTACTGTTGAAATTTAGAATTACTATGATACACTACTATTCAAAAGTATGGGGTAAGAAAGATTAAACATAATATAATAATAATAATAATAATAATATATTTATTCAGCAAGAATGCGTTAAATTGATCAAAAGTGACAGTAAAAACATTTATAAATGTTATATATATATATATATATATATATATATATATATATATATATATATATATTCCAAATAAATGATGATCATTGAACTTTCTATTCATCAAAGAATGTGGAAAGAAAATGTATAATAGTTTCCACAAAAATATTAAACTGCAAAATCATCAATATTGATAATTATTCATAACTATTAATAGTTAAGCACCAATATCAATTGATCACAATATGACTATTTTTTGATACAATAAAGGCATCCTTGGTCAGCATAAGAGATTTCCTTTAAAAACGCATGTAGGCCTATATGTATAAAGTGTGTTCACACACACACAAATATATACAACTATTTATTATTAAATTATATAAAAAAAATGAATATATCAAAATAGAAGTGCTTCTCACACTTTGGATTTTGCCATTATATCAGCTATCGGCCACCTCCACTCTAGATATTAGTATCGGTTCGCTATATAAGCCTACAATTAACAGCATTATGTGAATATTCCTTTGGATACTGGCAGCCAGGTTTGTCCTGCAGTATGATTAATCATGGCTATACATGTAGCTGATGACACAGTGTGAATGAGGCTGTAGTATTTTTAAAAATTGACCCTAAAGATGAGGGGCTTGTGTGGGTTGCCGAACAGTGGAAATATAAACGGAGCTTCAGAATGAGTGTTTAACGCTGATATACACTAAACAAACTGCCGTTGGCGGGTAGTGGCTTTAAGATTTACTGGCCTCCGCCACCACTCAGAGTGCGGGGGATTCTGGTAATGCATGTGGATGAATCAAAGCCCACCCACTTCCAAGTGGGTCAGTCTTAGGTTATCAGGTGTCGGCCAAACACTTCCTTTAAAGTAGGATTTATTTTTCTTGGAATAATTTAGGAGATCTACTGGATCTTACTGGATCTTCCTCTTCTAATTTTAACACTCACCTCCTCCCCTTAGTCGCTCTCTTTTGTTTGCTCCTCACGGAGCTTGCCGAAAGTGTTACCTGAGTTGCATAACTCATTGGACTGCAGCCTTTTGCGTGAACCCTCCGATGCCATTCTCTCCCGCAGCAAAGTCTCCTGAAGTTCAAGTTCAGGACCTTTCACATGCCTTCTCTAGTCCTGGAGGGTACAGGCTGAAGGTCTGCGGGTTTAAAAATAGGAGTGAATATGATCCGGTTCCGACTCCCGAGTTTTATTTTCAGAGGAATCCTGGGAGCGCAGACTATTGGCCTGCAAAGCCAGAACTCATGGTCCCGGATAATGGTGTGCAGAGGAAGTGGTTTTAGATGCTAGACACAGAACTAGCTGTCTATACACAGCAGGTCATCTTTGGGGATCTTCTATGAACACAATGCTTCTCTAATGCTTCCCCCTGAGCTTTTACAGCTGTCTAGTTGGGAATACATTTGCATGTGATTGGACAGGTTTCCATGCAATGAAGTAAATAGAATAATTTTGGTTGCTGGAATCTGAATCACAAGAGGGTAGAGGTTCTGTGTCTGTGGTTTGAGAAAGTCCTAATTGTCTCCTCAATTTGTTTATGCATTCTAAAAAAAACCCATGTGAAATAAAAGGAGACCTGTTCTGTCTTTTTGATTTATTGGAACAAGCCTGTTCCTGCAGAATATGCAAAATCAGTGGTTTCAGTCCTCCATGCTTCATAAAAAAAAAAAAAATCTTTCTTCATTGCACGAGCTGCTATGTGATTATCTTTCATATGGACGTCTGCGGTGCATGCTTTAAATAATGCATTTTCTAGCAGCTATATTTTCACAGGATGTTCTTAGCTAATGTTAAACACCAAAAGTTACAATATGTTGTCCACTGAACACTTGAATATCTGAATCATGCCAGCTGATTATTTTTTGTGTTGTTTAACATCAAATTCCACAAATCAAGTAACGGCACAAATTAAATGATGGAAAATATGAAAATGCAGGAACGAATTCATTAAACAGCTCAACCAAATGCTCTACGTGATTATCTTGCATATTTGCATCTGCGTTGCATGCTTTAAATAGTGCATTTACTGTAAACTAGTGAGAACTAGTTGTTCAGTGTTGGGGGTAACAAGTTACACGAGTAACATAATCAGATTACTTTCCCCAAGTAACTAGTAAAGTAACACATTACTTTTAAATTTACAACAAAATATCTGAGTCACTTTGTTGTCCCATTTATTGGCTGACACCTCTCCTGTCCTCATGTTGAGAGAAATCAGGAGTAAGTGCAGAGGCGTTGTGTGTGCGCTGTGTAAACAAGATGGTTATTGTCGGCCTAGACTAAATGTGAGCATGCATATACAAAAACAGATTAAGTATTCCTTAAAAACAATTAAAAACGGTGAAATGCAAATATATTACTAATAATATTACTCAAACCTTCAATAATAAAATGTCAAATAACACAAATATACTTTATGTATTTAATCTCACTTTATTAGCCAATGTCTTTGCTGCTAACCTTCGATGATCCAATTACCATACTAAGCAAAAATAACTTGTTAAACATCATTTGAGTTAAATTTTTTTGTTTTTATTGCTAAAGAAAGAATGCTGACTCCTCCATCCTATTATTTTGCCATCCTGAATGGCAGCAAAGATTAAAGGTTTGTTTAAACTGCGCCCTCTACACTACAGGCACGAATTTGCATGTCCTTTAGTTTGAGGCGTATTCATATCACTAATAATGTGAAAGGGCCTTTACATTTGCCAAAAATAGAAGTTTTGTTTTGTTTGTTTTTTGTTTTTAAAAAGCCCAGGTGAGAAAAAGTAACTTAAAAGTAACTTGTTTTATGCATTATTGTTTACTACATATTGTAATGCATTACTTTTAAAAGTAACTTTCCCAACGCTACCAATGTTGAACACCAAGGCCTGGTTTCACAGACAGGGTTTAGATTAAGCCAGGATTAGGACTTAGATCAATTAGTACATTTAAGTAGCTTTTATAAACTTGCCTTAGAAAAAAACTTTACTGGTGTACATCTTGAGACAAAACAAAGGCACTGACATATTTTAAGATATATCATAGCAAGATTCTTTCAGTTAAAACAGCTCAGACATACATTTTAGTTTGGGACTAGCCTTAAAGGGATAGTTCACCTAAAAATCATCATTGCAACTAAGTTTTGAGGCCCTATTGACATAGTATGGGGGAAAAAACACTATGGAAGTCAATGGTGCTCCACAACTGTTTGGTTACAAACATCCTTCAAAATATCTTCCTTTGTGTTCAGCAGAACAAAGAAAT
Source organism: Rhinogobio ventralis (assembly GCA_039654625.1). Lineage (NCBI taxonomy): Eukaryota > Metazoa > Chordata > Actinopteri > Cypriniformes > Gobionidae > Rhinogobio > Rhinogobio ventralis. The sequence continues at coordinate 9,753,124 of CM077197.1, forward strand.
GTATACAGGTTTGGAACAACTTGAGGGTGAGTAAATGACAAAATTTTAGTTTTTGGGTGAGCTATCCCTTTAAAGGATAGTTCACCCAAATATGAAAATTTATTTACTCACCCTCAAGCCATCCTAGGTGTATATAACATTCTTCTTTCAAACGAATACAATCGGAGTTATATTAAAAAAATGTCCTGTCACTTCTAAGCTTTATAATTGCCAGTGAATGGCAGACCAAAAGTTGAAGCCCAAAAAAGTGCATCCATCCATTATAAAAGTGCTCCACACGGCTCCGGCGGTTACTTTGTAATATATCCATATTTAAATATCTATATTTAAAACTTAATAAAGTAAAATATCTAGCTTCCAGCGGACCACTTTCTGTATTCAACTTAAGAAGAAAGTGTAACTCCTCTCACAGTTCAAAATGCTTACGCTACGTCAGATGTCATTGTCACGCCAGTTATGCTTTTTTCCGTAAGTTGAATACGGAAGGAGGTTCGCCAGATAGATATTTTACTTTATAAAGTTTTAAATATCGATATTTTTCTTACACAAACCCATTGATTTGCTTCAGAAGGCCTGGAGATATTTTTTAATATAACTCTGATTGTATTCGTCTGAAAGAAGAATGTCATATACACCTAGGATGACTTGAGGGTGAGTAAATTATGGGATCATTTTAATTTTTGGGTGAACTATCCCTTTAAGCCTTGTCTGTGAAACCGGAGGTAAAAGTTAAAAAAAGCTGTCAGCAGAACACTTGAATATCTAAATTGTGCCAACTGATACCACTTTATTCACATGCATTTTATGAGTCGTTTAACATTCAATTCAAGAAATTCTGCAAATCAGTTAATTAGCAATTAGATGATTGAGCCATTTAGTAAATTTGCCCCTGCATATCCAAAATGATAGTTTTCTAATGTTCCGTCATAACATGTATTTGTATCCAGACACTTAAGAGCAAGTTCTGGAAACAGTGGAAACATTCTGGGGATGGATTATGGTTCAAGCCCTGAAATAGCTTAAAATATTTATTTACTCTGCAGGTGTTATTCTGGAGCAGCTTGTGATGGCTTTATTTTTAAATGTGTATATTTGTAACTGTATATGAACAGCTTTGCCACCCTGTTTTATTTCTGTTCTCCATGGGCTGTTTGTATCAGTAGCCACACTGGAGGATAATGGTCGCCCCTGCAGTTTTGCATGTTCAGCTGTGTTACACTGGGGCAGGATAGGGTGGGTCAGATCACATTACCAAGAATCAACATTGGCAGATGTTTCCAGGTTACTTTGCTGTGTTTCATAACAGCAATTTGCTGCCCTGATTTGACACATGCTGGTGTAGCTTTCAGTCTGAATTAAACATTCATACTTTTTTGCTTAATTCTGTACTACTGTTTATAGGCTTTTTTCATACTCTGGTTCTATTTTAAGTTACAGTATTGGTACTGTATATTCCTCAGATTGTGTTACAGTGTATGATTTCACACCCTCTTTTGTAATATCCCATAGCTATCTAGACAAACCTGATGCTCAAGTATACATAGTCCCTCAAATTGTCACTTTTATTCCGCAAGGATACAGTAAATTGATCAAAAGTGATAGTGAAGACTTTTATATTGTTACAAAAGTACAGTTCTTTTGAACTTTCTCATCGATGAAACCAGAAAAAAATTATCACGGTTTCCACAAAAATATTAAGCACATTATAAAACTGTTTGCTGATTGCTGATAATCTTGCGCACTATTACCGCATATTAGAATGATTTCTGAAGTATTATGTGACTGAAGACTGGAGTAATGATACTGAAAATTCAGCTTTGAATCAAATTTGTATAAAAAAATTATTAAAATAAAAAATATATAATATTTCAAAATATTACTGTTTTTACTGAATTTTTGATCAAATACATGCAGCCTTGGTGAGCATTAGAGACTTTCAAAAAAAATTTTTTTTATATTTACCAACCCCAAACTTTTAAAAGGTAGTGTACTGTATAATTGTGAATGGTTAGAATAGCAACATAAATAGGCTGCTTATCTTTAACAACACAAAAATACTTCCAATGACTTTAGTTGTTGACTTCAAAGACTAGGGATCAAATCAAACTCTACAATATTGTGTAGCAAATTAATCTATTACAGTCTATTACAGTTACAGTTGCCAACACGAACAGGTTGTGCAACATGCCAACATACTTTAAAACCCTGAATAAATCTATGCAAAGACAAATAATATATGACCCGGATTACATGAAGTTTACTTTCAACAGGAACAAAAAGGTTCATGTTAAAGAGTTAGTTCAACCAAAAAAATTCTGTCATTAATCACTCACCCTCATGTCGTTCCCAACCCGTAAAAACTTTTCATCTTCGGAACACAAATGAAGATATTTTTGATGAAATCCAAAGAGCTCTCCGACCCCTCCATAGACAGCAATGTAATTAACACTTTCAAGGCCCAGAAAGGTTGTAAAAACGTCGTTAAAATAGTCCATGTGGCTACAGTGGTTCACACCTAATGTTATGAAGCGACGAGAAGACTTTTTGTGCACAAAAAACTAAGAAATATAACGACTTTATTCACTATTTCTTCATGTCTGTCAGTCTCCTACACTGCTGACGTAGTAAATACAGTGCAGCGCTTCCGAGTTACGTCAGAGCTACGCCAGAACGCCGGCTTACCATTGGCCGATGCTGTTGACGTGAGCACTACGACGCATGTGTGTGATGCTGGACCAACATAAACTGCGTAGGAGGCTGTCACAGACGAGAAGAAATTGTTGAATAAAGTCGTTATTTTTGTTTGTTTTTTACGCACAAAAAGTATTCTCGTTGCTTCATAAAATTTGAATTTTCATTTTTGGGTGAACTAATCCTTTAATAATTGTGGTAATAATTTTGCTGATTGTTGCCTATGTAAGGGTGGGCCGCCTACAGTGGTTCAGGCTGCAGGGTTGCCGAAAGACTAAAGAAACTTTATGAGCAAGATGGTAGAAAACTGTACATTTCTCGTCTATATCCACCCACTGTACTTATACCAACGACGGAAATAAGTGCAGTTACAATAGCTAAATATGTGGGAGAGCGTTGCTATACTGTGACTATATTGTATTGCAATAGGAAGCACTTCGAAGTCAATACCAAATCAAAACTAGTTAGCAATCATTTATAATTGAAAGAATTTAATGACAAAATCTGGTTATGGTTACACTTAAAGTAGTTACAATAGCTAAATATGTGGGAGAGCGTTGCTATAGTGTGACTATATTGTATTGCAATAGGAAGCACTTCGAAGTCAATACCAAATCAAAACTAGTTAGCAATCATTTATAATTGAAAGAATTTAATGACAAAATCTGGTTATGGTTACACTTAAAGTAGTTACAAAATAGATGTATGAGATGATAAAAACTTATACCATTAATCGTACCCAGCATGAATAGAATGTTACCTGAGGGATAGAAAGAGAGAGAGAGGGAGAGAGAGAGCAAAAGAGACAGAGAAGAAGAGAGCAAAGAAGAGAAGAGCCGAAGAGAAGGCCCCCAAGAAGAGAGAGAGACAGAGAATAGAAGAAGAGAGCAGAGAATCAAAAGCCCCCGAGAGCAAGTTACAACCTTCTTTTATACTTCCTTGACCATGTAACTCAAACCCTATTGTGAGTCATTCAAACTGACCAATCAGACCAAACTTCCCCCACTGTACTTAAGGGGTGACACACCTTTGGCCTACAAGCCTTCAGAATCTCTTTGTCTTTAGGAATTCCAAATGGCCCTTCTGATAAGAAAGATGGGGGTTGAAAACAGTAAAGCAGTATGTCTTTGTTCAATTGCAAATATCAAATATCTTTGATTATTTTCAATCCTACACCTATAAAGTTCATTGTAGTATTAAAACATTTTTTATTTACTTTTGTACAATATTTGTTGGGTAACCACTTGGCAGCCAAATCTAAAAAAATCTAAAATGCTAAAAAGCTAAAGCAAAACCAAATTAGAACAACTGCATTGCAGTACAAGGATGCTAATGCACATAAATGTGATTCAAAATGACTAATGCTAATAACACAAACATGCACACATATTCTGCCACTGTTTACCAGTGACAGTCATCACAGCCATTACTCCCCGTAGAGAAGTCGTAGAAGTAAAGAGGAAGCAAAAGCTTGGAATTTTATAATGGCCTATGCTACAACCCAGCCACCTACTTAAACTTTCCAAGACACTTTAGAGCTGCTTTCTCTCTAACAGCATCGCCAGACGTGTTCTCCAACATGTGCATGACTTCATTATGATTTGCTTTGTAAAGCTCAATATCTGATTGTGCCCAAGGCAAGCTGTGAGCTGATGTTGGCTTCATCCTCATATTCAGCTAATACACATCAGCTGCAACTAACAGAAAACTCCACAAGAGTGGAATGACATGAAAGGATCATCTGAGGGTTTGAGATGCCCTGACAATGGGGTGTGTAAAGGATTGAACTGCACCTGGGGGCTTTTTGGGCTGTTATGTGCAAATCAGGGAATGACAGCTGTTGCCCTTTTGGCTTTCTAGAACATGGTCTTGTTGCAGATTTTCTGCAAAAATACACAGAACAAAGTACAAGAAAGAATGTGTTGCATTTAGGAGCACTGTTGTTATTGTTAATTAAAACTGAATTATTAAAAAGAATTTTCATTAATTAAAATAAAGCTCAAATAATATAAATATCAGGTAAGCTATACATTTAAAAGATAAAGCTTGAACATATAAGAAATGGTTAAATGTAAAAATGCCTTGGCAACTAACTGAATTAAAAAAAGTTTAAGTACTAAAGAAACAGGTTTTTACTAATACTAAAAAAAAAAAATATTGAAGCAGAAAACAAAATTACTAAGGGCTTTATTTTAATGATCTGAGCTGAAGCACATGGTGCAGGTGCACTTAGGGCGTGTTTGAATCCACTTTTGCTAGTTTTTTTACGACGAAAAAAAAAATACAGTCAGCGCGCCAGGTGCATGGTCCAAAAGGTTTTTACATATTCTCTTAATGTGTCATGGGTGTGTTTTGGGCGTAACGTGCAATCAGAGTCTCATCTCCCATTCCCTTTAAAAGCCAGTTGCACCATGGCGGATTCACTATTTACATGCGGAATTTGTGAGCGGAAAGACTGAACACATCTCCAGAGAGGAACCCTAAAAATGTTTGTGTGCTGCTGCGCATCCCTGTATGTATAAGCAGACTGTACGCATGTTGTGCACCCGCCTATATGCGCATATTACTAACACGCCCTTTAAATAACACAAAAAATACTGCTATTGACTTTACACCAGGTTTCAATTGGTCAGTGGCGCAGTTCACCTCAAAATATCAACGCGCCAACAATGCGCCTGAACACACCTAATTTTCAGACCAGCACGCCCATGGGCGAACAGATGGGAGCGAGTGCATTTGCTATTTAAACAATGTGGTGCTGGATGAGAACATAACTGCGTCGGGCTGAAACTTGCAAAAAACACTTGCGTCGTGCCTGGTTGTGCCGGGTGTATGATAGGGCCCTAAATTACATAAGTTGTAATATAATATTAATACTAAAATAACACTTTACTCAAGAAAATGCTTTATGGTTATGTGTTTCTATCAATTACATGCAGTCAATTGTCAAACTTTTCTTAAAGTGATGTCACGTATAAAAAAATCCTTTGGTTCTAGTCTAGAATAATTTGTCTGTTCCAAAACGCATGCTGAAGAAAGAAGAAAAAGCCAAAGAAGCAATTTTGAAGATTTTCTAAATTCTTGGAATATAGAGCATGAGCCATATGACTACTTTTATGGCACTTTGATGGTGTTTTTTTGTCCTTTTTGAAGCTTTACAGCTGTGGTCACTGTGATCAGCCAATGGATTTGGTTAGCCCTTTGGTTTTCCCATGTAAAAATAGCAGTAATAAGTTTGGCATAACATTAGGGTAAGTAAATAACGACATCATTTTCTAGGATTTCAATTCAATATATTTTAAGGAGTGTTTATTTTGAGTGCACAGTTGCAGTGTTTACATTTGCATCTCTAATGGCAATGAGATGAATACAAATTGTGTGCGGGGCATATTTACATCAATAGATGTGCCACTGGGTTTGTGCAAGCATGTATCTGAGCGATAAGTCTAATCGCCGCAGATCACATTGTGGGAGTTCTGAGCGAGCTGGGGTTATTCTGAAAATAGGAAAAGGTAATTGTAGATGCTTAGAAGGAACTTGGACAGTAAGTAAACATCCTTTGGTCACTGTAGGATGTTTCAACTGCATTCAAAACAATAGTGCCGATAAGCAGAAGGAAAGATTTCTTACAAATGTATACACAAGTACACCCTTTTGGAGTCAGTAAGATGTTTTTGCTCACCAAGGCTGCATTTATTTGATAAAAAATGCTGACAAAACATTTCTTATTAATATCAATGTTGTAAAAAGTTATGCCGTTTAATACTTTTGTGAAAATTTCTTTTTAAAAAAATCTTACTGACCCCAAAGTTTTGAATTGTAGTGTATATTGTCTGTTGTAGGATAAATATTAGTAGATAATAAATAATATATAAATGATAGTGGACTCCTGTGCCACTATTGGCTTTTCATAGAAATAAAAACAGACTTCACACATGACTTATTAATATATGATACATGGTCTGCTCTGCTGAATTAAGTAACACGCGTCGAAGTCTTATATATATTACCCAATGAAGTATTAAGGGAGATTGCCTGACCAACAAAGTGACCTTTTTGTCTATCGATCGCAACAGTAATAAGGTAACACACACGTGGCATAGTTTGGAACACTCATTTATCAGACTGTTTGCATGAAATGGTATCAATTTCATTTATGACTAATAGCCCCAACAAGTGTTATTTAAGGAAGCGTTATTGGATTTCCGTTTGTAAGTGTAAAGATGGAGATGATCGGTCATTACTCAGAGGAGTGTGTGTGTGTGTGCACTTAGCGCTTGATTATTTCCTGCTCATTCTGAATTGCTCTGCACTTGATATGGCACATGAAGAATTTCAAAAGGGGGAACTATTTAACTTGTGCAATGACTGCAACACAAATGTATTTAGATCAGAGCAAAAGAGAAGACACCGATATATATATATACTTCGGCTAGTAAACACCATTGGTAGGTGACGTTTACACAATAGGTAGGTGTCACCGTGATTTTCTCAAGTAAATCATGTTCCTGGATCAACATATTTAGTTGATCCTGGAACAACATTCCGGTCTGAAAATTTTGTCTTAACCATATCTATACCCCTAATCATATCCCTACCCTTAACTTTTCTCTAAAATCAGAAATAAAATAACACTGATATAGAAATAAACTGTGAACGTGTCCCTCAAATCTGATTGGTTGATTAGAATTGTTGGGACCCACTTTATATTAGGTGGCCTTAACTACTATGTACTAACATTTAACATTTGATTCAATGCACTTATTGTGTACATACATGTTTTTACATTGTACTTACATTAAAAAAATTACCTGCATGTAATTACATCTGTAATTCATTTCTGTAATTACATTTATAATTACACTGTTGACACTTCTCTTACACCTTACCCTAACCTTAAACTTACCCATACCACCACACCTGTCCCTAACTTTACCCGTATCCCACCTCAATATCAGCAAAAGTGTTTTGCAATACAATATAAACACAGTAAGTACATTGTACTTATTATTTGTTGTAAGTACATAGTAGTTAAGGCCACCTAATATAAGTGAGACCAAATGATGTTGCAGGATCAACAAAGATAGTGATCCAGTAGCATGTTGTACTTGGTGAAATCATGTTCACCGGGTAGGTTCTGAGGCTCCGCCGCCTTTAACATGGAAATCTTCTCTGGTTCATCTCTGCTGTTAAGGCCAGACGCGAGTAAAAACAAACAAACTGGAGAGCTGTTTTTTAGTAGAAATTATATCGGGGCCTTTAAAGAAATTTAGTAACACGTTCACCACAGTATTTGTTCTACAGCCACGGAGAGTATGTACAGAGCCCCTTATGGCATCCAGGGAAAAAGATATTGTGGTTACAAATAAAGAATTAATTCCGCTGACTTATTCGTACGTGAACACATTTTATTAATTTGTTTCCTAATTTTACTTAAAATCGTGCCAAGGTTATGTAATTTAACTTCAATAAAAAAATACTTTCCCCCTTATTTTAGGTAAATCATGTACTACAAAGTGGTGTTTTAATATAAATGTAAAGTTTCTCATGAGCATAAAACAAAAGGATGTGAATGTACAGGAATGTGGATGTTTTACAAGACAGGAGAAAGAACGATAATAATAACCATTAAGTAACTCTAACACTGACTGCATTTACATGTGCACCAATAAATGTTATTATTTCCAATAATCAGGGAAAGGACTTAAAATCGCAGTAAGATATTTACATGAGACGAGTAAACCTCTTCACTCTTGTTTACATGAAATTGTGAAAACATTTTTTTTATTATTTTTACCGCCATTATTCACATACCTTAACTCACATTCAGTGAGCGTGTTACTGGCCACAGTTTTAATCTATTTTCATCAAATGCAAAACACATTTCTATGGATGAGTCTTCATTTTGATGTTTTCGACCATCAATATACTGCATTATAATCAGGTTATGCAATGTTGACAACATGAAATCACTTTTACTTTCTCTTAAGCACCCCAAAAATGAGATGCCTTCTTTACTGCCATGTTTACGAATCTGTGCGTAACTACGTCATCACAAGCGAATTCACTTTGGTCATAGGTGCAATTAAAGTGTTTACGTGCCTGTTTATTGCGATTAAAATCAGCACACGCCACATATTTTACTACAATTATGGTTGCTATGATTATGAGCTTAATCGCATCAATTTGATCAAAGTATTGTGTTTACATGAGGTAGTTTCATTGCAATATTGCCCAAAATCGCATTATGAGGGTGCATTTAAACAGTCAGTGACAGCCAATCATATTCCATACAACTTTAAAAGTGTACATGTTATGTTAATTAAAAAAAAAATACAGTGCGTGCTAGTATAAGCAGAACATTATCGAACATTGGTGTGGACATTAATATAGTTTTCATTATAGTTTACCTAAAACAAAGGAACAAATTACTAATATGTGGCCCAGATTAACATAAAACTACTAAACAAATTAATAAACAGGCTCATGTATTAAGTCATGGAAAGAGTTCTTAATTCATGGCCACAATATCGTGTCATAACATAACATATACTTTGGCAGTAATTCATAATAATAATTCATAATTCAGATTTCATTATTTACACCCACATACATACAGTAATAATGGCAGACCTCCAGTACTAATATTTAACTTTACATTCCAATTCGCCATATTGAAATTTAACTACAGTATAAACACTCCCCCGATCCTGTTTTGCACACATTTGACTAGGGGAGTTATCCAGTCCACACTCAGTCAGTTATAGCCCAGCTGCAAAGCATGCTGGGTAATGGTCGGCACTACAATACCGTAACTGTGTAGAAGCCAAAAGTGTTTTTAACCGTGTTAATCAGTGATTGATTATTTAAACAACGATTGCATGATTTTTTTCAGCATTTCACATTGATAAAAGTTGGTATCGAATACATAAATGGGGTGCTTCTTTTTAATTATGTGATTTGATTGTTATGGTGGCATTTTAGTTGAACCTTGTGATCTCATCATTGGTTAGAGAAAGATGGCAACTTGCATCAGCACTGTACACAGTCAAGGGCTGTAAAGCTCTGAAGACTGTATGAAGTTTAGAGGTTGTACAGTACATACAGGATGTTATTGCATAAAAAAAATAACTATATTTATGTTAACATAACATCTTATAAAGAAGCACAGACTGAGCTTCCTCCACATCGTCTCATCCCCTGAGTACTTAGCTTGTTTATCCGTTTCAAACTCAAGTGGTTAAAATGACCATGAGACACATTAATTTTCTTCCCATGTGGTTGTACTCAAAAGGCTGCATCGGCAAGGGAAAAAATAGCTATTTGTTCAAGTAGTGCAGATATCAACAGAAGATAAAATAGTGCGGATATCAGTATCAGTGCAACCAGCCCATAGAATGGCTCACAAAGGCTCTAACCTGCATGTTTATTCCCTCGAATGGAAAAGTAAACACCATTATTTTAGTTACAGCCAATGACGCAGCTACAAGCAGTGGTCCTTGGGATCTGCCAGTGCAGTTTCATGATATGCTGCATTGTGAGTAACATTACGACTGGTTTTCACCATCTGTTTCTAATTTGCAATACCCCCTTTTGCTTTCCTCATGCTCCTGCAAGAGTGTGACCCAATATGAGTATAGCGCAAGTCCAAACAGACCTGAAGACATGCCATACCTTCCATGTGAGCAGTCAAGGGACATTATTTAGTAATATCAGGGATCTTTGCTCCACATTAGATACTCTTTTTTCGCAATAGATAAGTGTATTGTGAGAGTCCGTTCTTCTAAACTGTTCTTCACCACTGGGTTTTAAAGAAACCACAAAATCTAAAGTGCGTGCATGCTTGACCTGACAAACTGTGAAAAATAACCCTTCTACGTAGGGATCAGTAGTGAATATTCAAGCTATATTCACAATAGTTTTGCTGGTCATATAAATTAAGCATCATTGTAAATATTGCAATGATTTTATTTGCCCATTAAGTTGAGGACCGTGTCATTTGAGGACCCATTAGACACAGGGCAAGTGATGTGAATCCGTTTTCAGTTAATTTTTACAGGACTCTGATTTCACGATTAATTTGCATCAACACACACAATAAAAATTTAAAACGTGTTTATACAGTATAAACCTATAACTGTTTTAGTTATATTGTGCCAGCCTAACTTCCACATATTCTTAATCAATGCTACAGTAACCATCAGAGACAATAGAGATTAAATATTATGAGTGCATATTCTGTGCATATGTCTGTCTGTGTTTATGTGTAGCTAGTGCGGGCCTATGTTTGCAATAGACAAATAGACAAGTACTTCTGTTTGGGTCAGTAACAGCATAAACCCTTAGAACTGTGCACAGTGTTTTATTGATGTTACCTTCTGTGCAGATCGATAGTGGGTCACTGGAAACGCCAAAGAAGATGACAGCTAGCGACTGGACGATTTGTCTGTTTCTGCTGGGATCTGTCTCTAAGGTGAAAGATTTGCCACATCATTTTTATAAACATCTATAAGATTTCTGTAGCTTTCAAATATAAAGTGCTGCAGTGATTACATATTTTTTAGGTCAACCCGGAAGTAAGCATTAACCTGGTTCCCTCAACAAAAACGCAATAGGATTTTCCCAGTGGCTTTTATACTATTGCAGAAAATAAGCTCTGTGACCAACAAAAGTTTATAATTCTTACAAGTTTTGTAGAAGTAAAAAGCTAAATGTAGGCTATACACAAACTACCACCATACCACTGTCACATGATTTCAACATCACCTCCATTAAGCTTCCGACAACTCATTAGTCTTTACTTAAAAAGCATTTTCCCTGAAAAAATAGCTTGCAAGAGTGTGATTATAAGCACAATGAGGATGTAAAAGCAGACTAGTGAGTAGATGAGTTTACCTGTTCAGCATTTTTTAATGCCCCAAAAACCTCTGTAGTCCCTATTTAGCCACTTGTTAGCAACCGCCTTTTTCAAGACAGGTAAAAGCTATTAAAAAATCATCTGGGAGGATTACTGATGTTTTTTATGTTGTAGAATAATGCATGAAAATATCTTGATGATCTTATTTAAGGCATTTAACCAAAAACCCATTCAAAAATCCCATTGACTTCAGGGCGATAGAACCAGAGTGCTAAAATGCTTACTAATTTCCGGGTTTTGGCCTACAAAAACACGTCATCCATGTAGCTCTCTATTACAATATAGGGTAATGTCTTTGATGGGTAAATGTCTAACAGTACATTATGTGTAACTGAAGGAGCTAAATACAATAAGAGATTAGGGGCCAGATTTACTAAACAGGGCAAATTAGCGTGAGTGCAATACCAAAAAAGTCGGAATTCCATGTGAGTGGAATTCTCTGCTCGTGATCTAATGACAACGTGCAAATTATAGAACACAGACGGAGCCAGATCGTTTCCATAATGACCGACGCAATCTACCAAGAGCAGCAGAAATTAGCATCTGGTTTAAGACATGCATTTTTTGGAGCGGTAAATAATGGCGCAAATACCAGTAAATTGACTAGCGCAAACCTTAGTAAATCACCTTGCGTGATTCATTTAAATACTTTCCTACCATAAATTTTGCATCTGAAAGGAAAACTCCTACAAATGCATATGCAATAAAGTCAGACACGCCTTTTCAGTGCTAACTTTTCACTGCGTGTCTTTAGTAAATCCTGACAGTATTTTTTTTTATGCCAAAAGAGGGTTTGCATTAGTGCAAGCTGTTAGTAAATCTGGCCCTAGGACAGATTAGATATTTAGAATATGTTTCAACTACAGTTGTTTTTACACTCTGGGGTAGGGAAAATTAATACAATATACATTTAAAAAAAAAAACATGGCAAAAGTTTCCACAAAGCATGAAACTCTATAGTGCCACATAAGGCAGTATTATACATGTAACTAATAAAAGAAGCTTGTGAAATTAGCCTGTTCTTAGACATGACTTTCTTAATGTGCCTGCTGTATGTAGTTCATTGTTCTAGCCAGTCCTGAGGTGAACGAAAGCCAGCAACAACATCCTCAAAATGTGTACCATGACATCGGTGTTACCAGAAACAAGATTGTGACTGCACAGTTCGAATGCTATCAGAAGATCATGAAGGACAACAATCAAGACGGAAGAGGTATAGACACTTTACATATTAGAGTTTTGACAAGATTATCCTGTATCTTGACAAAGATGATGTGTGTAACTTTTTCAATGTTAAAACACTTTACAGAAATTCATTCTGCAATTAGGTTTGGTACAGAAATGACACACAGCAGCTTTAATCCAGTCCAATCTAGCCATAACTCTTTTGTTTTTGCATTTTACAGCAAGCACTGTAGCACAAATATGTCATGCTAAATGTGTACTATATAATAATAGTAATAATTCAATACAATTTTCAGTAAGCCCCTCATATATATTGCAAACTGTGACAAATTTTTTGTCATCCTGTCTAATTAGTACAGCAAGAACACACAAAGCCTCAGGTGACTCTGATATTCATTGTTAGGGAGAGTGCATTTGGCCCCATTGGGTGGCAGGACAGCTATGAAATATTAGCTCTGTTCCAAAACCTTGTGGGCTGCCTACTTCTAGGCTGCATCCTAAACAAGACACAACAATGACTGATTTGGAAAACTCTCCATAGGCTGCAACACTCCAATAGCGCATTGGGGACTCGATTTTGGAACAGGCAGATAGAACTAAAAATAGTGATAATGAAAATAACAGGAAGTTACGGTTTCCCAGTCTCCATAGAAACTAATAAATGTTTTGGGCTTTTTTCTATATTCAGCTGGCCCTGTGTGCAACAGGACCTGGGATGGATGGTTGTGTTGGGACGATACAGAAGCTGGCATCACCTCCGAGCAACACTGCCCTGACTATTTCCAGGACTTTGACCCTACAGGTAAATGTTAGAGATCAGTATAAGGTTTCTTTAACCTGTATAAAGGTCAGTCTGAGCACTTTCTGCTCACGTGCCTAATACACTTTCTTAAAGGTGCAGTGTGTGATTTTTAGTGGCATCTAGCGGTGAGGTTGTGAATTGCACCCCCCCCTCCCTTTCGGAGCACATAGAGAAGCTACGGGGGCCGACACAGGACAAAAATGTTGTCATCGGAGAGAGCAGAGAGTGATTAGCGCTCTGTAAAGAAGTTGGTCCGTTTAGGGCTACTGTAGAAACATGATGGCGCAAAATGGCGATTTCACTGTAAGGGGACCCGTGGTGTATGGAGATAGAAATGGCTCATTCTAAGGTAATAAAAACATAATGGTACATTATGTAAGGTCTTTATACAACACTGAAAACAAAGTTATGTATATTATATTGCATTTCTGTCAATAGATCGTCATAAATACTACACACTGAACCTTTAAATAAATGTAATAAAATATTAAATAAATAAAGCACACCACATACTGTATACAAGGCAGGAGGATTATGACATTCCATACCTCAAAATGTTAAGAGTAGCCAATATTATCAAGATATGGAGTTCAGACATGGTGAAAAGCTTCACTTTACGAATGAATACAATTTTTCACCATGTCTGGACTAATATCTTGATAATACTGATTATTCTCTCAGTAACATATATTGATCTACTTCTGCAGAAATGGTCTCCAAAATATGTACAGAAAGTGGGCAGTGGTTCTTGCATCCTGAGAGTAACCGCACATGGACAAATTTCACCAGATGTAATTTGCACACTACTGAAGGACGAAGGGTATGAGCATAAACACAAACACTTGAGATGAATATAAACACACGTTTGAATGGGCTTGTAATAAAAACACTTCATGACTGTTTTGTTTGTGTGATTGCAGACAGCAATGAACTTGTTCTACTTGGCGTTAATTGGTCATGGGCTCTCTTTAACATCTTTGTTCATCTCACTAGGCATATTCTTCCATTTCAAGTAAGTGCAATTGTCTCTCTGACTATTGTATTCTTGTTTTATGCTTATCACAATGATTTCAAATGTCTTTTTTGTGCTTATAGGAGTTTGAGCTGCCAGAGAATTACATTGCACAAAAACCTTTTCTTTTCCTTTGTATTAAACTCCGTCATCACTATCATTTGGTTAACAGCAGTGGCAAACAACCAGGAATTGGTTCAGCAAAACCCAGTAAGTGTGTACTGACAGTAACTTAAGTAGTATTAACATAAACGTTGTGTCACGTTTAAGTGATTTATGACCCTTGATGATTGATTGTTCCTTCCTGGTCTGCTGTCCCCTTCCAGTCTGGAAGGGCATTCTTAGAACGTGTGTGTGTGTGTGTGTGTGCGTGCGCGTGCGTGCGTGCGTGCGTGCGTAACTCAGTAGGATCAGTAGTACCTGAACTATAGGTTAATGTTGGTGGCCTAAAACAAAGAATTAATCAAGCCAAAGAGCCCTTGTTGCCCACACACCTGTTCTATTTTCTTCTCAATAACAAAAGGTGTTATGTTTGGGGATGTCCTTTTCTAGAACATCTGTGTTCGCCAACTTTTCGGCAGGATCAATGTTAAAAAGACAAAGAATCAAAACCATTCAACTCACAGTGAAGGATCCTAACTGTTTTACGACAGTTGCTTTGTCTAGAATGACATATCATCAAAACATTTCTGGTGATTATCTGGATTCACACACATAAACATCTTATACTGATTTAGTGTATGTAAATTATAAAGTCTTTCCTTTTTTTATTTAAGAATTTTTAAAAGAAATTTTAGTTTTTAATCACCCCTTGAATAAACAATTAACTGTTTTAAAGAAATTAAAGAATACATTTAAGTAAAAATTGTATTCAAAGAAAATAAGCATGCCTTGCTTTTGTGGCATACAAATGTATAAACGTTTAAAAATGTTTCTTATTTTACACACACACACACACACACACACACACACACACACACACACACACACACACACACACACACAATGGGTTGGATTAAAAACTAAATAACACAAGTAAAGAGACTAATGGCTTGCGGGTTATGGAGCAAAAGGGTGAATAAACGAAGGCAGTATTTTCCTTTGATCATTTAAAGAAGAAAGCAAGAGAAGAAAAATGTAAAGCTGCTGTGCTTATCATCCTTAACTGTTTGTGCTGCTTTTATTCAGATCAGCTGCAAAGTATCACAATTTATCCATCTGTACATCTTTGGATGCAACTACTTCTGGATGCTTTGTGAAGGGATTTACTTGCACACACTCATTGTTGTGGCAGTGTTTGCTGAAAAACAGCATTTAATGTGGTACTACCTTCTTGGATGGGGTGAGTTTTCGAATAAATTAAAGCATTTTATTTACAGCATTGATTGAAAAAAAATAAATGTAACTTTTTTAAAATCCCTATCTTTTTTTAAACAACAGGTTTCCCACTTATACCAGCTACAATACATGCTGTAGCCAGAAGTTATTATTACAATGATAAGTGAGTATACCTTATCTGTAGCTTTCAGGCAAAACATAGTTTTTTTTTTAATGCACTGGTCAATTTTGAGATTTTGTTTTTTCTAGTGCTGGACAATCAATTAAATTATATATATAATTTAAGAAAAATGTTATATATATATAAGATGCATTATATATATATGAATGTTTGTGTATTTATATATACATAATAATTATACACAGTACACACACATAGAGCTCTGGAAAAAAAATTAAGAGACCACTTAACATTGAGAAATCAATTGAGAAATCAATGTTAAGTGGTTACTTAATTTTTTCCAGAGCAGTATATTATGTAAACAAACTTATTTTGGATGCAATTAATTGCAAATAATCGATTGCCCTGCACCATAATGTAACGTGGGAAAAAATTCAAAATACACTTTTAAGTATTTATTTTATTCACCTCTATTTGTGCCTCTAGATTTCAATTACAACACATACACTATATTGCCAAAAGTATTGGGACAAATTATTGAAATTCAGGTGTTCCATTCACTTCCATGGCCACAGGTGTTAAAAATCAAGCACATAGGCTGCTTCTACAGACATTTGTGAAAGAATGGGTCGCTCTCAGGAGCTCAGTGAATTCAAGCATGGTACCTTGATAGGTTGCCACCTGTGCAATAAGTCCATTCGTGAAATTTCATCACTACTAAATATTCTACAGTCAACTGTTAGTGGTATTATAAGAAAGCGGAAGCAATTGGGAACAACAGCAACTCAGCCACGAAGTGGTAGGCCACAGTAAAATCACAGAGTGGGGTCAGCGCATGCTGAGGCACACAGTGCGCAGAAGTCGCCAACTTTCTGTAGAGTCAACAGCTACAGACCTCCAAACTTTGTGTGGCCTTCAGATTAGCTCAAGAACAGTGCGTAGAGAGCTTCATGGAATGGGTTTCCATGGCCGAGCAGCTGCATCCAAGCCTACATCACTAAGGTGTAATGCAAAGCGTTGGATGCAGTGGTGTAAAGCACGCCACCACTAGACTCTAGAGCAGTAAAGACGTGTTCTCTGGAGTGACGAATCACGCTTCCGATGGACGAGTCTGGGTTTGGCGGTTACCAGGCTAGGCATACCAAGACATTTTGGACAATTTCATGTTCCCAACTTTGTGGCAACAGTTTGGGGATGGCCCCTTCCTGTTCCAACATGACTACTCTCCAGTACACAAAGCAAGATGGATGAGTGAGTTTGGTGTGAAGGAACTTGACTGACCTGCACAGAGTCCTGACCTCAACCCGATAGAACACCTTTGGGATGAATTAAAGCGGAGACTGCAAGCCAGGCATTCTCGTCCAACATCAGTGCCTGAACTCACAAATTGGCTTCTAGAAGAATGGTCAAAAATTCCCATAAACACACTCCTAAATCTTGTGGAAAGCCTTCCCAGAAGAGCTGAAGCTGTTATAGCTGCACAGGGTGGGCCAACTCCATATTAAACCCTACGGATTAAGAATGGGATGTCATTAAAGTTCATGTGTATGTAAAGGCAGGCATCCCAAAACTTTTGGCAATATAGTGCATCTTAAAGGCTGTTTTTTGAAAAATATTTTTTTTTTGGTGCACTGAGCCTGTAGTCTTCATTTCAATACCACTTGCATACACCAAACTTTCCAGTTTTATTCCTATGTACTGTATATACTGAACTGTTTTGCAGAGAGGTTTGTTTACACAATATTTTATTCCTAAAAACATGGTGAAAAATTAACATTTATTCATTTAGCAGACGCTTTTATCCAAAGCGACTTACAATTGAGGAATACAGCAAGCGATTAATCTCGAAGATGCAAACAAACATGAGAAGTGCTCAAAATACAA
The DNA here is from genome assembly GCA_039654625.1 of Rhinogobio ventralis. Lineage (NCBI taxonomy): Eukaryota > Metazoa > Chordata > Actinopteri > Cypriniformes > Gobionidae > Rhinogobio > Rhinogobio ventralis. Next base: position 9,771,074 of record CM077197.1, read on the forward strand.
AGTTTCAGACATTGCTTAGAATGTCATAAGCTAGAATAGGGGGGATTAAAGGAAAGTGAAGGTTAAGTGCTCACATAATATATTTTTTTTCTGGCTGTTGACAGCATTCTATGATTTATACAGTGATAAAAATATATATACAAAACAGACATCCTTTGACATACAGTATATCAACAAAATGAAAAAATAATTTTGAACCTGGCTTTATCCAGTGTTCAGATTTCTGTTCTGGCCATTTATGCAAATGAGTGCATATTTAATTAGATAATGCTTCATTCGCGTATTTAAACATTGCATTTCAGAAAACTTGTAATGTTTTAATGTTTTACATTTTTTAATGTAATCAATCATCTGAGAAAGTATAGTGACATCTATTAGTTAAATAGTGTCTTGCCATAAATTAAGTTTGTAATTATTATTGCTAATGTAGGATATCATAGTGTGACTACAGTTTTTGTTATTTTATGTATTTGTACATTTATAAGCTACTCTCAAAAAAAGTTAAAATTTTTTCATTAAAGGTGCTTACCGAAATCCGCATGAATTAAAGTAATTATTGTACAAAATAATACTCCTGTTTAAGGAATCGATAATCAAACATTTGGCTAATCCTTTCCTTCCTAATCCACAGTTGTTGGATCAGCTCAAATACTTCTCTACTATACATTATTCATGGCCCTATATGTGCAGCGCTGCTGGTAAGACATCTGGATGTTTTTTTGTCCTTTTCATTTCCAAAACACATTCTTTTTATGCAGCAATAATTACAATCTTTGTGTATTGTTTGTGCAAATTACAACCAGAAGATTGTATTCATCAATCTGAATTCATTTTTGAGTAGCCTAGCACAATGTTTATGTGTATCAGTACATCAAAAAGAACACCAGCATGCTAAAGCAGTTTGAAGTTGCCTACATCTCACAGAAACTGACATCTGCCTGCCAGCTGAGAACTTTGTCTTTTTTTGCGTTTGCCACTCATCTTGCCTGTCCTTGCAGGTGAACTTGTTCTTTCTGCTGAACATCGTACGAGTCCTCATCACCAAACTGAAAGTAACGCACCATGCAGAGTCTAGTCTGTATATGAAAGCTGTCCGTGCCACCCTCATTCTGGTTCCACTCCTGGGCATCCAGTATGTTCTCCTCCCATATAAACCAGGGGGGCACGTTTCTGCTGAAATCTATGACTACATCATGCATATCTTAATGCATTATCAGGTAAAAAGCTGTCAAATAGTTATCAATCTGACATGTACCGTCAGGGCCCAAAATGAACCCTGCCAATGGCTATAATATATTTTTAATTTAAAAAAAAACAATCACACAAAATGTACAGTACTTTCATGGTGTAAATGACCTCACTTGTAAATTATTTCTTAATGGCTATGAAACTATATATTGCTTTTTTCTTGCTTTTTTTTTTATATACACTACCGTTCAAAAGTGTAGGGTCGGTTAGATTTTGTGATATTTTTGAAAGTAGTAGTCACTTGCGCTCACCAAGGCTGCATTTATTTGATAAAAAATATTGTGAAATATAATTAAAATTTAAAATAATTGTTTCCTATTTTGCAATATGTTGTAAAACGTAATTTATTCATGTGATCATTACTCCAGTTTTTAGTGTCACATGATCCTTCAGAAATTATTCTAATATGCATATTTTGTGCTCAAGAAACAATCGTCAATGTTGAAAACAATGTTGTTGCTCTGCTTAATATTTTTGTGGAAAACAATATTTTTTTTTCAGGATTCTTTGATGAATAGAACGTTCAATAGAACTGTGTTTGAAAGAGAAATCTTTTGTAAATGTCTTTTTTGTCACTTGATCCAATTAATGCACCCTTGCTGAACTATTAGAGGTATTAAGGTAAAAAAATCGTACTGATCCCAAACTTTTGAATAGTAGTGTAAATGTAAATGTATACAAGATGCTCTTTGGATCACTTTAATCATGCTCACATTTTAGTGCTTAATCCCGTTCTGTACACACACACAGTTCAGTAATTTATGGGAGTGACAACCGCATTCTACAATCAAATTAAAGACCCCCTTTGTTGAAAATCAAGTTTTTAATATTGTTTAAATGTCTACGTGGTGTTTTTAATATGCTTTAAGACAAACCATGTGAAAAATTCATAAGTCAACACCATTGCTGAGTATTTTCTCCTTAAAAATGCAGTTTACCAAAGACAATCTCAAAAACCCGGTTTGATATCACTGATGTTCCTTACGTCACAAACTACCTTGTAACCAATCATGTCAATGTGCGGGTGGGCGGGCTTTAGCATATCATTAACTATGACGGCTCTGAAGCAGGAGAGTCTCAAGAGAAGCCAGGTTATCCCGGTATATTTTTCTGTTGATATGAAAAATCGTGTACATTTAGCAATATAGTGGGTGAATTATGTATATTACGATAATATGATGAACTATATGCCTTTCTCCACTGACATTCTGAGTTGTTCAAAGCGTTTCTAAGGATACTGATTTTTAGAAGGCAGCTGTCTGACTCTGATATGGTGAACAGGAACATGGTTTGTGTAACATTCGCAACACATTATTAGCTGTTTGGTAATGTAGTCAAGCAAAAGGCTAATCATATTAATTACCATTTTGTGTCCAAAGTTGTAAAGAGCGATACCATCGTGCAGCGTTTACCTCAGTAAATTTGAGCGAGTGGATCTCTGAGCTAGTGTGAGTGAGTGGAGACGGGGCTCATTTGCATATTCATGAGTCCACATATACAAAATTTAGTAAGGGTGTAGAGTTACATTAAAGTTCACAGGAAAAAAACAAATAGAAGTTTTAACGGATACAGTTATTGACTAAAGGGGGACTTTAACACCTAAAAAAAATGTAGGTAGTGACAACCGCATTTAGAAAAATTCTACGCAGTAGCCTATGTACAGAACCAAACTGAACAACTAGTTGTTAATGACATTAAAACACACATCAGAGATGTGTCTCTCTGCTGTATGTGTGAGGTGCAAGAAAACCACGAGCTTGGTCTCATTCGAAGAAAAAAAACAACAAACAAGAACAAGGCCATAATAAACTGAGATATATCCAAACCCACATCTGCCAACTTTAATATCCCCATAAACTTGATTGCTTTATGAACCAAACCCAAACAACAAGCCCAAAAACGCTTATAATAGGTGGCCATGGCAACGCTTCAAGAGCGCATTCCGCAAAGCTGCCTTCCAAACAGAAACAAAACATGACACATTAGTTAAAATTGCAGAGCATAGTCACTGTAATATTAATTTTGTCAAAAATAGTGGATACCAAACACGCAAGACACCAGAACCAGATGTCAATCACCATGTTCTGTACACACACAGAACGATAATTTAGGGGATTCACTCCCATATTTAAATGCGGTTGTCACTCCTGAAACTTTACAGTGTGTACGTGGCCTTATATCAGCGAGGGTCAGACTATCACTCTCAATTTTATTCAATTCTAACTTTAATTATTTGCCAATGCCAAATTTTACTTGTATTTTGCACTTGTGGAGTGTTCAGTTTTGACCATGGGCACATTATTATTATTATTACAAGACTGGATTTCCCATTCTCTTTGTCTCTTTGACTGGCAGAAGCTCAGTCAGCAGCCTATAATTAAGTTTACTTTGCCATTAGTTACCTAGAAAGCTTATAAAGCAAATGACAACAGAAGCTCTGTTGATACTAGCCAGAGGGCAAAACTTGTCTCTTTTAATCCACTAATCCTCATATTGTTCCTAAACCATATGCTTTTATTTATTCTGTGGTAAACAAAAGAAGAGTTTTCCGCACTGGTCTTTTCCATTAAACAACACTATGAAAGTCACGTAGAAGTACAGGCAAAAGTGTAAGTAATTATTCACAGATAATTTTGATTTCCATTTAGCTCTACGAAAGAAATAACAGCATAGCAAAATTAAATAATGACAACCTTTTGGGGGTGAACCATTAATTTAAAAATAAAATATTAGAATAAGGACATCAGGCCACTTGCCTCTTAAAAGTCTGACTCCTGAACATTTATTTTGAAATAATAATAAATAATATACAAGAAAATAATAATTTGTAGTCTGCTGTGGAGAAAACAGCAAAGTGAGAAGCCTTGGACAGCTGGTACTGCTAGACCTAGCTGAATCGGCACAATGAATAATGCAACAAAACAGGCTTGTCATCCCAGATGACTCTTTGTGCACATCAAGAGCACTCCCTGCCAAAATGTGTCAAAACACAAGGGGGAACAGTACTCAACACCAGTCGAGAATGATTAGTGAAGAGGTTGCAATATGGGAGATTATAGTTTAGCAATGCAAGATAGCAGTTTATGCTGATTTACTGCTGACGTGCATGTCTGATTTTATGTTTAAGGGACTGTTGGTGGCCACAATCTTCTGCTTTTTCAACGGAGAGGTAAGAGTTTACCCCACTAAAATGAAAAATGTCCTGTTTACCTGCAAGGAATTACGGATTGTGCAACATCCTTTTCCTTGAAAGCAAGATCAGATATGGAAATTCTTTATTGGCTGTTTAATGCTAAATCCTCAAAACATTGGCAGATGTCCACATGTACAATAGGAGAAGCCTGACTCAGAGGGAACCTGTCCAAATCATTTAGTTTTTTCATAGTGCCGTTTTAGAGGTACTGTGGCAATGAGGCATGCAGAAGCTATTATGGATAACATTACCAGTTCAGCAGTTAATGCAGCATTAATGCTTAAATTGATGGCTGATGCTATGACTTATATGTGTCAGCCGGTAGAGAGTTTGCTGTATCGCTTCTAAAATGTATGACGAAAATCTATATCAAATACACTCTTAAAAATAAAGGTTCCAAAAGGAGGTTTTTGCAGCAATGGCATAGAAGAACCATTTTTGGTTCCCCAAAGCACCTTTAAAGGGGATATACATAGAATTCAGAAACTCTTGTTATTAGTGACACCGGTGGCTGTTAAGTAAACTGCAGCCAGCAACTTATTGCTCATGCTCGCACTCATGCGCACATAACATACAAGAGACTGAACGTGATTAATTGCTCTGATATACTCACAGCAAAGTTATTTTTTCGTTCTTTCTTTAGAAGTAGGGGTGGGCGATATGACCAAATTCTTATTTCACGATATGAGAAATTTTATTTCACGATAACGATATACACACCGATCAGGCATAAAATTATGACCAGGTAAAGTAAATAACATAAATTATCTCTTCATCACGGCACCTGTTACTGGGTGGGATATATTAGGCAGCAAGTGAACATCTTGTCCTTAAAGTTGATGTGTTAGAAGCAGGAAAAATGGGCAAGCGTAAGGATGAGTGGGTTTGACAAAGGCCAAATTGTGATGGCTAGACGACTGGGTCAGAGCATCTCCAAAACTGCAGCTCTTGTGGGGTGTTCCTGATCTGCAGTGGTCAGTATCTATCAAAAGTGGTCCAAGGAAGGAACAGTGGTGAACCGGCAACAGGGTCATGGGTGGCCAAGGCTCATTGATGCACATGGGGAGTGAAGGCTGGGCCATGTGGTCCGATCAAACAGACAAGCTACTGTAGCTCAAATTGCTCAAGAAGTTAATGCTAGTTCTGATAGAAAGGTGTCAGAATACACAGTGCATCACAGTTTGTTGCGTATGGGACTGCATAGCCGCAGACCAGTCAGGGTGCCCATGCGGACCCCTGTCCACTGCCAAAAGCACCAACAGTGGGCATGTGAGCATTAGAACTGGACCACGGAGCAATGGAAGAAGGTGGCCTGGTCTGATTAATTGTGTTTTTTTTTTTACATCACGTGGATGGCCGGGTGCGTCGCTTACCTGGGGAACACATGGCACTAGGATGCACTATGGGAAGAAGGCAAGCCAACAGAGGCAGTGTGATGCTTTGGGCAATGTTCTGCTGGGAAACCTTGGGTCCTGCCATCCATGGATGTTACTTTGACACGTACCACATATCCTAAGCATTGTTGCAGACCATGTACACCCTTTCATGAAAACAATATTCCCAGATGGCTGTGGCCTCAATAATTCAATAGCTGCCACAAAGCAATCAATGGAGGCCCCACCTCGCAACTGCTAACATCTTGGTGCCAGATACCACAGCACACCTTCAGGGGTCTAGTGGAGTCCATGCCTCGATAGGTCAGGGCTGTTTTGGCAGCAAAAGGGGGACCAACACAATATTATGCCTGATCGGTGTATATTGCGATATAGATATTTTGTTATTTTATCTAATTTGTTTTATTTAAAAAAAGAAAGAAGCAAATTACAAACAATATGACAAATACAATATAACAAAAATTTAAATTAAAATATTCAGTCAAGTTATTTTCTCTTTTGTTTGATTCACATTAATGACATAGAGCAGCAGGTAGGTATATTAGGCTGCTGTCACTTTAAGACCAAACACACAGATCCAATACACTGATACACATCCTGTTTACACTCAACTGTTTACTTGAGACATAACCGGCTGTGTTTACATGAATAATCTACACGAAGGGCATACTGACATAATTGCATGTGTATTCAACCATTCAAGCGCAATAAGACATGAAAGAGAATTAAATTTGCGACCTCGTGCTTAGGGACGCAGCTTACTATGTACATGCTTACGTTGTGTGTCAGTCAGCACATGCACCGCATTGAGTATGTTTTCATTGCTTATTGTGCTTAATAATACTTTTTAACATTGAGCACATCCCAAATTTGCGATCACCTTCTGAGAGAGGCAGCTTTCTGTGAGCTTTGACAGTGTGCCAGTCAGTTCCTTTTCAGGACATATTGCGCTTATAACTCTTTTTAACAAGCATGTCCCGCTCTTTATATTTTCATTCATGCATTTCATCACTCTGAAGTGTCAATAGTGCTATATTATTTACATACACAATACACAATATAACAAAATCTCTAACAATGGACATTTTATACCGCAGTAACGATATAGATTGTCATACCGCCCAGCCCACCTTAGAAGTAAAAAGAAGTTGGAAATACCTTTGCAGCGATATACTTTTAATGAACATCCTGACGACGCCCCTTCTACTGGAAGCGACGTTTAGATGAATATGTAAATATAAACACACAACAAATATAACAGTGGTGAGAAAACAGCAGTTAAGAAAGAATCTGATCATAGCGATGTGGATATGTTTGCACCAGCTCTGCAATTCACTGCCATTATGTTGACAGATGAGGTCATTAAAATTACACTTATGATAGTTTGATTATAAAGTACTTTATATTTGAGACTATAGATCTGGCTATGTGAGACTATAGTTTGAATTAATCCCTTTTCTTTGCATGATACATTGACATTACAGTACAGAATAGCTCTTTCTGCATTATCCTGAACATTGTATAAGCATTCATTTCATGTCATCGAACGAGTCCTTCACGTAAACAAAATCAGTCTACAGGTTTTCAAAGACAACCTTGAATGTCAGGAAAGGTGTCATTTTTTTAAGTTGTCAATACAAAAGTGATTAATACATGAAATGATAGCCCCTTTAAGTGAACAGTTCTTATAAGAACCATTTTTTCATAGTGTAAATAATCTTTTTCCAATTGAAACAACCTTTTGTGCAATGGAAAGATTCTTCATGGAACTATCAATGCCAGTAAAGAATCTGTATTACTATTTACCACTGTAAAATATAAATTTTACAATATATGTTTTACTACTTTGAGTTTTGTTGCATGGCATGGTGCTATTTTAGAGGGATACACACGGAGACGCATTTAGCTGTATATGTAAATATGTTGTATCGTATCGGAGTTTTGTCCAGACGGATCCGGCGTTTGGGAGCCTGAAAGCACTATTTTTTTAAACCAGGTCCCAGAGTGGATAAATCTGAAAATGACACCCATTCATGCGTTTTCGTGTGTACAGCCAATCCGTATATATTTTGTGAAACGACGATTTTATCACCCAACGTGTCGACCCTAGTCAGACACCGCATGCGCATGCTCCAAGTCTTCTCCGTTTTTAGTGTATCTCTGTGGCAGAATTACAGCGCCACATACTGGTCTGGCAAGTATACTACATCGTTTTGTGTTGGTTTCAGTGGTTCCGTGTGGATGTGCATTATTTTAATTAGAATATCCCAAAATATGCATTACCTCATGGTTATTTAAGCAACATCAATTACAGTGAAATGAATCTTATGATTTTGGTTAAGACACCCACACCCCAAAATGGTGCCACGAGTTTAGAGATTTTATGTCTAAATTATAAATCTTATTTTATAAAACTAGTTAAAAGTGAATTGTTAAATGTTCAAAAAGTAGATAATGTATTATTCATGCCACATGATAAGTGATGTATGTTCACTGAGATCATCTGTCCATACCTTCCCCAGGTCCAAGCGGTTTTAAGAAGGTACTGGAATCAGTACCGCATACAGTTTGGAAGCACCATCACGCAGTCCGATGCTCTGAGGTCTGCGTCGTACACTGCGTCCTCCATCACAGAGGTCCAGGGCTGTTACAGCATTGATGGCCACACAGAACACTTGAATGGCAAAAACTGCAATGACATTGACAACAACATCTTTAAACCAGAGAATCCCTTTGCCTGATGCCACTGAACGTGGCAGTATATATATATAAACTGTTGATTACAGCGAGAGCTGTCACATGGCTGACTTGGACCTTTCTACCCATAATTCACTGCTCATACTCTCTGAAGGGTGGAGAAAAGGCATTTCTCCTAGAATTTACACTGAAAAACATTTAGCTAATGTTCAATGGACAAATACAAGCATTATTCGCCTTGTCTTTATACTTTGCAGTATTTTAGTTTGCTCGACTGCTGTCTGCAGTGGAATTAGGTGTAAATATTTGGCTCTTATATGTAATGCACTTCTTTGTCTTATAGGATTGTCCATGTGATAAAAAAGATAAATCTAATACAAATGATGACCCCACTGAGAAATGTATATTTTTACTTGGGAAAAAAACTATATATACAGTATGTTGAAACAAAAAAGTGAAGAGTGCCGCTTTTTCTTTTATAATAATGATTTGGCAACTTTTTTTTATGTAAATCGGAAGACGGTATTATAGCCAGCTGTTGTCTTTGTTTATATGGACAAGAGTAAATTGAAACTTCAGGAAGACATCAATAAGATTATGGGCCCTATCATACACCCTGCAATGCAAGTGTTTTTTGCTAGTTTCAGCCCGACATAGTTATTTTCACGTCCAGCGCCACGTTGTTTAAATAGCAAATGCACTTGCGCCCATCTGTTCGCTGGTCTGAAAACAAGGTGTGTTCAGGTGCATTGTTGGCGCGTTGATATTTCGAGGCAACTTAAAATGACTGTGCCATTGACCAACAAAAACCTGGTCTAAAGTCAATAGTGCAGTATTTTTTGTGTTAGTTAAAGGGCATGATAGTAATATGCGGGTGCACAACACACATACACTCTGCTTATTACACACACAAGGACACGCAGCAGCACACAAAATTTTTAAATATTAAAAATAAAAGGATTCCTCTCTGGAGAAGCATTCAGTCTTTCGGCTCACAAATTCTGCCATGTAAATATGAATCCGCCATGGCGCAACTGGCTTTTAAAGGGAATGGGAGATGAGACTCTGATTGGTGTATTGCACGTTATGCCCAAAACACACCCACGACTCATTAAGAGACTAGGTAAAACCCTTTTGGACCATGTGCCTGGCACACCGACCGGTTTTTCCATCGTTAAACTAGCAAAAGTGGATTCAGACCATGCGCTCCGATCGATAGGTATTTTTAGTATGCACGATTTTGGTCTCTGATTGCAATTTAAGTATATCCATTATTTGAAACACAAATCACAAATATTGTGAGAACTCTGTAAAGTAATTCAAAAACACCTGCTTTAGGGACCCCTGAAAATGCCACTGGATTGGACCATAATTTATGTAACATTTCTAGGTTTAGTAAGAACTCAGTGTGAAGCCTTACAGTATGAAAACATGCTTATCACTTTAAGATATATTTCTAAATATAATCTAATTTATATGCTTATTTTTTCACAATTAAATGTATACATGCCTCATTTTCAGTGTTTTTTGACTTCATATTTCTCATGCTTGTAGTGTTCAGTCAAGTGACTTATGAAATAAGGTACAATAATCCGCTACCTAGAACATGCTACTCATATTTCCTATAATACGCTCGGAGTGTTTGAGATATCGCTCTCTTGTGTCAAAGGCAGGGATTCAGAAGCAATCTGTGAAACTAAATAAAAACAGGTTCATTATATTTGACCCTGTGGCTTCTAAAGAAGCTTTTAATACTACCTTTCACCCACTCTACCTAAATTCATTATACATTCCATATGATTTGAACTGTGCCCAGCGTTTATTTCCTTTGATGTCACAGCGTTACCTAAACTCACTCCGTTCTTCTCCTGAAAATCAGCAGTTTTCATAATGCTTAAAGGAATAGTTCACCTTAAAATGAAAACTGTCATTATTTACTCACCCTCATGTCATTCCAAACCTGTATGCAGTTAGTTATTTCTGTTGGACAAAAGGAGAACTTCTGATGGATCTGTCTAACATACCATACATGTAATTCATATCTGACTCATGCACTATAAGCTTTCTGAACCCATACAATATTTACATTTACATCTGTTCACTTTACATGAAAAACAGACTAAAATTACGTTAAATTAATTTGTGTCTTATGAATGAGCCAATTGATATGGTTCATAAATCAGTGAAAAAACTCCCCATATTGGTCACATTATTTTTGGGGTGAACTATTGACTTAATTCCTGCTTTTTTCCATATTAAACCATGCAAACAGAATTGTTGACAGGCAATGCTACAAATGCGGGAATGTGCTTGTACTTAAAATGTAAATATTGTATTGTTAGCTGTAATCACTGTAATCTGAATATTTCATAGGGGTGTGCATAATATAATATGCAATGCATTTCTTCCACTCTAAACGAGAAACATAACTCAATCTGGGTTCAGAACAAATCAGTATTAATATTGCAAATCACAGCATGCAAAAAAATGCCTATCAAACATCCACTGTTTCGTCTCATCAAGTTCCGCACAGACTCAAAACAATATTTTTTTCCTTGAATGTCATTTCTTTTTCATGAATGTGTGCCAATTACTGTTGCTCATGATGTTTTGTTATTTTTGTTATGTTGTTTGTGATAATGTGTGTTTCAGTGAAGACAAAACACTCACTGCAGGACGGTTTCATAGTATATTGCAAATACATATTCGCTATATTCAACCTGGTATTTAAGGTTGTACTTGGTTGGTATCAGAATAGTTGTATTGTGTCTATACTGCACCTAAATTCAACCACTACAAATGTTATTTTCACTTATGAATGTAATTTGTCTTTTGTTCTCTTGAGGTTTGTATCCGTGTAACATTTATTTCATAAAATGTGGGCAGTGTTGCAATCATGTGTATCGTATTATTCTGTAATTATAGATTATTATTTCAAGTGTCTTGTTTGAATGCTAATGTGCGTTTCATTAAAAGCACTGGGGTGGGGAATAGACGTTGGGCAAAATATAAAAGCACATCAAAGGTTCCATTGTTCACACTAAACAGGATTGAAGTTAATTTAATCAAATTCTAAGGGCAATCTAATGACATCCACTCACAAAGTCATGTTCATCATCAAACATGTCCTTCAACTGCCTTCAGTCGAGTGCATTTTTTAATAAGGAAAACAGACACACAATACTTTAGGAACATGAAGGACTGTTCTCTCTAAAAGCTAATGGCAATGCATCTAGAATAGATGAACACTGCTCTGTTAAAGTTAGAGGAAGTTTAACAACAACTACACTCCAAATAGGCCAAGCCAAAAATGGCAAAATATTTAGTGGTCTTTTTAATGGTCTTAACCATTTTAAACACAAATCTCACAAATACTGTAGACAAAGTAACTTAGCACGGAATAGCCTTCCCTTCCCCTTCTTTAAATGTTTAAGCCGTGTGGGTAAATTTGCAGACAGATGTTTACAGAAAGAAGAGTCAGTGTTGATGGCTTCAAACAGTTCATGAGTAGTTCATTTGAGTTTATTGTGAGACCAAATATTCACTAGGGTTCTGACCAGGCCAAAACATAAACCCGATGGACTTGTTCTCAAGCCACTTCTTGGTCGTCTTTGTAATTTGGCCAGGAGCATTGTCTTAATGAAAAATAACATCTGATCATTCCTTTTCAATTGTGGGAAGCAAGCCATTCTGCAATATTCTCCACTACTCCGAAACATTAAATGATTTTGACAGTGAAGTAGCTCACCAACAGCAGCTAAAAAGGCTCGCCACACAATGACACTCTTCGCTTCACTGTGGTGGAGATGCATTCATTATTATATTTCTCAGCAGACACCGCTCTGGAGCATCACCATGCAACTCTATTTCATTGTGATTCATCGCACACACAACTTCCATATTCTGACAAAAATTCCATTCAGTCTTTGATGTTTTTCTGAGACAGCAATTGCTTTTTAAGCAGTGCATTTGCTTAAATTTGACTAATTTCCTGATAAATAATTTGTGGTCAAGACAATGAAAAGCTTAGTGTTTAGCCATTTTGGAATTTTTTTTGGCCCAGGAGTGTATAATGCTACATTTCAAACAATAAGAATAAGAATAATATTTCATTTTTATATTGCCTTTTGGAAACCCAAGGTCGCTTAAAGTTAGAGAAAAAAAAAAATATTTGGTAAAGTGTTAATTAGTAAATATTATACAATAAAATATCTATAGGCATCTTTACACAGCCAAGTTAAGGCTGCTCTGTGCCAGCTCAAAATTCAGTGCAAGGATGCAATGCTGCATAAAAACCCAGACTAAAATATGCCTGTTCAAAGTATATATTTACAATTGCTGCAAATGCATTTATGCCACCTCTGAGCAGCATTAAACAGTCTGTGTAGACACCTAAGGGCTTGCTCACACTATATAACTATGAGACTACATGAATCACCATGGTGCTCACACTACACGTCATCGTCGTGTCTTAACAGCGCTCATACTGCACACAAAACAACGCCGATAAGATGCACAAACTACAAGATCTTTGGTCAAGCGGCAACCCGACCAACAACGGAAAACCTTTTTCTCACACAAATTCACGTAACATAAGAGAGCCGCTCATGCTCAGTGTCACGTGCAGAAAAAGAGAAGATACAAAAAAAGAAAACTGGGCAGAAATACATGCCACCGGCTGCTGTTCATTCAGCAAAAACTGGTGGTAAATAAAATATATCATAATGTTAAGTATAGTGCAAAGACCACTTATTTACATTTTTAAAATATATTTCTTGTTAGTTTATTAGTATGAAACAATTAATAATCAAATTGTCAGCTTGCATTCATGTACATTAAGGTGCATGATATCATTAGAGCAGTTTACCATGTTGTTTCATCGCTCACACTTCAAGATCACGTGGCGATATCAAACAGGTTTGAAAATATCACAGCGTATGTGACTGCTCGAGACAGGCTCAGATCACGTCGCTGACATGCTCGTATTTGATGAGCATCAGCAACCTCATCGAGTCAGAGAAAAAAGTCAGTTGCGAGTTTATATCACATAATCCTGACTTTATACCTCACAATTGTGACTTTATATCATGACATTCTGACTTTATAACTTGCAATTGCGACTTTATATCACAAATAAACAAGAAAAAAAGTCAGAATTGCAAGATGTAAACTTGCAATTATGAGAAAAAACTTTGAATTGTTAGATAAAGTCGTAATTGCGAGTTAAAGTCAGAATTACATTATATAAAGTCGCAATCGAGAGAAAAAAAGTCAGAGTTGCGACTTTATATCTCACAATTCTGACTTTATAACTCACAATTCTGACTATGTCACGCAATTCTGACTTTATAACTTGCAATTGCGACTATATCACAAATAAACAAGAAAAAAAGTCAGCAAGATGTAAACTTGCAATTGTGAGAAAAAACGTTGAATTGTTAGATAAAGTCATAGGCGAGTTACAAAGTCAGAATTGTGTGATATAAACTCGCAATTGCGAGTTTAAGTCAGAATTACGTTATATAAAGTCGCAATCTTGAGAAAAAAAATTTGAGTTGCGAGTTTATATCACATAATCCTGACTTTATAACTCACAATTGCGACTTTATATCACGAATAAACAAGAAAAAAAGTCAGGATTGCGAGATGTACACTTGCAATTGTAAAAAAAGAATTGTTAGATAAAAAGTCGCAGTTATCTTTTAAATTGTTTTATTCCGTGGCGGAAACAAGCATCCATAATAAACAGCCATATTTAATATAGCAGCAATATTAAATTAGAGGGGTAATGTGTAATTAAGCACTGAATAGAAATAATGAACTAATATGTCATTTTATGTAATAGGTGAACAAGAACACTGCAAGTAAAGAATTCATTTTAAATAACAGGCAAAAGAATGCAAACAGTAAAAATAAGAAGATGATATAGCTGAATTCCTGCTAGAGTAAATTTACAGAAGTAATGTCTGTACTGCATGTCATCAGATACTTTTGAGAACTAAAGGGCATCATGCTGGGAGTGAAGACTAAAATAAGAAAAAAAAGTTCTACCAAGGAAGAATTGGCCGCCAGATGTTTCCTTTGACATGCCACAGTGCAGCATTAAATTGAAAACACATGCTGTCCACCATTAAGTAAACGGGGCAATCCCAGAGAGCATTGTGATGTATTCTTTACAACACTTGAATGGAAAACAAACTGTGAAAGAGTTGTATGACACTGAGCTATACAAAAAGTTTTTTTTAAAATGCAAGACTGCCTTGGAGACATCATCAATACTATTCAAGTCTGAAATGTTATACTTTGGTGCCCATTTTCCTTCAGCTTGAACACTGAGGAGAATGTGTTTTATTTATTCTGTTCCAACTGAAAAGATCATGTTCAGTGTTCAAGCTAAAAGAACAGTCTCTCTCAACACGTAGAATGGTGTCTAATCAGAGGGAAAGTCCTCTGAAACTGAGGGCTGGTGAAACAGGTGGGCTAACATACAAAAGCACTTGACAAACAGGCGATAAGCATTCATTCCTCTGCCCACATGAATGCGTGTTCACCATATGTTCTGCTTTATCCAAGAATTTTAACAGTAACCTACGTCATTGGCTTAAATAAATAGTGCTCATCAGGGAGATACGGCTGGAATGATGAGACCGTTCTGCCAGGTGAGGAATGCCGTTACAGTATGAAGAGACTAGAATGATTTTTTCACCAAGAGTTTAAGAAATAACCCTGAAATTAACCAAAAAGTTCTTAGTTTTAGGTTAAAAACAAAGTCAGAGTATTAAAAATGTCACATTAGTAACCTTAAAGGAATAGCTCACCCTAAAATTGTCATCCTTAAGATATTTATACTTCTGAGTCGAGTGTATGCCGTAGCTACATCGTAGGCTGTGTGTTGCACGCGTAGCCTACGGCGTACCCTGACGTGCACCTCTCCAAAAATTTAACAACGCGTCAATTCTACGCGGACTGCAAGTGCTGTGATTGGTCTGGCAGAACCCCTCCCTCAGGGGTACACATTCTCCCTCTGCATGTGTAACTGAACATCGATACGGACAAGGGCGTAGAAGTATAAATGAAAATCGACGCGTAGCCCACGGCGTAGAGGCTACGGCGCAGGTCCGACGCAGAAGTATAAATCAGCCTTTAGGCTCATGTCTTTCATGAAACTCAACATTGCTAAAAATTGGTTTTACATAAGCAGAATTTATAATATTGAATAAAGGTCAGTTAGCTGAAATGAATAGTTTCCATGTGCTTAATCATGTTTGCGGTCATGTTCAATCAGTCTATTCCCAATGCATTTTGTGAATATCTTACATACTTCCTGAAATCAATGCCAAAGACAAGGACATACAGAAAATGTCAGATGGAAAGGAATAAATTAAAGGCTACTTCCAGCAGCGACTCTCAGGAGACTTCGCATCTCACACAAACTGACTGCAAATTTAAATGATGTTGGTTTAGTACATGGGAATGAACTATAGAAACTGTTTTATTAAATGCAATGTCTTTCAATAGCTAAACCCTAGAAAAAACGCAATATGTATTGTTCAATCTAAATACAATAAACAGTGAGTCTTACGAAAGACCCAGTCATATTCCAACCCGAAATCATAAGAATGAACAAGAAAATTATATTTTGCTTAAAGAAAATGCATTTTAGGAATATTTATTTTACATTTATTTTGAATGTAGCCTATACCAGGGGTTTTCAAACTGGGGTCCGGGGACCCCCAGGGGTCCTCCAGAAGGAATTTCAGAGAATAAAAAATCTAAGCAAAAATGGATAAAGTCTACCGAACATTCTAACGGTTTCAGTTCTAAATGTTTCTCTCCTTTCTTGCCGTATACATACTTTCCAGTATTATATATGTTTGCTTTGTATCTTTTTAGTGAGTTTTTCTCAATATAGTCCCCTTGCTCACTGGGGTTGGAAGGCGGTATTCTTAACGCAGTACATAAGCTGCATGCTTACATACATTTATTGTGAAAGTTGCTTATACAAACCATTTTTAATTGAAAATGTTCTTCTTCAGGTTTATACATCCAACATTAAGTATAGCCAGTTTAAGTTTGGAAACAATATGTTGCATTTATAATGTAACACTTACTATTTATCTAACAGTTTAAATGTTTTTTTCATACATAAAAATATAGAGATGGATTTTAGGAAGGGGGTCCCTCATAAAAGGTTCATCATATTTGGGGGTCCTTGGCATCATAAAGTTTGAAAACCCCTGGCCTATACAGTATCTTCCACTGATCTCTACACTTGCTATAGCTGTACATGCCAGCAGCTGACTTCATGTAAAAGTAACCTTGGATACCTTTCAGCACTGTCAGGCCTAAATCAAATAAACAGAAATTAATTTTTCCAATACTAAACAGAAAACTACATACAGTAAAGCCACATCCACACACGCTACATTGAAAAGAGTGTTTTCAGTGTTTGACATCACCTTAATGCGTTCTATCTATACTTTGAAGTAACTCATCTTTGCTCCCCCTGAGAATATATTCCAATTAACATATCTCTTTTCTAAAAGGGTTATCTGTTTTCGCCTTAATTAATCTATTCAATTGTCTTGATATAAATGAATCTCGCACAATGGAGATACAACAGCATTAACATCCATGTTTCAAGAACACAGTTAGTCCTAAATAACACTAATAAGATATAACACAGGGTGGAGGCTGCCCAAGGCCAATGTCACCTGCATTTAGCATCAAAATCTGATGAAAACATGCTTTATTACAATTCACAGATGGATGAATAACACTCCCTCTCATACTCACACATTCATGTGCCTATAGGGAAAGACAGCGCATGGAACACGCACATAGAAAGCCTATTTTTCCATTTGTTTATACTACTAATTGCACATAGTTCTTACATCACCAAAAATGATTATATTGTTGAAATGAGTGCACATTTACTTAAAATGATCATGACTGGCCAAACAACACGCACTGGTAAATGAAACGCATGTGTGACTAGCATTACGTGCAAATCAGCTTTCTTTAATTTCAATAGGATAAACATTGACATCTAAATCACTTCATTGGGCAATATTATGATCGACAACATAACTGTCACTATACTAAACATAGCAATAAAAGAGACCCCAACAAGACCCAGAAGGGACTTCTATGAGAACATCCTTGGGTAGGAAATTGTAATTTAGCTGCACTATTAGACTTTGAGCTAGCATTAACCTGCTGACATATGGCCGAGCTAAATATATGACTTCACGAGAAACTTGGACGACTGAGAATTTCATCCGAGAGAGGCTGGAATGAAATGTAAAAAAGATGTACTCATATTGGTAGGTGGTATTCCATTTCAGAAGAAAACATTCATGACAAATCTTTCAAAAAATGTATAAATAATTCAGTATCAGTCCTGAACTCGGACAAAATGTGACTTCAAAGTACATACACTGGGGTCCTGAACCCCACCACAGCCAGTGACCTGTGACACACTGACCTGGGCAGCACAAATTCATCCCGGAAACAAAGGCGCCAAACGTGTTTGTTTTATCTAATCAAGCACTGTCTTTGATAGCACAGGAAATGGGCAGACGGGAGAGTCTTTACTCTAAGACCATCCAGATAGCACCGGTCCCCCCTCAGGAATGCTACCAGGATTTTAAGGGAGTCGACTATTTACTTGTACAATTTCCAGTTATCTGTAAAGTAAACAAGATATTTGAATAAGAGCTCCTTCCAAGGAAATAAGGGACTGTGGTGCTTTTGATGTGATAATATAGAGTTATATCACTTGTTTAACTTAAAAAACACACTGTTTTCAAGCATGGCTAATCTGATATCATCCTGAGGCCCCAAACAAAGTGTCTTTGCACTTTATTTATTGTTTAAATAATTAAAGGTTTAAAAGGGATTTAAGGGAATAAATAAAAGAAATAAGAATGGTAAAATAAGTTCTAGGTCTAATTGTAGCCTAGTTGTGAAGTAATCAATTTAAAGTCTCTGCAAATAATATTTTAATTAAAAATATGCACACATTCACTCTTATTTGTATGTCTAATATGTCAAAAATGCAAAACGTTTGTCTCATAACATTCAGTTATTCAGACTCAGTTATTTAATAAAAAATAAGGCAATATAATACAGGCAATATAAACAGGACCTAACATAATTGTGGTTGCACATAAGGCAACTACATAGGTTAAGGATAGGTTTAGTGGTAGGTTAAGGGTTAGTACCTAGTTATTACCCAGTTATTGTAATTACTATAATAAGTACATAGTATGTACATGGGGAACAGGACTGTAAAATAAAGTGCTACCATAACTGCTACTGTATAAACAATAATGATTATTATTTTGAGGTAAAACAAATAAATAGAGGGTTACAATTTATTTTACGGTGTCATTGTTACGGTAATTATATATTTAAGTACCGATTAATATTAATTAACTACATACTTACTATAGAGTTATGGTAGGATTAGGGTTTGGTTGAGGGTTAGCTGCATGTAATTATGAATAATTTACTGTTATTACTATGGTAAGTACATGTAATATATGTAACAAAGACACTGTAAAATAAAGTGTTACCAAATAAAATAATACCCATTATTGTGCAACCACAAATCGCTAGATGTTCTTATAGGCCACACCTGCCAATGGCTGGTGACTTAAGAAAATTTCAAAAATATTTTTTACCAGCCATGACACAAAAACAGGCAGTTATGACACCAAAAGTCATAAACAATAAATGAAATAAACAATAAACAGTTCAGGCAGGTCTAATAGTTTTCAAGTAGCGAAATGTAATAAAGTAGGCTAATCAAATAAATAACACTGCATAGTCTTTATAACTATAGACAGGTAGGAAGGCCACAGGTAAATATGACATTTATTATAATGAGTTTGTGAAGATTGCTTTAAGTTCACTTAAATTAAAAGTTATTTAAAGCCTAATAAATGTTGAAAATGATAGCTTTCAATTATACTGTAATGTTGAATGTCTATCATTAATGTTTAAAAAAAAAAACAGACATCAGTAGCTGTATTAGTATCAGTGATACTGCCTTCATTCATATAAAGATGCCATTGCAAATGTTTAAAATATACTGTCTTTAAGTTGTTTCCTACATTAATTTAGAGAGTAACTGTGAAATTATTATAATATAAAAATATTAAAAACGTATAATTAAAACTAATACTTTTAATCACGATTAATTACAGAATAAATGTAATTAGTTTACTGTCACTGAGAAATTGCTAGTAAATTTTTCAAACAATTATAAAGAAACATCAAGTAACATTGAATAAAATGTGAAAAAAAAAAAAAAAAAAAAAAAAAAAAATGAAATTGATAAATTTTTACCATATCCAATAGGGAAAAAACATGCAGCTAATCCTGATATACAGGTATAAAAATGTATGTATTTCCTGTATAAGACGAGTCAACAGTATTCAAAAACCAGGAAGATTAAGTTATCGTGGCAAAACCTTGAAGACATTCAGAAAAAAGACAGATGTCCCCTACAAAGGGAAAAAAGTGAATGGCTCCGAGGAGGATATGTGATTTCAATTAGTTTTTCAATCTTGCAAGGTCTGTTGGGTGTTCTGCTCAGTTTTAACAATTTTCACATGGTACAGCAAGAGACCTCTAGTCAGGGAATGCAGAATTAAGATTATGCAGATATTCCCATAAATGACAAGACAATGAATGTACACATTACTGCAATACAGACACATGTACACTAAATGCAGCATAAGTACAAGAATGCAAGTCTGGAGAGTCCTATTTTCTGACCCGGCACAAATTATCTTATTTGTCCAAATGAACGGATGAAATATAAGAGGTGCAACACTGTAATTTCACAGTTGACATCAAGAGATGTGAAAATGGACGCATCAGACATGGACAGCGCACATAATTAAACCTCAGCCATTTTCAACGTGACTGAAACTGGGTCCCACAGCAACCGAGCTGGAGGTGTTATTGATCCACAACTGTTTGCCCCACATTTGCACCCCCAGTTTATTCTGAAAGTAATAAACACAGAGTTCATGCTGTTGTCAGATGTTTGACCTATGCATTCTTAGAAATTGTGCCTCTCTCTCATACTTCCCAGGAGAGTCCATAGTGGACACAACAAGGACATGTGCTGTTATTTGAGAGCCTGGGGTGTATAGTCCACAGCTGTGAGGGAAAGAGCCCAGTGAGCATGCCATATGCCTCTGGGAACATCCTGTCGTGGTTGTCTGGGCGCAGCGTGAGCCAAATTAAACTCAGACAGCCAGAATGTTAGCTATATTACAGATCCATTGCATTGCAAATCCTGGGTCAACCAAAAACAAATGCATTGGGTCAGCAAACCTACTTGTGTCATGAATAAATAAATAAATAAATTAATGATATACATATACAGGGGTTGGACAATTAAACTGAAACACTGGCCAATACAGTGTTGGAGGCTTCATGCTTATACATGCACGGCCTGGTGGCCAACCTTCATCAGTAAGAGCAGGGTGAAGGTTGAATTAATCCACACAACATAAGGGTTCATATCAGAGTTCAAAAGAGGATAAATTGTTGGTGCACATCTCGCTGGCTCATCCGTGACCAGGACAGCAAATCTTTGTGGTGTATCGAGAGCTATGAAAGGAATGTCCAGGTAATAACACGGATATGTGTATAAAAAAAAATTTGTGCAGAATTAAATGCACACCTCAAGTCTCCTGTTTGCACCAAAACTGTTTGTCAGGAGCTTCACAGAGTCAATACTCATGATCGGGCTGCTATAGCCAAAACTTTTCACTCGTGCCAAATGTTGGTTTCAATGGTGCCAACAGTGCAAATCTTGGGCTGTGGACAATGTGAAACGTATTGTTCTCTGATGAGTCCAGCATCACTGTCTTTCCCACATCTGTGGGTGTTACGGAGTGGAGAAGCCCCAAAAAGGCTTAACACCCAGAGTAAAGCACGGGGTGGATCAGTGATGGTTTAGGCTGCAATATCATGGCATTCCCTACTGTGCTTGATTGGTGCGTCACTGTAAAGGGCTACCGAACCATTCTGGAGGACCATGTGCACTTAAAGGGTTAGTTCACCTAAAAATGAAAATTCTGTCATTAATCACTCACCCTCATGTCACTCCAAACCCATAAGACCTTCGTTCATCTTCGGAGCACAAAAAATATATATTTTTGATGAAATACGAGAGCTCGCTGACCCCTTCATAGACAGCAATGTAATTAACACTTTCAAGACCCTGAAAGGTAGTAAAAACATCGTTAAAATAGTCCATGTGACTCCAGTGGTTCAACCTTAAAATGTTATGAAGCAATGAGAATACTTTTTGTGTGCAAAAAACAAACAAAAATAGCGATTTTAATCAACAATTTCTTCAGAGTCTGTCAGTCTCCTACACTGTTGACGTAGTAAATACAGTCCATCGCTTCTAAGTTACGTCAGAGCTATGCCAGCACGCCAGCTTACCATTGGCCGATGCGGTTGACGTGAGCACCACGACGCATGCGTGTGATGTGAGGAGCTGGACGCAGGAGCTGGCCAACGTAAACTGCATAGGAGACTGACACAGACGTGAAAAAATAGTTGAATAAATTAGTTATTTTTGTTTGTTTTTTGCGCACAAAAAGTATTTTTGTCGTTTCATAAAATTAAGGTTGAACCACTAGAGTCTATAGCTATACATTAATGGTAACGTAGATAAGGTCATTCAGCTGTCAAATTTACATGGATAGTCGTTCCATCACTGGTGCCAACATGCGTCAGATAGCGAGCTTGGTGACGATTGCTGGGGTTAGACCCTGCGTAGAGACAGGTGTATCATATTTGACACTCTAACGGGAAGTGAGAATCCTGGAATAAAGCCAGGACATAGCTCTGGGTGTGTGTAACCAGAGCTCCTCTCATACGTGTGATTCAGTATGGCTACTGAAACCTTTGTGCAGGAGGTACATTACAATGCCCTTGTGCGTTTAAAAGGCTGGTGGGAAACAGACACAGGAAGAACAGTCTTCTGTAAGGTCCTTGAGAGTAGCCTGAGCTACATTAATGTGTCCTCACTGATTCTAAAATAAACCTGTCAACCGCCCACTGAGATGAACTCATGCCAATGCTTTCTGCAAAGTAAATCCATTAAAAATGTGCATTACTAACATAGACAGTGTATTCAAAAGCACCTTGAAATTGCTGGTTAAATAGTATTTGTCTCTGGGTTTGTTCATTATGCGTGTAAATCTGATCAAATCAGGTCTTTAGGAGTGGCTGTCTGTCATTTTGCAAGTGATGAAGGAACTCAGATCCATTTGTTCAGATGGTGTGGTTAATATCCTGTATATCAACACCGGTTGCCATAGCAATTATATAAGTGACAGAAAGAGACATGAGGAAAGCTGTCATTGTGGAAGAGGAGTGAAAACTGAAATGATACCTCTCATGACGGCGTTGAACTCATTATCCTTCAGAAAAACATAAGCAGCGGGAGCATTACTACAGTATTCTGTGTCATGCATATAAC
Source organism: Rhinogobio ventralis (assembly GCA_039654625.1). Lineage (NCBI taxonomy): Eukaryota > Metazoa > Chordata > Actinopteri > Cypriniformes > Gobionidae > Rhinogobio > Rhinogobio ventralis. The sequence goes on from CM077197.1 coordinate 9,794,127, forward strand.
GTTATCTAGGCTTCATATCCTAAATGAGAGAAAAATAATGTAGATATCATCTGTATGGACTAACAGTGCAAAGATCAAATCATTATGAGAATAAAATTCATTAAAAAAATAAAAAAAACGACCAAATCACAGATTCACTAGAATTATATATTATCTTTCATTATTCATAACATATTATCATTCAAAAGTCCCAGTTTGGCATTTAAAATTTGATTTCTGTAGTAACTTCTTTTTATTATTATTATATAGCCATTTTGAGTAAAAGATGATAAAGATTAAACTGCTGTGTTGTTTATGGTTTCAGTGTCACCCTCCTTCAATGATACATTTCCACCAAAATACTACAGTTAATGTAAATTAATAAAGGGACATTCAAGCAGTAAAAGAAGCATTCGGTATCTTATTTTCCTTTTGTTTGGTTTCAATTTATAATAGCGTGCTGTATACACCACAGTATTACTTCCACAATAACTGTAGTGACTATTGTATTTTGATAGAAACTACACTGATCAGGCAGAACATTATGTCCACTGACAGGTGATGTGAATAACACTGATTATCTCTTCATCACGGCAACTGTTAGTGGGTGGGATATATTAGGCAGCAAGTGAACATTTTGCCCTCAAAGTTGATGTGTTAGAAGCAGGAAAAATGGGACAAGGGCCAAATTATGAGTTTGACAAGGGCCAAATTATGATGCTAGACAAGGGTCAGAGCATCCCCAAAACTGCAGCTCTTGTGGTCTGCAGTGGTCAGTATCTATCAAAAGTGGTCCAAGTAAGGAACAGTGGTGAACCGGCGACAGGTAGCTCAAACACTGTAGCTCAAATTGCTCAAGAAGTAAATGCTAGTTCTGATAGAAAGATGTTAGAAAACACAGTGCATCGCAGTTTGTTGCATATGGTGCTGCATAGCCGAAGACCAGTCAGGGTGCCCATGCTGACCCCTGTCCACCGCCAAAGTGCCAACAGTGGGCACATGAGCATCAAAACTGGACCACAGAGCAATGGAAGAAGGTGGCCTGGTCTGATGAATCACGTTTTCTTTTACATCACGTGGATGGCCGAGTGCGTGTGCGTTGCTTACCTGGGGAACACATGGCACCAGGATGCACTATGGGAAGAAAGCAAGCCGGCAGAGGCAGTTTGATGCTATAGGCAATGTTCTGCTGGGAAACCTTGGATCCTGCCATCCATGTGGATGTTACTTTGACACTACCTAAGCATTGTTGCAGACCATGTAAACCCTTTCATGGAAACGGTATTCCCTAGTAGCTGTGGCCTCTTTCAGCAGGATAATGCGCCATGCCACAAAGCAAGAATGGTTCAGGAATGGTTTGAGGAGCACAACAGCCAGTTTGAGGTGTTGTCTTGTCCTCCAAAAAATTCCCCAGCTTTTAATCCAATTGAGCATCTGTGGGATGTGCTAAACAAACAAGTCTGATCCATGGAGGCCCCACCTCGCAACTTACAGGACTTAAAGGATCTGCTGCTAACATCTTGCTGTCAGGTACCACAGCACACCTTCAGAGGTCTAGTGGACTCGATGCCTTGACAGGTCAGGGTTTGCTGTTTTGGCAGCAAAAGGGGGACCAACACAATATTAGGAAGGTGGTCATAATGTTATGCCTGATCGGTGTATGATTACCATGGTAATTTTGTGTTTTACATCCAAAGTTCTACAGTGGAATGTTTTACAAACACTTTGCGATTGCGAATCAGTTCATGTGAATCATCCAAAAGAACTGGTTCAGAGGAACGACTTGTTCACGAATCACTAGACTACAAACAACTAAATGGATTTGAGTCAGATCAGCCAAGCTTGTCTGAACTAAGCCATCGTCTCTAGTTGCTCAGACCCTAATGCACATCAGTGTCTGGATGCTGAGGCAAAAATTTGGGTTGTCTGTGGGGATCCTTGCATAACAGAGCTAGAAAGCTGTCAAGTACATTTGAGTGCTCTCTCTCTTTTTTTCTTTCTCTCCTACATGAAACAGGAGTCTAAAATGTGCTCTAGATTAGTAAACGAATCCTTGAATCCACTCAGTTTTAATGACTTGTGCTCTGTGGTTTGACCTACGTTACAATAGTATCAGCTGGGCCCCTAGTGGGGTAAAAGGTGGGGAAATTCTTCTCCCGAAGAACTTACAACAATTACTACATTTTATATTTAAAACAGTCAGAGGCCCTGAATTGGTCCTGAGTAGCAGTACTACATTTGAAGTTTTTAGCGCTCAGGTCTACTTCAAGATTTCTACTCAAGTCTTACTTCAAATTTAACTTCAGATCTACCCTTTCAGCATTTAGATGGTAGAAACCCCATTCATTCTCTAGTCTAGAACAACTGATTTTTTTTTTTAGCAATTATGTATAAACACAAGCGCCACTCTTAAGCACAATGATAACTAAAAAAATTCTAAAACATACAGAAAAGTTTTAAATATGGATATTTTTCTTACACAAACCCATCGATTCACTTCAGAAGGCCTTTATTAACCCCTGGAGCTGTGTGGATTACTTTTATAATGGATGGGCTTCAAATTTTGGGTAGCCATTTACTGCCATTATAAAGCTTGGAAGAGCCAGGCCATTTTTTTATATAACTCAGATTATATTCGTCTGAAAGAAGAATGTCATATACACATAGGATGTCATTAAATTATGGGATAATTTTTGTTGGGTGAAATATCCCTTTAATCGTACAATTGACGAAATGCACCACCCACAAACCTGTACAGAGAGTCACCAAACAGAGAAGCATTGAGTAATCACTCAGATAAATTTTTTTGTGTATACTGAATATTCTACAACAAATTTAAATATTTTGTGCATTATATTTATGAAGTCAATAGATATTGTACTGTTGTTCTGATTCAATAAATTATCAATTTCATTCCCACATTAAAAAAAAAACAATCAAATACACAGATGAATGAAAATACCAACTATCGCACTCCTTACTTGCGCAGTAGTTTCTTGGTAAGCAAGCATCGGTTGAGAAAACACTGTTAAATGACTGACATATTGCCAACCTTAATGTGTTGTGTTGGTCATGTCACTTCCTTGAATAGAAGGATTGTTATTTCAGTGGCACCTAATGAACTTAATGCCAACCCATTCCACGTAATCGATCATACACTGGGACTTTTGTCCACACACTAAAAAAACAATCCTAACACATCCATTAGTGGAAAGTCCTAACAGTTTACAAATATTTGTCATGGTATTGTATTGAGAGACTTTTTGTTTATTTTACCAAGAGCCTAAGAGTCTTTCATACTAAGGAGGTCCAAATCAAGAAAGAGGAAACTTCTGCACATCCAGTTCAGTCTGTAGTCAGACGGGAAAAGGCATTGCATTTTCCTGTGATTGTGTAAAATCACCAGCAAGGTTTTCTACCTGTTTGTGATGATTGAGGTTTTCAGAAATCATCTCAACCCCCTTCCGCAGAAGTTTTTAGTGAGCATTCAACATTTACTATAATAAAACAAAATAAAGGTGACTTCAGTTTTTTTTTTTTTTTATAAGTACATATGGAAGATGGATGATGTACTAAAAGCAAACCCAAATCCAAACAAAGCAAATCCAGTGGGACTCATTGCCTGGTTATATTTTTTAATGGTAAGCAGAATAATGAAGTTTAATTAAAAGGTTTTTGAAGACTAATTATGCATGAAAGTCACGTCAAATTCCCTGGAGTTGAGAAATGAGCAAAGTGCACAGCTGTCTACACATTCACGCCAGAGGGAAGTAGAGCATATTTAGTAAACCTTATGTTCCCTTTTGGTAAGAAAATCATTCCATTCCATTTTTTCCTTTTAATATTGCTGTGGTTCCTTGAGAATTTTTCCATTCAACATAACTGTGGTGGAAACGTATGCATGGGAATGTACGTCAGTCTGACTGATTTCCAAAAATCATAAATGAAGAAAGACCATAAGGACACAAGGGAACTTGTTTAAAAGTAAGAAAATTTTTTTAGAAAATAGAGGTAATTATATATTATTTTTTAAACTTCGTTATCTTTTGCTTTGCCTGCCATGATAGATGAACAGAGATTAGATTAGATATTGTTTCACTATTTTCACCAAAGTAAAGAAAATATATATAAAGTGCACGTGTGTGTGTCTTTGTACAAAACCTGTGAACATTTCCCTCAGGTGGATGTTCAAGTCCATTTGGGATCGAATTAATGCCTTGGTTTTATTACGCATAAGAAGGGTTTAAACATGTGATGAGTTGTGAAGAGGATGAATCACAGCAGCAGTGACTAACACAGCCTCTAAAAACACTTGAAGCCTCGTGGCGGGACACACGTGGGTTTAGTTTGAAGAGTCTTGAAAAAATATGTAGCACTGCCTACATGAACAATTGCTCCATACCGTTACGTACAGTGAGGTACAAATGTCTGAGACCATTTTTTCATCATCTACTCCTGGAAATAAAGTTTAAGCAAAGAATTACAATGTTAAATAAAATTAAAAAAACTACACCTGACTTTATAAGTCATTCCATTCAAGCACAAAATCATACTGTATAACACAATCATTCGGTTTTAGACAAACACAAACATTTTTAAATGCAACTTTAAACTCAAATTGTCATGCTAGTATAGTACACATCTTAAACTTTTCGGACCTGACTGTATGTTAATTTGTTTAATTAAAAAATTAAAGTGTAAGTTCACTCAAAAATGAAAGTTCTGAAAATGACTCACTCTCATGTCATTACAAACCTGTAAGACTTTCGTTCATCTTTGGAACACAAATGTAATGTCTGTCCCTCCATTGACAAAAACTAATACATATGAATTGAGCAGTTTAGTCCAAATTTTCTGAAGAGACACGATCGCTTTATGTGCTGAAACAAAGAAGTTTGTTCTCGTGTGTCAAGCAGGTTCGGTTGAGCTTCAGTTTATGTTTGCAGATAAATGTTTATATGTGAATAAAAGCCTAAATTCAATCCGTTCATCATATAAATCGATCGTGTCTCTTGCACTAAACCACTCACTTGGTTTGTATTAGTTTCACAATCTCTTTATGAACTTTTTGAGGGGGCAAAGTGGTAGTTGCATAGCAGTCAATGGAGGGACAGAAAGCTCTCAGATTTCATCAAAAAGATCTTCATTCCGAAGATGAACGAAAGTCATGAGGGTGAGTAATTAATGACAGAATTTTTGGGTGAACTAACCCTTTAACCCTACAGTGAGAACGTAAACTTTTATTTGATAAGATTTCAGTTGTAATCTTCATACACTTGTTTAAAGATTTGGTTGATTAAAATGCTTAATTATACTTATTAAATTTGTCATTGTCTGTACCTTACATATATGGCAAACAATTGATGTAACAGCCTGATTGATGCAAATTCTGTGAACAAGACCCTTGTCTGGAGTAAGCTTTTAGTTATGTCATTTTGATGACAAAGCTTCAGTTTTGACACAAAGAAGAGAAGCCACTTGACTGTAAATCCCAGTGTTTTGTCAATGCATCACACTGACCTTTATTTTAATTCTGCTCATCATATCCAGTCCAATTATATTAATCTCTGCAAAATCATCATTGTTGCGGTTCCAGCTTTGAAAGCACAAAATCTAACCTCAGCCAAGAATTACACTGTTTGGCCACACAAGCTAGAACAATAAAACAACATGCACAGCAATTAATACCTTCACACTGAAAGACCCATTGTATGAGGCAGACGATGTGCCATTATAACTAAAAGTGCTGATTTTGTAATGATTTACAGCAAACATTATTAGAGTCACTATTTATCAAATGTTCCAGATGTCATTACTTATTCCTTTTGGAATACCACAGCAAGTTACAAAGCTCTCCAATGATTTCAGACAGCAGTGACACCTACAGCAGCCAAATAATGAGATCCATATAACAGGGTATTACATGCCTTGGAAGGTTTTTTTTTATTCATCTGTTGTAAGGACACAATCAGTCACTATCAAACACTCATTTGATGACAACCTGGAAACAGACCGAGTCTCATGGGATACGAACACACTGCAAACATTCAAAAGTGACAACAGCATTTAAAACGAGGGAGCCATATTTAAGATTTTTTTTTAAATGTTATAGCCAATAAATAATAAATGTTAAAATCCTATACTATTTTATCTAAAATTGAGATATAATAATAATAATAAAAAAATCATTTTAAATGCTACAAGTGAATTTAGATAAATCACCACATTATAATTTAGTTTTTAAAGATAACATTTTTTTTTAACATTAACTAAGTGACTGTTATATGAGAAAGGTAATCTAAAAATTTTCAAGTAATAAAATATAGACTGTGCCTTGGTGTTATTTTTGATGACACAAACAGAGCCACTTGAGACTGGCATGTCTGCCTTTTTTTCCTAAACCTTTACAGATTTCCTGGCATTTCAGACAAGCTGTCAATGTCAAAAAAGTGGCAAATTTAAAGTAAATTCATTGCCACTACCTTAATTTTTTAAAAGTGAGTTTGGGTATAGAATGCAACTGTCACTTGAGAACTTCGGCGAACTGTGTGTACAGAACAGGATTCATACAGGACTCATGACAACTGTATTTAGTTGCTGTGTGTTTGTAGCCATGGTGACTTGATGACAGTGAGGCATGTAATGATGAGCTTGCTCAAGTATCACATACTTCCATCTTATTTTGATGCAGATAATGCTACTGCTAATGCTAACGCTACCACCAGAAGGATTCTTCTGCCAAAGCTGTAATTGCCACTAAAGCCCTGTTAAAGTGCCCCTAAATGCTTTTTCGGATATTACCTTTCACGTAGTGTGTAATATAGCTGTTTGTGAATGTAAAAGGTCTGCAAAGTTTCAAAGATCAAAGTGCACACAAATGGAGTGTCTCCCAAAAGAAAGAACCGATTCTGAACTGTCTGAAACGCCTTACTTCCTGCTTGTACCTAGGTAGGTTTGTAACAAACTTGCATAATGCCAGCCTATGGTCTTCATTGGCTGCCCGTGAACAACATCTACTTTGACCCTCAAACACTGTAGTTGTTGCCGAGGCCTGGAAGAGTTTAATTTGTGTTGTCGATGTAAAGAAGACCCTGTTTTCTGCGCTGCAAAAGCAAATATACTTTGCATGTACTTCCAAAGGATGAGGACTGAGGCTGGAATGGGTACAGTAAAACCGACGCCATCGTTACAGTTCGTATCACTGCGTGTACAAGGGATGAAATTCAGATATGAAACTGGGCGTTTTATTTCTGACATGTGCTGCAAGCATTAATCCAATCACAACAGACTGGGCCATCTGACCAATCAGAGCAGAGTAGGATCTCGGAAGGAGGGTGTAACGGAGTTCGTTGTTATGGGAAGGAGGAGGCGGGAACCGGCAAACATTTAAAAGACAAGCAGTCAACATCAAAGCTCAAGAGAGAAAAACATGGTGTTTTGAACGCAATTACAGCACAAGAAAAGATGTCAGTAATAAATGTATATTTATACATAAGCTCCTTGTAGACAGTTATATTACATAACCCTATAGCCATGCATTGCTGGAGCATAACGCTGAATGTCAAGACTGAACTGTCAGTAAAAATATTTATAAATATTTAATTTACAGGTTCTTTACATGCAAGGTTTCATTTTGTCATTTATTTACCGACATGATTGTAATACAGCCAAAAGTGCAAACGGCAAGTTGATATCTTCAGTCATTCCGTACTCCCAACCTCATATTTTTCACCACGCCACTCATCGCTTGGATTAAATCAATAAACAAACTGAAGGTAAAAGCAGCAGCCCCTCACGGATGACTGCCACGCACACACATAACAAAACGTAAATAAAACACAAGATAAAATCCAGGCCTGGTCCTCTCTCCTCCTTCACTGGTGTCGCTCGTCCTTATATGCCTCCGAGCTCCCTCATGAGAGGACTCGAGACCGGTGTGCCTCGCAGGTGACGCTCATTCTCAATCACGCACTGGTCTCGCTCGCTTCTCCCACGTCTCTCGCTCGCCCACCTCGCCACATAACCCCATCGCCCCTCGCAGGCCGAGAGTACACCCGAGACGGCGCCTACTCCCTTCAACTTTACAACTTTGCAGGTTTTGGGAAATGCAGCCCAGGTCTGAATTTTTAGCACCGCAGAATAACAAAATAACTCCTTGGCCTAAATAGGAAAGGGACGTCAGACTCTTGCAAAGAAGCAGTGGAGATCTGCAGTTGGATGGTGATCTGGAGATCTGCAGTTGAATGGTGCTGAAGGAATCGTGGCATGACGGAATCATGCCACAGCGGCAATTCATTAAGCTATAATTTTCAGTTCTCCCATTACAACATGTGACGTCACTGACCCTCGGTCTTGGCAGCAGCATTCAGAAGATCAATGCAAGAGTTAAGAATAATGAAGTGACAGTAATCCCACTATTACAGGTTAAAGCCAAAGAGCTACTCTAGAGAGCTATGATATTTGCTGTAAGGAATGACTATTTAATGAATTTTACAGATCAAATCATTCAATGATACTCCCCTTCAGTTTTTGAGTGATTACAGCAGCGTTTTGAAAAAAAAAAAAAAAATTCTGGCTCAACTAAAAAGTACATCATATGAAATGAACTGCTCTGGGTGGTGACTTGTGGAGATGTGGCTATGCTTTACACGTCCCATTTCTTGTCACTCTCAAAGTTCCTATTTCACCAAGGGCCTAAACACATCTTAATATGCAACAACTAGTACAGCGTTTCCAAAGTAACCCCACAGAAAAGCTTAAGTACCACTTTATCGACACCAAAACAGAAATGAGTTTTTTTTTTATTTGATATACTTGATATCACTTTGAATTATCATTAATGTTACTTTTTTTAGTATTTAAATAGTCATTACAATGAATCATTAAATGAATAACTAATATTGTATATATTGTGCCAATATTATGGTAAATGCATTTATGAAATAACGGACACTATATTTTGTTCTGTTGCCATTAAATAAAAAGAAATAAAACTTAGACACACATACACAACCGTTCAAAAGTTTGGGGTCAGTATGATTTTTTTAAATTTTTTTTTATGAAGTTACAATTTATAATAACTTTTCTATTTTTTATCATTTAAAATGTAATTTATTCCTGTGACGCAAAGCTGAATTTTCAGCATAATTTCAACATCATTATATCATTATATGCAAGTCTTCAGTGCCATGACCATTCAGAAATCATTCTAATATGCTGATTTGGTGCACACAAAACATTTCTTTTTATGTTGTAAACAGTTGTGCTGCTTAATATAAGTGGAAACTAGCATACATTTTTTTCAGGATGTTTTGTGTTTAAGTTTTTTAACTTTGATGAATAAAAAAATAAAAAAAAGAACAGCATCTCAAAATCTGAAATATAAATGTTTTTACTGTCCCTTTTGAGCCATTTAATACATCCTTGCTGAATAAAAGTCAATTTATTTTACCCTAAACCTCTGAATTGTGGTGTATATACACTCACCTAAAGGATTATTAGGAACACCTGTTCAATTTCTCATTAATGCAATTATCTAATCAACCAATCACATGGCAGTTGCTTCAATGCATTTAGGGGTGTGGTCCTGGTCAAGACAATCTCCTGAACTCCAAACTGAATGTCAGAATTGGAAAGAAAGGTGATTTAAGCAATTTTGAGCGAGGCATGGTTGTTGGTGCCAGACGGGCCGGTCTGAGTATTTCACAATCTGCTCAGTTTCTGGGATTTTCACGCACAACCATTTCTAGAGCTTACAAAGAATGGTGTGAAAAGGGAAAAACATCCAGTATGCGGCAGTCCTGTGGGCGAAAATGCCTTGATGCTAGAGGTCAGAGGAGAATGGGCCGACTGATTCAAGCTGATAGAAGAGCAACTTTGACTGAAATAACCACTCGTTACAACCGAGGTATGCAGCAAAGCATTTGTGAAGCCACAACACGCACAACCTTGAGGCGGATGGGCTACAACAGCAGAAGACCCCACCGGGTACCACTCATCTCCACTACAAATAGGAAAAAGAGGCTACAATTTGCACGAGCTCACCAAAATTGGACAGTTGAAGACTGGAAAAATGTTGCCTGGTCTGATGAGTCTCAATTTCTGTTGAGACATTCAGGTGGTAGAGTCAGAATTTGGCGATAACAGAATGAGAACATGGATCCATCATGCCTTGTTACCACTGTGCAGGCTGGTGGTGGTGGTGTAATGGTGTGGGGGATGTTTTCTTGGCACACTTTAGGCCCCTTAGTGCCAATTGGGCATCGTTTAAATGCCACGGCCTACCTGAGCATTGTTTCTGACCATGTCCATCCCTTTATGACCACCATGTACCCATCCTCTGATGGCTACTTCCAGCAGGATAATGCACCATGTCACAAAGCTCGAATCATTTCAAATTGGTTTCTTGAACATGACAATGAGTTTACTGCACTAAAATGGCCCCCACAGTCACCAGATCTCAACCCAATAGAGCATCTTTGGGATGTGGTGGAACGGGAGCTTCGTGCCCTGGATGTGCATCCCACAAATCTCCATCAACTGCAAGATGCTATCCTATCAATATGGGCCAACATTTCTAAAGAATGCTTTCAGCACCTTGTTGAATCAATGCCACGTAGAATTAAGACCGTTCTGAAGGCGAAAGGGGGTCAAACACAGTATTAGTATGGTGTTCCTAATAATCCTTTAGGTGAGTGTATATTTTAGTAAAACATATTTTTTTTCTGTTTTGTTCAAATAAATAAATGCATAAATAAACAATATTAGTTTGATTGGCAGAAACCTGTCATGTACTGCTGCAGAAATGTAATTTTGTCCAGAGCATCTTATACATGAATAAAATAAACCTTTGGTTGGGAATCAGTGAACTATACCATAAGGGTGGATAATGCCACGGGACCTGTATCCTAGTAACAGCTGGAAGATCTCCCATCTCTAAGACCAAGATGTCAATGTGGTCAATTAAAGGCCAGTGACTGCTAACTAGTCTCCCCCTATTCAATGTATTGATATTTCTTGTTCGTTTTAGAAGTTGTTCCCATAATAGAAAGGAGAGCTCTATAAACCAAATTTTATCTGCCTTGTTTCCTGCCATTGTCCTAGTGAATGCCCAGTTAGCATGAGAGGGGGTGGAATTAGCATCAGCTTCCTGTTTGCCTAAAGACCATCTGCCAACACTCGATGAAAGACAACTAACATCTAGATCTAAGCGGTCACCACTGATCAATGTGTATATCAACATATAAGCATTAAAAACAAGTATGGCCATATTAAACCAGTACTAACTAGACAACATACAAATAACACAACACACGGCAGTCACTGTGCAACTACATTATGTTATGAGAAGCTTGTAGATTCACAAGCTACAATTTAAAAAAAAGCTTCTACAACATTAAATGCTGAGAATCAAGCAGTCAACGTCAAAGCTCAAGAGAGAAAAACATGATGTTTTGAACGCAATTACAGCACAAGAAAAGACATATCAGTGATAAATGTATATTTATACATAAACTCCTTGTAGACAGTTATATTACATAACCCTATAGCCATGCATTGCTGGAGCATGGTGAAGAGACGATGAAGTGACGTTGCACTCATAGTTACCACAGGCAGGAAACAAAAGAATAGGAAGTATCATCAGCAAAACTTGAAACGGCTCAGCGATTTACTGCAGAGCAAATACTGAACGCAATCAAAGATTAGTGTCACTGTCACTTCAAAATATAGATTTTGAAGATGTTGAAAATGATAGTTTTGAGAATATGTTTTAGATTGCGAATATGAGCCAGATGCTGAATGTACTGGAAAATGAGCTCGGACGAGGACAGTGATGATGGTTAAAACATCTGCTCAAACTGAACCATTCCAAGCTCCAAAAGGTAACAAAATATGCTTTATTTTATTCTTTTGTAATGGTACTCTAATATCAAGAGAGTTTTATATTATTGTGACAGGTAGAGATCCATCCGTGTTAGATACAGATCTGGGTCACTAATAATTAAAACATTCATGCATTTAAGGGTTAACTAAATAACTGTTTAAAATATAAAAGCCTTTAGAATAGGCTGACAGTTTCACAAGGATAAATAGTACTAGATGGCAGCAGTGACAGTCTTATTGAGTCTGTTCAAGTTGCGTAGGCACATGTAGGAGTCTTGGACATGACCTAAATAAAACCCAGAGCTCCAACTCCAAGCTCCAAGCATTTGCCAGCATACAGTAAATGTATTTTGCCTGTAGAAGAGAGGGGCCAATGTGATGGTGAGTGTGTAAGAAAACTAAGAACTCTGAGCTGTCAGATCCATAAATTACAAGCACTAAAATGAGTTTTAAAAAAACAAGCAGCCCATAGGAGAGTAAGGGCATTACATACTCCCTAGTCTATGGTTGAGGAGTAATAAATGATTGTGGAGTTTCCTTCCCCCAGTCCCACACCAGTCAGTTTTTCCAAGTCAAATAATATTTATTAACTAATGAAAACAAAATTAGAAAAATCAACAGTAAGACTTCAGGAGAGGGAACAGCCAATGTTACAAACAAAATATCATCTACCTAAAGGGGACAGGAAAAAAAAAACTTGGTTTCAAAGTAAATACACTAAACTGATTTCAAAGAAAATACAAATAAACAAAAATCTGCTCTGACTCACTAATCTAAAAACTGGAGAAAATAAAGACACTTGAATATAAAAGGGCACTCAGCCTCCCTACTTTTTTATTTGTTTAACAACACTGACGGTTTTAAAGGAAAACTAAATATTTCAGAATGGATATGGAGTGTATCTCCCAAACTATGGCATACACACTTTGATTATAAGTTCTAATAAACACTTTCATCAAAAACAGCTACACTACAACCACAAAAACAACATATAATGCATATAGCATTTAATTTTTCGTAATATACATAATAACATATACGAATCCCATCAAGTTTAGTCGGCTGGTTGGGTCCATGTATTCAGTTTAAAAAAAAAATGCTCCCAACAATTCACAAGTTTCTGACTTTCATCTATGGGCAACAGATCATCTCCTCATGTCCACTTTTAAATCTCAGCTGTTCAGCTCTCAGCTGATCTTTTTTTCTATCTCTATTATTGCTATACTTGCACACAACTGCATTGTAACTTATGGAACCCCTGAAAGGACATGGTGATGGAAAAAATAAGAAATTAAAAAAATTCTTCTGTTCTCTCGCAAAACTTTTGCATTTCACCGCAAAACTTTGGGTTCGCTTGCAAAGAACTCAAAGGGTTTGTGAGCGAATGCAAAGTTTCTCGGGGAACGCAAACATTTTGCGAGGGAACCCAAAGTTTCCCAGGGGAAAGCAAACATTTTGCGAGGGAATGCAAAAGCACTGAAATATAAATTTTCCTCTGATCTCATATTTTTTCCATCACCATGTCCCTTTAGGAGCTCCATAGTAACTAGAGTTGCACGATTTGGAAGGGAAAAAATTGAATAACTGTTTTCTGATAAAAAGGGCAATTGCAATTTTAAAAAAATATCCAGATGTGCTGTGCTTGTTTGTGCGGCTGCACACATTTGGCCAATATTTTGTAATTATTTATCAAACGTTTGTTTAGACTCTTTGGCTGCTTCCAAAACCTGGAAAATGCTGCCTTCGGAGGACACATTTCAAGGTAGGAAGGCATCAAGGCACGTCCGAATCTAATGTTAGCTTCCCTTCCTGTCTCCTGAGAGACCTTCATCTGATCGAGTTTTGAAGGCAGCATACATGTATCCTTCGCTGCCTTTGATATCCCACAATCCTGTGCGTTCCATTCTGTGACAGGAAAAAAAGATGGCGTCCGAAAGTTGCGTTTGCTGGTCAGTTTGTGTGTAAATGTAAATTTTTTACCAACATTTTCCACTTCTGATGTCATTTCTAGCGAGAAATTACTAATGTAGTAATTAAATGTGTTTAGTTCTCACCAAAGCTCTCTCTATTTAGCTGTAGATCATTAAACTGTTATGCTGCCTTAGAAGATTGTGCGAAATTAGTTTCGTGAGATGCCTTCATGCACAAAACGCTGCCTGCAGAGTCATTGTCTGATAAGGCAGTGAGGCAACTAGTCAGCTGCCTAGGTTTTCGGACACAGCCTTTGTGTTTCTTCTGCCTCAGTCATTCATTTGTTGTCATGGGCACTAATTATGTTCAGCTGTGCACTCAATCACCATCACCACTTTTATATATGTTCGGTTCAGTTCAGTGTCCGGTGTCGTCAATGTTATGTTGTGTTGCTTCGTTCTCTTGGATTTACCTGTGGATGCTATTAAACCCTATTTGAGCTCTGAACCTTCGTCTTCGTGCACTTTATACAACACTAGTTGTGACAGAACTTTTTCAGAAGATTTTCTTTTCTTTTTTTGTGATCAGTGTTTTTGTTCCGTTGTCACCCCCCTGCTTGCATTATGGACTTTCAGGCAGTGAAACTAATGTGCCTTAAGCAGAGGGCCCACGCCCCCAATAGCGACCAAGGATCACAACGCCACGGAGCCCGAGCAGCACACGCCTGACCAGGTGTGTGAGCCGGCCGAGCCATCCATCGCCGAAGGAGTGTTGGTGGACTTCGAGAGTTCGGAAGTGAGCCCCGCCCACTTGTCTGGAGAGGACATTATTCTAGCCCCAGTACTATTGCCCGAACCAGTCTGTTTTCTGCCCGTCTCGCTGGCCATGCCCAGCCCCCCCCCCCTCTCCCACCACCTCTCCAGACAAAAATTTCAAACGCTTTATTTTTTTGGCTTCTGTGTCGATTTTCAGTCATTCCAGTCTTCAGCCATAGGTGCCATCCAGTCATTGTCGTCTCCCATCAGTCCCTCTGAATCACCTCTGCCTCCTCTCAGCAGCGTGGAACCACCTCTGGCGTGTCGGGAGTCAGCTCGCCCTCAGACCTCCGGATCCCCACATCGATCTCGGGAGGTAGTCGCTGCAACTCAGTCGCGGCCACCCAGGCCACCTCGGCTCATCTGCAGCGCTGTGGGCTCCATCTGCGCCGTCCTTGTCTCCGGTCATCCCCATGGCAGTCCTCATCAGTATTCATCCATGGCTCCTCCCTCCATCAACGCTATCATGGGGCACTCCCCTGGCTGTGGCCTGGATGAACAGCCATCATCCTCTACTCAATGTCATCCCTTGGCTCTCTCCTTCATCACCACTCTGGACCATCCCCTCATCCTCTTCGCCCTCTCTTCTCTATGGTGTGAGGTCGGGCCTACCGGGAGGGGGCATTCTGTCACAATCACGTTTGTTTGGACCGTTTCGTCATCGTCTTCCTTAATCATTAATTTGTTGTCACGGACACTAATTATGTTCAGCTGTGCACTCATCAATCACCATCATTATCACTTTTATATGTCTGGTTTGGTTTCAGTTCAGCGTCATTAATGCTATGTTGTGTTGCTTTGTTCTCTTGGATTTACCTGTGGATACTATTAAACCCCATTTGAGCATGTCTTCGTGCACTTTTTACAACACTAGTTTAAAAAGTGATTTAAGAAAAATTATATAATAACATTTTCCTTCCTCTGTTGCCTGTTGGTTTGCCTTATATTTTGGTTGTTACAATGCAGTCTCTCTTTGATTCTCCCCTTCACATGGGGAAGGGGGTGTGTTTCATCAGAATCCAGAGACCATTCAAGCACTTTTTTTGAATGCCCACACAACCTGTCATCGTCTCCCTCCAAAGAGGGTTTTTTAACTCTAAACAAACAGCATTGTTAATAGGAGGAGGTGGCTGCTGTCAAATGAAAAGAACTGAATAGAGAATGATACACAAAGCATTGCAGGCTCTTAACCAGCTGGCTTGTGCACTTAAGACATTCTTGCACATTATAAAGACATACAAATTGTGGCAATCATGTGGTAAAATACCACTCACTTGTGATGATATCGGTGTTTGCGACTGTGAAAAACATTACATCATTTTGTGAAAAGAGATGAAAATGTATTTATAATGGCCTTAAATTACATAACAAAAGTTGAGTGAGCTGCAACTCAGAGCTGTTTGCCATCTGCTATGTAACAGTTATATAATCAAACAACAGATCAAATCAATACAGGGCTTTAAAAAGCAACTTGTATAGAACATATGGAACACTTGATAAAATCTGTGCATGAAGTATTCCTTCTAAATAGGAGTGGATGTGTCAGAAAAAAATGTTTTTTTGATTAAATCATCAGAAGTTGTGGTGTCATTTAACAATGATTTTTAAGTGGAAATACCTGAAGCTGATATTTTAGTTCAACCATATAGCACCCAGCAATTCATTGTGATTAATAGACATTTCATGTAATTAGTTTATTAATTTTTGGGTAACACTCTAGATTAGGGTCCAATTCTCACTATTAATTAACTATTAACTATGACTTTGCCTTAATAAACTCCTAATTACTGCTTATTATTGGTTTGTAAGGTAGTTGGTAAGTTTAGGTATTGGATAGGATTAAGGGATGTAGAATATAGTCATGCAGAATAAGCCATTAATATGTGCTTTCTAAGTACTAATAAACAGCCAATATCATAGTAATATGCATGCTAATAAGCATCTTCATAGTGAGAATTGGACCCTAAACTAAAGTGTCACCCATTTTTGTCAGTAGGCCTATATACAAAAAAAAACATACTACTTACTACTAGGTTTAAACGTGGACATGAGAAGATGAAGGTGCTATTAAACTGAAAGATCTGTTGCCCATAGATGAAAACATACTACGAAGCCCCACACATAACATGTATCATGATCACAAATTAAGAATTCATTCCCTTTTTTTAAGTAAATCATGGCCATGTTGTACTAATTCGTTCCCTCGTTTTTGATTCAACTGATTTTGATTTCGGCTCCCCCATCAGTACATGTGGGAATTGTTTTGAAAACTTCCACTGTGGAGAAAAGGCAACAGGAATCTGCCCACAGGGCTTGCAAAATGTCTTTAATCAAACAAACACAATTATTTATCTCTCATCCACCCGCAATTAATATGAATGTTATTTTTTTATTACTTGGCCCGCACTATCGGTGGATATAAACGCGAACCGTGCATAACACACACACACGCACGCCTCACTGCAGAACCAGGTAGGCCTCTAGGTTATTTATCTATAACACGAGTCGGTGGGCGGGGCTACAGAATCAGGCGTACCTCTGCTAAGGCGGTGTTTCACTACACTCTGACGTCACAGCCTGGCACATTCTGAGATCTCTTGTTTGCTGGGCCTGGTGTCTATAAAAGCTTTTCTTTGACTAACAAGGAAGTTTTCAGCTCCATTACCATGGCCATTTATATATCAAAAGCTCAAGGGAAAGTTGATTTCTCAGTTCATGACCCCTTTAAAGTGATTGTTCACCCCAAAATTTGTCATCATTTACTCACCCTCAAGTTGTTCCAAACCTGTATGAATTTATTCCTTCTGCGGAAGCTATGAAGGTTTGAAACAACTTGAGGGTGAGTAAATTATGACAACATTTTGGTTTGAACTATCACTTTCATTTGTGGCCATGATGTATGCATGTAATGTTATCTAACAAATGAAAAATGAATTCATGCATGTCTTAGTTTTACAGCTTGAGCCAAAAAATGTTATTTCTAGACTATAATTGCATCTCAGTAGTGCTCAAGGGAAATAAATGACATAATTTGCCTCTTTCAGCAACTGTGACAAAGCTGTTCCTAAAGTACATCTTCATTGAGCTTCCCTGAGAGGGTTCAGCATCCATTAGCTACATTAGATTTTGGGTTGTGTGTCTCTGCATAGAGCTGATGAAGAAAAAGTGTGAAAATTCATCACAATTTGCTGTTATCTATTATATATTTGTAAATATATGAAAATGAACTAACATACCGTACACAGCCAAAAGTTTGCCCCAGGACTGGGGCAAATAATTTGATAATTTTGACCTATCTGCTAGGGAGAAACAATAGAATCGATGAATAAATGGGAACAGATAGCACTGAAGTCAACCAAAAGAGGTGAATAACACTGATGTACAAGTACCTAACCCTGGTTTGTAAGCTTAAACTTGACATAAACTGTAAACCTGTCCTTCAAATCTGATTGGTTGATTGGAATGTTGTCCCAGAATCAACAAAGATGTTGTCTTTGTCAAGTCATCCTAGGTATATATGACTTTCTTCTTGCTGATGAATACAATCAGAGTTATATTAATATTTATCCTGATGCTTCCAAGCTTTATAATGGCAGTGACGGGGTCCATTGAGTTTGAAGCTCAAAAAATGCATCCATCCATCATAAATGTACTCCACACGGCTCCGGGGGATTAATAAGGGCCTTCTGAGGTGAAGCGATGCGTTTGTGTAAAAAAAAAAAAAAAAAGTCCATTTTGCACCTCTTGCAGTTGAAAACTCTTATGCTACATCCGACATCATACGTCGGGCCAGTTACGCCTATTTTACTTTATAAAGTTTTAAATATGGACATTTTTCTTACAAAAATGCATGCCTGTCTCCGTTGGTGAACAGGGCTTCACATGTGATAAATGTAGGGAGATAGTCAGGCTGACGGAGAAGATTTCAGAATTCAAGACACGCATCCAGACTTTACTTGAGAGTATTGAGAATGTAACAGCTTTAGACACTGCTTTGGAAGTGACTAGCTTAGTGAACTCTGTACATTGTTCGGTTCCGGCTGTAGAGCCCATGCAGCAGGGCAACTGGGTGACGGTGAGACGGCATAGTCGCGGATCAAAAAACCACTCTTCCGTTCCGATTAGAACATCAAACAGGTTCTCCCCACTCAGTAATGCACCCACTGAGAATCCTGTTGAAAGTGCCCTAGTTATTGGCGATTCTATTACACAGAACGTGAAAATAGAGACACCAGCCACCATAGTCACGTTTACCGGGAGCCAGAGCGCCTGACATCAAAGCAAATTTAAAAGTGCTGGCTAATGCTAATCGTAAATTCTCTAAGATTATCATTCACGTCGGCACTAATGATGTTCGACTTCGCCAGTCTGAGATCACCAAAATTAACATTAAAGAGGTGTGTGAACTCGCAAGTACGATGGCAGATAATATTTATTGCTCTGGTCCCCTCCCCGCCCGTCTGCTAGCTGTCTCACGTCACAGAAGTCAGATAAATCCCAGCACATAGAGACTTTCACCTACATATTATCACATAGAGACTATGTCTGTTCCACGAATTAGTAAATACAAAAAACCACCAAAACCATTCAACGGTAAAAATTTAATTGATGTCCAACAAATAAACAACAGATATAATACAGATGAACAAATGATAAAGCTCGGGCTGCTGAATATTCAATCCCTTTCCTCAAAAACGGTTATTGTTAATGATATGATTACAGATAATAACCTAGATGTGCTGTGTTTGACAGAAACCTGGCTAAAACCTGACGACTACATTACTTTAAATGAGTCCACCCCACAAGATTATTGTTATAAACACGAGCCGCGTCTGAAAGGTAAAGGGGGTGTTGTAATTTATAATAATATCTTCAGTATTACTCAGAAGTCTAGTTTCAAATATAATTCCTTTGAAGTTTTGGTGCTTTACATAACATTATGTAGTGAAATTGATAAATCCTGTTTAACATTTGTGTTGGCTACTGTATACAGGCCACCAGGGCACAATACAGACTTTACCAGAGAATTTGCTGATTTTCTATCAGAGTTAGTACTGGCTACAGATAAAGTCCTAATTGTTGGTGATTTTAATATCCATGTAGACGCATTGAAAAAGACGCATTGGGATTGGCATTTAGAGACATTCTAAACTCTATTGGAGTTAGGCAACACATATCAGGACCCACTTGCCGTAATCATACTTTAGACCTAATATTGTCACATGGAATAAATGTTGATACCGTTTAAATTCTGCAGCAGAGCGATGACATCTCAGATCATTACCTAGTATCATGTATACTTAATTTAGCAAAGGCTGCAAAGCTGTCCCCTCACTTCAAATATGGCAGGACTATCACTGCTGCGACTAAAGATTTCTTTGTAAATAAGCTTCCTCACCAGTTTCATCTCCTCAGCATCCCAGATAGCCTAGAGGAACTCGATGTTGCAACAGAAACTATTGACTCTCTTTTTTCCAGCACTTTAGACACAGTTGCTCCTCTGCGCTTAAAGAAGATTAAAGAAAATAGTCCAACGGCGTGGTACAACGAGCACACCCGGGCCTTTAAAACAGCAGCCAGAAAAATGGTTTTTCGCATTTCATGATATCATACAGAAAGGCTGTAAAAACTGCTAGATCTGCTTATTTCTCGACTCTCTTAGAAGGAAACAAACAAATCATTATTGTTATAATCAGCAGAGCCAATATTACTATATTTTTTCGATACAGTGGCTAAATTAACCAAAAATAAAGCTTCAACTTCTGATGTCTGCCAACAGCACAGCAGTAATGACTTTCTGAACTTCTTTACTTGTAAGATTGATAATATTAGGAAAAAAATTATAACCATGCAGCCGTCTACTACTGTACCACATCAGACAGTGCATTGTAGTGTCACTGAGGAAAAATTACATTCATTCACTGCTATAGGAGAAGAAGAATTGGCTAAACTCGTTAAATCATCAAAATCAACAACATGTATGCTCGACCCTATACCGACTAAGCTACTAAAAGAGATGCTTCCAGAGGTCATAGATCCTTTTCTTAATATTATTAATTCATCCTTGACATTAGGATATGTACCGGAAACTTTTAAGTTGGCTATTATTAAACCACTTATTAAAAAAAACGCAACTTGATCCTACAGAATTAGTCAATTACAGGCCAATCTCAAATCTACCCTTTCTGTCAAAAATACTAGAAAAGGCAGTGTCCTCACAATTATGCTCCTTTTTAGAAAGAAATGGTATCTGTGAGGATTTCCAGTCAGGATTTAGACCGTATCATAGTACTGAGACTGCTCTCATTAGAGTTACAAATGATTTACTCTTATCATCTGATCGTGGTTGTATATCTCTGTTAGTGTTACTCGATCTTAGCGCTGCATTCGATACTATCGACCACAACATTCTTTTGAATAGACTCGAAAATTATGTTGGCATTAGTGGAATTGCATTGGCATGGTTTAAATCATACTTATCTGACCGTTATCAGTTTGTAGCAGTAAACGAAGAGATGTCACACCGATCACAAGTCCAGTATGGAGTACCGCAGGGCTCAGTGTTAGGACCGTTGCTCTTCACCCTGTACATGCTACCACTGGGAGATATCATTAGGAAGCATGACGTTAGTTTTCATTGTTATGCTGACGATACTCAGCTCTTTTTTTTTTCTTCACGCCCTGATGAAACTTACCAATTCACAAGATTATTGAATGCATAAACTAAAGTCAGCCGGAACCGGGAACACTTCCCATAACACCTGATGTACTCGTTACATCATAAGAAGAATGGCATCTATGCTAATGTTAGTCCCTCTGTTTATCCCGAGGTTTACCGCAGTCAGCCGGATCCGGGCCGTATCCAGATCAGATGGTAGACCTGCGCCTGGACATGAACAACTCATCCCTGAAATGTCTGCAGAGACCGTGTCAATTAGTCTCCCCTCTGAAATTGCTCATCGACATGACATCCTCAATGGATCCATCTCCGGCGTGCTGACTCCGATATTTCGAATATTACTATTTAATAATTGTTTAATCGACACGCCATCCTCAATAAACCCGTCTCCGGCGTGATGCCTCCGATCTTTCGAATATTCTGATCTAATATGACTTCTGACCTGTAAGGCTGCCAAAATAATAATCATACACTGTTTGTTAATTGGCCAGAGGAGAACTGGCACCCCGACTGAGCCTGGTTTCTCCCAAGGTTTATTTTTCTCCATTATGCCACCTGATGGAGTTTTGGTTCCTTGCCACTATCGCCTTTGGCTTGGCTTGCTCAGTTGGGGATACTAAATTTTCAAATAAATATCCAAATAAATGTAATTACTAAACTAAATTAACTATGTCAACTAACTTACTTGAATATATATGATAATTGAAATGAGCTAGATGACATCACCGTTTTCTCCAGAGTGGCTGTACAGCCGAATCAAATTCGGTTGCATTATTTTCCTATTTAACACTGTGAAGCTGCTTTGAAACAATCTGCATTGTATAAAGCGCTATATAAATAAAGTTGACTTGACAGCATCAGTCATTCTTGCTGGCATATCACATTGAGGTAAAGGAACCATCACTATTCTTAATTTATAGAGACATTCACAGACTGTTCCGATCCCATATGTTGTGCAAATGACTTTATAAAAGTTCACCATGTTCAAAAACCCCCAAAAATGTAGCTAACACATGAGTAATATTAGCACTTTAAGGAATTTTATCTTCTGTTTGGGAGATATGTGGTCAGTGTCTACAGTCCATCACGGGAATCATTCACTGCTTATTAGGAAGCATGCAAATCTATGGCTGGAAAACTTAATTGGAGGAACATGTAGATGTACTGTAAACTGACATTTATTAAAACAATAGTCATCTACATTAACAATTGCTACAAATGAAAATTCTGTCATCATTTCTGTCTAAACCTGCATGACTTTCTTCTGTTTCTTTTATGTGCCACTTTTTAATACACGTGATGAAAGTCAAAAGGGACTGTGACTGTCAAGCACCAAGATGTAATGTATACACTGTCCAGCCAAAAAAAATTTCTCTGTTTGGATTTAAATAGGCAAATACTTGACCAAAAATTGATGCACCACATGATGGAAATAGCATCACAACGTTTATTTCCATCAAGAGGTGCATAGATTTTTGGTCAAGATGTTGTATTGACAATGCAAGAGTTAAGCACTCTGTAAAGTCTATTCCAGCACATCCCAAAGATTTTCAATGAATTCATGTATGAAAATGATTCTTCATGCTCCCTCCCAACCAATCTTTTACAATTTAAACCTGATGAATCTTGACATTGTCATCCTGGAATATGGTCATGTGTCTTCCTACATGGATGTTTAAGAAATGAAAAGCTACACACTCCATCAATTAGGGTTGGAAGAACTGTTGCCAAACATATAACATGCTAGAAACATAATAATTACTGCAATATTGATCCAATCATAGACTCTTAAACATTTGCCTATTCAAATCCAAACAGCGACTTTTTTTGGTAGAGAGAAAGTTGTATGCTCTCTACATTGCAAGTCATATATCTAAGCCATAAACTAATTTAAAGTGAACTATTCCTTAAAGTGCACAAAAACATGCTAATATGGATGTATACATGAAGAATTTATTAATTTTTTGTACTACACTTTCTACTACTACAATTTTTTTCTCAAAAGCTGAGAAATACCTTGTACATCTCTCTTAAACAAAAAAAAGTCAAAATAGAAAGCTCAGATTTATAAAACTCTGAGCCAGCCGAATTTTCTTCGTAAAGTTTTCCAACATTTCATTATCTTTTTTGTTATCCAATTTTGCACCATACACCACAGTTTCAGATAATGTCAGAGACAACCTTTATCTTAATTTTTGCTTAGAACCTTAAGATTCTTGTGGTAATATTGGCTCTGCTGATTATAACAATAATGATTTGTTTTGTATTGAAAAGTGATGAAGAAATATGATAAATTAACGTTTAATTTTGCATTAAGGAGCATCATTAATCAAACAGCACCATTTTTCTCAGCCTGCTGATTTGAATCCAGGTTCCAGATCATGATTTCATGGGGCATCAGTGAGGCTTCTGATGCACAAACACGTGGCTTAAATCTTTATTGTGCAAGCTGCCTTCAAAGGGCTCTGACAGTTGCACAAACACCATATGACACAGAGAATCCAAACCGGAAAACTACACCTACACACCAGTCAATTGTTTTGCAGAAACAACACTGGAGATTCAGGATGGAAGACTGGCATTGAAAACCAAGAGTACACAATGTAAAATAGTAACCAAATATGGTGTGACATCACTATATTGGACATTATATAGCTCTACTTAGCGAAAACTGAATTAAGGGAAACATCTCAAACCTCTTTAAAATGTAACTTTTGGAGAAAAAAAAAAAAAAAAATTCTTAAGAATCTAAGGTGGAAACCATAAGTCCTATATGTCTATGTGATTATTAGTTTTAAAGCACTGCAAAGGAAAGACATGAAAAATATGACATTACTAAAAAGCTCAAATCAATCTCTTTAGGTGGTAATGTGATAAACCTCTTCAATTATACCCTAAACTCCACATACGTTTTAAAAGTGTGTTGCTTTTCGGAAACTCAGGGAAACACACATTATAACACTTGACATTTCTTATGCATTAGTCAAAACAAATTACACAACCCTGAAGTTAAACTGTTTAAATTGCTGTAATTGGACCATTTAATCAGGCCAGACTTGTATTTGTGCTAATAGTGGAATGCAGGGTCCTTCTATTATGTACTGTCAGAGGCAAGATGCCGATCTTTTCAGGATATTGTTTGACAAGCTTAAATGAGCTGTGCATTGTGAGCACAATGTACAGAGAAGTACATAAGACAGCATCTGGTCCAGTTCTCCATACACACACAATATTTTATTATATAAATACACAGATGATAGAGATAGAGATAGAGATAGAGATATATCAACATTATGACCCGTGTGGTCCGATCAAACAGACGAGCTACTGTTGCTCAAGAAGTTAATGCTGGTTCTGATAGAAAGGTGTCAAAATACACTGTGTGTCACAGTTTGTTGCATATGGGCCGCAGGCCAGTCAGGGTGTCCATGCTGACCCCTGTCCACTGACAAAAGCACCAACAGTGGCCACGTGAGCATCAGAACTGGACCACAGACCAATAGAAGAAGGTAGCCTGGTCTGATGAATCACGTTTTCATGTGATGAAATGATGGTATGATGGTACCATGATGGTAAATCATGTGGACGGCCGGGTGCGCGTGCGCGTGCATCACTTTTGGAAAGAAGGCAAGCCGGTGGAGGCATGCTTTGGGCAATGTTCTGCTGGGAAACCTTGGGTCCTGCCATCCATGTGGATGTTACTTTGACACGTACCACCTACCTAAGGCATTGTTGCAGACCATGTACACACTGTTTCCATGAAAGGGTGGTCACTGTGGCCTCTTTGAGCAGGATAATGCGTCCTGCCACAAAGCAAAAATGGTTCAGGAATGGTTTGAGGAGCACAACAACGAGTTTGAGGTGTTGACTTGGTCTCCAAATTCCCCAGGGGTCCATTCTTCATACGTCGCTAACTCAGTTAGCCGGATTTGACTGTTGACGATTTGGCATGATCTTGGATTGTTTGGTTCTTTGACGCTCATCCTGGACTTGCTGTCATAGCAACAGGTCCGTAAGCTTAATCCTGCTCGGGATCAGGCTTATTTAATGTAAACAGGATTAGATTGCATCTTGAGGTGATACTTAAAATCTGTCCCAGCCACTGCTACTTTATTACAAGAGTTCCTTACTGAACCATAGGCAATAATAATTGTAAATAATAATAATAATAATAATAATAATAATAATAATGAGTGATGACGGATATTATGGGATGGCTTGATGCGACACAGGAGAAGCAGATAACTGGATCTTGACCCTTAAGAAACTTTAATAATGTCACGTAACAAATCTGCTTCAAATTGACTTAAATAAAATGAATTGCTAATTACAACATTAAAATAAAAATAAAATAAAATACTATAAAATCGTAAATATAAATAATTGGGAATCATGTTTTAAAAAAAAAACCTTTATCATTTATCTGTTATAACTTATGTTGGTTTGGTCGTTTGGCGGTTTCCTTATTTAAGGTCCAGAAACTTGTGGGGTTTTTTGTGTGTAGTTTGTCAAGTTTTTTGCCAGGTGGCTTTTTTAATTATATGATGTCATTACGTTGCTGTCTTGCCGCCAGCCAATCGCTGCATTGCTGATTGTGGTTTCGAGTATCGATACATCTTCAGGGAACACAAGAACGCGCAGTAATCTTAGACAACTTAACCCAGATATTTTAATCCAATCCAATCCCAAATTAGCCAGAGATCAGTTATCACGATTAGAAGATCTGGGATCTGTCAAATCATCGCAGATGTATTAAGCGAGGTACGAAAAACAGAACGGACCCCTGATCTCAATCCAATCGAGCATCTGTGGGATGTGCTAAAAAAAAAAAAACGTCTGATCCATGGAGGATGTATATTTTATTTGTTTGTTTGTACATACACACACACACACACACACACACAAAAAGGCAGAGATAAAGAACCCTAAACTGTAACACAAAGAACCATGTCAGCATATAAAGGGTTCTTCAGGACGATACGGTTCTAAATAGAACTGTTACTACGTGTAAAGAACCTTTAAATAACCATATTTTTTAAAGTGTACATTAAAGTTTAAAAAAATATGTAATAATATTTCACTATCACTGTTTTTACTGTATTTTTGCTGAAATAATGCAAACTTGGTTAGCATAAGAGACTTCTTATTAAAAAAAATCCAGTAGTGCAATCTAAGGACACTGAAGCACTAAAAACTAGGGTTTTTAAGGGGGTTAAGAAATGGCTTAAAGGGGTCAGAAACAACTATAGAAAAAGAAAAAAACAAAAAAAGGAGAAAAAATAAGGAGCAACACATCTGACTCATTCTACTCAACATATACTGCAGAAACCCCACACAGCTGCATCCTTTTCCCATCATGATCACCACTGACAACCTGTGGGCATGGCTACTAGAAACAATCACTCAGCACTCTCCAAGCACGCTTTCACCTTCTACTGCTAGACTGCTAGCAAAACGGTTCCCGAGACCCTACATAGTGGTGTGGAAAATTGAATTTAAAAAAAAAAAAAGAGCAAATTTGATATTTCTGTTTATTGCTCTAGAGGTAAACGTTTTACTGCAAAGCATCGCAATTTACATTTCCACCTACACCTGGTTACATTCTCCACTACATACATCCTTTTACCTGTTAACCATAACTCAGAGTGATCTCGAAGGCCTTTAGCATAAAAATAAAAGATGACTCATTCTCACCTCTTGTGCTGATGTTAAAAATAACAAGTCAACATCGGCAGATGAACTGGACTTTTGAGAAGCCTTTATATAAGCTGAAAGACTGAAATAGATATTAAAAAATATACTGTGTTTCAGAGGGTCATAGGTATGGAAAGAATGGATCAGTCAGTGAATTCAGAAAAATGACACCAGAATGACCCTCAAAAATGAACTAATGTTTGTTTGATTTTTTTCAGTTTTATACAACATGAGATTATTTGTATTTCTTTGCTATTTGTCATCAAATGCCACAAAACAGCTTTAATGGTCTGCACATTTGTTCAGTCTGATAAAGCATTTGCTGCAGCCAGATTGAAACATTAAATCTTATTAGTATTCTCATGATGACGTGCGGCTGATGGCTAAGCGAGAGCGGAGGAGAACGTGTGCATGACTTCACTTCATTAAAATAATGAGACAATCAAAACAAATCAATTCTTTGTAATCAATGTTTATAATAAGAATATTAGAATTCTGAAAATATCACCTCTTCAGGCTGGGAGTCACCCTTGACTGCGTTTCATTTTTGTGCATTATTTAATTAGGGCCCGAGAACCGATGTGTGAGGACCCTCTTGGAATTGCTCTGCGGTTTTTTTGTTTTGTATTTTATTTCATTTTCTCCAATGCCTAAAAACATAATAGAGAATGTTGGTGAAAAAGGTGTGGAAAACCTTTTATATAACAAAACTAAAAAATTAAATCATAAGAAAATCTCTGCATATGAATGTTTGTCTGTTTGATTATTATTTTATTTTTATTTTTTTAATGAGTCACACATTGAGTGAATGAGTCAAAACTTGGGTTACCTTTCCAACAAGAAATCTAAATTGAGTGGGTGTTTTTGTTTTATTTGTTTTATACCTTCTGTCCTCTTTTTTCAGGAAGGATAATTAGCTAAATAAAGTTTCAACAGTTGAGGCATGAGGCATTTTGTAACAGAAATGTAAAGCATTTCATAATGCAAACAATATGTAAATGTTTTCAGCTCTGCATAATTAGCATAACTTTATGTGGATTTAAAAGACATCAGTTTTGCAGGTTTTTTTTATTTATTTTTTTATTTTTTTTCAAATGCCCAGATCTGGTGTCAAACTGCTTCACATGCATAATCATGATCAAATAAGCTTATGCAACAAGTACAAGAATATGGAGTGTAAAGAATGGTGGTCTCCTCTGTCTGAGGTGGGCACTATTTTCAGTTGAAAAGAGTACTAGAAATGTACATTCCCCTGGAATCTACATACTGGAATACTTCAAATGAAACCCTTTTTACATTGATCACATTGAAAACACGTAAGCAGCTTTGGGGTAACACTGATCTGCAATACAAACTGCTAATGGCCAATTGATAGATGATAGATTTTCCTTCATACATGTCAGCAAATAAACAGAAAATATGGGATTATAGACAATTCAGCTCTTAAATAAATACAAAAACCATTGGGCTGATGCAGATAATGTTATTCAACAACACAAGATTTATCAACACTGGCAATCATTTACCAATCAAGAACACTATCTCAACATATAGGAATAATATCTGTTGCTGATACCATAAAGATGAGATCTTTCTGCATGCATAAATCTGTGAATACACTCACTAGATTTTACATAATAGTTTAACATTCAGTAAGAGCTTTACAGACTAATAGGAATGCTGTAAAAAGCCCTCACTTATCCCTGCCTGCTGAATTGATAACAGTTAAAATAACCTTCATGTGCAGATGGGAGCATGTACTACTAAATTATCTGATCTCTGATATGAAACTCAAACTCTATTGAGAGAATAAATTATCATGTGTCTCTAGCAAATAATCAATCTCCAATTGAATCTGAAACACTAAAAGGAAGAGAACAGAATAGATCATTTAAATTTTGAGGAACACCCAAAAAAGCATTTCAATAATGAATTGCAGCTTATGAATCATACTTTATCTGTTTATATTGTTATTTTGTAATGCACAAAGGGTGAAAAGTTCAAATGCTGTCCAGATGGCAAACTGGAAGGGACTTCACTTAAGATTACATAATTATATTTAGCCTAATCAAATAGCCATTTAAAGTCAATCCTGCTTCTGTTAGCTCTGATAGGAAATGGATGCAACTCATTACTGTGTTTTCTGAAAGCCATAACCTGCTAATAAAAAGCCATTAATGGCATCTATAATTTCACTTAGCCATGTGGTAAACAAGACAGCATGAGTCTTTTGTTAAACACTGCGATTATATCACACTCTTAAGCATAAACAAGAGGTTTAGCAAACATGTGCACATCAACATTTCAATTTGCATATTATTTAGGATATTCTAAGTTTCTGACCAGCCATGTTGAACTAGCTCAGCTCTGTTCCCCTAAATATCCTCCCCAGAGACACTACATACAGCACAGTATGTACTGCCATTTCCCATGACCAAATGCCCCAAAGTTAACCTTAAAAGCATAATTCAGCATGACCACTGAAAACAGACTGCCAGTGCTGGAAACAAGTTAAATATGTTTCTGGTGGATTTAGAAAATTATGTTCCTTACAAATACACTCACCTAAAGTATTATTAGGAACACCTGTTCAATTTCTCATTAATGCAATTATCTAATCAACCAATCACATGGCAGCTGCTTCAATGCATTTAGGGGTGTGGTCCTGGTCAAGACAATCTCCTGAACTCCAAACTGAATGTCAGAATGGGAAAGAAAGGTGATTTAAGCAATTTTGAGCATGGCATGGTTGTTGGTGCCAGACGGGCCGGTCTGAGTATTTCACAATCTGCTCAGTTACTGGGATTTTCACGCACAACCATTTCTAGAGTTTACAAAGAATGGTGTGAAAAGGGAAAAACATCCAGTATGCGGCAGTCCTGTGGGCGAAAATGCCTTGTTGATGCTAGAGGTCAGAGGAGAATGGGCCGACTGATTCAAGCTGATAGAAGAGCAACTTTGACTGAAATAACCACTCGTTACAACCGAGGTATGCAGCAAAGCATTTGTGAAGCCACAACACGCACAACCTTGAGGCGGATGGGCTACAACAGCAGAAGACCCCACCGGGTACCACTCATCTCCACTACAAATAGGAAAAAGAGGCTACAATTTGCACGAGCTCACCAAAATTGGACAGTTGAAGACTGGAAAAAATGTTGCCTGGTCTGATGAGTCTCGATTTCTGTTGAGACATTCAGATGGTAGAGTCAGAATTAGGCGTAAACAGAATGAGAACATGGATCCATCATGCCTTGTTACCACTGTGCAGGCTGGTGGTGGTGGTGTAATGGTGTGGGGGATGTTTTCTTGGCACACTTTAGGCCCCTTAGTGCCAATTGGGTATCGTTTAAATGCCACGGCCTACCTGAGCATCGTTTCTGACCATGTCTATCCCTTTATGACCACCATGTACCCATCCTCTGATGGCTACTTCCAGCAGGATAATGCACCATGTCACAAAGCTCGAATCATTTCAAATTGGTTTCTTGAACATGACAATGAGTTCACTGTACTAAAATGGCCCCCACAGTCACCAGATCTCAACCCAATAGAGCATCTTTGGGATGTGGTGGAACAGGAGTTTCGTGCCCTGGATGTGAATCCCACAAATCTCCATCAACTGCAAGATGCTATCCTATCAATATGGGCCAACATTTCTAAAGAATGCTTTCAGCACCTTGTTGAATCAATGCCACATAGAATTAAGGCAGTTCTGAAGGCGAAAGGGGGTCAAACACAGTATTAGTATGGCGTTCCTAATAATCCTTTAGGTGAGTGTATGTTCTTTAAAGGGCAAGTAACAAGCAATCAGACTCAGACATCATATAGGCATCATCTGTATGCTGAAATCAGAGAAGGAACTGTGATTTCCTCCTTTCCTTCCATACAGGATTTCTCTAATGTGATTCTGCCACTTTCCATTGTGTAGCTAAAGAACAAGATAATAATATGGTTGAGACCTTAATGGTTTCAAAGGTTGGTCAGAAATGTGCATGGTTTAAACTAAACTAAACTAAACATACTGATTTGAAATCTTTGCCGTAATATAACACTATCACTTTATAAGTTAGTGCCACAAATATATAATATAAAAATAGGGTAAATTAAATTGACAGAAAATAAATAAATAAATAAATAAATAAATAGGTGCTGGTCATATAATTAGAATATCATCAAAAAGTTTATTTATTTCACTAATTCAGTTATAATCATCAAAATATGCAAATCATCAGAAATAAACATTTGAAATATATCAGTCTGTGTGTAATGAATGAATATAATAAACAAATTTCACTTTTTGAATGGAATTAGTGAAATAAATCAACTTTTTGATGATATTCTAATTATATGACCAGCACCTGTATATAAATATATATATATAAAAAAAAAAGTAAATTACTTTTTTTTTATGCATTTTAAAATGTAATTTATTCCTATGATGGCAAAGCTAAATTTCAGCAGCCATTACTCCTAAAAACCAGCAGTCTTTAGTCACATGATCCTTCAGAAATCATTCTATGCTGTATTTGTTGTCAATTAAACCGTATGCATAGCTTCTAAGCTGAACTTAACTATTTAGAGTTCTGGGAAGCATTGTGCAGATACTGAAATTGACGTGTGTCAGTTTCAAACAACTAACAACCTCTACGGCGCGCATATATATATATATATATATATATATATATATATATATATTACACACACACACACACACACACACATACATACATACTGGAGAGGTTGTTAGTTGTTTATATATACACACACACATACATACATACATACTGGAGAGGTTGTTAGTTGTTTGAAATGCTTTTACTATTAAAAGCTTCAGGGTAACCCACACTGAAAGGGGCTCAGGGCTATTTAATAATGTGCCCAAGGGAAGCTATATGGAAGTCAGAGGAATGGAAAAGGAGGAAGTAACCGACATTTGACACCGTGACCCCCCCCCCCATGTCTCTAATATAGCTTGTAGAAAGCAAAAACTATTTCAGAATGCTTCCAAGCTAAACTCAACTATTTAGAGGACCGCAGACTTCTGGGAAGCATTGTGCAGATACTGCAATTGACGTAAGCCTGTGATGTCCAATAATTGCACACTAAAGCGGGGGTCTTCAACATTTTTCAGAGCAAGGACCCTTTAGGCACATGAGGCTTAGAGACATGGAGCAGGGACCCCCGATAAAAAAATGCTCAAAACAGAGCTACATATTAAACATATACACTTCTATATCAATAGAAACTAACTATATTATGATTAAGAATAAGTTATATGTTAAGACAGTAGATCAGAACTATGAACATTATTGTTTTTGCACATGCATCACTGTCTGTATATTACTTATTGTTAAAATTTACTTGACATTTATGCATCAAACAACGTTGCAATAAAAATCAATTTATTTATTGTTTGCAGTTGTTGTAAATTATTTTAATGGATTTGTAGAGTCATGCATTTTAATTTTACTAATCAGATGGACAATTAAACAACTTCAGCTTTAAAATTACTAAAAATTTATATTTTACTGGGAGATGGACAAATCACTGAGTATCTGAAGTTGTTTAGGGTTCTCCAGTAAATTGCAGATGTAATGTGTAAGCAACAGCTCCACCATAACAACGACAGCAATGTAGTGAGACATTTAAGATTTTTTAGTCATTACTTTTACAATTAATTAGAATGGAATATAAAAAATATATTGATACAAAAAAAAATTCTAGTAATCTATGATTCTGCATTTACATTGCACATATCTATTTTGACATGCCATGTTTTTGTCCCGGGCTCACGTTATCACTATGTCAATTGCAATTTCAAGACTGAAACATACTTTTATTCAATGATAGCTATATAGCCTCGAAAGCATGAAAGAGCGCTCACCTTAAAATCACTAAAAAGCTGTCACTCTCAGTTTGTGATCTCACAATGTCCCATTTAAATCAATAAAGTTGTCAACACTGCATCTGTTACTTACATTGTGTCTTTGTTTGTTAATGAGAGGATTAGCAGAACTCAGCACTTTGAACAAAAACTCTGGAATTTTGAGCAGTGACTGGATTCTTACTTAAACACCTGTAATTGACCACTGCGTTCGAGATCAAGAGTGTTTGCCAAATCTGTTTCGCCAGTAATATGATATTATTACAGTATCAACTGAGGGTGGTCTTGCTTTTGTTTCAGGGTGCTTATATTTAAATGTAACTTTGTGATGTTTTTTTTACCCATGTGATTTTTTTAATTATTTGTGGTCAAACACTAATTTGCGGACCCCCGATTGAAGACCCTTGCACTAAAGTATCTAGTTTGAGAGGACCAACTTGCATTCTTCACTCCATCAAAGATTTGTCATATAAACTGTGTCTCATGTGGTTGAACCAGTTTACCCCCTCATGTCAATCTAAACCTGTATGACTTACTTTCTTCTGTGGAACACACACACAAAAAAAAACATTTTGGACAACATTGAGGTCAAAATCAACACTGAAGCCCATTGAACCTCATTGTATGGACAAAAATTTAAGATATCTTGTGTTTCACAGAAGTCAGGTTTGGAACATGAGAGTCAGTAAATACTGAAAAATTTGGGGTAACTATCCCTTTCATTCTAAAAATCAACACACAAAAAAAGTGTCACATGGCTGTTCTGGTTGTCATTCCTGCAGTGTCAATTTCCACATACAGCTTATCATGTATAACCCTGAACTGACAGAATGTTAAACTTGCTATTAAGTAAAACTCACATTTAAAGTCACCATGCGATCAAAATTGACAATGCTTATTTTTCATGGAATAATTCTGTATTTATTATGAATGATTTCTCCATGCACATCATTATGATAATTAAAATCCCTCTTGCAATGACATCTCTTCTCTTCTCTGATGACGGCGGGACAACCTGTCACTTGAATGAGATCGACCAATAGCAAACCACAACCGTCCTATCAATTCTAGATGGACAAAATCAAGTCCCACTCCACATTTTTTCTCACTCGAAAAGCCGTTTCACTCGGATATGTCACAATAGATAAGAAAATACTATCGCAACTTACATTTCATGGTATCTTGTCAGCCTGCACTGGTAGGCCACTCATTCTCTCAATTAAAATCTGAATTTGTTCAGCTAAGCTTTCCGGATAGCTTTCATCTGTTCACAATCTGTTTCTATCCACTCTTGACTAGTAGGAAACTCCAAACCAGCATAAACCAATCCAGACCAGAAAGTCGTGCTGGTATAAGCTGTTTAAGTGCAATAGGAACTATTGTGGGTTCACATCAGTCGTTCAAGGAGGAGAAATCTCTGACCCGGTTTACCACTACACTGTCTGCTGTGAGATGCGTGAGCTGCCGGGCAGTGATCCGCTTACGGCTGCAGCATTAGACTGGACCGAGAACATCAGACAGGCAGGCAAGAGGAGGAATAACAATTAGCCTACTGCAGTGAGGACACTTCAGTCAGAAAAAAGGTTGAATGGGGAAAAGCTCTAGTACTTGAAAGAGCCACGCTTTATTTATTTATCTATCCATCTCTCTATATCTCTCTCTCTCTCTCTCTCTCTCTCCACACATATACATATACATATACATATATATGTAGGCTGTGAAGCGATTGAAATTTTTTACACAATGTGGCGATTAATTAATCTAATTAAATCGCAAGTCAATCGCACATCAAATTTGGCTGAGAAATTACTCCCACAGGATAATTTAAAGCCGATTGACTTGCGATTAATTAGATTAATTAATCTAATTAGATTAATTAATCGCTACATACATACATACATTACACACACACACTTTTTAAAAAGTAGCTTCAAAAAGAAATATTTTTGGGTGACCTATACCTTTAATGTTTGTTTTTAATAATATGGAAATATGAAATCATACTCTAAAGAAACTGCCAGTAGGTGGTGGTAAATGTCTAATTGAGTCATTCATTCATTCGATTCGTTCATTCAAGAGGGAAGTGAATGGTTCTCTTTATGAAAATAGTAAATGTAAATGGTCCTCTTTATGGTCTATTGAATCATTGGTTCACCCGATTCGTTTAAAACACGGTTTCAGAAATGAAATATGCCACAGTGTATTGACCGGAGTCGGAGACGAACAGGGACCTGTACCATGTACCTCTGCTGGCTAGCCAGGTAAGTTTCAGTTTAGATTGCGCCAATCCTGGGTTTTAGGTACCATGAAAGTGGCTTGGCTTTTAGCTCTAAAATGCATGTTTCTAAATATATTTCTTATAAATATTTGTCCAAAATAATCATTAAATTATGAGAGAGGTGTTTTAAAAAAAAAAATTCTCATGCATCTACATTAAATCATCCAACAACAAGTTAATCAAGGTCAACTACTAACTAGTCCAAGGCCAGCAGTTTGCACAAGGCCCTAAAAATGGCCGAAATGTCAACTGTGTTACCTGTCAACTGTAACAGTTGACAAGGATTCACATGGTTGACAATTCAATTTAAATGTAATTAATTGTTTGTACTTATATTTGTTGAATAAAAAGAAAGTTATCATTTTAAAGAGTTTTCTCTTTTCCTTCTAATGTGTCCTGTCAACAGTGTTATTCCTTTCAACTGTGTTACTTTGACGGTCAACTGTGTGGTTTTTATGTCATAAATCTTTTAAATGTGAACTAAACCGTCAAAGAAAATAGATAGGGATATCTCTGGAGATGGAAATCTTGGGTAAAGATGGTGAATAATACTAAATTCAGCATACTGTGGATTTATGACAGCATTTGTCCGTAACAGTTGACAAAATAATTAATTAACTTTCATTAACATATTTAAAAAGTCATTAGACCTAAAGCTTGCCAAATAATTCATTTAGCACATATATTATTCAACCACCTAGTTTATTGATAAAACAAAAAACAAAAAAACTTTACCCCTAAATATAGAATGATTTTATTATATATATATATATATATATATATATATATATATATATATATATATATATATATATACACACACACACACACACTCACCTAAAGGATTATTAGGAACACCTGTTCAATTTCTCATTAATGCAATCATCTAATCAACCAATCACATGGCAGTTGCTTCAATGCATTTAGGGGTGTGGTCCTGGTCAAGACAATCTCCTGAACTCCAAACTGAATGTCAGAATGGGAAAGAAAGGTGATTTAAGCTATTTTGAGCGTGGCATGGTTGTTGGTGCCAGACGGGCCGGTCTGAGTATTTCACCATCTGCTCAGTTACTGGGATTTTCACGCACAACCATTTCTAGAGTTTACAAAGAATGGTGTGAAAAGGGAAAAACATCCAGTATGCGGCAGTCCTGTGGGCAAAAATGCCTTGTTGATGCTAGAGGTCAGAGGAGAATGGGCCGACTGATTCAAGCTGATAGAAGAGCAACTTTGACTGAAATAACCACTCGTTACAACCGAGGTATGCAGCAAAGCATTTGTGAAGCCACAACACGCACAACCTTGAGGCGGATGGGCTACAACAGCAGAAGACCCCACCGGGTACCACTCATCTCCACTACAAATAGGAAAAAGAGGCTACAATTTGCACGAGCTCACCAAAATTGGACAGTGGAAGACTGTAAAAATGTTGCCTGGTCTGATGAGTCTCGATTTCTGTTGAGACATTCAGATGGTAGAGTCAGAATTTGGCGTAAACAGAATGAGAACATGGATCCATCATGCCTTGTTACCACTGTGCAGGCTGGTGGTGGTGGTGGTGTAATGGTGTGGGGGATGTTTTCTTGGCACACTTTAGGCCCCTTAGTGCCAATTGGGCATCGTTTAAATGCCACGGCCTACCTGAGCATTGTTTTTGACCATGTCCCTCCCTTTATGACCACCATGTACCCATCCTCTGATGGCTACTTCCAGCAGGATAATGCACCATGTCACAAAGCTCGAATCATTTCAAATTGGTTTCTTGAACATGACAATGAGTTCACTGTACTAAAATGGCCCCCACAGTCACCAGATCTCAACCCAATAGAGCATCTTTGGGATGTGGTGGAACGGGAGCTTCGTGCCCTGGATGTGCATCCCACAAATCTCCATCAACTGCAAGATGCTATCCTATCAATATGGGCCAACATTTCTAAAGAATGCTTTCAGCACCTTGTTGAATCAATGCCACGTAGAATTAAGGCAGTTCTGAAGGCGAAAGGGGGTCAAACACAGTATTAGTATGGTGTTCCTAATAATCCTTTAGGTGAGTGTATATACACAGACACATGAATACACACTACATACACTATATTGCCAAAAGTATTGGGACACCCCTCCAAATCACTGAATTCAGGTGTTTCAATCACTTCCATGGCCAAAGCCGGTGTATAAAATCAAGCACCTAGGCATCCAAGCCTTACATCACCAAGTGCAATGCAAAGCGTCAGATGCAGTGGTGTAAAGCACGCCGCCACTGGACTCTAGAGCAATGAAGACATGTTCTCTGGATTGACGAATCACGTTTCTCTGTCTAGCAATCCGATGGACGTGTCTGGGTTTGGCGGTTGCCAGGAGAACGGTGCTTGCCTGACTGCATTGTGCCAAGTTTAAAGTTTGGTGGAGGGGGGATTATGGTGTGGTTTTGTTTTGGGCTTGGCCCCTTAGTTTCAGGTGAAAGGAACTCTTAATGCTTTAACATACCAAGACATTTTGGACAATTTCATGTTCCCAACTTTGTGGAAACAGTTTGGGGAGGGCCCCTTCCTGTTCCAACATGACTGCGCACCAGTGCACAAAACAAGGTCCATAAAGACATGGATGAGCGAGTTTGGTGTGGAAGAACTTGAATGGCCTGCACAGTGTCCTGACCTCAACCCGATAGAACACCCATAAAAAAATTCAAAAATTCCCATAAACACACTCCTTGAGCTAATTACCAACTTTCCCTTGGTAATATAAGAATATACTGTATGTTTCAGAGCTAAAAACTTCGTTGTTAGTCAAAGAAAAGCTTTTATAGACACCAGGCCCAGCAAACGACAGGTTTTTCAAAGTGGGGATCTATGACGTCAAAGGGAGGCAAGCACCGCCTCAGCAGAAGAATATCAACGCCTACTTCATCACTGCCTGTTTAGCCCCGCCCACAGATTCACGCATGTAACATATGCCTAGCTTTAAACCATCAAGCTACAAAGCAATAAACATTTCATTAGGGATTACAAAATATTGTGCAGTGACTGGGTTCAACAGTAATGTTACATGTAAGTAACATTCTAATGCCTGATCTGAAATGTGATGATTCATGTAGTCAGATGTTCTTTGTCTGTGTCAGTAAATCAGACCAGTGACTAAACATCAACTTGAGTTGTTTCTCTTAGTAGGATGAAAATAATCTGTTATTTAACTATCTATACTCTATAAAGAAAGCGATCAAAGAAAGCTCCCTTTGCAATCGTTTGAGCAGCACGCGCTGCAGCTGTCAATCAAACAGAGAGCTTATCAGTGACGCGTTTATCAGTGACTCCCGTTTTATTCAACGAATCTCTTAACTATATCACGTTTGCACTGTTAGTGAAAATGAAAGCATTCGTTAGTGTACAGAAACTGAGTTGCAATGACGAGATCGCTGCTTTCATGCGCTCAGCATGTGTGTGATCGGCTACAATGATCATCACTGCAACCTTTCATGCCGCAATAGAAGAGGGAGTAATACTATTTCAAATGCAAAGACGTTAGCCAATCACAGCAGTGGGTGTTTACACTGAAGTCTCCCAGCAGACATGCCCCTTAAAACGGAGTGTTCAGAGCAGAAGGCTAAAATCAGGGTATGAAAAATGCCTTTTATTTATGTAAAAAGCATTCTAACATTATAAGTGCACCCCAGGAAACATCATAAAACAATTTTAAAAAACGCAGTTCATGACCTCTATAAATTGTTTTTAAAAAAACAAGCACATTTATTTTACAAAAATTATTAAACACACACACACGCATGTCTGGTTCTCTATCTTTGTGGGGAATCTACACAATTGTTTTTCATCTGTACCAACTGTATATTATATCCCTTGAATCCTGCCCCTAAACCTACCCATCATACAAAACTTTCTGCCTTTTTACATTTTCAAAAAAAAAACTTACATGTAACATTACTGTTGAACCCAGTCACTGCACAATATTTTGTAATCCTCAATTAAATGTTTATTGCTTTGTAGCTCGATGGTTTAACACTAGGCCTATGTTACATGCGTGAATCTGTGTGGGCGGGGCTAAACAGGCAGTGATGAAGTGATAGTTATATATTCCAAAAAAAAAGAAAAGTGGGTTGTGGCTTAATGACCATGGGAAAATGTGAGACCCATGGCCAAACCAGTTAAGAACCACTGCTCTTGTGCATGTAATGTCTGAACTTTGTTTGCTCATCTGAGCACTTATAATTTCCCACAAGTCTAATGGAGAATCAAACAACACTTAGAAATGTTTACAAAAACAAACCACCAAGCAGCATGAATGATGAATGCCTCCCAAACCCGAGTCTGCTATAGGTACTACGACTGTAACGTTAAATATAACTGAAACTTACCCACCCGAGTGTAAGAATGCTCTATAGTGTGAACAACAGTTTGTAATTTATATTACAGGTTTTTTGGTTTTTTTTTTTACCTGTGCCATGCTGAACGCCAACAGATCCCGACTCCCGGCTCAAGCTCTTCCTTGCTTCTCTTCATTCGTTGTGCTAAACCACCACCCCCATCTAGTGGCTGAATTATGTTACTCCCTCACAGACACGCAGCACTTCAGGTGCGTTCACGCCATGCCGGAATTACAAGATTCCAATTTATTCCAACTTGTCCTCATCCATTATTTTTCTGAGCAGTTTTCTAAGGCTTTTGCACACCTAATATCTGATCACTTCTCAAGATGGCCACTGACAAATCACGTGAGCAGATGACCGCTCCTTCACAATTGTGCTCTAGTTTCTATTTAAACACTCTCACACCATTGATACATTGGTACACGATCATGGAAAACATGGAAATTTAACTTGGAATTTTAAAATTGTTATTTCCAGGCCATGAAAAATCTCTAAAATACAAATTAAAAACTTAAAAAATATATTTATCTATTCTAGTAAAATAGCCGAATAGTTTTGCTCAGTTATGTTCAGCTATAAAATATTTTATCAGAATATTTTAATCTAGTCATAAATGACATATACCTTGTAGAATCTGCAAAATATCCATAATTAAAAAATGAATTAATTAATTAATTAATAAGAGATATCATAAATTAGGCTACATGTTGTTGTTTTATTTAGCACTGCAACGAAAATGTTTTTATTATACCAGATGTTTACATATAGTCCACAAGATATAATAATATCTGCATTTACACAAATGAAGCCATTCAAAAGTTTACATACACTTAATTGATTCTCAGAACTGTGTGTCATTGCCTGGATGATCCACGGCTGTTTTTATTATTCGTTTTGGTCTCACTTTATATTAGGAGGCCGTAACTATTATGCACTTACATCAAAATAAGTACAATGTACTTATTGTGTTCATATTGTATTGCAAAACACTTTTGCTGATATTGAGGTGGGATACGGGTAAAGTTAGGGACAGGTGTGGTGGTATGGTAAGTTTAAGGTTAGGGTTAGGTGTAAGAGAAGTGTCAACAGTGTAATTATAAATGAAACTACAGAAATGAATTACAGATGTAATTACATGCAGGTAAATTTAAAAATGTAAGTACAATGTACAAACATGTATGTACACAATAAGTGCACTGTATCAAATTATTAATTTAAATGTTAGTACATAGTAGTTAAGGCCACCTAATATAAAGTGGGTCCCATTCTTTGGTTTTCCAGCATCTTTTGCATATTTTAACCCTTTCCATCAGTGACTCTATGATTTTTGACTCGTACACAACTATTACAAATGGTGAAAACATTTACTGTTGCTTCAGAAGAAAACACAATGCATTAAAATTTCACAGGATGATTGGGGGGTAAATTGTTCTTGTTTTGTCATCTGGAAAATATGTATTTTATGTAGCTTCTGCAGGGCAGTACTAAATAAAGTACTTTAAATAAAATAAGAACAATTTCCAATCACCCTGTTCAAATTTTTATACCCACTGGCTTTAATGTGTTGTGTTGCCTTGAGCATCAGTGA
The DNA here is from genome assembly GCA_039654625.1 of Rhinogobio ventralis. NCBI lineage: Eukaryota > Metazoa > Chordata > Actinopteri > Cypriniformes > Gobionidae > Rhinogobio > Rhinogobio ventralis. Next base: position 9,835,216 of record CM077197.1, read on the forward strand.
ATGTTTAACTTTTGAACTGGATCTTTTGTGTAAACTCAGTTATTATGTCTTGTGGTCAATATGTGAATCATAAAAACCTATAAATCATAAATCAAATCAAATCAAAATCAAATATTTAGCATGTAATTCTTCAATCATTTACCAATCATTTGTTAAAAACTAACCTGGAAATGCAATTAACTGTCGTTTTTATAGCAAGCAGTAAAAACAGTGTCAGCAAAGCTGATGTGATGTTACGTTTTTCATTTGATGGTGATTAAACAAATACATTATATTTTATTTGAATATTATAATCTTTATTATAATCATAAGGACAAGTGGAATGAAAAGCATTAAAAAAATTACATTAAAATGTATTTAGAAAAATCTAAAATTACAAACTATGCCACTGTTTATTATGTGCATTATATAATTTATATGACACATTTGGTTATATGTATTCTTGTTTGTACAATATACTTGGCTCTCAATACAAAAAAAAAAAACTAAAACTACATAACCAATCAATTATTATTATTATTTTTTTTAAGTACATAATGCCATTGCTTCACTGTAATATGACAGCTGTTGAGTCAACAATACAACCTTTAGTATTGCAGTTCCTTCATGAGAGATGCTTCATGCTTGAACAAAGCCTCGACCAGGTCCTTGGCAATGCTTTCACAATTCACACAGTCAAGCAGTTCCCTCATCTTCTTCTGGTGGGTTGAATTCGCTCTCACGTTTGCAATTGATTCTTTGTGCAAGCCAAGAATAAGATCATCAATGATTGGGTCAATGTTCTTCACGTTTTGAACCAACTGACTGGTGTTTGCTTTTAGAAACTTTTGATAATCTGAAAATATATATTAAAAAAATATATATATATATGTATTGTAGAGGAAAAGTAAAATGAAGGCAGAAAGGGAAAGAATATAAAGATTGAATCTAACCTTGTATTTCTCTTCTTTCCCAGTCTCTGTCAGGTTTCTGGACTGAAACATTACAAAAAATAGGAATATTGTAAGATTATTATTATGTTTTATTTATTTATTTATTATTGCTGGCATTGTTGGCACTAAATTGAGTTTTAAAAACTGGGACAGTATTTTTGGCCAGTATTTGGCTTTGAGTCTGCTGTAAAATAAATGGCTGATATAGTTATAGTAATAGTTACAATTCTGAGTCTGAATAATCCAGGAGCATGACAATAAATAAAATAAATTCCTCTTGGCACATTCAACAAATTCCATAGTACCAAAACATAACATTTATCTGTATCCCAGATTTGTACATGACTCTGTTAGAGCAGAATGTTACCTTCCTTAAAATTGGTCCCAAATAGTTAACCCCTGAGTGATTCATTAAGCTACCGAGTTATTCTAATTTGATACATTTACATAGGCTTAAACTCTTTTAATAGTTTCACATGTATTACACTTACCAGATGGTGCAAAAGGCATATTCATTTGAAGGGAGCCTAGAGTTGAACCAGCTATGATAGGCGAAAACACATGGCTGCCATTAGATGCAGAGATTTTGCCTGTTTCCATAAAATATCTGTCAGTTCATACAATTGTTCATTATACATCCAATAGAGCGCAACAGCACCCTCCCCCTTTCACTGGTTCCGGAAGTATTTTTTCATGAATTTTTCCCATGTTGATTTTAAAATTGTTTTAAATTAGCTACAAGGTGAATCACAACATTACAAACTTTGATTTGATTTGGGAGTGGGTGGGGCTAAAGAGCTATTGCATCATGGGTAATGTAGTTTTTCACCAGGAATTCCACTGTTAAACAGTTATAAAAAATAAATGATGTGGGTTGTCGGCTTTATCAGAAGTAAATACTATGTATTAACAAGCTTGTCGCTTACAGGTCTGTCTTTAAAGGATTATAACTTACCATTCAAAATCTATTTCCTTATGGAGAAAATGAATGCCGTTTTTACCTAGGCTACTTCCAGAACCCGGCTGTTGCACTCTATAATGTTTACCATTACAAATAAATATAAACCACACTAACTTGTTACTTGGCTGCCTGATTGTCTCACCATGATTGCCGACTCTAGAGGGGAAAAGACAATACAAGGCAAGACAATTATTTTAGATGGAAAAATGGCATTACAGTACATTGATTGCTCAGTTTAACACAACACATAGGCTTTTTAGGGTGAGACTAAAAAAAAGACTGAATCAACCTTGACCTGACCTCTTTTTCTGGACTGAAACATTAGGAAAAAAATTATTATTTGAGATTGATTAGCCTATATATATATTTGTTTGTTTGTTTGTTTGTTTACAAGAATTGAGTCCAATGCATATATAATTTTGAAGATTTTTACAGTTCTTCTCCACACAGGGCAGTTTAATATCCACTGAATTGCATTATAGGCTATTTGTTCCAAATTGTTGTTAATGTATAATGGCCTAACCATAGAATGTATAAAACAATGGACGTAGTGTCCGTGATGTCACCCGTAGGTTTCTGAAGAGCATTTTTGAAGCCCAAATTGGTCGGAGCTGGCCATCGCCATCTTAGCAACACGTCACTACCGGATAACCGAGAATGGGCAAAGAGGCGGGACATGAGTGGAGCTGAGGTGCCTGGTTACCATGCCCGCCTAGCTCGACCATAGTGGCTGTCCACCTGTCACTCAATTGGCCACTCCCTTAATTATGCAGAACTTTAAGGCTTAATATTATTTAAACAGATGAGTTCACCCCCCTCACAGTTGTCATGAGGGGCAAAATTAGCTATATAGACCAAAACCAATTTTTGTACCAGGCTGTAAAAAAAAATTCTGCTGTAAAGTTGGGCATTTTAACATGGGGGGTGGGATTGACTTTCTTCTGGAGCCTGTCTCTAGCGGCCAGTCGATCAATTGCAGTTTAAGTCCCTACTGGATTTCTCAGTAGCCATAATAGGCTAGGTATTTTGTTGTTTGAATAAATTAATAAATTAGCTATGTTTCATATAGAAAAATCATACTGGCCTAGATCGCTTTAACTTTCCTATTTTTTTTTTTTTTTACATCAAAACTCATCGATTAAATTTTTTTTTTTTTAAAGCTCTTGTAAAGTAGACTTTGGCTTTATCGTAATTATTACCTTTTTTGTACTTGATGTTCAGCACACGAGTAGGCTACAATTTGCTAAGGTGGGCAGGTATATTCTTACTGAGGCTGGATGTGAAAACCCTATGAAAAATTGCACTTGCATTTTATTCATAAGATGAAAATATTGCACATATTTAAGTACATTTTCTCAAATGATCTCTATACCTACGACAACATTCCCAACCCCCAACTTATAAAGACTATTTGGTTGCTGTCCAATTCGACGACATAAGCTTCAGCTAAAATGGCCCACTAGTTTTACTTTATGAACTGACTTTTAAGAGATTTATGTCCTATGTCTGTGCATAATCATGCACAGACATAGGACAAAAAACTCATCTGAGCTGCCTGCGGTCTGTCAACGCTCGCTCGTCAACGTCCAAATATTTAAGATGATCAAAAAAAGTATGCGGGCTTTATGTTCTCTGAAGATGCTGAGCTCGAATTCCAGCGCGACGCTTCTGTTTAAAATGTGATGTGAGTAGCTAAACTAAACATTTCATATTTGGCAGCTGTTTTAGGATTGAAATGTTAAACCTCCGACAAAAACAATCAGGCAAATTAATAAACCTTTGTGTAATTTCGCCATTTTGAATTTAAAATAGGCCTATGTGATTCATGTAATGTAATAATTAGAAACTGACAATGTGAGAGGACAAGAAACGTTAACGAATCTGTTTTCTTCATTTAAGGCATAAGATTAATAATGAATGTGTATATATTGTGAATGATTTTTTTTTTTTTAATATTTAACTAGCGTTCGTAGCCTTCAGTAAATTAACTTGTCTTAGAAAGTGATTAATAAAAAATAAATATAAATTGACCCTACTTTATTGACTGCTTTAGAAGGGGAAGAGACAGGGCAAGATAAGGAGAATGAGAGAAAAAGAAAGAGTGATGGAGATGAGGAGAGAGCAGGAACTGACAAATAATCTACTGCCCACTGACTGTTTTAAAGCTATTTCTCATCCATTTTTTGCCCTTCAAACGTCTTAAAATGCGCACATGTAGATCAGAGAAATCTAAATTTTCTAGGGAGAGCATATGAACCCTAGCGAGGGTGTGTGTGGGTGTGCTCGTGCACGCAATATGTGCCAAATAAATAAAGCATCTTTGTTTGCTGACCAATTATAAGTTAGTGATCCCACAAATGTTAATTGAGTGACTTCATGTGTCGCAATATGAAACAAAAGCATGTTAGCTTAATAGTTCTGTCACGTGAATTTGTGATTTAAACTTTGTGGGGAAGTTTTGATTGTCCATGCTAAATAATATACACTCACAGTGTGTATTTTGACTGAAAAAGGTGTTACATGATCTTGGTTAGCAATTTGACAACATTGTAGTAAATATTTTCTGTGCATCCAAAAAGCATGCTCGTTAAGAAATCTGCAGACAAGATAATCCTGCGGTCCACTTTTTGAAAAAAAAGAGAGAAAAAAAGAACCCCTTCACTAGGCGGGCTACGGGCCTGAAAATGCATATATTTAGCAAAGCAACATACCTGAAGTGTCCACTGTTTTGATCCATTCTCTGAGTTCAGGAGAAAATTCATTCACATCATCGTCTTTCAACAAATTCAGAAAACCTCGACATGCAGTTTCACCCTTTCCAAGGATTATGTCCAGAAGCTTGATAACGACATCCCTGGGAGCTGTCATGGACATCAGTTTATCGTACTCCGACGTTGTTATAATTTCTTTAGTTTGAACATATTGCAAAATATTAATCGAATCCAATTTAAGCCAATTGATGAGCTTAGGTTTGTTTTTTAAAATGACTTTATCCATTTTCTACAACAGGTTTTCGCTACAACCTTGTACTGACGTGTACAACAAATACTACCACAGAGACAGACTTTACTTTCGTTTTCAACCATGCGTTGCTTTTGTGCTGTATTCACGTGGAGTGAAGAATTATCGTAAATAGCCTACTAGTTTCCTAGTTAAAAAAAATAGACATGAACGCCCTCTTAAGTCAAAATTTTAATGCATTTTCTAACGGTGAGTGAGGATTGTGTGAAAAGAAGGACAGCTGCCTTGACCTAGTTATTTAGTTAGTTTAGGCCTATTTGTTTACTTATATGCTTGTTTTCATCTTACAGCACATCTTTTCTAATCTCACTCACTGTTATGTAACTTAATTAATTTACAAACCTTGTCTGATGAGGCAGTTTTTTTTAGCATGAGCTAAAACTGAATTTGTAAAACTATTACTAACTATTCATTAAAAGCATGACTGATTGTGCATGATGCCTGTGTCTTCAGCAAATGGCAGCATTTTTGTTCTAGAAAGAGTATTATTTATTCTCTAGCCCTGACAATATGCATGGAGAGGAAAAAACAACTCAGACAAACACAGAAACTGAAAATAAGATTAAAGAGACTATAAAAGTCTCAACAATACTCTTGAGTCAGTCCCTATACACTGTTTGTAAGCAATGTTGGATGAAAAAGGCATCATAAAAGTGGCCCCTAACTCTTATTTATTAGTGTACATACATTAACTGCCGTTTGCTGTCTAGATGTACAACATTGTGTAATTTTTATGTTATTAATATATATTTTTCATGTTTATATAACAGGTTGCTATATAGATTATACAATTGTTGACAAAATTTCACATCATTTTCAATGTTGTGCTTAAATAACTAAATTAGCAAATGTTTTAGTTTATTTCCCACTGTAATATAGGCCAATAAGATTGCCAACAAGTAGACAACATTTTTATCTAAATATAATTTATCAGTAAATGTACACTAGTCCTAACAGAGACCTCATCTTCCTTTATGTATGCTACTAATTTGTGTCTAATATAGTGTAGGCAACAAAAAAAGTTTAAAGTGCTTAAAACTCAAAAACAAACAAAAAATTATGTTAAGACAACATCCTTTGCTTTAGTTCACAGAAGATAGTAGTACTTTACATTTACATTTATGCATTTAGCAGACGCTTTTATCCAAAGCGACTTACAACTGAGGAGTACAGGAAGCGATCCGTTATGAAGAGGCGAAGAAACGCAAAAAGTGCCTTAAATACCAAGTTTCGGACATTGCTCAGAGTAGCCTAAGCTAGAATAGGGAGGGAATAGAGAAAGATAGAGGAAAAAGAATTAGAATTTTTTTTTTTTTTATGATAAGATTAAGTGCTCATGGAAGAGATGGGTTTTTAGCTGTTTTTTGAAGGATGTCAGTGATTCTGCCATCCGGATGGAGGTGGGAAGATTGTTCCACCAGCCGGGAACAGTGAATGAAAAAGTTCTGGAGAGGGATTTCATGCCTCTCTGGGATGGTAACGCAAGCTGCCGCTCTTTAGCTGAGCGGAGGCTTCTAGTGGGGGTGTAGACTCGTAGGAGTGAGTCGAAGTTTGCGGGTGCTGAGCTTGTGGTGGATCCATAAGCAAGCGTCAAATCCTTGAACTTAATGCGGGCAGCGAGTGGTAGCCAGTGCAGAGAGATGACGAGAGGTGTGACATGGGCCCTTTTGGGCTCGTTGAAGACAAGACGTGCGCTGCGTTCTGAATCATTTGAAGTGTTTTGATTGCACACGATGGAAGTCCAGCCAGAAGTGCATTGCAGTAGTCAAGCCTAGAAAACTTAACATGCAATTGTCCAATCAGTTGTTAAAAACTAACCTGGAAATGCAATTAAGTGTCATTTTTAAAGCAAGCAGTATTACACAGTACTTTGTGTCAACAAAGCTGATGTGATGTTAAGTTTCATTTGATGGTGATAAAAAAAATACATTATATTTTATTTGAAATATTATAATCTTTATTATAATCATAAGGTCAAGCGGAATGAAAAAATATAAAAAAAATTACATTAAAATGTATTTTAAAAAATCTAAGATTAAAAACTATGTCACTGTTTATTATGTGCATTATATCATTTATATGACAAGTTTGGTTATATGTCTTCTTGTTTGTACAATATACTTGGCTCTCAATACAAAAAAAGAAACTAAAACTACATAACCAACCAGTACATAATGCCATTGCTTCACTGTAATATGACAACTGTTGAGTCAACAATACAACCTTTAGTATTGCAGTTCCTTCATGAGAGATGCTTCATGCTTGAACAAAGCCTCGACCAGGTCCTTGGCAATGCTTTCACAATTCACACAGTCAAGCAGTTCCCTCATCTTCTTCTGGCGGGTTGAATTCGCTCTCACGTTTGCAATTGATTCTTTGTGCAAGCCAAGAATAAGATCATCAATGATTGGGTCAATGTTCTTCACGTTTTGAACCAACTGACTGGTGTTTGCTTTTAGAAACTTTTGATAATCTGAAAATATATATAAAAAAAAAAATATATATATATATGTATTGTAGAGGAAAAGTAAAATGAAGGCAGAAAGGGAAAGAATATAAAGATTGAATCTAACCTTGTATTTCTCTTCTTTCCCAGTCTCTGTCAGGTTTCTGGACTGAAACATTACAAAAAATAGGAATATTGTGAGATTATTATTATGTTTTATTTATTTATTTATTATTGCTGGCATTGTTGGCACTAAATTGAGTTTTAAAAACTGGGACAGTATTTTTGGGCAGTATTTGGCTTTGAGTCTGCTGTAAAATAAATGGCTGATATAGTTATAGTAATAGTTACAATTCTGAGTCTGAATAATCCAGGAGCATGACAATAAATAAAATAAATTCCTCTTGGCACATTCAACAAATTCCATAGTACCAAAACATAACATTTATCTGTATCCCAGATTTGTACATGACTCTGTTAGAGCAGAATGTTACCTTCCTTAAAATTGGTCCCAAATAGTTAACCCCTGAGTGATTCATTAAGCTACCGAGTTATTCTAATTTGATACATTTACATAGGCGTAAACTCTTTTAATAGTTTCACATGTATTACACTTACCAGATGGTGCAAAAGGCATATTCATTTGAAGGGAGCCTAGAGTTGAACCAGTTATGATAGGCGAAAACACATGGCTGCCATTAGATGCAGAGATTTTGCCTGTTTCCATAAAATATCTGTCAGTTACATACAATTGTTCATTATACATCCAATAGAGCGCAACAGCACCCTCCCCCTTTCCCTGGTTCCGGAAGTATTTTTTCATGAATTTTTCCCATGGTGATTACAAGGTGAATCACAACATTACAAACTTTGATTTGAAGCAACAAAAAAAATGGAAATTGGACAAAAAAAGACTGTGTTTTAGTGAGGTAAAGAACTACAATCCCATGAAGCATTGTGAGATATAAAACTACTGCATATATATTGTGTATATATATTTATGCAAAATAATATAGCCTATACAAACATTTCAATAATTTTAAGAGCATAGCGAGATTATGTAATTCACAAAGCTTCATGGGAGTGGGCGGAGCTAAAGAGCTATTGCGTCATGGGTAATGTCGTTTTTCACCAGGAATTCCGTGTTAAACACGGTTATAAAAAATAAATGATGTGGGTTGGCAGCTTTATCAGAAGTAAATACTATGTATTAACAAGCTTGTCGCTTACAGGTCTGTCTTTAAAGGTTTATAACTTACCATTCAAAATTTCCTTATGGAGAAAATGAATGCCGTTTTTACCTAGGCTACTTCCAGAACCCGGCTGTTGCACTCTATAATGTTTACCATTACAAATAAATATAAACCACACTAACTTGTTACTTGGCTGCCTGATTGTCTCACCATGATTGCCGACTCTAGAGGGGAAAAGACAATACAAGGCAAGACAATTATTTTAGATGGAAAAATGGCATTACAGTACATTGATTGCTCAGTTTAACACAACACATAGGCTTTTTAGGGTGAGACTAAAAAAAAGACTGAATCAACCTTGACCTGACCTCTTTTTCTGGACTGAAACATTAGGAAAAAAATTATTATTTGAGATTGATTAGCCTATATATATATTTGTTTGTTTACAAGAATTGAGTCCAATGCATATATAATTTTGAAGATTTTTACAGTTCTTCTCCATACAGGACAGTTTAATATCACAAAAATGTAACTATCTGAAAGAAGACACTTGACGGCGCCCAGCTACGACATTGGGCCATACAGCGCCACTCACATCGGTTTCCATTGAATTGCATTATAGGCTATTTGTCCCAAATTGGTGTATATATATAATGGCCTAACCATAGAATGTATAAAACAATGGACGTAGTGTCCGTGACGTCACATTTTTGAAGCCCAAATTGGTCGGAGCTGGCCATCGCCATCTTGGCAGCACGTCACTACCGGATAACCGAAAATGGGCAAAGAGGCGGGACATGAGTGGAGCTCAGGTGCCTGGTTACTGAAACCATGCCCGCCTAGCTCGACCATAGTGGCTGTCCACCTGTCACTCAATTGGCCACAACCTTAATTATGCAGAACTTTAAGGCTTAATATTATTTAAACAGATGAGTTCACCCCCCTCACAGTTGTCATGAGGGGCAAAATTTGCTATATAGACCAAAACCACTTTTTGTACCAGCCTGTAAACATATTTTTTTCTGCTGTAAATTTGGGCATTTTAACATGGGGATCTATGGGATTGACTTTTGAAAGTTTATTAATAAACAATTAAAATGTCTCCTTACTATTGACACTTTCATAATAATTACTTAGTTTGCACAGGGCAAACTGCCTATATTACGTAAACGATCATTATGGTTTAGAATAGGCTACTCTCCAGTATATATTTAAGTAATTAAATTAATATATATGTGTGCTTAGTCGACTAATGGCTTAAACTACTAGTCGAGTAGAAAAAAAACTATTCGGGGGCAGCCCTACATCTTTCACATATTTTCGAACAAGCATGTCACAAAAGGGCATTCTGGCGCTCCGCTCACATGCTCTGGATCACACACTGCCAGAGCTACCAGTGACTTTCAGCACTCAAATCCAGTCTGAAACAGACAGTAACTTTACATGATGATGAATGTATGTATCACAAAAGCAGAATGAAGCCATTATGATATTGGTGATGATGACATGCGTATAATTCTTTCCTATCCCAATTTTAAAAATTATATTCTTGAAGTAGCCTAACTAGTGATTTCCAATTTGGTGTATGTGGAAAGATTTTGTTGCTTTGTTATGCAACAGATACGAGTAAATGTACATTTACTTGTGTTACTTTAATTATAATTTTACACACTATCCAGTATAATATGAGAAAACAGGAAAACGTGTAGTTTGGTGTTTATGTATGTGCATTTACACTCCACATACAGTATATATCATATACAGTTTGTTTACGTTGCAAAACAATCCTTGCCATCTTCGTGCTTTTGCAAACTGGATGCTCTGACTTGCCGTAGAGTCGTGCCCATGTAGATGAGCTCATAAATGGGCATAAATCTGCATTTTGAGTGGCGTGTGGCGTCAAATTATGGTGCGTTCACACCAGGCGCGAATAGAGCGTCTAGAGCAAGTGATTTCCATGTTAAGTCAGTGTAAAGGCGCGTTGACGCGCGTCTGGAGGTCCTGCGGCGCATTTAGCTTGAATTGAGCGTCTTGCGCGAGTGGTGCTTTTTGTGCATTCACGCGTTTAAAGGGAATTCGCGTCTGACTCCCGAGTTGAAAAATCTGAACTTTGGCGTCAATTCGCGCCGCGTTAATCAATCAGGAGCCTGCTTGCTGCTGTCACGTGGTGAAGTGACGGATGAAAAACCCAGAGTAATTTAAAAATACTACTGTTATTGTAACAAAATGTAATTTTAAGACTTTTTCAGGCGAGAATGTAGTTGTTTAAAGCTCAAATCTGTTGATTATTTAAGAAGAGAGCGCCTATTTGAAAACTGTATCTGGCGTTTTCAGAGTTGTGAGATCCAGTTGATCAGCAGCGCTCAGCGCTCGTTAACCCCGGCGAGAGCAGCCTTTCCTCGGCTAGTCCTTCTGACGTCTGCCGCTGGCTCTGATGCTAGTGGTTAAAGGAACACGGCGACTTTTTGGGACTTTAGCTTATTCACCGTTTCCCCCAGAGTTAGATAACTCCATACATACCATTTTAATCTCCGTGCGTGCCTTAACTCTGTCTGACGCACCCACCGCTAGCCTAGCTTAGCACAAGCTAAGCAACTAATTAATCATTTCTTTCTCAAAGTTTAGCCATGGCTGCATTAGCTTATAGTTATTTTTTTATTCCAAAAGTACTAAATGCGTTGGAAAATTTAACATGTAACATTTTAATTATATTCTGCTGAAAGGAACGAAATGACTTGAAAAAAGATTTGTTAATTTTGCTGAACGAGATTCAAAGATCCGAGTCAGTAAAATGATCCGAACTTCCCACTACTAGTTTAAATTATTAAAACTAGAGGCATATCTTAACTTTAAGGTTACATTTATCACGTAAACTATATGCATGTAATATGCATAACGTATGTATTTAGGACAGAGGGGAACACGGTTGCATTCGCAGCACATATATGCTGCCCATCATAAATCAAAGCACGAGAATGACAGGAGAACACCGGAAAATGTTACAGAATGGACGATATTCGTCTGTATTTGCAATACACAAGCCGCGGTTCAGCTGCGCGCGACAAACTGGCAGTGTAAAAGCACAACAGGCGCGCGCTGCTCCCGCTCACGACACGCACTGCCGCGCCGCTTGCGCGTGCGGTGTGAAGCCTGCGTTACAGCTTGCACAGGGAGCGTGCTGGGGACTATTTTCAGGTGCTGCGTAATATCATTGCGCCTGCTGCACTCATAGTACGGCAGCAAAGTTCCTTAAAAGAGATTTTATGTCCTATGTATGTGCATACTGCATATATTTAGCAAAGCAACATACCTGAAGTGTCCACTGTTTTGATCCATTCTCTGAGTTCAGGAGAAAATTCATTCACATCATCGTCTTTCAGCAAATTCAGAAAACCTCGACATGCAGTTTCACCCTTTCCAAGGATTATGTCCAGAAGCTTGATAACGACATCCCTGGGAGCTGTCATGGACATCAGTTTATCGTACTCCGACGTTGTTATAATGTCTTTAGTTTGAACATATTGCAAAATATGAATCGAATCCGATGTAAGCCAATTGATGAGCTTAGGTTTATTTGTCAAAATGACTTTATCCATTTTCTACAACAGGTTTTCGCTACAACCTTGTACTGACGTGTACAACAAATACTACCACAGAGACAGACTTTACTTTCGTTTTCAATCTGTCCGTTACATTATTCTCCCGCTGGGTGGCGATTGTGTCAAAAGAAGGACAGCTATACCTCGACCTACTGTTTGTTAGTTAGTTTGTTAGTTTATTTATATGCTTGTTTGCATTGTACAGCACATTATATCTTATCTCATCTCTCCCACTGTTATGTAACTTAATTAATTTAAAAACCTTGTCTGATGAGGTAGTTTTGTAGCATGAGCTAAAACTACATTTGTAAAACTATTACTAACCATTATTGTGCATGTGCCTATGTCTTCAGCAAATGCAGCATTTCTATTCTAGACAGAGTAGGGGAGAGCGGGGCACAACCTAACACTTTTTGACTTTCTCAGTTTGTGTAAATCCACTTGGGGTTCAAGTGGAGTATTTATTTTTTCCCACATTAATTTCACACGTCCAGTACAATTATGTGGTTTTGTTTCATTAATACAGTGTATACTTTTTTCTTGATTTACCCCGAAAGAATGGAAGTGAAATGTGACAACATGCCCCATAGGTGGGGTACATTGTAACATGTGAGGGGCGTATTGTAACATAAGCATATGACAGCTTAAAATGTTAACTGATATAATAAAAAAAATTGTCAATAAAATACAATTATTAACTTTTTGATATAAATGTTTTTTTAATAATTAAAAATAAACTATTTTTTGAGTTTGACAACAAACACACTGCAAAACACAGCTATACAGCATAGTTAAAAAGCATAATAATAATTAATAACTTATGAACATTGACTCTCAGTCATTATTCACCTTTTTCTCATGGTTTCTCAATAGAATTCATAAAAGTATAGAATAGAATAGCGTAGTTCTAATAGGGGCACAATGTAACGCAGTGTGACAACATGCCCCACCTGTGCATTTAAACCTGGCTCATGTCTTCTGCTGGTTAGATCAGCATTAAAGAACTCTCAACTGTTAAATAACAGATATAAGATTAAAATAATATTACATTTGTCTTATTTTAAATAAACACAAAAAACAGAGATGAAAAATAAACTTAAGTAAAAAAAAATATTTTGCTATGGTTAAATAAATGTTTAGTGATATCTTCCAAAGATTTTTTAATATTGGCACAACTTTTTTTCTAAATAGTGTTGATATGGAAACTAGTAAATACACTCACTACACTGTTTGTTAGCCATGTTAGAAGACAGGATGAAAAGGCCCAAATTGCATCATAAACTATCATAAAAGTGGTCCCCTGGATCTTATTTATTAGTTTACATAAATTAACTGCTGTTTGGGGTGCAACATTAGACTGCCTTCCTTGTTTTATATGGTTTCAAGTCTTAGTTAAAATGGATGGAGAGAAACATTATGCACATGGCCCCTGATTTTTTATTTATCTATGATTGAGAAAACAGAAAGTGACAGCAGGATCTGACTGACTCAGCAGATCTAAATCAAAGAGGTGAGACAAGTGCTCCGCTGGACATGAGTCTGTCAGGAAGGAGGAGGCAATGTCACCTTCATTAAAAAGGAATTCTTGTTAGCATCCTGTTATTTAGAAAATCTCTCAATTGTACATTAAAGCAAAGATTGGACAAAATCCAGTGTAGTTTTACAGTATGAGGTCACAGTCCCCTCTAGTCAATACCAAGGTAAACTGACAGACAGCTAAAATTTAGTCATTAGATACATCTTCAACACATAATATTCTAATCCATCTATCTATCTATTCTGCATTTGGAGAGACTGTAGCCATATTTACAAAACAACAAAGAAACCTTCGAAAGCCAAACATGCTTGAAGCAAAAGCAGATGACACAGGTCTGTATGAATCATATTTGTTTTGTCACCAACCCTGCTTACACCAGCAAAAGAAAAGAAATCTATGTCAAGAGATGCCCCAGGTATCAAAAGATGATCTCATCCCATCTTAAACATTAAACAAACTAGAAAATGCTTGTAAAATACATTTAAAAAATGTGAAAAATAAAAAATGTTTGACAAATCCTACAAAAATCCTGGAGGAGACTACACTATTTTAGAGATATGTTTTATTTTATAGATCTTTACCAAGAAAATTATATTTCTGCAGAAAAAAATGGCTTCCGTATTATAAGTAATAACACAACAAACGTAATAAATTAAATACATCAACAAAAAATACAACACATTTAACTGTACTTTGCAAATATTTATCTAAACAAATATGTATGTAACAGCAGTGACACGTTGGAATACTTTCTAGTATGATTTTAATAAATGTAATCCAAATTGGGATTGAAACCTGTAAGATCTTTGAAGCTGACACCTCCATGCATCTAAACAGTAGGTTTCTGTGGCAGGTAACTGAAGATGGAGGTAACTCTTTCCAGAATCCCACTACCTCCCTGCTTTGTTTGAATAAAAACAACAGATGGAAAGAGCAGGAGGGAATCGCTTAGTTGGGAAGATCACATCATGTTCAACAGTGCAGAACAAGAATCACAGAGCTATTCCCTACAACAGGACACAGCCTGTTAAATGATCCACTGGGACCACCTAAGCTACACAAAATCCAGAGAACTATAGGAGCAAATTGTGCATATCAGTTATTGTGTGTTTTTTATTCACTTTACAACAGCATGACTAAGGCTTACAAAATACAGGTTGGCCTACTATTTAAATTAGGGTAGATAGGCAAGGAAGTCACCATATTATTGAAATTGGCAAAAATTACATTTAAAGCTGCAGTCCGTAAGTTTTGCCTCTTTGTCGCCATCTCTGTTTGAAACCTGCAGTTGCACTTAGTTGCGGAATTATCATTTTACGTGGGTTGTGCATCGGCACGGCTCCTCAGCGATGAATCTAATGTTTTCAGGAGTTGCTGGCTGGCTGTCAGTCACTGTGGATACTGTACTTCGGAATCACAGATTCTACGTCTTGGAAGTATGACCAAAATATGTCTGCCAATTTTGTTCAGACCAACTGACAAAAAGGCATTACAATAAATTGCGCTACAAAAGGTAATTAAATCTAATGATCGCTTAGCTCGTATCACATCAATCCGTGCAAATTATTATTATTGTTATACTTTGTTCTCAAATTTGTAATTTTCTACAAATTTCTACAACAGACGTGATGTAATGATGCAAAGACGAACGGCGACATGCTTGAATTTCCCGCGGAAAGCTACCAGTACCACTCAAATTATAACACATTATTACAAGCTAACCATTGTGAATCGGGCTAAGGTAAGGAGATAGTTTTGAACGCTTGCTTAAAAAAATTGCTTTTGGATAATAACCAAAAAAAGTTATGGACTGCAGCTTTAATGATTATTCAAAGTATGAATACCAAGTGTGATATACTGTACATTTTGCACAACATTATTGTTATGGACATTCTTTTCTCACAAATAAAACAATGCTTCAAGGGAATGTGAATGTGCAAAGATTACACTATTCATTCTACTATAAGTAAAAGAGCAAAATAAGCCACTTATCCTGCTATTATAAGTTTCAACAATTTAAGTTAGTATAACCAAGAGTGTTTTTTCTTTGGTGTGGGGAATTCATAAAGTGCTTTTTGTCATAATTTTTCAATTACTAATATATTTAAATACCTGCTGCATTATTACTGTAAAACTTTGTTAAAAAGTGATTTTACAGACAAAGACGAGGAGAGGAGAGAGGATTTGTGACAAAATTCTCCTGATCTCCTGAGGGTATTTTTATAGAGTGGCAATTATTCTATATATTTATAGAATGGCTTTTAGGCCATCACTGTGTGCATTGTCAGCAGTGTTAAAATGAGCTAACATGTAAGGAACTGATTGGCAAAAGAAAAAGAGGAAACAACACTTGAAATGTGCAACACTTGTAATCATGCATTTCATCCTCCTTGTCCTTTCCAATACGGATATATTAATAACATTGTGGCCCTTCTCATATTAATGCTAAATCAAAAATGTTATTGGGATAGGTAGATGGATAGATACGTTTTTGCTGGTAAAATAAACATTCAGCATTATCAGGACACACAAATATTCCCCCAGTGCATAAATATACATTATAGTCAACATTATATATAGTAGTTTAATGTAGTAGGCTACAACTCTGTGAACTTGAATTTTTTCTCACACGGTAATTTTCATTTTGGGTGAACTATACACAATTTTGTCACTATCCACGATACATGTTGCAGTTTTGTATTGCAATATAGTGTGATGATATATTGTTACACCCCTAATAGATCATTCATTCAAAATGTACAGTTAAACTGCTTGACAACTTTTTGGCGGCTAGATGGCAGTAATTCCCCATTCATCCTTGAGGGAAATGCAATACTGTAGCCCGATAGCAAACACTGAACTCAATTATTAGGTGATTTATTACAAAGGACTTACACGCTGGCTTCGTCAGCGGTACATAGTTCAAGTATACAGGTGTTTCATGTTTCGTAACAAAAAGATGAACCAGCAGAAAAAGGAAATGGCACACGGGCTCTGTGAGACCTTGCCCACTGACGTTTCTGAAGTATTTTGTGTTTGCTGCAGCTGCAAAAACATAAGTGGTAATCTATCTTTTCTGCCTAAGAAAGAAAAGTTATAGGACGAAAGAGCAAATAAATACCGTGGAACATGGCGACGAAAATCTAGTGTCTGTGAAATAAAGGTCACATACACACTGCAAAGTTTTAGGAGTCCAGGAGTGGTTCCCGTGGACTATCGTTGTGAGTGTACTGAATAGCCTACAAGGTAGACATAGCAATTTCTCTTGAAGAAGTAGTTGGTCGCTATATAGGCTTATATTTATAGAAAAAATATTTATCAGCGACCAGACATTGTGCGAGCAGCTATGTAGAAAGACCTGAATTCACTACCTGCAGATATAATACATGACTGTATTATGTAGATAACCTGGAATTTACTGAAGTGAGTTTTTGCAGGTGTTTTTTTTTTTTTTTTTTTTTGCAAAATGCAGGCATGAAGAACACTGCAGGTTGCTGTCAACACCATTGATGTGTGTTCTGTGACATGGAGCATTATCCTGCTGGGAATTTCAATTTGAAAGTGGACAGACTGTGTCTGGCCATAAAAGGACAGTAAGAATGAACACATTTATGTGCATTTGCATTTAAATTATGCTTATTTGACATTAAGGGGCTTAGTTTTTGCCAGGAAAACATTTCCGGTATCATTACACTGCCAACATCACCTAATTTTGACCCTAGTATCTGCATAACATGGCAGAAATTGAGATTGACCAGACCATGCCATGTTTTTCCTATCCTCAATCATCTGTTTTTGCTCATGTGGCTGCTATAAGCTTATTTTCCAGGCCTTAGCTGGCAGGAATGGAGTCTGGCGTGTTATTTCACTACTGATTTATTTTTGAAGATGCCCATCTGCTGTTGTAAATGGCTGCTGTTTAAGTAATTATTGCATTTTTGTCAGCTTGAACATTTGTTTTTTTTTACTTGTGAATAGGGGTTTTGTTCTTAGCAATGGTGCTTATTTGGAGTCGATTTTGCATTTTGGTCAGAGACCAACTAATAAGGTCTGCATGTTTACATACTGAAATAAAGCCACATGGTTTGCTCTTTGGCTATTTACCATTCTTTAAAAAAACCTAAGGATTATTGAGATGAAATCTATATGCAGTATTGATGCACAGTCTCATGTTTCACTGTGCCATGGGGCACAATAACAGTAAAATGCAGGTCTGGAAATTGAATGAAAAGATAAGCAGCACAGGAAGTCACATGATGGGTGAGCAAACAAACAACTCCATAGTTTGAGATGAAAGACTTGATAGCCTTGTTTTAGAGATAATTGCATAATTCATTCGGAAAGATGCCAATAATTATCTTCAAACAAAAATGTGACAAAAAATACGGCATAGGCTATTAAATCTTTTCTTTTATTTGAATGCTTTCTTCCTTCTAAACTCTCAGGTTTTAGTCTGAAACAATGAGAACAATTTCAACTTCATTTAACTTGGCTTCCAGGATCATTACATGTTCTTCAGACCAAACAAAGTCAAACTGAGAGCAAAATTTGCTTCTCAAAGCCTAGGAAACTTTGTAAACATTGTTGAGGACTAGTTTCGACAAACGTTCAGCCTTGAAGCCATCATGGTTGAAGTCTTCCTACAGAGATGCCTCATTTTCAAGGACTTTTCCCCTTTATGTTTCAGTGATATGAGCCTCTCTCCTCCTTGTCAGCTCTATCCCGTCTGACAGACACTATGAATGGTCGGTTTGAGTCTAAACATCACAATGGCTGTGGGTGGATGATGGAGCATGATACCAGAATCGATTCTCCACAAATTAGATACAGTAATGGGTCATTTCTCCCCATAAATACCCATCGCCGCTGGGACCACTGTGTGTTCTTAGCCTTGTTGTGTACACACCGTGTTAGACTTCTATCAATCTTGTTCTAACCCAGATAGGTCTTCCTCATTCAAATTGGCTCAGTTAATAGAATAACAACAACGGGGACTGATCTATGGCACAATCTGCAAAATACATAATAGTTCAGTACGATGACTCTTTTGTAATCTTTACTAATTAAATTCAAAATTATGGTTAATATAATATTGTAATCTAGCCTAAATATAAGTTTAAAAAAAAAATACATTTCATGATTCATGTTACCAGCTAGGCCCGGTTCTAGTCGAGGGTTGATGCATCTCAAACAACAGTGAACGACCACTGTCAGTTAATTAGTGTCAATGGTGTAAAACAAGGGTTCTAAACTTTAATTGAAAGTATTTTATTTTCTTATTAAAATAAAAATTTAATACAGGAAACAGGGCCTGTTATAATGGAATAAATAGAAACAAAGGCGAAGATAGCAAAGACAGGACAAATGAATTACAAAATATAGAGAGAAATATGAATGACATTTTTTCAACTTTTATTTTTTTAGTCATCTTTTTACTTAAAGGTAACTAGATTTTTAAAGCCAAAGCATATCCAGTTCATGAATTTTAGGCATTTGCTGAACTAATGCATGAATGTATCGAATGTTTTGTTGTTCAAATAGCTATGTTCTTTGCTGTATATCTGGGAATAACATTTCATTTATTTTAATAGAATAAAGATATATTCAGGAACAATATTTTACACTGTGCCCTTACCAACCGGCGTGATATGAAAACTACTGTGTGGCATGACAAAGTTGCAGCCAATTGGGAGATATTTGAAGCAGGAGTTATCTGAGGACTTTGGACCAATTTGATTTCACAGCGAATGGGTAACCACTGCAACTGTCCAAAATTTGAAATCGGGCGATCAACAAAAAGTCCCGGTTTTCATGGAAGAGATTTGCATCTAATTAAGACACAGTGTAAGAATGTGGGTGCTGACTGAACCATGATCCTATTTTAATAGGAGTTAAAAAGGAGAGAATGTAGCTGTTTTATTTAAAAAGAGTGTCATCATTTGTCTCATCAAGTGAACTGAAATTGGATTGCCCCGTCAAGCTCATAATTGTGTGGCCCCCCTGTTGAGCCATGCAGGCCTGTTTCCAGCCCTGAAATGAGGTGTAACCTGTCTGCCAGCAAAATGGTTACCTTTGGAAACATACAAAATGTTCTCTTAGCTTTAGTGGAGAGGTTTATTTCACACTCAGTAGGCAGCATTTATGGGACGTCTGTCCCATTCAGCCTCCTGACATCTTGGTCAGCGCAGAAGCTCAATTAGACCTTAATAAAAGTGCCAAGCCAGCAGTTTTCTGCATGGGAAATTGAGTTATGCCGTCAAAACTGTCATATTATCATTCTCCACCAGATAGTCTTGACAGCAACACATGATTTTACGACCCTCCAAGCATAGGGCCAGCTGCATTTCACACACACTGGCAAGACATATTCTCAAGGGAAGCTTTCTAACCATTTCAACTGATCTTAGCTATATTGCTTTCAAGTACCTTATTATTCTCATCACCAGCTAAACTGGATGCTGCACCTTACTGGTAGGGGTTTGGGTCATGTCTTCCAATATGAAGGTATTAAAAATGTATCTGTAGCGACTGAGGCAAATCAGACACATAATCGCCTATTACATGTAACAAATATGTTTTAAATGCTTTGTGCTTAGTAACAGACCTTCCCCCAACACAACAGAGAAAGGTCCTCAGTTACCCCAGAGCTACCATCAGTTAAGACTCGGTTTATGACCAAAAGGAATTTGCAGAGAGCTGAGACTCTCACAGTCTTTCTGAAAAGGACAAATGATTGTGTATATGATATGTCGATCCTTGTGCAACATATTAGTATTACAAGAATCTTTAATAGTTCCTTCATCAGCAACCAATCTGCAAATGATCTGCTTGAGACAAAGAGTCGTAAAACTTTACCTCCAAGAGCCTGAATACGATTGGCTCACTGACCTACAAGGCGGGATTTCTCCCAAAAGCTTAAAAGAGAGACACACGGATCCGCCCACTCTCTCTTCTCTTCTTCCTGGCTGAAACAACACCTCATCTCGGCCAGCAGGCCAGGTAAGGCCTACTCACACAGCCTCACGTGTGTGTGTGGGACAGGAAACCAGATGCCACCACACGGCCAGTTGGGCCAGCAGGCCCAACTAAACGCGTGTGCAACTTCCTCAACCTCGATGGAGTCAAAGCAACCATGCAAGTTCACCGTCGTTCCTTCGCTCAGCACGGAAGGAAACGATCGCAACTGCAAAACCATCGGACAGAACCATCAAGACATTCTATCTGCGACCGTATATCTGGATGCCTTCCTGGGCAAATGCAAGTAATGTACTAAGAAATACAAGTCGCTGTGTAGTTAGTAAAACTATAAACTCCTTTGCTCAGACAAAGGAGCTTATCAGGGATGGTTCTCCCAGGTTTAGACTCTTTGCATAACTTCATCCATCTGTACTGAACCGGTTCTTCTAACCACTTTAACTTTACCTCTTGCCATGTATGTTTTGTTTATGTATGTTTTATGTCTGTGTAATCTTGTACGTGATTTAGTTATTAAAGTTTGTGCACAATATATGTTGGTTCTGACTCCCTGCCTGCAAACAAATTGTCACTTAAATGATCGATCTTGTTATGCGCTCTAAGCGCTTATGTAAATACAAAGGAAGAATTATTTTTCTGTGGCCATGAAAAATATAATTTTCATAGAATTAATTAATAATCAATACTGAACGTTTATAGGATGAACTGATTGATTGTAATGTTAATGTAGCTACATCAAGTTAATCTATTTAACCGATTCAAATATTTATAATTAATCATAATGAATAATCATAATGAGTTATGAATAATTATTAATATTACCCCTCTGAGCTGATTCGCTACATATCTATGCTATACTGCAATTAATGCCAGAGCTTCCCAGCAAACAAAAATATGTTTTAAGAACATTTTGCTAACACCCATTAAGTTATGAAAAGGTTATATATGAATGTTGTCTGTATGAACGTTCAAAGCGTCAATTTTTTAAATGTTTTAAAACCTTTTTTTCTTAGTTATGCCAATGTTAAGCAAACATCTTATAATTTTGCAAACATTATGGGAACGCTACTTTTAAATGTTTTAAAACGAGTATAAGATTTACAAATGTTAGACGAATGTCCAAACAAAATGTTTTTTTAGAAACATTTTTTTAATGTTTCATGAACGATATGTTTCTGTGCTAATGTTTTGAGAACATTATTAAAGACCAGTTAACTTTGAACAAACATTAACAATACTAGAAGAACGTTTGTTCTTAACATTGAGCCAAAGTTCTGAGAACATTCCCTGTTAGCGGAGTTTCTTGCCCCTTTTCACATTGAGTTTATTGCCATTTAGAGTGCTAGAGTGTGTTGTTTACCAGTGCTGATTTGTTCTGCTATCAATACTGCAAACAATAAGTGTAAATCATAATTTCAAGTAGCTACTATAAACACAAGCATCTTCAATATACTCTGATTGCTTCACTTCAAATATTCTCACTGCATCACTACAGGCTTTTCTGAAGCCTGAAGCATTTGATTAGAGACTCATAGATGTTTCAGAGAAATTCCTCAATCTTTCTTTGAAAAGGTTCATACATTAATGTCAAAAAAGATAAACATGCCATGCTGTCTTTGTGCTCTGGCTGTCACTAATCCAGAAAACCCATTTCAGTAAAATGATGTAGTGTTACTGTACAAGGACTGGCAGCAGAATTCAGAAATGGACTAGCTCCAAAAAAGAAAGGTCAAGGCTTTTTGTTACTAAATATGGGTGTTTCTTTGACCCTATGGACTTTTTAGAAAATAACTCCCTTAAAACACCTTTCATACTCTCACTGGAACAGTGTTGTTACTAAAAGTAAAACTAAAAACCATTTTCATTAATTGAAATAAAGCTGAAATAAAATAAAATATTATGCAGAAAGCATAAACTTAAAATACTTAAATGAGAAAAAGGAGAACATTTAGCAAAATTTGGCAATAAAATAGAGTGATTTAGGAGGGAATACAATTACTAAAACTAAAATAAAAATAATTGGTAACACTTTATTTTACAGTGTCCTTACCATAGTACATGTACTTACTATAGTAATAACAGTAAATTATACATAATGCAACTAACCCTAAACCAAACACTAATCCTTCCCTAACCCTATAGTAAGTACATGTAGTTACTAAATATTACTCAGTACTTAAATATATAATTACACTGTGTACAATGACACCTTAAAATAAAGTGTAACCAAATAATTTTAACAACAAATGTTTATTTAAATTTAAACAGCAAAAAAAATTTAGACAGCAGCAGGTATTTGACTGCTGTCACTTTAAGACCAAAAGCACGGATCCAATATAATAATACACATCTGATTTCTTTCTCAACTGTTTACTTTGGGTGTGTGCGGCTGTTTGCACCCAATGTAAGTACAGAATTGAGTTCTCTTTCACCTCTTCCTCTGCTGGAATGTTTTAAAATCGCTTGAATGTGTAAATTGGCAATCATGTGCAAATTATAAACTTTGTGATGGTTAAACTGTAGAACACGAATCACATGCATGCCGAACCATGGAGCCTTGTTCCATAAAGATCACGGATCAATTACGGTCATTTGCAAGCCTATTAACTGACATAAAAAGAAAATAACAAAATTACTAAAATTTAAACTAAAACTAAAATAAAAACTTAGAAAAGCTCATTCAAAATATGAAGTTCTATAATAGTATATAAATAACAATAAAAAAACACTACACTGTAAATGACATACTGTATATATAAGTTCCGTAAAAACTTGACTGACTTCCTTGCCTTGCAAGACTAATTGCATTTATAGCATTATTTAGTATAGCTGTAGATGGTATTTTAAATGCACACAATTACACTATTTACATTTTCACATTTTTCCCACTTAGGGCCAGATTTACTAAACAGGGCAAATTAGCATGAGAGCGCAAATAAAAGCGCCAATGGGAGTGGAAAGTTCTGCGCGTAATCTACTGACGACGTAAATTAAAGAACACAGATGCAGCCGGGTCATTTATGACCAACGCAATCTACAGTTTCTGGTTTAAGACGTGCTTTTTTTGGGGCAGTAAATAATGCCGCAAACACCAGTAAATTTACGAGTGCAAACCGTTGTAAATCACCTTTTGTGATTCATTTAAATACTCTCCTCCCATAAATGTTGTGCCTGAAAGGGAAACTCCTACAAATACAGTGCACAAATCATATAGTACTTTTATGTGCTTTTTTTTTGTCCTTTTTGATATATGAAAACTCGAGTCCCCAATTAATATAATTGGGGAAAAAAATTACCAGTGCTTTAATTTTTTTTCCTTTTTTTATTATGCAGAAGAGGAAAAAGTCATTTTGGGGTGAACTATCCCTTTAATAAAAATCTACCCCTGGGAAATAATCCATATGTAGTTGAAGAAACATTCAGACATATTGCTGGAAAAATGTGCCTTGCTGAGAATCTTATTGTTTGTCACCTTCTCATTTTAATGATATTTTCAGCTTAAATGCCACACACTTCGCTGTTTTAAACACCTCTGCCTAGGTAACATAAAATAAAATATGAATTTGATTAAAGAGATAAATATATGAAAGATCAGTAGTGATGACTCATGCCTTAATACACAAGTAGATATTATAAGATTTCTCGTCATAGCTGACCTGACAATGAACCAGATAAAAGACCGATGAAGCAGAGTTTGGCGGGAAAGAATGTCACCCTGAGAAAAACATCATTTTGATGCCACCATATATCAGTTGGGTTGATAACACTAAAAAAAGTAGCTTTTGAATGGCCTGGCAAAACTCAGGGTAATGGCTGTGCACAGCTGCTAGTAAATAGATTTTCTTTTACAACATACTTGAATAGAATACAATACTATTTTATCAACATGTGCAAATGCATCTGGACAGAAATTAAGAATGAGGGAATGAGATTTCCTCCCAATGTCAACACATTATACAATCAGTTGGTAACACTTTATTTTGATGGTCCCTTTTGAAAATTCTGATGACTATAAGTAACTTTGCAACTACGTCAACTAACATTAGCGTATTAGTAGACTGTCTGCTCTTTATTTTGATGCTCCCCAACAGACATTCTACTGACTGTAAGTAACTTTGTAACTACATGTCAACTTATTCTAACCCTAACCCTACCAGTCTACTAATCTACTAACACTCTAATGAGATTTAGTAGACGTGTAGGTGCAACATTGCTTATAGTCAACAGAATGTGTTAAAGGGACCATTAAAAATAAAATTAAGAGTCACACACTGGCAGCAACAACTCCAATGAATCATGCAATGAAGATTTAACCACAAAATATAAAAGGGGACGTATTATGCCCCCTTTCACAAGATGTAATATAAGTCTCTAGTTTTATGGATAAATATAATGGATTTTCTGGATAAATCCCCAGAATGTGTCTGTGAAGTTTTAGCTTAAAATACCCCACTTGTCAAATTGGCCCCTTTTTGGGTGTGAGCAAATACACGCCGTTTTTGTGTGTGTCCCTTTAAATGCAAATGAGCTACTGATGCCTGCCCCCTTACCAGAACAGCTCATGCCCGGCAACAACAAAACTGGAGAATGTCACGCAGCCAAAATTTCAGATATGGTCAGTAGTGGTGTTCAGCCTAGTGGTGTATGCACACCAAAAGCGAAGCAAATATTCGCATCACGTTACTCGCTCTAGTTTACTTGCGGGATAACTTGTTTTACGTGTCACTCACGCGAATAAAAACATTGCATGATGAGGAGTTTTCACGCACATCAACAACAACTTTTCTTTCTAACATTTTTTCCATCATCAAACATGTTGGAGAACAACTATTGCTGCTCTGTATCTGTTGTGGATTTCCCAAATACGCCGGAGAGCTAAACGCCAACGTGTCTGAGTTCACAGCACCATCCAGAGGTGCACACAACTCTGTGAATTTCACCATCTTCTCCGGGCCCTGGAGCTTCCAGCACTACTTGAGGATGACGGGTGCCCAGTTTGATAACCTGTCAAACCGAACGTGTCAATAAGCTCTTCAATGATTGGCTTCCGCGACAACGCGTCATGTGAATTTTCCGTTCAAGTTGAAATTTCGCATTCACAGCACTTCAACGCCATTCTCGTCGCCCGGTGCGAATTCACGTCTATTCACGTCTTTGCATTGACTTTGTATATGCAATCTACTCGCGCAAATAAATAAATTCACGTTTGTTGTGCACGCACCATTACATGTTCGAACCGTAGAGAGAGACTCAATTTTTAGAATGCAACTGGACCTTTCTGAATGGTTAGTGGATAAATTTATGTTGTTGTGGAGTGGATTCAACTCATTGATTAGCATGGACCATCATGTTAATCTTTTGTTCAAATCCAGCATTGAGCTGACCCTCGTTTGTGAATTTTTGGATCAGATTTGCAATAGATGTTTTTGAACACTATTGCTGTCCAAAGGAATTTATGTGTCTGTGTGTGTGTTCCATATTAGCACATTTATATTCCTCAGGTTGAACATTCTGAGAGACATCATCAATTAACTCAAATTGCATCATCAAAGGAGTAGCAGGTTAATCACATTAATGGCTTTTGTTAATTACAAGCATAACTAATGAACATGAATTGAGGTCACTAATTAGCTTTTTCGTGTTGTTATACTTGGGTCACTAAGGATGATACTTGGAGGGCCACAGTGAAATAAACAGTGCATTGTGAGCATAGTTGAGATATTATAAATAATAAAGCTATAACACTGTAAACTCTGATCACATTGAGACTGCACATTTAATCACTAACCATTTTCCCCTCCAACAAAGCTCTGAAATCTCACTGGCAATCAGATTTGAAAAAGAAATGACATGGACACATCTAGTTTTTTTCTTAAAGAGATAGTTCACCCTTTTTATTATTGTTATTATTATAATTTGAAGAATGTTGGTAACCTAACCATTTTGGTGACCATTGACTTCCATTGTATGAACAAACAAAAACACTAAGAAAAAAAAAAAGGAGTTGAAGAACTGAATATTTTTCAGTAAATAGCAACCAAAATTTCTATTTGTTTCTCACACAAATCATATGGTGTGTATGGAAGCTTGTTTCCGCCAAAGAATAAAAAAAATAAAAATTGTGTGACATTAAGTCACAATTGCGTGATATAAAGTCAGAATTGTGTGATATTAAGTCAGAATTGCTTGATGTAAAGTCAGAATTGCATGATATAAAGTCAGAATTGCGTGATATAAAGTCAGAATTGCGTGATATAAAGTCAGAATTGCGAGATTCTGAATTGCAGAATTGCAATTCTGAAAAAAAAAAACTATTTTTCCCCCCTCAGAACTGGACTTTATAACTCGCAATTGCGAGTTTATATCTCACAATTCTGAGAAAAGAGATATAAACTCGCATTTGCAGGAATTCTGTGGCGGAAACAAGCTTCCATAGGTGTGTCAGATAAAGTCATATAGTTATTTTGGTAACACTTTACAATAAGGTTTCATTAGTTAACATTAGTTAATGTATTACCTAACATGAACTAACCATGAGCAATACATTTGTTACTGTATTTGTTAATCTTTGTTAACATTAGTTAATAAAAATCCAACTGTTCATGGTTTGTTCATGTTAGTTCACAGTGCATTAACTAATGTTGACAAGATTTTAATAAAGTATTAGTAAATGTTGAAATTAACATTAACAAAGATTAATAAACGCTTTATAAGTGCAGTTCATTATTAGTTCATGTTAACTAATGTAGTTAACTAACGTTATTACACAGCTCTGTGGAATACTTGATTCTGATTGGTCAATCGCGCATTCCAGCGGTATGTTATGCAAGGAATAATGTACATCCAGCAGGTTGTTATCGCAGAATAAACCGCGACAGAGCGTCACACTTGCGTCACTCTGAATGGGTTTATTCTGCGATAACAACCGGCTGGATGTACATTATCCCGCTTATTACACGGCTACTTGTCTCAAGTAAATTAGACACGAAATATTGTCTTGAGTTTAAATATTTTATTAGCTCTTACGCAAAGCTTCCGCGAAGAAAAACAGTTCCAAACTGCTTTAAGCTTTTATCTATTGCTGAAAAGATTAGTTTTTACCATATATGTTGAAATTAATGCTGAAAGGGATAGTTCACCCAAAAATGAAAATAAGCCCATGATTTACTCACCCTCAAGTCATCCTAGGTGTATATAACATTCTTCTTTCAGACGAATAAAATCGGAGTTATATTTAAAAAGTCCTGGATAATCCAAGCTTTATAATAGCAGTAGTTGTAGCTCTGTTTTTGAAGTCCATAAAAAATGCTCCACATGGCTCTGGGGGGTTAATAAATGCCTTCTGAAGCGAAGCGATGCAAAAATATCCATATTTAAAACTTTATAAAGTAAAGTTCCGGCCGATCGCCTTCCGTGGAAAAAGTGTTGAAAGTGCCTCTCGCAATTAAAAAGCGTACGCTACGTATGACGACCGTAACTGGTAGCGTAAGTATTTGAACTGCAGAGGCACTTTCAACACTTTTTCCATAAATTAAATACGGAAGGCGATCGGCCGAAACTTTACTTTATAAAGTTTTAAATATGAATATTTTTCTTACACAAACGCATTGATTCGCTTCAGGAAGCCTTTATTAACCCCCCAGAGCCGTGTGGAGCACGTTATTTGACGGACAGATGCATTTTTATGGCATTTTTAACAGAACAACAATCGCTGCCATTATAAAGCTTGGATTATCCAGGACTTTTTTAATATAACTCCGATTGTATTCGTCTGAAAGAAGAATGTCATATACACCTAGGATGACTTGAAGGTGAATAAATTATGGGCTAATTTTCATTTTTGGGTGAACTAACCCTTGAAGTCTGGGAATAACATACCGCTGGAATGCTCGATTGACCAATCAGAATCAAGTATTCCACAGAGCCGTGTAATAATCCCAGATAACAACCGCCAAAGTGAATAACACACTGCTCATCCGGATACTACGAGTTATCTTGACCGGTAATACTTATATGCTTAAAGTGTCACTCCGCTATCACCTGATCACTCTGTCGGGGTTTATTCTGCGATAACAACCGACTGGATGCACATTATCCCTTACTTAACTAATGAACCAATGTAAAGTGTTACTGTTATTTTTATGGTGTTTTCGATGCCTTTTTTGGAGCTGGAAAAAAAAAGCTGTTTGAAGATGACTGTAGATGAAAATACAGCATACAGGTTTGTAAAGACGTGGGCGAGTAAATAATTACAGAATTTTCATGTTTAGATTGCACTGATGGGCATTCCAACAGTGTTCTTGTAGAAAAAAGACTAAAGTTGTCAACAATTCCAGCTATTTATGCACTTCCTGTCTCGTCATAAGCGGTGGAAGGGTCCTGCTAGGAATATTTGCATGTGTGGAAGCAGCTAATGGGAGAATTCACCTCCAGCCATTCTCTCTCTCTCTCTCTTTTAGTCACAGCAGACACATCTCCTTTCCTACCTGTGGGCACTGGGAACCCAGATCACTTTGATTAATGCTTCTCTGCATGAGGAATGACCCACTCTACCCATATGAAGCCAGTCTGAAGCAGTTCACATCCTTTTTCCAGCTGGGCCTGTATAGTGTCTATGTACGCTGAAACACGGCCCCTTGGGATTTAATTGCAGCATTCGGGCAGTGAAGGAATACAGGTAACTAGAGCAAAAAATATTTTAGCACCATTAGCTCAACCTCTTTTAGCTGATACTCAAAACATCCAGATCTCGGTTATAACAGGCTTTGCAAAGATTTATGGCAGAATATTCTACTTGCAGTTGACCTACCCTGCAATAAATCAATTTTGCCAGCATGTAATGTCTACTAGTATGCTTCTCTGGTTCACAGATATACACTACACAGCTAGTCTGACCAGAAGTGGACAGTAACTAAGTAAATTTACTTGAGTACTGTACTTAAGTACACTTTTTGAGTAGCTGTAATTTACTTGAGTAAATAATTTTTTTTGGGAAACTTATGACTTTAACTTCTCTACATTTGAAAGACAAATATTGTACTTTTTACTCCACTACATTTCTATCAAGGTCCTTGAAGTCAGAAATCGTTTCTGTAGCAGCTTTGAAAGTCAGTGGATGATTTTTTTTCTTCTTTTAAAGGTTTTTTTTTTTTTTTTTTTTGCAGGCAGCCTATCTGTAATCTATGGAAGCCCGTTTCCGCCACTAAATAAAAAAATAAAAAGAGTAATTGCGACTTTTTTTCTCACAATTACGAGTTATAAAGTCAGAATTCTGAGATATAAACTTGCAATTGCGTGATATAAAGTCACAATTCTGACTTTATAACTCACAAAGATAAAAAGTCGCAATTACTCTTTTTATTTTTTTATTTAGTGGCGGAAACAGGCTTCCATAGTAATCACTCTTGTAGGGTCATGTGAAGTTTCCCAACATTTTTTGAACACTGATCAGTTTATAGTAAAATGGAAGAAGACCGTTCCTTGGCGCAGTGTGTGCACCCATGGCCATACTTAGAAAGTATGTTTCAGTTTAGTTGGCATACACTTGATGCATGTCTCATAAAATGTTAAAAAAATGTAAATGTCTGGGAGAAAGAGAAGAGCAGACATATGGATGAATCTGAAAAATCTGAATCTGATGATGTGAAGAAGAGCTCAGTTCAGCCTGGTTTTTTTTTGTGTGCACAGAGAAAGTTGCCTCTCAGATGCCAGAGCATGAGTACTAAATAGAGCTCTCTTTTGCGGATTTTTTTTGTGCACTTGAACAGACCAATACACACAAAATGGTATTCACGTAAACAAAGTTGATTATGTCTTAAGTGAACGTAAACAGCTGGGAGAATATCGGATGTGTATCAGTGTATAGGATCCGTGCATTCAGCCTTAAAGTGACAGCAGCTTTGTAAAGAGCTTTGTAACTTTTATACAAGTATTGAAATGAGTTTAAGGTAGTCGTATGCTAGCATGTCCGATGGAGCATCATTGACTGGCTTAAACCACCATGATGGCACAGTGTGCATTCATACGACAATGCAACAGTAATGCATTGGCATAAAAAAGGAAATGTACTTTTGATACCTAAGTACTTTTAAAAACAAGTACTTCTGTACTTTTACTTAAGTAAAAAGCTGTTTTTACAACTTTCACTTGTAACGGAGTAATATTTGACCAGTAGTACTTTTACTTTTACTCAAGTAATGGAGTTGTGTACTTTGTCCACCTCTGAGTCTGACACACAATGTATACTACAAATACTGGTAAAGACCAATCTGGTTTAAAAAACAACTACAAAACAAATCAACAACAACAACATGCATTTAATTTAATCATCATCCCACCTCCCTGCTTTTTGTTTCTGCTGCAATTGTACAATCACCTAGAAATTGAGCTAATTAATGGGCACAGAGAGACAGTAGAGACATTCAATTCATGAATTATCTTCTCGATTGGTGTGTAATTACATTATCTAAAGGGGTCATGGTCAGGAAGCCTGCAAATTCTTATGAGCCTAAGCTGCCCTTGGCATTGATTTTTCCTAAATTATTAATCGGAATGGATTCAAAGCAATGACTCATGTTTCAAGAGTAGACAAACACATTTTTTTATCTGCATGACCTAATAAGGTCTAGTCTAACTAAAGTGGCAATATGAATACCTAAAAGCCAACTGCTTTTTTAGCTGACATGGCTACAGTACCTGTTGCCTTGTCAAAGTAGTTGAGTTATTTATTTTCAAATCAGCAAAACTATGTCTTTAATCATCATGGTATATACACTACCATTCAAATGTTTGGGTCACTAAGAATTCCTGAAAAAGTACAGTTTCCACAAAAATATTAAAGGTGCACTGTGTAAATTTTAGCGGTATCTAGTGGTGAGGTTGTGAATTGCAACCGCCCACCACTCACCCCTCCCTTTCGAAGCACATAGAGAAGCTACGGTGGCCAACACAGGACAAAGATGTCATCATCTGAGACAGCAGAGAGTAGCTAGCGCTCTATAGAGCAGTTTGTCTGTTTAGGGCTACTGTAGAAACATGGCGCCGCAAAATGGTGACTTCACTGTAAGGGGACCTGTGGTGTATGGAGATAGAAATGGCTCATTCTAAGATAATAAAAACATAACCGTTTAATTATGTAAGATCTTTATACAACACTGAAAATAGTTTTGTATATTATAGTATACATAGTTATGTATATTTTACTGCACTTCTGTCAATAGATCCTCATAAATATTACACCTTTAAGCAGCACAGCATTTTTCAGTTTTCAACAATAAGTGTTTTGAGCACCAAATCAGCACATTAGAAAGATTTCTGAAGGATCTTATGATGCCAACGAATATTAAAATAGAAAACATTTTTTTCGTTTTAATAATATATTTTACAATATTATAATTTTACTATTGATCAAATAAATGCTTGATAAGCATAAGAGATATCTAGGTAGTGTATATTTAGACTTTATGGGCCAGATTTACAAACAGCTACAAACCCTCAAAAACTACTGTTATGATTTACTAAAGACACAGTGAAAAATTAGCGTGGACAGGGTTATTTTTGCGGCTGACCTTATTGCATATGCATTTGTAGGAGTTTCCCTTTCAGTCGCAAAATTTATGGGAGGATAGTATTTAAACGAATCATGCAAGGTGATTTACTAAGGTTTGCACTAGTTAATTCATTGGTAACATATTGTTCCGAATATACAGTAAGACAGACAACCCTTATTATAAGACTACCCCCATTTTTCAAGATGTTCATTTCAAAAATACATGATTTTGAAGACCAAATCATGTATTTTATAAGGAATTTTTTTATAAAGAAAATGCTTTTATTTGAAAATTATTTTCATATTGCATTTTTGTTTTGTATTGAAAGAATGGTAAATACTGGGAAAATGTACAAACGATCACATTTCAAAATAAACACTTTTTGGCATACCATAAAAATAACCTTTAGCCCATCTGAATTATACAGTTAGGCTATCCATCTCATGGTGAAAACCATGTAGCCTACCAAAACTTAATTAACAGTTTTGAAATCTGGGTACCATATCACATTTTAAAATCACGTACAGGGTAAGTTTGGTCCCGTCAACAAGGCACGCAAACATGACAGTCATGTGGGTCTTAGACGGTAAGCTTTTCTTCTAATGTTAGCATTTTTAAGACTGTCTTTTTGCGCTCACGCTCTTCAAACATTACACTCTGACACACTGTATTTTTTGGCACACTCGTTTTACGCTTTATAGGTGCCACATATTGTTGCAGGTGTATTACTGACATTTCTAGACCCTGAATATAAGACAAACTCGTTTTTTCAGATGTATTTCTAAGAAAAAACATTGTCTGATGCCGCGTTCCAGGCAACCCGTAACCTGTGTTTTTCCAGCCTTCTACCCGTGAAAGTGCACTGGAACGGCAGTCAAACCTGTGATTTCCCACCCGTGAACTCGTACTAGATCGATGTACTCCCAGTTATGCGCTCTGACATCACATAGCCCGCGAAACAACAATGGCAGTCCCTACGGATATGGGTATTGCACCAGCCGTCTGTAAGTTCTTTCTTAAATTGGAACATAAAGGCCACAGTAGAGGCTTAGTAACTACTAGCTAATTTGTAACTAACTCTGTACTTTTTTCGGTTGCACCATATGTTCTTAAGGCAGAATGTAACTAGTAGGTCGTAAAGCTCTATGTAAAGCAATGCGTGTTTATGAAAGTCGTATACAAATAACGTAAAATAAAAGGTATAACAGCTTATCTTGCCTTATGCGTCGTTTTTTCTCCTCCGTTTCCCTGAAATAAGCAAGGAGTAAGTACCTTTCTTTGGCGGTATAAATGATTGTAAATGAGCATAAGCGCCGTACGGTCTGCCATGCTTTGTTTTAGCTACTACAATTCCTTACGCTCAAACAGTTTGACGTGACTTTGCATGGAACACTACAAGGTCGTGAATCGTGGTTTGAACTTACGAGCTCAAAAACCTGCCTGGAACGCAGCATTATATTCGGAATAATACAGTATTTGCGCCATTTGTTAACGGCCAAAAAAGATGCTAATTTGAGCTGCTCTTGGTAGATTGCGCTGGTCATATGGAGATGATCAGGCTGCATTCTGTGTTCTTTAATTTGAGCGTTGTCCGTAGATCACGCTCAGAACATTCCACTCCCACGAGAGGCTGCTCAGCAAGGAGGAGCGAATGTAATTCCTAATGGGTGGAGCTAGAATATCCAAACACACCCTAACCCTACCCACAACTCTATCATTCCAACCTATTATACACACAGAGAAAAAGTGTATACTCCTAAAAGGTGCATATTAGTACCTTAGAGTACAAATACGTACCTTAAGGTATTACTGTGAACCTTTTTGTGGTAAAAAGGTACAAATATGTCCTTTTAAGGGTACTGCCCCAGTGACAAGGTGTTGCACCCCTAAAGGTACAATTTTGACAATTTTTTCTTGGTGTATACGTCCAGGGAGGCAGAGCTGGACGTCATTTGGACGTCTCAAAATTGGACTTTGTATCTCACAATGTGACTTTATTTCGTATTTTAAATATTTTCACAATCACCTGTTTTATTTTATTCTCTGAGGTGGAAACAGACTTATTATGAGGGCGAGTAAATCATAACAGAAATTTTGCTTTTTGTGCCTTTTTAATAAAAAAGGATATTTGTACAAAATGCCATATGCTATAAAATAAAGGTAAATGCAGGCATAAGTCTACAACTACAATGTACAGTGACAAAGACAGGAAACCTCAAATGGAGATGACTTACAGAGGACTGTAAGGAAGGAAGCAGGAAGCTTTGACAAACATCTGAATTGAGCAGGGATGAGATGGGCACAGTGATAAAGCTCAGTTAAAACCTGCTTATCCCCTTGATCCAGCTATAGGAAGTTATGGAGTGCGCAAGAAAGCAATCATTCAGAGGTGTACCGAGGGAAACCTGGAATGAGTTTATGGATCCATCCACCTCATAGAATACTATGCCATCAACCTTTTTTTCTTTTTTTTAGCTTTTCTTGAGTTTTAACTGCAAAGCTGAAATGAAAATTCCATTTGTTGTCATCCTTATAATCCATCTAAAATTTCCTTTGAGTTTAGTCTGAAAAGTACATGGAAAGAAGTGATGTGGTGGTTGTGCAGTTATGGGTGAATAGATGATGATGATGATGATGATGATGACACACTTATGATGCGCTGAGCTTTCCACAAGAGCACTTGTGCAGTTCAGCTCATTTATTGGCAGATATGGACACTAAGAACACTAAAAATAGCATCAGTGCTATAGTGATGCTACTCAAGGGGTTTAGCAGGGTTTGTTCACGGAGGCAATCGGACTTTAAATATAGAAGCAATCAATACTAAAGAGTCAAAACAACCCTTCAGAATAATCACTACAATCGGGGAAAAAGCAGGAAAGGCCATGACTGCCATAACCTTCTCTGTAACTCCAACCTTTCTCAACCTTCTTGTCTTTTTATCCCTCTCTCTCAATTACTCACTCATTCTTTCTTAGCCTGCCCTCCCCCTCTCAGCCGGTTCATTACAGTTGTTTGTGACACGCAGTGCACCAAGGGGTTTCATCTTTTGTGATCAATGTTTTAGATCAATATAACAGAATGACACATATCTTTGTCCACCAAATTGGCAAAGTAAATAATTATAGTGATGTGAACCATCTTTATAAGGTAAGTGACAGTCTTTCATTTATAGCCTTAAAAAAAAGTCTTTATATTTTAAATACAGCATCTACTCATAAATCACAAAAATGTAAAACATTTCTTATACCCGATTGGGCATGTTAAACACAAAACCTATTAAACAGACCCGTTTAACACACCTTACTTATCACCATTTGAGCTGTTTATTAACAATTGTGAATGTTACCTCAAATTATGTGGTTTGTTGAAGAGAAGTGTGGTCAGATTTAAAGTTTTTGCTTCCTGGAATTAAAAAACTGGACTAAAAAAAATTCCATTGACTTATTTCTAAGAAATAAAGGTCACAGAGAGTTCACTTGATCCAAGCCAGTAAACAACCACTCAAGAAATGCTAGAAGCTGCTTAGCAACACTAAGAAGTAATCAAAAATACTGTACATAGCATACAAATAGCAACACAATAGCAACCACCTGGTAACCACCCATGTCCCACAGCACTCTATGGAAACCGTATAGCAACACACTAAATGTATAATTTAAATTAAATAGCATAAGCATACACACAGCACATTAAAAACCGTAGCAAGCACGCATAACATCCATAATATGTGTATGTATGTGTGCAAGTGCAAGCAGATAACAAAAACACATTTAGATGCATTGTGTAGCACATATATTGTTTCCAAAAATACATGGCATCCATTCCCTTTTTGTTAACCTTATCAAATTTACATCTCTCCGTGTGGATGGATGATTTTATTCAAAGTGACTTGCCGTGCATTCAACCTATACATGTTATTAGAACATGTATTCCCTGGGAATTGAAACAGTGACCTTGGCATAGCCGGCAGCACCATGCTCTACCAGTTGTATTACAGCTCAACTTATCAGTTATCAGCTAATTTACATAAAGAAAATGGGTGGGAATAGATATATGCCTCATGGTCCTTGAAAGTCACCTTTCCAACCTCTATTACAAGTGTTCTAATCTATGCCTGATTACAAATCAGCGAGTAAGTACAGTGTGTGTGATTACAGCCAACAAACTAAAGCACAATGTGCATATTATGCTGATGTTTAGCTCAGAGGATCATGAAGAATGCACTTCAGTGTTGGAGGCAAACCTCCAAACCAGTCAAAAACGAATAAACGAATAAACATATGTGCTAAGGAGTTTAAAAACAAGAAAATAAAAAGTATTATGCAGGACATGGGGTATATCTAAGCCATTGTTTAAGAACAAAGAAGAGCAACAGCATTATGTATACGAAGGATCTTATCCAAATATACGGTGTGTGCGTGTGTGGTCCAGGTAAACCGCTATGGGGACAAAATGTCACCACAAAGATGGCAATATCCAAAATTCTTGTTTTTGTGGGGACATGTTTTGGTCCCCATGAGGGAAACAGCGTATAAATCATACTAAGTGAGGTTTTTTTGAAAATGTAAAAATGCAGAAAGTTTTCTGTGATAGGTAGGGTTAGTGAAGGGCGATATACAGTTTGTACAGTATACAATCATTATGTCTAGGAAATTCCCCATAAAACATGAAAACACAAGTGTGTGTGTATGATTGATTGATTGATTTATTGAATGATCGGTTTAGTGTAGGAGGGTTAGTATAGAATATACAGTTTGTACAGTATAAAAATCATTATGTCTAGGAAAGTCCCTATAAAACATGAAAACACAACGTGTGTGCGTAGGTAATGTCATAAATTCAATGTAATTATCCAGGAATTAGATGATTGGATGGATGGATGGATGGATGGATGCCTACAGTAGTTCAGAGGAAGCATAAACCATGAAACTGAGCTATGAGAGCTTTGGCAATGACAGTGCCAAAAGTTGAACTTGGAGTGGTAAATGTGCCCATTGACTTTGCTGTTTATAGACATTTTGTATCTCAGAAAAATGAAAGGAAGTTGTTTGTCAAATACAAGGTAATAAAAAGCAGAATCTTTTAGATAACTACTCCAGATAACTTGAGTCAGAAAACCTACCACAAAAATCTCAAGGAAACAATAGTTTTTTTTTAACAGTATACGGCTATTACAGTGCATAAAAATTACTTCCATTACGATAATGACACACATTTTTGGCAAGATGCAGACATTCAGCACAGCTTTATTAAACTCAAGGAGCAGAAAATCATGGGGAAATTTCTAGATAAAATTACTAAAGTGTCTCTGATTGTATGTATTTCCAGCTTCTCAGGGCCATACGCTGACCGCTTTGCTTCGCTGTTCCAATTACATCCGTTCTCTGAGAACTGGCTCACTTAAACCTATTATGCAGCCTGTCTGAACCAGGGGTCATGAAGAGTAGAACAATCAAAGAAGATGCAAGAGATGTTGTTCACTCATACTGTACAACAGAAAAGAAAGAAGGCTGCGAACTCAACAGAAACCATCCCTAAAAATAATGCAATGTCTAAAAAGGTTGGACTTTATAGCTTAATAGACTATTAAAGGAATACTTCAACCAAAATAATAATAATAATAAAATAATAAAATGCTCATTGTCATCTATTTGTATGTCATTGTGTCTGTCATACTCAAAAAGGACAAAAAACCATTTAAATAGTTTTAGTTTTTCCCAAAACTGTATTTTTTGTGAGATATGATTTTAATGCAATTAACGTTTTTTGTAATAGTGATTCTACTCACAATCTACATTATAATCACATTATAACAGAAACAGAACTGCTGAAACGATAGATTCTGATATTTTAGATGTAAAAAACGTATCTATGAAATATTAATCTTATTACTGATATTTATCTAATCTTTAAAACTCAAAATAACTTTTTGTCAAAGGCCTGTACTGTATGAGCTTTCCCAACTTGACTACACTTACTTTAGCTTGCAAAAGACATTGGAAAATGAAATACCAGTTCTCTAAAGACAATAAAACTCCCTCTATTAATCATAATTGAATCTGGAACATTTTCTAAGCAACTGACAGAAACATAGAATCCTTAATCAGTTGTATAGAAGGCCTAAATCATCCAATTTATATCACCCCACCTCCCCTTCTTTGTACATCTGCCATAGTTCAAGGAAGATAATTAAGGGCTCAGGTCACTCCAAATCATGTTGGAGAGCACCTATATATAATATGATTATGATTCATATATATTCATAATCTTTCTTCATAATGTTCAGAGTTAAATAACCTCATTACTAACATTAAAGGGACAGTTCACCCAAAAATAAAAATTCTTTCATCGTTTACTCACCCTCAAGTTGTTCTAAACCTCTATGAGTTTCTTTCTTCTGTTGAGCACAAAATTTCACGAATGCGGGCAACCAAACTAGTTCTGGTTCCCAATGACTTCCATAGTATTTTTTTTTTTATACTACGGAAGTCAAATGGGAACCAGCAGCTGCTTTGGTTACCCACATTCCTCAAAATATATTTTGTGTTCAACAAAACAAAGAATTTTATACAGGTTTAGAACAACTTAAGGGGTGAGTAAACAATCATTTTCATTCATTTTTGGATGAACTATCCCTTAAAGGGATACACACTGTTTCCAATCTCATGGTAATCTTGAGTACCTATAGAGTAGTATTGCATCCTTCATATCTCTGAAGAGTCTTTAGTTTTATCATATTTATAAAAGATATATGCTGTACCGATTCTTTCCGAAAACAGCCAAACTCATGGAGGCGTGCAGTGGGCGCAGCTAAAGAGTCACGAGCACACACATACACTATACATCATGGCATTATCCCTGGATAACATTCGATTCACTATACGTTCGTGTTGTTTACATATTTACTTACACGCTGATTGCCAACGAAAACACAGACATTTGATGCAGTTTCACGCACCACCTGCGGTTTCGACTTATGACCGGGAACAAACAAACTCACTTGCAGAGCTCTGTCGCTGCTTCGGGAAAACAAACTGCATCCACCGTTTCCTTAACGCTGAGTTATTTGAGAAGCTAAACAAGATTATCTTCCCTCACAACCAAAAACACACTTCTTCAGTGACATTGTTGATTTTGTGGTCTAAAAACAAAATGACAGCGCTGCCGGCGACTTCCGCAACCTGAACGAAGCTCGTTGATCGGCGCGCTCTTGCTCTCGCTCTGGTTGACGTGTACACACGCTCATCCGGGAGAATGCCCATACAAGGAATTCCGCCCCTTTATGATATCATACAGGGCCATACTCGAAAAATTTTTTTTCCGAAACTTGTTTGAATCCTGAAGGAGTGTATTTGGCACAGAAATACACAGAAATGTTGGCCATGTTTAGCATGGGAATCTAACTCTTTAACAGTGTAAATAAGTTAGACTTCATGAAATAGCATTAGACCATCAGCTATATTTACATGAGTGCAATATTAAATGTTAACATCAATTCCCATGAGAAATCCCTCAGCTTCTCACTACTAAGTTTTCTAAATCTGTTGCAATTCAAATACAGCAATCACTAGCCAATTCAGAGCAAAGACTTCTGAACTAATGCACCCTGAACAGACCATCTGAAACCACAGGTAGTGAATGACTCTACAAAGCACTTCACTTGCAAGCCAGTCCCAAGAGCAGATGCAATTAGATTTGTAATCTACTCGTGTCAAAAATGAACAACGCCTCTGAGACTCCATCAAGAAAAATTGAACACGACAGATGGACCGAAATTAATACACAGTCTTAAAGGCTCTTGAAAACAACAATACAAAACCTCAACAAAACATCTGATCAAGAGCTCATCTAAAAATTAATTCAGTATGCACTTTGGGGTGAGGCAATCAAACATACAAGACTGATAACAGCATGGTTTTCCTAAACCCTGTCACCTTACTGAAATTTACTTTTTGCCATCTTGAAAGAAGTATTACAAAGGTTTGAATGCACTTTGATGCTTGGGATTGGGGATTTAGAGAAAATAAGGGGTTGAGAAGCCTTCAAAAGTGATTTTTTTTAAGACAAACTCATACAAGGCATTTTCCACCAAACAATGGGCCTCATTCATATGGAATTACTTCTTTGTCTTTTTTATGCAATCGAACAAAATGGTTTAAAATTGGTTTAAAACTGTTTTAATGGCAAAATTACAAGTAATTGATAACAAAACGCTTGCAGTGCGAGTAAATGTGTTTCTTTGTGCAGTTTTCACACACACACAAACTTGCTCTCTGTTCTGCTGTCATTGTTAGCTTTACTTGCCTGCTGAAAAGTTTTGAATTCAAATGAAGCTGCATTCTGTGAGTGTTATCTAAGCACTTTCTATTGGTCACTTTAGCTTGGTGCAATATTTTGGCCACGGCCACTACCCGGTCCCGCCGTGAGTCTGACAGAGAGCAGGGTTGTGGCATGGAGAGCAACACATCTTTGTCTAATGCCATAAATCATGCAAGAACACTGAAGTGCATCTAGCTAGATAACCAATTAGCTTTAAAGGTCTCTAACAGGCAGGGTTGTTGTTAGGGGTTTAAGCATGTAGCGCTGAAACCCTATTGTAATTGTTAAAATTTCCAAGGACCAGCATTCTCCCCTAAAAGTGATTGGGCAGACCAAACCATAAATCGTACAGACTTGAAACTTTGAGGGCTGGTAGTACTCACACTGTCTACAACATCACCAAGACTTGACCCGATCGGCCTGATGGGGGCGCTACAGCAGTGAAAAGTATGAAATTGCAAATAACTCGTAAACCATTAGGCATAGGCTAAAGTGTCTTATATTGTTGTAATCCTTGGCTCAAGACGGACAAAATGTATGCCTCGGATTTGATTGAAATGTTCTGATCTCTGGCAAATTTTTGGGGTATTTTGGATTTTTTGAAAAAACTACTTTTGCGAACTAGTCCTAGGTTTTTGGCCCGATCGGAACCAAACCAATGCAGCAAGATTCTCTGGAGTCAGGTGAAGTGAATAACACTGATTATCTCTTCATCACGGCACCTGTTAGTTTATTATATAAGTTGATGTGTTAGAAGCAGGAAAAATGGGCAAGTGTAAGGATTTGAGCGAGTTTGACAAGGGCCAAATTATGATGGTGGGGTGTTCCCGGCCTGCAGTGGTCTTTTTGACTTATCACTCTATATTAGAATTATATTACAATGGACTGCATGCTGCCTTTTATGTTTCCTTCCATGAAAAAACATGATTTTCCCTCTATAATGGTATAGTTATGCCATGCATTTACAAGCAGTGGATACCTGCAGAAAAGAACCAGTCAAACCCTGAGCCTTAATTAAGTAAGAAGTCTTCTATACACGGTAACCGAAGAGCATTACATCACAGGGAAATAAGGGATAGGAGCCTATCATAATTAGATGGGACAAAACAACAGGAGATTTCTCTTTCATTACTAAAAATGCAAATAAGATCATGCATCTAAGTTTAATACTATAATCACAATTGGCTAAGAGCAGAGCCCTCAACAGAGTGACAAGGCACTGTAAAGCTGATTTTATCGCTAATACGTTGGCACTTCACCAAAGCAAGTCACCTTTTCTTCAAAGTGCATTAGTTTCCTTATTGGATGGAGGACTCCTTTACCCGGTAGGCAGAACATTAGATGAGCCCAGTATGACAAAGGGGATTTTCAAACTGAGTGTTTTGGGTGGACAGTATTGATTTATTCTTGTGCTTCTGAAATCTACAGCCAAGGAGGTGTAACACTTTCACTATGTCTACAGCATGTCATTAATCTCCCTAGATGAAGCTTCCCCTGCCAAGTTAGGCACAGAATGGATTTACTGCTGAATCTCAGGCTAATAACATCTTTTAATAATGATTAACTTTCCCTGTCCAATCTGTGCAAACAGAGCCTCCCATCAAATCCCAAAATACAAATGGTTTAAATCCTCTTTACATACATGAGAGTTTAGAGCTAAAAATGCACACATCAAACAACGTACACAACCCTTGAATAACCAATATGCTCTTTTATTACTCAAAACAAATCGATAAAACCTGTACAGATTGAATTTTAAATGTTTCTGTGTATGTTCCAGAGGCGAGATTAATGTATAAGGTACCGCTGTGGCATGTGGTTGACTTCTGAAATGAGGTAGCAAAGTTCCCTTTCTTTTTTTTGTTTGGGTTTTTTAGTGCAATGTGAATTTATATTCTGATTCCAATTGATGTTTACACAGAAAACCATTTACCTTACACTACTAACAAGCAATCAATATAATAATATTTTGTATATAATTATCTTTTACATATGTGACCCTGGACCACAAAATCCGTCATAAGGGTAATTTTTATACATCAAAGCTGGATAAATAAGCTTTCCATTGATGTATGGTTTGTTAGGATAGGACAATATTTAGCCAAGATACAGCTATTTGAAAATCTGGATTCTGAGGGTGCAAAAAAATTAAATATTGAGAAAATTACTCTTTTGCCATAAGTCGACTTGTGTACCACTGACCGCCGGAAGCTAGTTATTTTAGTCTATAAAGTTTTAAATATGGATATTTTTCTTACACAAACACATCACTTTGCATCAGAAGGCCTTTATTAACCCCCCGGAGCTGTGTGGAGCAGTTATATGATGGATAGATGCACTTTTATGGACTTTTAACGAACCATCAAGTCAATGCCATTATAAAGCTGGGAAGAGTCGGGACTTTTTTAATATAACTCCGATTTTATTCGTCTGAAAGAAGAATGTCATATACACCTAGGATGACTTGAGGATGAGTAAATCATAGGCTAATTTTCATTTTTGGGTGAACTATCCCTTTAAGCAAAACATAGTCAGGTCAAAGTGTCTGAATAATTTTGGCCCCAAATTTTTATCAGTTTTACTGGTAGTCCACTGTATGAAGAATTTTTGGGTATAATGTGTCACAGTTTACTTTATTTTGCTATCCTCACTTACATTAATGAACTATAGTGTCCTGCACCCACTACTAATTTTTTTTTTTTTACTATATTATTGAATAGAACATCTAAAAGAAAGCAAAACACATATCATAGTAATCATGCACTATACACATAAAATAAATAATATAGAAACACTGCTCACTGCACACTTTAGGACTTCAATGAGAACACAATGAACTTGAGGTGAAGCAAAAGAGATGCTGCCTTCTGTATCCATTGTGGACAGTGTTACTTTATAAAAATACATCATTTGACATTACATAATATTTGTTTTGTCTTATTTTTGTACTGTGGATTATCTATCACTGCCTCCTCGAAGAAAACACCCCTGAGGTACAAGATTAAAGAATATAATACTCTGTGGACACCTTGAATAGCAGTCCCACTCTCCCCCTCACACACACTGTGAATGTGAAGACAGACTGACCGCCTGTTCGAGGAGGAGGTGGTGG
Source organism: Rhinogobio ventralis (assembly GCA_039654625.1). Taxonomy (NCBI): domain Eukaryota; kingdom Metazoa; phylum Chordata; class Actinopteri; order Cypriniformes; family Gobionidae; genus Rhinogobio; species Rhinogobio ventralis. The sequence goes on from CM077197.1 coordinate 9,878,863, forward strand.
GAGAGGGTGAGAGTTGGCGTGACATGCTGAATCACACAGATAGTCTTGATGCAGTATAAATTTACTGATGTTGTCAATGGAAGAGCCTTTTCATCAGTGCAAGGAAATAGACTTAATCATTTAACGGAATAGATAATTTACTTACTCTAAAGTCAATCTATATGATTTTCTTCTGTATAACATAATTAGAGAAATTGACTTGTTTTTTGCCATGCAACTACAATGAATAGGATCTAGAGTGTTTTCTATATTCTGAAGTAATACAAGGTTTATGTGTGGAACAGACACAAAAGGTAAGGCATTACTTGATAATAATCATCCTCTCGTGAGGTTTTAACTGCTCATACTTGCATCGGAACTGCATTTTGTGAACTGAATAAATCAATTAATTGATAAGATTCATTCCTCACATAAAGCTATGACTTCAGGCGCCAGTTGCATAAACATAGCCATTGTGTTAAGACTGTGTCTTAAAGGGATAGTTCACCCAAAAATGTCATATAATTTACTCACCCTCAAGTTGTTTCAAAGTTGATGGGCCACATTGACTTCTACAGTATTTTTTTCCCCATTGAAGTCAATGGGGCCCAATTACCGTTTGGATACACCATACTCTTCAAAATATCTTATTTTGTGTTCAGCAGACGAAAGAAATTCATGTTATGAACAGTCTTAAAGAAAAAATTAATGACTAATGCCCCTCGCTAGCCTTACTAGCCAACTAGTCCTAGCAATTTATGCAACCGGCCACAGAAGATTTGTAATATAGTGCATGGAAATGCATGAACAATTCTTTGAAATTTCTCTTTGTGTTCTGTAGTATACATGAGGGTGAGTAAATTATTTTTTTCTCCTTTTTGGTTGCATTATTCCTTTAAATAAATCTAATGGGCACTCAAACTTTGGCTCAAATCCTAGAATACTAAAGCACCTCAGCCTCTATGGGAAATCAAAACAGAAAGCTCTCGACGCCCTGAGAAAAAAAAATGCAGTGAATGGGAAAGCACATGAAAGAAGCTCCATTAATGAAACAGGAGCTTGAGAAAACAAAAGAGTGCACATGCATCCTCCATTAGGGTCTTTTTGATCTTACGCATGTTCTCTAGACCAGTGAGGGTTCATTTTATGTAGCATTTCATTCGAAAATGAGGCGCCTAATCAACACATGATAAGGAATTAAGGCAGGAACCAAGGTGAATGGAGCACAGTGACACACATTTGCAAAAATAAATAGAATTTGAATACCTTAAAAAGGTACTTAAAAAATAAAAACAACAAAAGGTATATCATTTAAATCAGCAATGCCAGAATTAATGCCTAAAAAAGGTCACTACATTTGTTTTTCCAAGACAAGATTTAAACAAGATACACTATATTGCCAAAACTATTGGGACACCCCTCCAAATCATTGAATTCAGGTGTTCCAATCACTTCCATGGCCAAAGGTTGTAACGAATGAGCATGATCAAAATGCTCTTTGCACCATAAAAACCTTCCCCCTTTCCCTTTGGTCAAACTTGATCACCGGCCTGGCCCAAAGAGTCGCAAACCATCTCTTTTTAAACGCTCGAGACAAACTTCTAATACACAAGGACATTGACTCAATTTTTACTCACAATCAATCTGTCCCAACTGTATATAGTATTTCTCCTGCATTTTATGCATGTCCGTATTTTATATTAGCCTAGTTATTATTCTTTAGTTATGTGCATTAATTCCTTTAATGTCTTAAAATCCCCATCTTGCTTGGTATCAAAAGAAATCTCTTTTCATTTCAGAATTAATGGTGTATAGTATGTTTTGATTAAAATGCATCATAATATTTGCCATACCAATCATAATGCCATACCTTTGTGTAAAAACTGCACAAATTCTCCATGCCACCATAAACATGCAAATAGGGATAAGATAGAACAAAGACCCATGTCACCTCACCAAATGGGTGTGAACCTATAGGACCTTTAAGATTTCCCTGATTAGGCACATCTTGGCTTAATCTCTTTTGAGACACCACATTTCCTCCTTCCGGCAACTATCTTCAAGTTAACTTCATGGGAATCAACGTGGACCATCCAGAAAAACCCAACGAACGTTTCAGCGCACTCCTAATGAAAACATCAAGAAACTCTGGACTCTATTGCATCTGGACTTGTTCAGCAACCAAAGTCAATGCAAGTACCTGTTCGCAACCTTTAGATGCGTTTCTAAGTGATTGTGCTCCTTTTAAGGTGACCCTGATTCTTTGATGTTTCTCATAGGTTGTGGTTAACTGATTGTACTCTTGCCATTCTCCTCTCTCTCTCTCTCTCTCTCTTCCTGTACTTTTCTTCACTTTCTTTATTCTGTATATAATCTTTGCTTAGTTTGTGTGTGAAGACTACCCATCGTTTATTAAACCATCATATCCATGCTTTATTGCCTCTGTGTTTGCTGTTCAAAAAAATCTAAGTTACAAAACGTCTTGATCTAGCTACATGCTATTACCCTGCAAGTACTTTATACAGTAGGAAAAGGTTATTCTTTCTTGGCCAGGAAGATCATTTATTTGACTAGAATTGATAACTGATTATGCTGTCTGTTTGTTGTACGAACTGATTAAATGATTGCAATATTAATTCTGCTACAGTCAATTCTAAAACGAATCCAAATATTTATAATAATTAATTATAATTAGTTAATTATAATTAATTATAATTATACATATTTCCCTTTTGAGCTAATTTGCTACAAGGTGTATAAAATCAAGCACCTAGGCATGCAGGCTGCTTCTACAAACATTTGTGAAAGAATGGGTCGCTCTCAGGAGCTCAGTGAATTCAAGCGTGGTACCGTGATAGGTTGCCACCTGTGCAATAAGTCCATTCGTGAAATTTCCTCACAACTAAATATTCCACGGTCAACTGTTAGTGGTATTATAACAAAAGTGGAAGCAATTAGGAACAACAGCAACTCAGCCACAAAGTGGTAGGCCACGTAGAATCACAGAGCGGGGTCAGCGCATGCTGAGGAGCACAGGGCACAGAAGTCGCCAACTTTCTGCAGAGTCAATAGCTACAGACCTCCAAGACAAGTACATAGAGAGCTTCATGGAATGAGATTCCATGGCCGAGCAGCTGCATCCAAGCCTTACATCACCAAGTGCAATGCAAAGCGTCGGATGCAGTGGTGTAAAGCATGCCGCCACTGGAATCTAGAGCAGTGAAGACGTGTTCTCTGGAGTGACGAATCACACTTCTCTGTCTGGCAATCCGATGGACATGTCACGTAACGGAAGGGAAAAATGGGAGTGAGGACTCAATCGCAGGAGGAAGTTTATTAAATCATAAAAATAAGACAAAACAAAACCCACGAGGGGGAAAACCAAACTAAACAAGGACACAATACCAGGGTCAGGAAACATAAGCAGGTCAAGGAACAGGAAACATCAAACCGGGAGCAGAAGACATCAGACAACGATCCAGCACAGGACTGAAGACACAAGGAGATTAAATAGGGAACAAACAAGGCAGGTAATGGGGAAGAACTGGTGGGGCAAATTAACCAATAATCAGATAACAAGAAGGGTGGAGTCAAGACAGAAGACAGGAATGCACATGACACAGAAATTAACCAAAACACCACATGTGCTACACGAGACAGGACAGGCATGGGACAGAACAAGTCTGGGTTTGGCGGTTGGCAGGAGAACGGTACTTGCCATGGTACAAAGCAAGGTCCATAAAGATATGGATGAGCGAGTTTGGTGTGGAGGAACTTGACTGGCCTGCACAGAGTCCTGACCTCAACCCGATAGACTACGAGCCAGGCCTTCTCGTCCAACATCAGTGCCTGACCTCACAAATGCGCTTCTAGAAGAATGGTCAAAAATTCCCATAAACACACTCCTAAACCTTGTGGAAAGCCTTCCCAGAAGAGTTGAAGCTGTTATAGCTGCAAAGGGTGGGCCAACTCCATATTAAACCCTACGGATTAAGAATAGGATGTCATTAAAGTTCATGTGCATGTAAAGGCAGGCGTCCCAAAACTGTTGGCAATATAGTGTATGAAAGACAATAGTCTCTTGCAATTGTCACAGTCAAAGAATGGATGCATTCGTTTTGTATCAGATGCCAGCTGAAAACTAAAGCTCCAATATTTAAAAAAAAAAGGAAAAAAAGGAATGATAAACAATGTTCTTAGCTGTTCATGTAAGACACACATCACATTCAGAGAATCCTATTTAGGTCAGGAAAATGCTTTATACAAAAACTCAACTTCTAGTTATTGTAGGTCCAGATTTCCAGATCCAATTAAAACAGAAGCGGGACTTGAATGGAAGTCAATTACTGGCTTTTAAATGCATCATACAAATAATACAATGAAGAAACCCTGACCTCGGTTCATGAATTTCAGATGTGGACATCTAGTTTTAAAAGAATAAATGGGTGGTTATGAAGCATTTGAGATTTTATTCATAATGAATTAAACAAATTCACATAAGAAAATAAGAAAAAAAAATGAAGTCTGAGCAAGCATATTAGACATTACTTTAGACCCACTAATAAACATGAAGAAGGATTCTATATGGCTTCTTAAAAAAAGGTCAATGGAACACAAGTCTGGGGTGGGGGGGTGGGGAGGTTGGGGGGGGGTCGGGGATTAGGTGTCAGAGGGACACAGCATGGTTGCTGCCTGACTGTATCTCCAACTGACACACACATTCCACCTGAATGCTATCAGGGGGAAATGACAGCAGCAAAGGTAGTGCAACAGAACAAGGACAAATGGCTGTGTGCTGCAGGAAGAAGAAGCAGGGGGTTTAATCTAGAAGTGTTTATATTGTTATGAACAGATGGCACACGTGGCTAATGGCCAGAAAGAACAACCGAACACAGACTGAGGTAGAGGGTCACATTCCTTCACATAAATTAGTACATGTCATTATAGGATGGCTTGGCGGTGTTATGGTAATAATAGATAATGAGTGAAGAGACTGTGATGTTAGTGCTGCCATAATTAGAATAGAGGCAAATGCTGCCATTTCAAACAAAGAAAAAATTCATTTGTACCATTAGTGGCAAAGCAACAGCAGACCAGTCAAAGGAAAAGCAGTGGTGTCCAGATGTCTGAGACTACACTGAAAATCAAATTTTCAAGATCAAATTTAAAACAAAGTTTTGACAATTTTAAAACATGAATAAGAGAAAAAAAGTGTTATTTTGCTCTATTTCTAGGTCACTAATCAGTAAGTTCACCAAGATTTGTAACATTGATCAAACTTCTTTGAACAAAAGGTCAGATGTTTTTGCTTCCATTGAAGAACAAGAGGCTCTTTGGATCACTTTTACCTGATGATCATGCAGCTTGAAAGCTGCTATTAAAGCAAATGGCAAATAAAATTCAGACTTTTTTCAAATCAGTATGTTGATTTTCAAATAAAGTAGTATTAAATGTAAAAAAAAATAAAAAATAAAAATATATATAGATTTTGCTAATTTTGGGAATATGTATGTATATATATATATATATATATATATATATATATATATATATATATATATATATATATATATATATATATACACACTGTTAGATCGGATCCCCACGCCAGAAATGATGCCGGATCTTTTCAAAAGATATCCGTTTTGTCTGGTTTCCAAAACAAGTAAAACATGTTAGTCTTATCTGGTACCCCAAAACTCTAATAACAGTCTTCTATCAGCCTGAGAGTTTGACTGAGAAAGCCAGAGAAGAGCAGGAGATGAAATGATGATAATAAAAATAGCAGAGTTTGTTGAATAATCTTAGTTGCATGGTGTTATTATACCAAGGGAATAACAATGGAAAATTGCTGCTTTACAACATCGTCCTGTGACGATGGTTTAAGTCTTACCTCTCAGGTAGGTCCTTCAGAGTGTCGTGGAGGGGTGAGGTGAGGTGTCTAAGTCGCAACATCTAGCTACTGGGGTGCCTTAGGGCTCAGTGCTTGGACCACTTCTCTTCTCCATCTACATGTCATCACTAGGATCTGTCATTCAGAAACATGGCTTTTCCTATCACTGCTATACTGATGACACGCAACTCTACCTCTCATTCACATCTCAGCCTGCCATTTCTTGCTGGATAAAGGACCACCACCTTCACCTCAACCTTGCGAAGACAGAACTGCTTGTGGTCTCAGCCAAACCAACACTTCATCACAACTTCTCCATTCAGCAAGGTTCATCAACCATAACTCCATCCAGGACAGCCAGGAACCTTGGAGTTGTGATTTAAGATCAGTTAAACTTCACAGACCACATTGCTAGAACTGCCCAGTCCTGCAGATTTGCCTTACAGGCCCTGCTATACAACTCCTTGTCCTAGCTCTTATTCTATCCAGACTGGAATATTGTAATACTCTCTTGGGATGCCTTCCATCATGCACTGTCAAACCTCTGCAACTGATCCAGAATGTTGCAGGAAGAGTGCTCTTTAACGAGCCGAAGAGTGCACGTCACCTCTCCTAATAAAATTGCACTGGTTGCCAATTGCCACTCACATCAAATTCAAGGCACTGCTGTTTGCCAACAGAACAACCACTGGCTCTGTACCTTTATACATAAACTCACTGCTTCAGACCTACGTGCCTTCCAGAAGCTTGCATTATGCAAGTAAATGGCGCCTTGTGGTGCCATCCCAAAGAGGCACAAAATCACTTTCACCTTTACCTTGACTGTTCCAAGCTGGTGAAATGACCTGCCTCACTCAACCCGAGCTGCTGAGTCTTTAGCCATTTTCAAGAAACTGCTGAAGACGCATCTTTTTCGTCAACACTTGACTCATTAATACTAACACTTACTATCCTATCACGCAGTTTCACAAGCCTAGTCCCAGACTAAAATGCATGTTTGAGCGGTGTTAACTGTTGCACTGATATATCTTAAAATGTATCAGTGCGATTGTTTTGTCTCAAGATGCACACCAATAATATTTTTTTAAGGCACGTTTATAAAAGCCACTTAAATGCCCTAACTAAGGTCTAATCCTGGCTTACTGTAAGCCCTGTCTGTGAAACCGGCAACAAAACCTTGCTACAGTACGTGTACTATAGAATAACTGGGACTAGTCACAGCACTTGCATATTGTTGCCCTATTGTTGGTTTGATTGCTTCTATTGCTTTCCTCATTTGTAAATCGCGTTGGATAAAAGTGTCTGCTAAATGATTAAATGTAAATGACGTTAAACACCTTGAAATGCAGACAATCTCTTATCTTCTATATGTGAAGACAAACATCCCTTTAAACCACACAATCATAAGATTAAACAACAATAGAAAATAAATAAGTAATATAATATACAAAAACATAAAATGACAAACGAATAGTAATAATAAAATGACAATTTATGTCAATCAAATAATAATAATAATCAAATAATGATAATAATCAAATATAACAACACAGATGTGTGGTTGCTCTCCTAAAGGAACACACACAGGTTGCTATTGAGAAAATGTCAATGATGTAAAAAAAAATATGAAATGTATCTAAAAAATAAAATAAAAAACATAAAATGTGGCAAATCCTGCACAATAAAAAAGTGAAATAAATGTATAAATAATAAATATATATATAACATTTTTTGTTCTTTTTTGTCATTATATAAATGTGGAAAATATTTATATAAAGTATGAGCAGATGTGTCCAGACTTGTGGCTGGTACTGTACCCAAAACCATAAATAGAAACAAATACCCAGAGGAACTATTTAAAATTATTACTAACAAATGTCAGAGAAATGCTGGAAACTCAAAACACCCAATCTAGGAGGAAAATACTGTTTGGATGGAACAGATTACCCCTGTGGTGAAAGAGCACCAGCAAATACACATCTCAGTGGGAGGACACATGGCTAAGCAAAGATAACACTTCTGAAAATGACAATCTAAAGCAGATGGGAAAAAATGGTAATAAATCTGTAATGTGTCCTATGCTGTGAGCTCCAATTAGAAAAACTCTCCTGCCAGCTAGTATGTATAGCTCAGGAAAAGTGGTTTATAAAAAGCTCTGGTTGAGTATTTCTTATTAACAAAATACTATTTCAAATACCCTCTTAAAAGGTGTAAATCATATGCAAGTGCCCAAACTGAAATCAATAAAAACAAGTAATATTCAGGTGGTATTATGACAGGAAGATATTATGCGGTAACACATGGGGGGTCTCTAGTCAATATTGTATTCTTATTTATTCATTTCAAATATGTTTTTTTGTGGACCGGTCTTTCATGAAGACTTAGCTTATTGTAATAGGCAGCCAGAAAAGAAAGTAAAAACAAATTGATTTTATTTTTGTTCTGAAAAAGTTTCGACCATGCAGGAGACTGTGAGCTCATTAAATGTGAAACTTACTGCAAAATCTTGCAGCTAAACAACATGAAAGATGTTTTCGTCAATAGTTTTGTTAATTTGTCTAGTGCTTGACCTGCGAGGGAATGTCAAGGTAAATACATTACAAAGGGGCAGTAAACACATGGCTGGTTTACAAAAAGCGAGCCGCTTCAACATGCAGAATAGTGCATGTTAAAAACCAGCAAAAAAGGATGAGTAAAGCAACTGTGTGTGTGTGTGTCTTTGGGCCAGCTGACCACGTCATTTTAGGGCACAAAGAGCATCTGTCATCTATGCTGTCAGAGACTGATGGATAAGCCATGCTGAGATGCTCAAACAACATCCATCTCTCAGAGGTGAACTAGGTCAGTGATGATGTTTGGAAAGTTGCTGATGTTTCCTTAATAAAACGTAACCTTCTTTGCTTTGCGGTTATAGTATTGTGGCAGTCAAATGCACTTCACATAGTGCTGTAGTCTGACCCTAAACTGTTTTGGTTGGAGTCTATTAGATACTCCATTCTGTCATCCGACCCTTTTCCTTCTGTACAGGCTTTAACCTCACAGGCATAAGATTTATATAGAGCTAAAACATCATCATATTAAATGTATTAAAACAACTGAATCAGTCATGTACTGTGCAGCTGCCAACCACAATTTAGTCAGCAAGATGAGTTGTGTATTTTTTTTAAAAGGGTTATAACTCACTGAGGTGATCAAAATGGCTCTGTTCCAAAACCTTGCTGAAACCGGAGATTGATTCATTTGATTTTGATAGTGTGGTGTTAAAACGACCTTAAAATGTATCTACAATCTTAAAAATAAAGGTTGCAAAAGACAAATTACACTGTAAAAAAAGTTCAAAGTTGTAAAAAAAACAACAATTATTGGAGTATGTTTTATAAGAATATACTATTTCAGACTTGCTACTTCACATTAAAACTCAACGTCATTCCTTTGTAATCATTTGTGAAATTTACAAGCAATTTCTGAGTGAAAATTGCTTCAAAGAAAATCCTAACCCATTTTTTTCCCCAGTACTCACTATATCATTGGGATGTTCGTTCCTAAAATTGCTGAAACAATATGAATGATTTATGAGATAATTAAAACATTCAACATTTTCATTAACAACCCAACAGAAATGATAACCTAAATTGTGTACATAGTAAATCATTCATGTCCTAAATGTGATAACAGATAAGCATCTCCTAGATTTATTTAAGTTAATATCCTGCTAATGCCTCCAGATACCTTTGCACCTTCAAGATTTATTGGAGTTAATACTTGCTAATGGGCTTTTTATATAACATGTAATCAAACAATGGGTTAGTACATGAAATTCTGGAAGACAATCGGGATGTTTATATACAGTATATAGTTTTACAGTGTTGAGGGAATCAGTGAATTGATTGCATATTTTATCCAAAATCAAGACTTTGGCAAGGTTACATTGATAAACCTCAAGGGTTTCATGAACAGTGCTATGGGGATTTACTGCAAGGAAATAAATACTAACTTTAGGGTCATTTGTTTACATACAATCAGAAAGAGTGAATCGTTATAGAGCACTTGAGTGCTAAACTGCCCCATATTAATGCCAAGATGGACCACCCATTCAAAGTTTTCTTTAAAGACAGAAACACAAACACAGCCACTTTCACTTATCCTTTGGCTTGATAGATCCTCACTGAATTGAGGGTGCCATCTAGTCCCAGAAAAGCAGGTCTTAAAGCTCACTGCAGCTTTCCGAACCTTCCCCTGTAATGAATCTGCTATTGATCTAGAGCTACAGACTCACATATGGCTAGACCTCGAGCCCCCTGGACTGGAAAACAATCATAATATCCACTCTCAGTGGCATGACTCCTCATGAAATCCCTGAAGGTTCAAAAAACATTTCTGCAAGGCATTGTTTTGTGCCTAGTACTGACACAAAACAAAGGTAAATAAAATCAAGGACCCAGAGATATTGATTTTTTGTTTGCTGAACATGTCCACAAAAGCTCATTTATATAGTAAATTGAATGCAACTTAAAAAACAACAAAAGAAATCGAAAAGTCTAGGTAAGAAGGCGGTGTCCTTCTAATAGCATTTTTATTATTTTCTTATGTTTCTACGATATACATGCTACTGCTGAAAGGCTTATCACAATGAAAAACTGATACATGTGGACAAAAATACACATTAGCCTACATGAAATATAACCTGCGAATTATAACCTGTAACTTCAACGCACAGATGACAAAATCCATTTTGAATGCATCTCATCATATCTTCTAATCATACAATTGATCAATCAGAGGAATCTTTAAAATACACCAAAAATTTCACTTGACTTAAAATGACACTGTTCTACTTAACACTCACTATTAAAGGATTTTTTTTTAATTGTAGAACAACAGAGAGATAGCAAACCAAATAATGCCCAATGCACAGTGTATTGGTGCTGAGGTACCAGGATCAGGCACTTGAGTATGTAGAACTCTGCCAAAAATGGGGCAAGTTTTTAATTATCAAGGCAGAGATTATTTTGTTGTTTGTTTGGCAGTGATTATGTACTTGTTCTACTTGGTCATCGCTATAAAAGAAGGAAAATAAAATATCCCATAAATCCAGCATTTAATATTCGGTTCTGAAACACCATTACATTAGCATACAAATTAAAAAAATCCATTCAAGAATAAATGTGATTTAAGCACCTGCAGAAAAACGGGAGCTTCTGCAGAGCTTGCCGTGAGGCACTAAGCGGCCACCACAGAGACTGCAGGACTTATGTAGGTCGACTGAGGGTACATGAATGGGAACACTGAATTGCATCACAGAACAATTGTCAACACATTCATTGGTTGAAACTCCACGAAAAACATTCACAAATTAAATAATACTGTAACTTGGGAACTGGGGTAAGATGTGTCAGTTGGTAATTGGTCTTGTCCTTATTTTAAGGTCTTGTCCTTGGCCATATATTGAACTTTTTCCCCGCCAGTGTTTTTTTTTTTTTTAAGTTGCCAGCTACTGCCAGCATTTTAGATAATTTTCACAAAAATTCCATGGCCTCTTGAATATTTTGTTGTATGAATATCTGAGCCTCTAATAAAAAAATAAAATATTCTAGCTTAATGCATTCTGTTTTTATCAACACTTGAATCTGGGTGTAAGTTTCATAAAAAAGCAACATTTTGAACAAAAACACCTGAGAAAATCACATTTTTCCGGATCAGATTTAGAATGATCAAAACATAGATGGAGTAGAAACATCAATGAGTAGAGTCCATCAACATTCAGTAACGTTAAACAGTTTTGATTTATACGCAGGGTTTGGGAATTAACGAAATACATGTAACTTAGTTACATATTTAAAATACTAAATTTGATTACCTGTATTTCATTACAGTTACATTTTAAATGGGTGGTAATCAAATTACATTCACATTCGAAAAGTATTTTAGATTACCAAAGTGATAACTTTGAATTTTAATGTAATTTGTTTAATTTAAACATTAATGTAAACTGTAATGGGCAATTAATGTAAACAGCAATTGGTGATTCTTAGACTCTGACAGTCTGCAAAAGCATCCTAAGCATCCAAAGTTTCATACTTCTTGCCAAATATGCAATATTTTAATAATTTTAACAAAATAAAAATCTGGGATCATAAAAATTGCACGTTACTTTTATTTAGTACTAATAAGCTATTTCACATAACTGATGTTTACATAAACTCCACAGGACCAAATTAATTTATACAAATTACCACTTTCAAAAATGTATATACACTTGAATCTAAACTGTCTGTCATTACCTGAATGATCATGACTGTTTTCATGTTTCATGTTAAGCAATTTGTTTAGGTAATTGCGACTTTTTATCTCACAATTCTGACTTCTTTTCTGAGAATTGTGATATAAACTCGCTAAAACTGGGACTGACGTTTTTTTTCTCAGAATTGTGACTTTAATAAAAAAATGTAAAGGGTTTTAAAAGTTTAGAGTTTGATGAATAAAAATTGTTTCATTAATTACTCACCCTCATGTCGTTCCCAACCCATAAGACCTTCTTTCATCTTCGGAACACAACTGAAGATATTTTTGATGAAATCCGAGAGCTCTCGGACCCCTCCATAGACAGCAATGTAATTAACACTTTCAAGGTCCAGAAAGGTAGTAAAGACATTGTTGTGACACCAGTGGTTCAACCTTCATTTTATAAAGCGTCGAGAAGACTTTTTGTGCGCAAAAAGCAAACTCTTATTCAACAATTTCTTCACGTCGGTCAGTCTCCTACACTGTTGACGTAGTAAATACAGTCCAGCGCTTCTGAGTTACGTCAGAGCTATGCCGGCAAGCCGGCTTACCATTTACCGATGCTGTTCACGTGAGCACCACGACACATACGTGCGATGCTGATGCACCGTGTAGGAGAATGAAACAAACGAGAAGATTTTGTTGAATAAAGACATTTTTTTAGTTTGTTTTTTGCACACAAAATGTATTCTTGTTTCTTCATAAAATTAAGGATAAACCACTGTAGTCACATGGACTATTTTTAAAAACTATTTGTACTACCTTTCTAGGCCTTGAAGTGGTAATTAAATAGCTGTCTATGGAGGGGTCAGAGAGCTCTCGGATTTCATCAAAAATATCTTAATTTGTGTTCCAAAGATGAACGAAGGTCTTATGGGTTTGGAACGACATGAGGGTGAGTAATTAATGACAGAATTTTCATTTTTGGGTGAACTAACCCTTTAAACTCACAATTCTAAAATAATAATTAAAAAAAAGGTCGCAATTACAATTAAAATGTAATTTGTAATTGGGAGAAAAAAAAAAAAAAGTCAGAATTGTGAGATAAAAAGTTGCAATTACCTTTTTTATTTTTATATTTAGTGGTGGAAACAAGTTTCCATGAAACACAGTGCAATAAGAGCAGGGGGTGAAAACGTTTGAACAGGATGAGGTGTACATTTTCTTAAATTTTATTTAAAGATCATATTTTTTCCATTTAGTACTGCCCTTCAGAAGCTAATAACTACATGTTTCCCAGAAGACAAAATAAGTACAATTTACCCTGTTCATCCAATTCAAAAAGTTTACACACCCCAGATCTTAATGCATTGTGTTGCCTTCTTGAGCGTCAATATACACTGAACAAAATTATAAACGCAACACTTTTGTTTTTGCCCCCATTTTTCATGAGCTGAACTCAAAGATCTAAGACTTTTCTCAATGTACACAGAAAGGCCTATTTCTCTCAAATATTGTTCATAAATCTGTCTAAATCTGTGTTAGTGAGCACTTCTCCTTTGTCGAGATAATCCATCCACCTCACAGGTGTGGCATATCAAGATGCTTATTAGACAGCATGATTATTGCACAGGTGTGCCTTAGGCTGGCCACAATAAATAGCCACTCTAAAATTTGCACAGCACAATGCTACAGATGTCGCAAGTTTTGAGGGAGTGTGCAATTGGCATGCTGACTACAGGAATGTCCACCAGAGCTGTTGCCCATGAATTGAACGTTTATTTCTCTACCATAAGCCGTCTCCAAAGGCGTTTCAGAGAATTTGCCAGTACATCCAACCGGCCTCACAACCGCAGACCACGTGTAACCACATCACACCAGCCCAGGACCTCCACATCAAGAATCTTCACCTACAAGATAGTCTGAGACCAGCCACCCGGACAACTGCTGCAACAATCGGTTTGCATAACCAAAGAATTTCTGCACAAACTGTCAGAAACCATCTCAGGGAAGCTCATCTGTATGCTCGTCGTCCTCATCGGGGTCTCGACCTGACTGCCGTTCGTCATCTTAATCGACTTGAGTGGGCAAATGCTCACATTCGATGGCGTCTGGCACTTTGGAGAGGTGTTCTCTTCACGGATGAATCCCGGTTTTCACTGTACAGGGCAGATGGCAGACAGCGTGTATGACGTTGTGTGGGTGAGCGGTTTGCTGATGTTAATGTTGTGGATCGAGTGGCCCATGGTGGCAGTGGGGTTATGGTATGGGCAGGCGTATGTTATGGACAACGAACACATAATGCACGGCCCCATGTTGCAAGGATCTGTACACAATTCCTGGAAGCTGAAAACATCCCAGTTCTTGCATGGCCAGCATACTCACTGGACATGTCACCCATTGAGCATGTTTGGAATGCTCTGGATCGGCATATACGACAGAGTGTTCCATTTCCTGCCAATATCCAGCAACTTCGCACAGCCATTGAAGAGGAGTGGACCAACATTCCACAGGCCACAATCAACAACCTGATCAACTCTATGCAAAGGAGACGTGAGGCAAATGGTGGTCACACCAGTTACTGACTGGTTTTCGGACCCCCCCAATACAGTAAAACTGCACATTTTAGAGTGGCCTTTTATTGTGGCCAGCCTAAGGCACATCTGTGCAATAATCATGCTGTCTTATAAGCATCTTGATATGCCACACCTGTGAGGTGGATGGATTATCTTGGCAAAGGAGAAGTGCTCACTAACACAGATTTAGACAGATTTGTGAATAATATTTGAGAGAAATAGGCCTTTTGTGTTCATAGAAAAAAATCTTAGATCTTTGAGTTCAGCTCATGAAAAATGGGAGCAAAAACAAAAGTGTTGCGTTTATAATTTTGTTCAGTGTAAATATATATATATACAAATTTTTTTCTTTCTTTCTAAGATTGTCTGCATTTTTTGCTTCAAGAAATATTGTGGAAAACTGATTTTGTTTAAAATAATATGCAGAGGAAAACCAAGTCCTATGTTTGGTGGCCCCTTTGTGTTACCTTATTAGTGTTCCAAAGTATTCTAAACTATTTAGAGTAAGTTACAAAACTTGTGTAATATAACGAAATACATTACAAATTACTTTTTAAAGCATGTATTTTGTAATCTGTAGTGAAATACATTTTAAAAGTAACCTTCCCAACCCTGTTTGTATGCTGTTCAATGTTTGATGATCGTGATAAGCAAGTTTTCATATTTGTTTCTGAAGATGGATAATAGCGCCCCCCCCCCCCCCCTACCATATAACAGTGAAAAGATGGATTGAGTTAAAAGGGGAAAGAGTTAAAAAAGGACTCTTTTTTCATGTGCATCTCTGTATAATATTATTTTGTAAAGCTATTTTTTTGCCTGAAAAATTGGTGTCAAGCTAAATAAATCAATAAAAAAAGCTATATTTCTTGTATTTTTGGCATTTGGTAAGATTTGGTTCCAACTGCACAAAAATACTATCATAAAATATTTAAATTAAAATGTTCAGAAAATTAAAGGTTTTTCTTTTTTATGAAAATGTACATAATGTGCAGCAAAATAATACTTTGGAATTGGTTTGTGCATTAGCAAAATGTTTATGTTTACACTCATTTATGTTCATATATGTATTCGAATTTCACATGTTCATCATTGATGCATCATTTCAGTAAATGACACATCTTGCCCCACTCTTCCTTATATGGCTTGCTGTTGTGCCATCATCACTGTGCCAAACACATTCACTCTTACACTGCATTGATTGATGCTATAGAACAGTGCTGATTGTGTCAAAGTCCTTACTAATTTGGGAGCTACTTGGCAGAGACTTGAGGTACTCCAGATGCCTCCTGGCATCTTCCTGGTTATGCCGTACATAATAAATGACATAAGCGATAACCATCGTGAACCAACCAAACATGGTGACAAACATGGCCACATCGGTAGTCTTATGGTGGAAGTTACAAAAGTTTATGCCTGAATCCAAGACTTGGATTACAGGCCTGCCCGCATACTCTTCCTGAACAGAGGTGTGGCAGCTCACCTCGTTCACCGTCTCGGGGTCCAGCTTGAGCTCGCGCAACACCTCCTGCAGGGTGCACTCACAGTGCCACGGGTTGTTGGACAGGCTGATCTTGGCATGTAGCCGAGCGAAGGCCTCCTTGGGGACACTTTGCATGTGATTGTGGGACAGGTCGAGCGCCCGCAAACTCTCCGCGACACCTTGAAAAGCCCCAGCGTCCACGGTTTCAATAGCATTCCTTGACAAGTCCAACTCTTGGAGCCAGGGAAGGTTTTTAAAAGCCTGGTTTGGGATTTTGGTTATGTGATTGGAGGACAGCTGAAGTGACACAGTATCGTGCGGAAGGTTGGTGGGAATCTCCTCAAGGTTGCGAGAGGAACACTGTACTACTGTCAAGCCATTCCTCTCGGAGCAGTGGCAGCTCTTGGGACAGGCAAAACCCATCACGCTCAAACAAATCACGGCTAAAAGTAATCTCAAGATAAGGGGACAGCCATAAGGGATGAAGACTTTCTTTGACACATGAGCCCCTCCAGGGTAAGTCATGTCCAGCTACTTACTTTCTGAATGCTCTACAGTTCAAGGGCAGTCATTGTTAATCCATGTCATACTGGAAAATTAATTAATAAACATTACAGGTCACAGTCATTCCAACAGCAGCAGTTTTTCCTTATTAACGCCCTCAGAGCATATGTAGAGTAGTGATTTTAATTTTCAGGTGTTTGAAGCCATTGTGAGCATCCTGGAGAGAATCCAAACGAGTCCATCAACATCCGAAAGGCAATTAAACATTTGAGAGGAAAAGGTTCTACAGCCAAGTTTCAATTAGAAACCAAAAGCAGAAGAAAGATGTGAAGAAGGCTCCATTCACTTAACATCCCTCCTCCCAAGTCTGGAAACTGCAAGAACAAAAGGAGAACACAGGAATCACCCATACAAAAAGACGTTGTGGATTAACAAAGAAACAAATTCATATTTGATCAATTTAAAGATGAATTAAAAGATTGAAAAAAGGGAGTCATAGAGGTTTGGAACAACATGAAGGGGAGTATATAATGACCGAATTTTTATTTTTGGGTGAACTATCCCTTTAAGATATGCTCTGTAACATGCAAAGCAACATCAGAGTGCTCTGACCTGAAATGGCTCCAACCATGACAAAACAATTTTAGATAAGTCTTATAATCTTGCAGACGAATACATTTGTTATGCTGCATATAATCTAATAATATTAGAAAGGGCTAATTTATTAAAACAAAAATCAATTTCTCATTTGCGCCATTGCAAAACAATGCTCATTAATGGCTATTAGAAACTCTAATGATGGGAGAAAAAAAAAGAATCAGGCTTCTTTACACAAAAAGTTTTTTAATATCCAAATAGTTCACTCAAAACTAAAAATAGTCATTTACTCACCATCATGTCATTCCAAACCCGCATTTTCCCCCATCAGTGAAATCCAAAAGATGCATATTATCCCAGTTGTTTTTTTTTTAACACAAGGAAAGTGAACATTGCTAAATACTGACAAAATCCAAATAAAATAAATAAGCTTCTCAGAAGTATCATAAAATGTCCATATAACAACTTTATTTCAAGTCTTTTGAAAATATATGATTAGAGTCTGTTCATCAAACAAAGCTTGGAGCAGCTTTGATATTCCTCATTGTGTGTCATGGAAGAATGAAAATAATGCAGTGTCAGAACAAAATGAGGGTGAGGAAAAATTTATTCTAGAACAGATCATATGAACTCACACTGTGCCGATCAATCAGATCATGACTGACCTTTGAGGAGCCAGTCTAAACGGATAGCTTACACTTTAGGGCTTTTCACACTGCGCTTAACCCCAGGCTATATTATCGTTCTAAACCCCTCTTTTAACCCTGGGTAAAGGAACGTTTCACACTTGTAGGAGCCAAACTTGTACAGTGTGAAACGATGCCGTGTTAGAATGTTTCGAGTCTAGATGCTTAGCAATTGACAGCCTCATATTCACGTACTTTGGACAGTCACAGAAACACTGTGCGTTGTATAAACAGTAGTTTAAGAGTTGAAGGGAACATTTTCAAACGGTGACAGAAAACGTGACAATTAGAGTGAAAAAGAGACTGCTTAATTTTTACCTTTATAGTCTGAAAAGTCCATTCAGGATAAACTTGATAGTACAGTCTGCAATATATAATATGAGGGTGTGCAATTTTAGAGCCTTTGTGTAAAGATATCGTGTACAGTGTTCGCCAATCAGTGACACCGCAAATATGCAAATAAGGATGTTAACCCAGGGTTTAGGAATGTACAATGTGAAACGTCAGTTTATGAATACCCAGGATATTGTTATCCCCAGGTAAATTATGAGCTGTGTGAAAAGTGACTCAAGATATCCCAGGA
The DNA here is from genome assembly GCA_039654625.1 of Rhinogobio ventralis. Classification (NCBI taxonomy): domain Eukaryota; kingdom Metazoa; phylum Chordata; class Actinopteri; order Cypriniformes; family Gobionidae; genus Rhinogobio; species Rhinogobio ventralis. The sequence goes on from CM077197.1 coordinate 9,897,383, forward strand.
TTCCATTTACCTGGGGTTTAGAATGACTATTTCAAGTAGTTTATGAACTATTTCAAGTGTGAAAAGCCCTTTTGTCAAAACCCCCTCTGCTGAGCAACTCATTTTACAAGAGGCCGTAAGGCAGGTAGAAAATATTAATACGTCGAACACATGCTGCAGTGAAATGACTTCCAGTAAAACTTTGTCACAGGCAGCACTCGAGACATGTGGAATGCATCATTTGGAAAATGTCGAAATAAAAGATTAATTCACTGGCAATGTACAGTGAGCAATAAGCAACACAGCTTAGGATTGATTGCTGTATCAGCAGCAGCTTAGTAGCAGCAGTTGATTATTGTGATGGATGCTAAAACCACAAGCCACGTTTAGAATCCAATAGGATGTAAGTGCATGGCTCATCTATAAAGGTGTGTTGCGAAAGATTGTGATACACCCCTACCAAGCACATCACTAAAGTCACATCCTAAAAAAAAAAAACATACATATAACTGAAAAATAATGTAAACAAACTACAACGCTGTGCCTGAATACATTTGCTTCTTTAAACTTACATGAAATTAAAAATCAAATATGCGTCAATAATAGGCAATGTAACTACCAAACGTTTTTCAACTGTATTGTCAATGAAGCAGACTTTTTGAATGAGTGCAGGAGACACTGTTTTCCTCACGGGAAAAAAGGTTAAAGTGACTAAAGCTAGAGCAGCGCGAGCGAGAAGCAAATGATATCAAAATATTCTAAAAAGGATAACACATGAGAGCAATGTAACAACGTAGGCAGGCTCATGCAAGATTAAATATAAAAACAATACAACTGGAAGCATGAATCATAGATTTTATATAGTTTGAGAGCGAACTAGAGACAACGCTGAGTATCATAATTTATCTCAATCTCTCTTTCTCACATGCAAAGACGTAGGCTATGCTATTGGTAAACACTTTACATTAAAAAATGTACCTGCCAAAACATGACTAGCTACATTATGTAGCCGAGGCTGGACTTGGTAATAAGCGTCTACTGCTAATAACAGGCTGAATACGAGAAAGATACGCTGAAAGAGTCATTGTATTTAGACCATAATAACGTGGGAAATTAAGTAATTTGCAAACAAAACTGAACATAGTGCTTATGACTATGTTTGAGAGCCTTGTCTACTCAAAGTCCATATTTCACGCTTGAAAACATCCAATTATGTTATATTATAAACATCTTGCACCTACTGTGAACAGCAGACTGGGGAATAGAATATAGCATAGCATGTCAACCTAAATTAATGTTCTTCAAATGGTGAACTACAAAATGAAAATATGAACGCAAAACTATGACAAAAACATTACACGAGAATATAAAGACAATACAAGACAAACCTCAATAGCCTACTTTCCAGAACGAATAACAAATTATTGCATTTAAGCTTTTGCATTGAGAAAAAAAGACTAGAAAGTTGGCGTTTTAACATAAATGGTATGCATTATCATGACTTACCATACTTGTTGATACTTTGGTGGATCAGACGCCTTTGTAGTGAGTGTAAAAAGTGAGGAGCACAGAGCAGCTATAAGACAGCAGCCTGGCGCTGATTGGACGGTGAGCCTGGACGGGATTCTGATTCATCCTAGTGACTCGGATCTTTTGAATCACTTCACCAAAAAGATTCAGTAGTTCTTTTCTGCAGGTTACATTAGTAGTAAGTGTCGTTTTGTTTTAGAAGAACGATTCTCTTATAAAACATTACGCTTTTCATGGGAAATATTATACACGCATCTTAACAGCTAAAGTAGCCTATTAAAATAAAATGTCCTGAACTGACATATACAGCCTAATACTTTAATTCCTGCACCGCTTTGCTTCCTAATATTGAGCGCCACTGCAACATAAATCATGTTTTACCTGAGTAGCCTAGTGGAAGTGAGTTTGAAGTCTGTATTGAATAGGCATATTATTCAATACATAATGGACGCGATAGCCTATAAGAAACGTCTTTCTGTTGAGCTGTCCTTGAGCCTCGAAATGCACAGATAAACATACAACGATTCTGATTCACAAACAAATCTTCTGAGAAGTGTTTGAGCGTTCGAAACATTGCAGTGATGAAATTTCGAACCCCTAACCAAAACTGCTTCGTAGTGCGTTTCAAGTCAGGTTTTTTTCCTGAATCAGTAGGCTATGACCAACCATTCACTGAACTAAATCGATTAGACGGGTTACTGAATCAACATTTACTGAATTGAAAATGATTTGTTTTGTTTTTACGTTTTTGTCATACTGACTGTCTATGTTTCAGTTGTGTCGTTAAAAAACATGTATTTGCAACAGTTTGTATTTTCTGAAAATATATGAAAGAGTAGGCTACATATGGTGAGGTATGACCTCATAAAAGCTATAGGTTTTATTGTGCAAACCAGTGACCAGAGGATGCTATGGTTCATAAATCAGTTTTTTTTTGTTTTGTTTTTTGCAGATATTGGCATACTGTGTATTTGTAACATGGAAATCTTCAGAATGTTCATTGGAGACTGGACATTGGAGGCGAATGTTCTCTCTCAAGGTACTATAGATTTTTTTTCATCATATTTACCTGACCTAAAGACTATACCAGTGCAAATACTTCCTAGAGCCAAGAATACAATTTAATCAATATGATAAAATAAGCCTATTAATAACATTTATTGCATGTTTTAGAATACCTGAGAACATTTATCCAGGCCAATATAAAACTTAAAAGTACCTAGTTGTTGTGAAACGATTCAGGAACTAATCCACATCCCTCATCATAAACCTAGAATAGCCAACATCTCCTTATTTTGGCAGGACTGCAGAATATAAAACGACTCAACATAATGAGTAGTCTGTCAGTGACAGCTGACAGGTCAGACCATCACTGAACAGGATGGGAAACCTACTTGTCAAAACCTTGCTTATGTGACATACGCACAAGTCTTATAATACTAAGTGCACTGCTTTATGTAAAATGAAGATAAAAATTATATTAACACAATTGGTCTGGAAGGCAATAAGAAGTTAAAGGGAATTTCCACAACCACTTCTTTTATTTTTTGTTATGTTAGCAGCAGAGCACATCACAGAATTTTTTTGTATTTGGAAAGCCTTATGGGTACATCATTTGTAGAATCCTATTAAATGTGGTAGCTCAGGGTTTCTTCCCTAAGGTAAAGATAAGAAAACTGCTCCCTTTTTAGTTTTGGCTTTTCTCAAACGTATACAATGAATCCAGTTTCAAACAGGGCTATAGTCCTGAACATAATTAAAAGTGTGAAATCAAAAGCATTTAATTACTTACCACCACAGTGTTTGCTCCAACACCATCCACCAATTAAATCACATCACTTACAGGGTGTGATTTACATCAAGAGAACTTGCCTAGTGCAACTTATTATCTTAATTGCTTCAGTTGAATTATGGGTAATGTAGTTTAAATCCAAAAAAAGTTTAAAAGTAATTGTGGATATTGTGAACAGAACGATTTCCTCAGAGAGCTCCTCACAACTGAAAATGTGGAGATAATTGGGACATTAGAAGAAGTTCATAAAAGAGTAATGTTCAAATCTTCACTGAGACCATACCTTGGTTTGAGAGCATAAGTCCAAAATGTTTCCCCTTGGAGAGCCTCTCCCCTTCTTTTATATTATTCTCACAGCTTTAATGACCTTCAGTGTGACTGGAGTTAGTCTGTGGGCAGTTTCAGAATGCTTGGGTTTGTTACTCTAACGACCCACATCCAAATATTTTCAATTCACAACATCATCTTGTAACCATGCAACACCTGTCTACACGTCTTTTACCATTGGCCACAGATAAGAGAGTTTTTTTTGGCATAGTACTGGTTTTCATTGTACAATTTGCTGATGGCAGACACTAGCTGACCTCTTTTGATTGTTTTGTGTTTTGGAAGCAGTTCTCCAAATTCTTATTTCCTCAGCTGCTTATTGTACCTGGGGACACTATTTTTATCTGCCAGCCATTTATTAGAATTGCATAAGAGGACATTTCTTATAATAGAAACTAGTGCACTGGTGGGACAGATTCACCCTAATGTATTTCAATGTAGATACTGTATTTTCATATATATAATAAAAAGCAGAAAATAAAAAGATATAAAAAAATAAATAATTAGCATGTACGGCTTGACGTGGAAATGGCACAAATAATAAAAGACTTGAAATACGAACTTTGAATTTACATAAAACAATACAGCTGCTTACACTTTTCATTCAGTCCTTCAAACTGTGTGACCAGAAATCACTTTTAGTCTCTTTTATTTCAGTCTGCTGCAAAAAGTTGATCAGATAAATGCCTTTTTACGATGCCCAGAGCTCTAATAAACTTGTTCTCACCATGCAAGATACGAGTTGTAAAACAAAGCAAAAAAAGTGCCAATAAGTGCACATAAAAAGAAGCCTTTTACAACCCCAATTCCAGAAAAGTGGGGACATTTTGGAAAAAATGCAATAAAATCAAGAATCTGTGATTTGTTAATTATTTTGAACCTTTATTTAACTCACAAAAGTACATAGAAAAAAAATGTTTTTACTTAACATCTTAATTGCATTTTGTAAATATAAACAAATTTTGATTTTAATGGCTGCAACACACTCCAAAAAAAGTTGGGACAGAGGCAAAATAAAAGTGAAAAGATTACAGAATATCCAGTTTTTGAAACAGTCCACAATTAGCAGGTGAATTAGTAGATGAGTGTATTCATAGTGTAATCGTATTCGTGTATAAAAGGAATATCCACCAAAGGCTCAGTCTTTGCAAGCAAAGATGGGTCATGGCTGATCACTTTGTGCCAAATTTCATGAGAGAATTGTCCAAAAATTGGATTGCAAAGATTGCAAAGTGTTTAGGTCTTTCACCATCTACCATACATACATAATACTGTTAAAAGATTCAGGGAATCCAGAGAAATCTCAGTATGTGTAGGGCAAGGCAGGATACCTCTGTTGAATGTGCGTGACCTTGGCATTGCATAAGAAACAATGCAACTCAAATCTCTGTTACGCAAGGAGAAAGCAATACATCAATGTAGACGTCAGCGAGTTCTCTGGGCCCGAGCTCATCTTAGATGATCCAAAACACAATGGAAATGTGTGCTGTGGTCAGATGAGTCCACTTTTCAGCATGTTTTTGGAAAAAACGGACATTGAGGTTTTTGGAAAAAACAGTTCTCTCAGTCCCAAAGATGAAAGGGACCATCCAGACTTTCATCAGCGACAGGTGCAAAAGCAAACATCAGTCATGGTATAATAGGGTGTCAGTGCAAATGGTATGGGTGACTCGCATGTGTGTGAACGTACCATTGACATGGAGGCGTATATGGTAGGGATTGACAGATACATATACAGTGCTGCCATTAAGATGACATCTTTCCTGGGAAGCAAGATAATGCCAGGCCTCATTTTGCACGTGCTACAGTGGTTTTGTAGACACTACACCGTTGAGTGGATGTGCTTGACTGGTCTGCCTGCAGTCCAGATCTGTCTCCTATTGAAAATGTATGGCACATCTTGAAAAGGAGATTTAGACAACGATGACCGCAGACTGTTGAGCAGATGTCTTGTATCATGCAAGATTGGGAAGAAATTCCACATGCAAAACTGCAACGATTAGTTTCCTCAATTCCCAAATTATTCAATTAAAAATCTAAATTGGTTTATATTTATAAAATACAATTAAGGTGGTTAGTGAAATTATTTTCTTTGTACATTTGTCAGTTAATTAAAGGTTAAAGAGAATGAACAAATCACAGATTCTTGATTTTATTGATTTTATTCTACAAAATGTCCCAACTTTGCTGGAAATGGGGTTGTAGAAATACTATTGCTTCCTGGTTGATTTTGTTGAGTCCAATCATAACTCTTTCAGAAATTACAGATGACCTGTCATTGCTCAGTCTATATGAACAGGAATAAAGTGACAGGTATGGACGGCAGTCTGTCTGCACTTGCAGTTAGACGTTTGTCATTCTGCTTTGAGATTTCTTACAGCTATATGACACATCATGGCACCCAACTGAGATAAACGTAGACTTTAAATTACTAAGATAATATTCCCAATTTGGTGATCCCCTTGAGAAAGACTGATTTTAGATTGAAGGGTTGAATTTAGATTAATGAATATTTCAACACATTACCTGCCTCGATGTCCTCCGGATTGATTGAATGTTAAAAGTGAAAGAGTCATGGAAGTGAGCTGTGATATATAGCCCATAAAAACAAACAGCTCAGTCTGGGCAGAACAAAACAAAGTACTGTAGAAGAAAAGTCTGCACTGATTGAGAGCGCAATTCCATAAAAGCGCCAATGGGAGTGGAAAATTCTGCGCGTAATCTACTGATGACGCGCAAAATAAAAAACACAGCCGCAGCTGGGTGATTTCCATAATGATCAACGCACTCTGCCAGTTAGCGTCTGGTTTAAGACATGCTTTTTTTGGGTGGTAAATAATGGCACAAACACCAGTACATTGACAAGCGCAAACCTTAGTAAATCACCTTGCATGATTCATTTAAATCCTCTCCTCCCATAAATTTCATGTCTGAAAGGGAAACTCCTACAAATGCATATGCAATAAAGTCAGCCGCTAAAATAACCCCGTCCACACCTTTTCAGCGCTAGTTTTTCACTGCGTGTCTTTAGTAAATCCTGACAGTAGTTTTTTAATTCCAAAAGAGGGTTTGCGCTGGCGCAAGCTGTTAGTAAATCTGGCCCATAGACTCTTAATGGTGTGTGTGTGTGGAGGCCTTTAAAGAGGTCTCTTTGACCTTTCTTTTTAGCTACAGTAGATTACATACATTATTAATGTTCATCTCCGCTGAAGTGGACAGTTATGAAAAGATAAAAGAAAGATGGTAGCATTCACTTATGAGAAAGTGAGGCTTCTATAGTGTATATCACATAAAATCTCAGTTATTAGATTCATCCATTTTAATGTGAAAAGTGTCCTGTTTTCATCTCTTTTTGAAGGGCTATATCACTCTTCCATTAGTTTCATTATTCTGCTGCCTGTTGGAAAATGTTATTGCACACAGGCTGCTCTTTACTTTATAAGACCCAATCCTTAAAAAAAAAAAATCCTTAGAAATAAATAGACACAAATATGACTGCAGTTGACATACAGCACAGTGAGAGAGTATAATAATTTTGGATAGCATAGTTCAGATTACGCGAATTTAATATTTTTTCAGTTCATATCAAAATGACCTTACCATTTATTGCAGAATTAAATCTGAGCATAGTTTTAGAAATTGCTTAGATCTTTTCCGAGATCTCTATAGAGCAGTGGTTCTCAAGTCAAGTCAAGTCACCTTCATTTATATAGCGCTTTTTACAACACAGATTGCTTCAAAGCAGCTTTACAGTGATAATAGGGAATTCATTTTGTTTTAGATGAAAAGCTAAAGTAAGTTTTTGATTGATTAATTTCTGTTGTAAAAACTGGTACGTTTTTCAATTTGGCGCCACTTAAACAACACCATCCTCAACTAAAAACAGAAAATCCCCAATGCGTTCCGGACCCCATCTGCACGGCAACAGCACTTGGTGGCCTGAGAACGCAAACCATGAAATAGGTTTGAAATAGTTTTGAAACTATATAACCATCATCATCCCCGCGCAAACCCCAAAAAAGGCAAATCCGTGAAAACGGCATATGCGCAAGCATTACGTGTTCAGCCTATAGGCAAGCGCGTTTGAATATAGGCACTTGAATATATACCTTTTTGACTCTCATTAATCTAAAATCTTACCTGATCAGCATGCCTTATATTGCTGTTGAAGGTCCAAGGAGATGTTTAGTAAGTGCCATTGCATAGTCCTTAGCCATGAACAAACTTTACCTAATTGTTTATCAAGGCAGCTCATTTTCTCTTTCAATACACCTTCACCTGAATGAATTCCTTCTTCTCGAGTGTCTTTATTGGATAAATTACTTGTTTCAAGTGCCAAAAGAGAATTCTGCCTCTGTAACCATTGGACTAATTCAAGCAAATCAGTGCTGTGACAAAGCAAATCCATCTCCTCTGATGGGTTGGTTCCTGATTAAAAAATGCTTTTAACCCATTTAGATTTATCACAATTATCCTTCGAGGTCTAGCCAGAGTTTGCTGGTCACTGTCACCAATCTGCAAACCAAGTCCCACAGCGCACCTACATTAGTCAGAGCCAAGATGAACGGAGCGTTTCAGAGGTTAATTAAAAAACTACTCTTAGAGCGCATAAACGCTGTGATAATCCAATGTGAAACAATCCTATGAGAAGCACTAGACGGCCTCTGTGGCGGATGAGGAGAGGTACTAAGCTGTGGAAAATGGAAATTATTTTGTCCTGCATTGTGCGTTAAACGGTCAGCCATGCGCAGAGCTGATAACAATGCAATGCCCGGAAATTTGAGAGTGGCTTCTGAACAAGCTGGAGCCTGGCAAATTCAATCAACAGTTCAAAGACTTCAGGTTTAGGCAGCATGTACACCACAAATTTAATATAGATTTATGAATAACATTTTCGACCTTGTGATACCTCCAAAAGTGATACCTTATCATTTGTAATGTCTGGTCTGCAGATATGGCTCAGTTCTCTCCTTCAGATTTAAGTCTGTGAGATTAGATTTTGTCCATTGGGAATTGATTGAATCATTGGATCAAGGGTGAAGGGACATTATTTGATAATTTGAACAGGTTTGTTCGAACCCATAACCTTGAAGTTGTCATGAAACAGAAATAGGGATCGCCATTTCTGTCCTATTGTGACGTATATCTGAGTGAAACGGCTTCTCCAACGAGAAAAAATTTAGGGCGGGACTTGATTTTGTCCATTGGGAATTGATTGAATCTTTGGTTTGAGGGAGAAGGGACATTATTTGATGATTTGAACACATTTGTTCGAATCCATAACCTTGAAGTTGTCATGAAACAGAAATAGTGATCGTCATTTCTGTCCTATTGTGACGTATATCTGAGTGAAACGGCTTCTCCGATGAGAAACAAGAAAAAATTAAGGGCAGGACTTAATTTTGTCCATTGGGAATTGATTGAATCATTGGATCAAGGGAGAAGGGACATTATTTGATGATTTGAACAAGTTTGTTCTGTATATCTAAGTGAAACGGCTTCTCCGACGAGAAACGAGAAAAAATTAAGGGCAGGACTCGATTTTGTCCGTTGGAAAATAATTGAATCATTGGATCAAGGGAGAAGGGGCATTATTTGATGATTTGAACACGTTTGTTCGAATCCATAACCTTGAAGTTGTCATGAAACAGAAATAGCGATCACCATTTCTGTCCTATTGTGACGTATATCTGAGTGAAACGGGACGGGACTTGATTTTGTCCATTGGTAATTGATTGAATCATTGGTTTAAGGGAAAAGTGACGTTCATGTTTTTGATTAAATAATGAATATATTTAGAATAAACAATGCAACATTCCATAAAAACAACATTTTGATTTCATGGTGAATTTAAATATGAGAAATAAAAATAGTGATAATTGCTTTAGCAAACACCACAATTGGCTAATAAGATGATGGTGATCTAAAATTCATGATGAATTAAGACTTTAAAGATACAGAACATTATATAATATGAAGTGGATTGACTCTAATCATTTCCAAGATTACATGCCTGCAGTTGATCGGTCTTATCTTTTAAATACACATTAAATGTCCTATCTTGATGAATAATTGATGAAAAAAACACCTAATTAGTTTCCATGCCCTGTTTTACCCAACATAAAAGCCAACCTTTCAGCAATTCAGAGGGTGCCACCCAAGGGACTTAAGCGTTTTGCTCTGTGATTGACAGTGAAATGTATCCTGTTCCACACATTTATGAACAAAGTGATTGAGGCTTTTTTATAAGTGTAATTAATTTAATCTTTGCATTGACTGTCTAACAAACTCAGAGTTAGCTAAAACCTTGCTGAATATTCATTATTGTTTTTAACTTACTTAAAGGAAGATCAAAAAAGCATTTAGCCTCCTAAGGCCCAGGAAAACAGTCTTTTGAATTTAGTTTTTTTGCTATTGTATAGAGCATAAGAAACAAATGGGGGAAAAAAAGTGAAAAATTATATTTTATTCATATGTGACCCTGGACCACAAAATCAGTCATAAGTCGCACGGGTATATTTGTGGCAATAGCCAACAATACATTGTATGGGTCAAAATTATTGATTTTTCTTTTATGGCAAAAATCATTAGGATATTAAGTAAAGATCATGTTCCATGAAGATATTTTGTAAATTTCCTACTGTATATATACACTCACCTAAAGGATTATTAGGAACACCATACTAATACTGTGTTTGACGCCCTTTTACTTCAGAACTGCCTTAATTCTACGTGGCATTGATTCAACAAGGTGCTGAAAGCATTCTTTAGAAATGTTGGCCCATATTGATAGGATAGCATCTTGCAGTTGATGGAAATTTGTGGGATGCACATCCAGGGCACGAAGCTCCCGTTCCACCACATCCCAAAGATGCTCTATTGGGTTGAGATCTGGTGACTTTGGGGGCCATTTTAGTACAGTGAACTCATTGTCATGTTCAAGAAACCAATTTGAAATGATTCGAGCTTTGTGACATGGTGCATTATCCTGCTGGAAGTAGCCATCAGTGGATGGGTACATGGTGGTCATAAAGGGATGGACATGGTCAGAAACAATGCTCAGGTAGGCCGTGGCATTTAAACGATGCCCAATTGGCACTAAGGGGCCTAAAGTGTGCCAAGAAAACATCCCCCACACCATTACACCACCACCACCAGCCTGCACAGTGGTCACAGGGCATGATGGATCCATGTTCTCATTCTGTTTACGCCAAATTCTGACTCTACCATCTGAATGTCTCAACAGAAATCGAGACTCATCAGACCAGGCAACATTTTTCCAGTCTTCAACTGTCCAATTTTGGTGAGCTTGTGCAAATTGTAGCCTCTTTTTCCTATTTGTAGTGGAGATGAGTGGTACCCGGTGGGGTCTTCTGCTGTTGTAGCCCATCCGCCTCAAGGTTGTGCGTGTTGTGGCTTCACAAATGCTTTGCTGCATACCTCGGTTGTAACGAGTAGTTATTTCAGTCAAAGTTGCTCTTCTATCAGCTTGAATCAGTCGGCCCATTCTCCTCTGACCTCTAGCATCAACAAGGCATTTTCGCCCACAGGACTGCCGCATACTGGATGTTTTTCCCTTTTCACACCATTCTTTGTAAACTCTAGAAATGGTTGTGCGTGAAAATCCCAGTAACTGAGCAGATTGTGAAATACTCAGACCGGCCCGTCTGGCACCAACAACCATGCCACGCTCAAAATTGCTTAAATCACCTTTCTTTCCCATTCTGACATTCAGTTTGGAGTTCAGGCGATTGTCTTGACCAGGACCACACCCCTAAATGCATTGAAGCAACTGCCATGTGATTGGTTGATTAGATAATTGCATTAATGAGAAATTGAACAGGTGTTCCTAATAATCCTTTAGGTGAGTGTATTTTAAAAATGTATTATTATTGGTAATTGCTAAGAACTTAATTTGGACAACTTTAAAGGCGATTTTCTCAATATTCTCAATATTTTTTTGCACCCTCAGATTCCAGATTTTTAAATAGCTGTATCTCGGCCAGATATCGTCCTATCCTAACAAACCATACATCAATGGAAAGCGTATTTATTCAGTTTGATACCCTTATGACTGGTTTTGTGGTCCAGGGTCACATATGTTATGCTATGTCCTCTTAAGTGGACACCAGGACTCAGTTGTTTAAAAAATAAAATGACATGTAGGCTATAGACAAAAACAATGGGATTTTTTTTTTTCATTCACCAATCAATTTCCAGGTTTCAGGATTTTTTTTTAAACCAAACTTTGTTTAAAGATGTTACGAAAGGTACCGGAATTAATTGATATACCATTTTACTTGCAATATGCAATATGTGGGTAAAATGGCCATACATGTGTTTTCCCATTCAATGCAATGTATCTATACACTGTATCTAATTTGCATATTAATGTGTTCTTGGAGCGACATGTAATGAAAAAAGAAGCGTAATAATGGGAGTCATATTTTGATTAGAAACCCCATAATTTTTTTTTGAGATGTTGATTTATTACAAACTATTTGAAAATTAGTCAGATTTAAATGACAATTACAAAATATTATCATATATCATATTATTAATTTGTTGTCCTGGTGAAGCCCTGAATGTGCTCTTTACAGGACATCCAGACTTAAAACTGATGGTGTATGGTGTCATAGAAATTCACTCAAATATAATGTCCTTGTACGTGGACAGTGGAGCCCAGGAGGTTAAGTGAGATTATCTAATGTATTTTGTCAGCTGTGTTCCTAATGAATTGAGTTTTTTTTTTATTGGCAGCTATATGCTTTATACAACTTCAAATAGGTCTGTCAGGACAAATGGGAATTACACATTATTGGGTTTAAGTATATTTAGGATGAAGCCAGTTCCCCAGGGTGCAGTTTTAATTCAGACTATTGTCAGTGGAAATCAAACGTCATATCAAGAGATGTAGATATAATGAGTTAGTGCACATCTAAGAGAAATATTCTTGGAAAATAGAACACTTGGAGAAAAAGAAAAAAAAACCTTTAGCTTGACACATATTTAAGATCACAATACAATATGTAATGTCTGCAAGCAGCTGCAGAGTTATGGAAGAACAGGCATTCAAACATGTTGAGAAGAAAAATAGGAGCTACTCACTGTATCAAATCTTAAAGTGATAGTTCACCCAAAAAAGAAAATTCTGTTACCGTTTACTCACCCTCATGTCATTCCAAAGGTACAAAGCTGTCACTGGGGCAGTACCCTAAGGCACAAAATCTAAAATGTACTAATATGTACACTTAATATACTATTATGTACCATTTAGGGGTAAATAAGGTACAAAGATGTACCTTTTCGCTATACTTTAAGGTACTGCCCCAGTGAGAGCATTACTTTTTCTGAAAGTGAACCTTTCTTTCTTTTGCGGAACACAGAAAAAGATATTCTGAAGAATGTTGTGGTTCAAAACAACATTGTATTGAATTTGTATAGATTTTTCAGAAATTAGAATATCTAATAATATATCTCTTTAAATTAAACCCTCATTAAACCCTGTATTCTAAATTGCTAAAAAAAATATCAGTAATACTGACCTTTTTTAAACCTCTCTTTGGATATGGATTTTCACTGCAGATTATACAACAGCAGTCAATTGAAATAAAAAAAATTCAATGACAGAAATTCCTCCTTCAATTTTATTACGGAAATTGAAAAACATATGGAGTTTCGGAGTACTACAAAGACTACCAGCGGTAACACAGCAAACATTGACACTATGGACTGTTTATCCTCTGGACTGTACCTTGTCTCCTCTTTTCCACAGGGAACATGTACAACCAAATGTATTCAGGGACTTGGGGAGGGCAATCAAGAGGTGTTTTAATTTGAGCTTATTTCTGGCTGGGAACAAACTGAGGCCAATGACAGAGGGTGGGTAGAGGTGACCTCCTCTCCCCCTGGAGTGACGTACTAATTCTGAAGCATAGCGGTGATCGAGGGCCATTCCTGCTGCCTTCCCTTGCGGTTCAGGAAAGGCCGGCAGGATGAACTGGCGATTAGCCACGCTGCCATTTTTAATTTAAAGAAAATGACTTTGAGTTTTATTAGTGCTGTGGAGAACCTTGTGCAACAGAATTACAGAGGACAGTGAATAAACTTTTGTTTAAAACTTAATGGATTTTAAATAACAGTTTAGGTTGTTTGTGGTTCCCAGGTGAAACCTGTATATGCTGCCCATGTGCAACCTTGAATCTTGCTATACGGTCTTTAATGGTTTCTGCAAGGGAGAAAGCGTCATATAGACCTATAGCCACTGGCTACTCTTGATTATGTCACCCAAGAATAACAACATCTTCAGCCTGACAATAAATCACTTTAAATGCAATTGTATAATGCTTGTTTGTGGTTATGCTAGATAAAGCATCTCAGAAATGTAAGGTTTATTCTAAATATTAAGTTAAAGAACATCTAGTTAGTGGTTACACTAAACATTTTTGAGGCAATATCAAATACAGGTCAATTTACAAGAAGCTAATTACAACATTTAGCGACCTCTAGTGGTAAGGACTGAACAAAAAGTGTATTCCTGGTACATAATAATTATACAAAGTACACACACATATATTATGTAAACACAAACTTTTATTTTGGATGCGATCAATCATGATTAATCGATTTGACATTATTAGTGATATTAGTGTTGTCAAATCGATTAATCGCATCCAAACATGGTTACACTAAACATGAAATAAATAAAATAAATAATAATAATAATAAAAAATATAATATATATATAATTTTTAAGTATATAAAAATACTTTTACAGCATTTATTAAACTTAATGTTAATTAACTATTTTAATAAACTATTCATCATTAAAAGTTGTATTTGTTAACATTAGTTAATGCACTGAACTAACATGAACAATGAACACCTGTATTTTTATTAAGTAACATTAACAAATTAATAAATACTGTAACAAATGTATTGCTTATTGTTAGTTCATGTTAGTTAATACATTACCTAATGTTAACGAATGAGACATTATTGACACATAAGTGTTACCACACACACACACAAACTATATATATATATATATATATATATATATATATATATATATATATATATATGTCAATCTTAATTATAAAATCTATCAAATAAAATCAATACATGATTTTAGCTCTGCTAAAAATAATTTTACATAACCAAATAGTCCCTATTTCATATTATGCAGCAATGTTTACCATTACAATAAGTTACATTTAGATTTATGTTTTAAGTATGGAGACATTGCGAGTGTTTTCTTCACATTTATTAAATATAAATGTTTAGATCACGGCCATTTTTTTTTGCCCTGGTTCATTTCTCACCCTAGTGTAAATAATAAATAATAATAATAATAAAAAACAAGGCATCACAAAAATTCAAGGGAAAAACAAACTTTATTCTCTCCTTTTTACAAAACATTTCAAAGTTAAACTAAACTCAGCAGAAATTTGAATCTAATATAGACCTGCAAGCAGCAAATTGTCCAACATAAAATCATTACTCTGTTTACATTTCACCTCCCTCCCTCCCCCCCCCCCCCACCCCCACCCCCAAACAGAATCATTTACAGAATCACAGACAGGTAGAGAGGGTTTTTATTCTTTTCTTTTTTTTTTGCTGCTCTAGTACATTGAAAAACTGCATGACCAACAAAACGAATGTAATGATTTCATACAGTGTGAATTAATGTGTATTAAAATTATGAGTGCAAATTAACCACATGATTTGCATGAGAAAAACGTCATGTGATATCATGAGGTCGGGCAGAGATGAAAGATGAAAAAAATATATAAAAGCCGTTTGTAATGCCATACCGAGTTTTCCACCAAACAGTTAATCATTTTCGACATGCCACTGCAGTCCTATACGAACATTTATTTTTATTGCATTTGTGAAATAATAGTCATAACAATAGTAATAAAAAATAACAACAGCCTCCCTTGCTAAAGCATTCTGCTACTGAAAAATGTCAAAGTTACGCATGCTGCTGTCTGAATATTAATATGCATCTGTACAGTGATCTAGAGTACAGCACATTATGGACTAAACATAACATCAAATAAAACATTCCATACATATATCACAAGACATAGTCTTGTGTAAACATACAATCTAACTTAATGTATAACAGAGCCTAAGACACTGACACAAATTACATTTCAAAGCAGTGCAAAACGTATGGTAAATGTGACAACAAGAAACTGAATGCTGAATCTAAAAAAAACAACAAAATGTGTTGAATAATTCCAGATAAATTCGTTTTTTTAAAGCAACAGTATGACATCATTTCCGGCCATGTGCACGGATGGCTCAGTATGACAAGTGTATACCTTTTAGAGTTCAATTCCAATATTATAAAAGTTCTGTGCTCATAACGGACATTAAATCATAAATGTAAATTAACTCTTGGGTGCATATCTAAGATTTGGATGCAGTGCATGATACTGCTCAACGGAAATCAAACAAAAATATAGAAATATATATCTTTATAGCCTAAATGCATGCTTTTGTACCTGATTACCTCAATGAGAAAGCATTTTCTGTTATAAGACAGGGAAAGAAAGTCTCCTAGTGCAATTGGAAAATGGCAAGAAAGGTAAACTAGAGGTTGAATAATGAATCAAATGTTGAAGCAGTTACATTCAACTTTCAGCCTCAATACCACATTTTAGACATTTAAATGTGGAGGGTGAAATACATATTGATTGCTGACCGAAAAAGATGAAAAGGGTAACTAAAATGACCTCTGCTTAAAACTTAATCAGTGGGCTTCAATCCTGGAAATAAATTGCTTAACTATAGTAACACCACACTGACAGTTTTGGTGGGGTGAGAATTGAGGTGTGTAATTTGTGCGCCACTAGCGGTAACAAACAAAATTGCAAAAATAATGACTTCAATCATTTCTCTGTCTGTTTGAACGAAAGTCAAAGGACGAAATGCCGTGGTATAGTGACTAAACAGATTCTGTGTGGAAACGCATAATAAATTGAGTGCCTTGCCGCTAATCTTCAACATGCATGGCATTTTGGAGGAATGTAACTTATTTCCACATTCAAGCCACAAGAAGGGTATACAGTACAATAGGTGGGATTTACGGCACTACACATTCATTTTTAAGGTCTCCGTACTTGAAAAGCATTTCAAAGCCATCAGGGTCTTTTTTATACTTTCCTTATGAGACGCTTCACATTTATTAGAACATTTCTGCCCCCTAAACTCATGGTTGCTTAAAAAAAACAGACTGCAATTGTTTTGTGCCGCAGAAATTACACATTTATTCTAGCTGGGATGAAATTATAATCGAAGGTGCCAATAGGTGAATAATATAATAGGAACGAATATGTATGCATCATTTATAGTGTACACAGGCTGTCTTATCCACAGCAAAACATGCAACATAAAAAGCCTAAAGTCAATCAAATTTTGCATGTGAGAAAATACTCTTAGAGCTGATCAGTAAGGCTACATCAGCAGGAGGTGACACACTTAAGAATCATGGGTATCAGTAATAATAATAAAAACACGCAGTGACCTAACAAAACAACTGTTATAAAGAAACAGTCATGTTTTAAGAGCAGACCAGGGTGGTACAACTGAAATCACATTTGAAATTCTGGCCTAAACCCATGAACATTCCAGAGCCCGAAATACAAATAATCCTGACTTATCGTTGATGGTTGGCCTAGGGAAAATAACAAAGCATTCTGTTGTATTGCCACGTAGCAGAAATACGCATGGTTTAAAAGCTGTCAGTGGAGAACGACTTTTTAGTCTTGTTTGATGCATGCAGAGCTTGTGCATGTCTGATAAATGTGGTTTTGGAGAGCAATACGGAAAACACTGTCAAAATGAAGTGTGTTGCTGAACGCTTGAGGGCAGGGTTCAAAATTAACACCAATCTTTCCTTGCATTTGCTATTTGATTAATGAAATTTATCAGAGGCCTCGTTTATAAAAATTTGCGTATATAGCCACGGTTACACCAGACTTTGAGCAACGGTCGTGATGTGACATCACACTCTATGGCGTCTTTTATATAAACATAAATTCAAATTATAACAAATAATAATTAATCCAAAAAATACAAATCTTCTCAACTTTACTGCAAAAAATTGCATTCTTGTAATTGAGCCAAGAGGTCAGAGTGGTGACATATCGATCTTCTATTGGTCATACGTTTTCACGTGATAGGAATTCACAGGTCAGAGGTTACCAAACTTTGGAATGCTCTGACATGTGAAACTTCTTTGCACGAGTCTGCGTTTCCGGTCTCCAGCATTCACATGCGTTTGAATGGAAGTCAATGGAATAAAAAGTGTAGTGTGACCGTCCCTTAATGTTCCTAAATGTGAACGTACGACAATTTCCAAAATGTTCCTATTCAAATGATTTATAAAACGTCCATACGCACAAAAGATTTTCCTGAATTAATCCCCCTTTTATAAATCACAATTGATCTTTTTTTTCAGGGAATCATATATGGGTAATAAATTAATTTCAGTGACGTAATTATCAAAGCAATTGCTCATTTGCTCATATAATAATATTACATTTACATTAACATGTAAACATATATTCCTCACATCTGATGTAGGATGAAAGAATTTAGGATCAAATCTAATTGTACATGCGTTTTATAAATGAGGCCCTTGATGCAGATCCCAAAAATGCAAAATACAGTTTTTTAATAGCAGGAAAAATGTTCAAATACACCCGCCATTGGTAGATGTGGCAAAAAAGTAAATTTTGGACCCTACATGAGAGTTTACCATACTCACAGAGGCCGTATGGTAGAGGAGCATGGGGCGGATTTCATTATCAGCAGGTCTGTATTCACTTTCGAAGGAATAAAGCTTCCATATTTCTTATACTACTGCAAAAACACGTTGCATATAAAAATATTCTATAAATAATTCTGCTGTAATATATTCAATTACTTAAACTAAGATTGTGGGCTGAATTGAAATGTCTCAGCATGCAGTAAAACTGTGAGAATGGCTTACACATCCTCATATCCTTTGTTTTCACACTTTTTTTCTTCCTCTTCTGAAAGTGAATACAAGAGGCTAATAATGGATTCTCTGTGTTACTCCGCATGCCACAATGACAGATGCAAACAAATCGTACAGGTGTGGTGCAAACATTCCAACTCCATCAGGTTGTTTCATTATTATTTTATAAGATGCACGGTTGTATGGTACCTGGTAAACACCTGCTTTAAAAATTAAAATTTCAGTCTGACCAAATGAAAGATTGGAAAGTGTAGGATTTCATTGGCTTAGCTGTAACACACCATAGAATATGGACCGGAAAACGTGAATTCACAGTGAAAGCTATGGCAAAACAGGACACCGGTGACATGAGGTACTAGAGAGTCAAAAAAAGTAAAGTGTCTTTTAAATTAAACAGGTAATAAGTAAAGGACCATCAGGAGCACAACAAAGGTTGAGTAGAAGGAACATTATGTGCACATTATAGAATATAAATTAGTCAGAAGTACTGAAAATACAGGACAGCAAAAGTACAGAGAGAAAACAAACTAGGTGCAATGCCATTGGCTCAAGGGTCATGTGATGCAGTGAAGGATCATGGGTAGAAATTAGAGAGTGCCCATTCCAGTGACCTCAGACGTCAGCCTAGAATAGTTAAGGGAAGAGGAAAAAGGGGACGGGTAAGGAAAAGATAGAAAAAATAGATAACATAAAATAATTCTGAAAGCATTTGACACTTCTGTACAAGAATGATCGCTTTTTCCGCATTGTTGCTCTCCAGGTTGAGTAATAATCATGCATTTTCTTTCGATTCGGTCAAGCTGAAAACAATCAAGCCACTGTCAAATGTAAAAATAAAATCTTTTCTGCCTCTAAAGAAACACAGTTTCCAACATCTCCTCCATTCTGACATGCATTTGTACTTCATTACAACATCTGCATCACATCACTAGCTCCTTGCCAACAGCATTGCTAAAAATGCTATTGGATGCAATCATTTTTTTTTTTTTTGTACATTTTTTCAAATCATGTTAAGCTCTGCTGTCAAACTACAAGACTTATGCAGCATACTCAACTAATCTAATTTAAAATAATAAATAAATATATAACAAGATCCAAGCATTCAGCATGCTAAAATACTACACTGAAACACTGCATGACATGAACAAATCATACTACAGTTGTCCTGCTTTTCAAATATATATATATTTTTTTCAGTGGTCTGTCTACATGAGTGAAGCTACTGATGAAGTTGACCATGGGGTTTAAGGGAAGGGTTGGTGAGTTCTAAGGGAAGATTGTATGTAAGATTTATTGGGAAACAGCTGCTGATAGCTTCAGATAATGAAAGCAGTTTGGGGCTTCAGGATGTAGTCATTGATGAGGGGTCATTCCACATGGCTGCCACGTCTCTGAACCTGCCATCAGAACCGTGGGAAAGCAATATGCATTAGTATCGCCCGGCCGCTACCCTGCAAACCTCAATATCACACACAAGAACAGATTTAGAGGGTCTGTGGCTAAGCATCTCTGATTCCCCAAACACATCGCTAGGAAAACAGAACACTGTTGCATTTGCGCTGAGCCTAACTGAGCTTCTTTTAAGGAACTGTGTTGAGCTACAACAGCAAGTTAGGTTACTGCAGTTTGGAAGAAAATGCACTTGGTGAAACGTTGATGGGCTCACCTTGCGTTGATGAGGTACTGGGCAAGGCTGATGTTGGCGGGGGTTCCTGTAATGGTGATCTGGCGCTCTGATGACCCTTCCATGGCATTAGCTATTTTGATCTGCGCTCCAGACATCTGACGGATTTCGTTGATTTTGGTTCCCTGGCGCCCGATTATGCAGCCTATTAGCTGGGAAGAAAGCGCAAAGGTTCTTAAAAGACTGTCAAAAAGAAAAACAGTTTTGTTTATTCATGTTACAGAAAGTATGATCCATTTTGTAGTATTCAAAACAGAATATTTGAGTAGATTAGGTAGGTATGCTTGAGTTTGGTGACAGTAAGCTAACCCATGTCAAAAATCCTAGAAATGCAAAATGAATTTTTTCTAATAATGTGGAAGCAGACCTAATAGGATTGAAGAATCAAATACGATCCAACTGGATAAACTAGAAATGGAAACATAGAACCGAGTCACACTTACACTACCATTGTAAGTTCTTCTTTTGAAAGAAATTAATACTTTTATTCAGCCAAGATGCATTCAATTTATACCAAAAAAATACATTTTTAATGTTACAAAAGATATCTATTTCAAATAAATGCTGTTCTTTTGAACTTAATATTTATCAGAGAATCCTAAAAAATATTAAACGGATAGTTTAAAAAAATGAAAAATGAAAATTACCCCATGATTTACTCACCCTCAAGCATCCTAGGTGTATATGACATTCTTCTTTCAGACTAATACAATCGGAGTTATATAAAAAATCCATATTTAAAACTTTATAAAGTAAAATATCTAGCTTCTGTCATACATCGCGCCAGTTACGCTTTTTCCGTAAGTTGAATACGAAAGGCAGTCTGGCAGCAGCTAGATATTTTACTTTGTTAAATATGGATATTTTTCTTACACAAACCCATCGATTCGCTTTAGAAGGCCTTTATTAACCCCCCAGAGCCGTATGAATTACTTTTATAATGGATGGATGAACTTTTTTGGGCTTCAAATTTTGGGCTGCCATTCACTGTCATTATAATGCTTGGAAGAGCCAGGATATTTTTTTTTATGTAACAGATTGTATTTGTCAAAAATTTCATTTTTGGGTGAAATATCCCTTTAAGCAGCACAACTGTTTTCAACTTTGATAATTAAATAAAATGTTCAAATCAGCATATTAGAATGATTTCTGAAGGATAATGTGACACTGAAAACTGTAGTAATGACTACTGAAAATTATATGTTAAAATATATTAGAATACAAAAGTTAAAATATAAGTAGGAAATTATTTTTATTTAAAATTGTAATAATATTTTCACAAAATTGTTTTAATATATTTAATATATTATGTTTTATATATTTTTTAGCAAATAAATGCTGCCTTAGTAACCATAAGATACTTTGAAAAACATTTTAAAAATAGTATGACCCCAAACTTTTGTGCAAGTCACCAATAAATTGACTTTTAAAAGGCATTTTCAGACTTAAAAGCCTTGAAACTTGTAGTAGATTTGTTCTTGAAAGACCCTGACATGGACTCTACATCAGACACATACATTATTCTCAAATAAACTGAAATTCATTTCTTTCTTCAGTTATGACAGAAATAATTTTAGGATTTTTGACAAGGGACTGAGAGTGAAAACTGAACATCAATCTTTATACTCACATCATTGGGAATGGTGAGTTCATGAGTACTGGCCGGGGGACTGGCATCCAGACCTGGATCAGAGAGCAGAGGGAAGCTCGAGAGACAGCCTAGGATAAACAGCACTGCATATACAATCATGATAGTGTCAACACTGAGCGTGAGCTTTAGAAGACTGGTGACCTTAATGGACCAGGTGCAGAGTGCAAGGAACTCTTAGTCCTCTAGAGGATTTTTATAAAGGGCTTTTTTCACCATAAACCATAGATATCTAACACTTGTCATCTGTCAAGGCGACAAGTTTCCTATAGTAGTGTATGTCCTTGACACAAACACATATTTGATATGTGTGTGATATACTGTACGTGTGAATAGCAAAGCATGTTCTACTCAGCGCAAGGCATTAGGTTTGCCCTTAGTAACAGCTTTAAACTGAGCTTGTATAAGACAGTGTTTATCAAGATGAATATGTAATGAATGGCTTGATGAAAGATGTGTTGTAGTCTGTAAAATCAAAACACTGATATGCTTCCCTTACACCAGTTTCTGAAGGGCAGGAAAGAACACTTTTTGTGCCACTGGTAATTTCTTTCAAGCATAAAATTCTACACCATTAGTCCCCTGTACGTGACAATATTGCATAAGCAGCAAAACGTCACTATCTTTTATCCTGGGTCTTAGCAGAACAGGATTAGTTGCTTCTGAAAAAGTCGACCAAAAAAAACAAACCAAGGAAAAAAAATAAATGCAAGGTGAGTTAGTATAACAGAAAGATGTAATTTTCTGAAATTTATGACTAAGCTTTTTCCTCAAAGTTAACCCTGAAGTTAAACATTTTTAGAAAATAAATAAGAAATAGTGGGTAGCAAGAATGAAACAATTAATGGATATATTGTTTAATAAAATAAAAACAAATAAACACTACCAAAAAAAAAAATACTAACCAAATAAAATAAAACACTGACCAAACTAAACAAGACAAAAGAAAAAAAAGACAAAAAAGAAAATACAAAATAAAATAAGACAAAATGAAACAAGACAAATGAAAAAAAAGACAAAAAGAAAATACAAAATAAAATAAAAAAGACAAAACAAAACAAAAGAAAAAAGAAAAGAAAAAGAGACAAAATGAAAAAGAAAACAAGACAAAAGGAAACAAAAGAAAACAAAAAAACAAGACAAAAAAACCCGAAACAAGACAAAATTAAAACAAAACAAAAAGAAAAAAAAGACAGAAAACAAAACAAAACAAAAGTAAACAAAACAGGACAAAAGTAAACAAAAGATAACAAAGCCAAACAAAAGCAGTAACATACATTTTTAAACAAACAGCACCCCCCCCCCCCCCCCCCAAAAAAAAAAAACAAATCGACAAAGTGAAGAGCAACCACCACGGGCATGTCATGATGCTTGACATGGAACGAGAAGGAAAGAGAGAGAAAGACAAAGAGAGCGTCTCTACAGGTACAAAGAGAAGGAAACTTCAAAAGGGCTTGTGGGTACGTACCAGGGAAAGCAGGGGTGGTCTGTCCGAGGGGGGTAAAGGGGGTTTGCTGCATAGCCAACTGGTGGAGCTTGGTCAACTGCTGAGGGTTTGGAGGGACAGTAGAGCTAAGAGGTTATTGTTATACGACAGGTCACACCAAGAAATCAAGAAACTAAACTAGAACAAAGAGACAAAGAGGATAAGAAGCCATGACACACTGTGGTGGAAGAAGAGCAAAAGAGAAAGCTGAAGAGATAGAAACTTTAGTAGGACTTGGCCTGACTTGGTGGGTTAACCTCATCTGATCGCTAACTAAACTTTGCTAAGCCCCACCTTAATTTATGACTGATTAATGTAGAATTAGATTAATCATGTTACTGGGATTTTTTTCACATTTTTTAATACTTAATTCCAGACCACAAAAGAATATCCAATCAAATATTTTATATTTTAATATAATTGAAAATATATATTATTTAGTCCACATTTAATTGAAAATTGTGTAGATCACAGAAATGTCCAAATTAATTCTTATTGGACATTCTGTAAAGCTTTCCTGAGTGAGCAACAGTAAACCAAGGGGGCGGAGCTTAACGAAATGTCATTCCGACGATACATTTCCTTGTTTTAAGATCAAAGGTGGGTTTAGTTTGTGATTTTACAGTTGCAAGAAAAAGTATGTGAACCGCTTGCAGAATCTGTGAAAATGTGAATAATTTTAACAAAATAAAAAAAAATTCACCCCCGGCTCTTAATGCACGTGTTTCCTTCTGGAGCATCAGTGAATGTTTGAACCTTTTTTAATAGTTGTGTTTGAGTCCCTCGATTGTCCTCAGTGTGAAAAGATGGATCTCAAAATCATACAGTCACTGCTGGAGAGGGTTCAAATATGAAAAAGATGCTGGAAAACTGAAGAGTTTGCAGGACCTAAAGGATTTTCCTGAAGAACATTGGGCAGTTTAACTGCTCAGGACAAACAAGAGACTCATGAACAACCATCACAAAACAAAAAAACAGCCGTGGATCATCCAGGAAACGACACACAGTATTGAGAATCAATGGTTCATAAACTTTTGAATGGGGTCATTTTAATAAAAAAAAATTGTCTTGTGGACTATATGTACATATTTTTTATGTAAAATATCTTATTCAGGACAGTACTAAATAAAAAATAACATGCATTTTGTATGATCTCTCTTATTTAGTTAAAATTATTCACATTTTCACAGATTCTGCAAGCGGTTCACATACTTTTTCTTGCAACTGTTTATACACAGAATGCCTTGCAACTGTTTATATACAGTATAAATGCATTAGAAGGTGCCGTTATTACCAAGGATAATTTGTCCCTAAGACACACGCCTAAACCACAAGTGATCCGTTATTTATCAGAGATATGAACATTTAAGTGCTTGGACAACCTTCAGAGGACACACAAGCCTCCCTTATAAACAGTCTTTGAACCAGAGCAGACTTGCACTGGATGTTGTTGTGTATGTGGTCACCCCCTAAATCTGAGTTGAAAGGGATGTCCAACCTCTACTTGAGTTATTGCAGTGTCAGCTGAAGCGTCTCTCAGCATCAATCACTGCCAATCTTAAATAAAAAGGACTAAAACAGCATCTCTCCTTCACTCTGAAAGATATTCATTCAGATTATCAGTAAGGAAAACACAGCTTTCAGGATAAAGGAATCATCTGCATGAGCATGCTTCCATTTTGAAAAGATCAGTGGTTCTCAAACTGGGATCTATAATTTTGGTGTTGTAGGTGGAAAATACTTTAAATTAAATATTTAAAACATTTTCTTCCTCATTTCCCATCTATAGACACTACCATTCAAAAGTGTGGGGTCTGTAAGATTTTTTCTTTAAATTAGTCTCTTATGCTCACAAAGGTAGCATTTATTTGATCAAAAATACAGTAAAAAATCCAGGTCATGTTTGTCAAGCTCGCATCAGCTGACTGTCAGCTGATCACGTCTACCTATAGGAATACGATGCCTATCACAGCATGCA
Organism: Rhinogobio ventralis; assembly: GCA_039654625.1. Lineage (NCBI taxonomy): Eukaryota > Metazoa > Chordata > Actinopteri > Cypriniformes > Gobionidae > Rhinogobio > Rhinogobio ventralis. Next base: position 9,922,823 of record CM077197.1, read on the forward strand.
TATACACTCACCTAAAGGATTATTAGGAACACCATACTAATACTGTGTTTGACCCCCTTTCGCCATCAGAACTGCCTTAATTCTACGTGGCATTGATTCAACAAGGTGCTGAAATCATTCTTTAGAGATGTTGGCCCATATTGATAGGATAGCATCTTGCAGTTGATGGAGATTTGTGGGATGCACATCCAGGGCACGAAGCTCCCGTTCCACCACATCCCAAAGATGCTCTATTGGGTTGAGATCTGGTGACTGTGGGGGCCATTTTAGTACAGTGAACTCATTGTCATGTTCAAGAAACCAATTTGAAATGATTCGAGCTTTGTGACATGGTGCATTATCCTGCTGGAAGTAGCCATCAGAGGATGGGTACATGGTGGTCATAAAGGGAGGGACATGGTCAGAAACAATGCTCAGGTAGGCCGTGGCATTTAAACGATGCCCAATTGGCACTAAGGGGCCTAAAATGTGCCAAGAAAACATCCCCCACACCATTACACCACCACCACCAACCTGCACAGTGGTAACAAGGCATGATGGATCCATGTTCTCATTCTGTTTACGCCAAATTCTGACTCTACCATCTGAATGTCTCAACAGAAATCGAGACTCATCAGACCAGGCAACATTTTTCCAGTCTTCAACTGTCCAATTTTGGTGAGCTCGTGCAAATTGTAGCCTCTTTTTCCTATTTGTAGTGGAGATGAGTGGTACCCGGTGGGGTCTTCTGCTGTTGTAGCCCATCCGCCTCAAGGTTGTGCGTGTTGTGGCTTCACAAATGCTTTGCTGCATACCTCGGTTGTAACGAGTGGTTATTTCAGTCAAAGTTGCTCTTCTATCAGCTTGAATCAGTCGGCCCATTCTCCTCTGACCTCTAGCATCAACAAGGCATTTTCGCCCACAGGACTGCCGCATACTGGATGTTTTTCCCTTTTCACACCATTCTTTGTAAACTCTAGAAATGGTTGTGCGTGAAAATCCCAGTAACTGAGCAGATTGTGAAATACTCAGACCGGCCCGTCTGGCACCAACAACCATGCCACGCTCAAAATTGCTTAAATCACCTTTCTTTCCCATTCTGACATTCAGTTTGGAGTTCAGGAGATTGTCTTGACCAGGACCACACCCCTAAATGCATTGAAGCAACTGCCATGTGATTGGTTGATTAGATAATTGCATTAATGAGAAATTGAACAGGTGTTCCTAATAATACTTTAGGTGAGTGTATATAGGCTCCTTCAGTGTAATCAGCTGCTATCACGTTTTTCCGGAGCTAATTACCCTCCTCCATCCCCAGCTCCTCCTCTCGTCAGTCAGGATTTGGTATTCTGATTCCCCCTGAATCAGACTAAATTCCCGAATTAGGTTGTACATTTTAATATTGACATTAATGCTATCTGCAATACATTGTTGGTTCTGTTCTGTTTACCCTAAGGGGGGTTTATCACTGCTCTCCCTGCTCTTATCCATGCTAGGCTGCATGGATGCGCAGGGAGTTCTTGCCCAGAACAGAACCATACCGCCAATCCAAACTATATGCTAATTGTCTATCATCTTTGACGATAGTGATCCTGACAGAACTGTAATTTTGTGAAAAAATTAAAATAACTGGTTTCTATTTTAATATAAAATGTAGTTTATTATTGTGATGGCAATGCTGAATTTTCAGCATCATTACAGTCTTCTTTCATATATCATTCCAATATGCTGATGAAACATTTCTTCTTCTTTTTATTATTATTATTATTATCAATGTTGAAAACAGTTGTGCTACTTAATATTTTTTGTGGAAACCAGTATAGAAAGTTCAAAAGAACAGTATTTATTTGGAATAGAAATCTTTTGTAACCCTCTAAATATCTTTACTGTCACCTTTGATCAATTGAATGCATCTTTCTTTCTTTTAAAAACTAATCTTACTGACCCAGAACTTTAGAACAGTAGTGTGCCATTTTAATGCAGCTTTTTGCATGTAAAACTAACGCAACAGGTAAGACCAAACAGATGATTATTCTCAAGCTGTGTATGCTAAAAATACAATGACAACCAAGAAAAAGGAGAGATGTAATTCTGTTTGCTTGGTTGTGATACTTCTATTAATAAGGTAACAAGTCTGACAGAGGATTTGTTTTCTGTAAACAATTGATGTCATTTCATCCTTTGACAGGTCTACAGAAAAGCCATAACTGCAAAGGCGGTATTATATTTCTCACAGAAATGTTGATTTGCTTAACGATGCAAAAAAAATAAAAATAATGTAAAAATGATCAGTGGTATGCATGTCACATTTTAATTACCACAGAGCGATACGACTCTCGTAAGTAAATCTATGCGGACCATTTAGAAAATGACAAATTATGTCATTTCCTCCAACAGGCCAAGTCCTTAGAAGTTCGTTTTACATTTCGAAGGGCTGAAGTTGAGCACATTTTCAGATTGTAATGCGACAAAAAATTACACATCAGAAACGTCATATTAATATTACTGCTTAATATTAATAGAGAGGTCCACACTGAAAACTACATAGCCATGCAGACTGCTGACGGTGCTGGGGGGAAGGGGGTGGACGGCTGGGGACTCACATCTGGGTGTGGAATGGCATATTGTCCCTGAATTGTGTAAGCCTGTGAAGACGGAGAGGGGGAAAAAAGAGAAGAAAAATCGAAATCAACATTTTCACAAGGCTGCAGGGCCCATTAAACACAAGAACTAACTGATTCATAAGCGCTAAAGGATCTATTAATATTTCACTGAAACATTTGGCTTCAAAAGCTGAAATTGTCTTTCATATTTTACGTGAATAAATGTATGAGTTAGTTATACAGTAATAATATTCAGTGACTTAAATAATAGAGGCTTCTCTACACAAATTTACAACACTCCTTCTGGCTTTTCTTATCTGTTTGTGTGCAAGTGCACAGTATGCTTAAAATATATTTTATACTGACTGCAAATAACAGATAGTTTGGGTAAATAATATACCCAGCAAAAAAATCGAATCTATTACTGAGCCATTTGAATAGATGAATATATAACATCCTTCAGGTTTTCTATTTAAGCTAGTATCATATTTTCAAAAATGACTTCATTTCCTGTACATATTCCAGAGAACTTTACTTTAAAGCGTCACACTGATAATCATGTTGTATTTCACGTAAAAGCCGTGATGTGGCATCTATGGTCATGTTATTGGATGAAATGCCCATGAATGAGTTATGCTAAAAAGATGTTGAGAGCTTTGTTAAAAGGATATTATTATTATTCATCAATGGAATGTTAGATAAGTGGAATTGTTGTGTTGGTTAGAGAATGAGTGGGGATGACTTTGTTGGATAGCATATCCATTTAATATTTATAACTTGACATTTCAAGCTTTATTGGAATCTCAAAATAATACAAATCCAGGTTGTTTTGAGTTTCTAGTGATGCTACACTTCAAGCTTTGAAAATATTAAAAGGATATGATATTTGCTCTGAGAGAGAGGAGTTCATTTTGCAATAAGAGTGAACAATGTCGATCTAATATTAAAATGCACTCAAAGCAGTCAGAATGCATTTGTTGCCATGTAAAGGTGAAGTGTGCAATTTTATATTTATCAAATGTTGAAATACTTTCTTTCTTGCCCAGTTTAATATACAGACACCACTATAAGGCATTTGTAGGTTGATTTCCTATAGAGTGTAATCAAACATTTCTGTTTGTTAGAGTAGCCCAACAAAGGCTTTAGAAAATTACTAATATAATTATGCAATAATAGATATTTTGACTTTCACAGAATTTTAGGGCAGTTTAAACCCTCAAGCCTTTGATTTGCATGAGTACAGTTTTTCATTTTGCCTCATTCCAAATGCGTTCATATCTTAAACTTTGTATGGTAATGGCCAAAATGTGTAGGATATGAAAATGAAGTGAAACCAAAGCACGCAAGTTCAAAATGCACATAGTTGCACACAAATGCACGTAATAATTTGCAATGTGATTTTAAAGTGAATTAAACTTTGAGTGGTCTTTGAGCGGTCTATAAGACTTCCAAGAGGTCTTATAATGCATTACTGTACCAGAAAGAAAAAAAAAACATAAAAATGTGCTTTTTATTTCATATTTGCTTAAAATTCACTTTTTGGCAGTAAAAGGCAATATGTGATGGCCGAAGAACAAACTCTCCTTACAGAGTCCACCGAGACCCGATTTGAACTCTCATTCACAATCTAAAGCTCCTTCCTCTCTGCAAGCATTACCCTGGTTAGGATGGTGTGACAACATGCGAGTGAGAAGGTGAGAAAACCTGAGTGAACTAACAGGCAGTGGCTGGTGCTGCAGTAAAAGGCTGAGGTTGGCTGCGGACGCCGCCAGCGGGTCGGCTCTTACCTGGCCACCTGAAAAAATGACGGGGGTGGAGGCGGGCTTTGGGCGGTAGGGAATGGTGGCACCTTTCGGTGGGGACTAGGAGAGGGGAAGAGGTAAGAGGCAGAAACAGCATTAGACCAGGAGACTGGTGCAGACAGGTGTGCGTGGTGGAGCGTTTGTGTGGTAAAGTTGTACGAAAACAAAGTCAGACATGTTGTGAGACCGCAATGCTTGAAGATTCGTATTCGCTAGGCCAGGGGTGTCCAATCCTGCTCCTGGAGGGCCTCTGTCCTGCAGAGTTCAGCTCCAACCCCAATTACACACATCTGAACCAGCTAATCGAGGTCTTACTAAGCATACTTGAAACTCCCAGGCAGGTGTGTTTAGGCAAGTTGGAGATAAACTCTGCAGGACAGAGTTTGGACACCCCTGCTTCTAGGCTGCGTTGTTGAGCCCAAACGGTTTACTCTACAAAAACTACTTAAGACTCTCAGTATACAGTGTATTAAGTTAATCTGTAGCATTATTCCATGATAAACGCATTGGTACACTGCATTGTTGCCATATGACCTCATCACATTGCATGCTTACTTCAGCGAGTCTAGTTATGTTGAATATAAAAATGTTTATTTAGCATTTTTATGTAAAAAATGTATGGCTGATATTATTTCCAATTCATTTGTCACACTGGAAATGGAAGGTCAAATCAAGTGCAGTGAATTTTGGGTACAATAATAACTGCAGTTTGCTGTATACTGCACATTTGTAAAGGTAAAAAAATAGCCCTAAAATTTCATCCACACACAAAGGATGAGACCGTACCGTTTGTAAGTTCCCAGGCGATCTGATTACATTAGAAATAGGTCTGTGTCTATACAAGTGAACAATGAAAATCATTCAATAACATCCAATCAGAGCACAATTCACCTCAGCAGGAATTCAGCCCTGCATGTCATTGGTGGATAAGAATAACATTTAAATCAATAAACCGAGATGGCGGAAGCAAGCCAACGGATGCTTTGTGTTTCTCATTAATCACAAGTAAAACAATGTAGTCTTTCTTTGGCAGGGTAGCTGTAATGGTGTGTGGCTGTGTGTATGGTTGTGAATCCACCCCATTGTTATTCTCATAACAAATGGATTTCAGCCTCCAAAAAAGAAAATTCATTCGTTACTCAGCCTCAAGTTGTTCCAAAACCAGACTTACTTTCTTCTGTGGAACACAAAAGGGAAATGCTCTACTGTATGTACTGATTGCTCTGTTCCATGCAATTACAATGAATGGGGACTGAAGCTTTCAAGGTTTAAAAAGGATGCAAAAATCATCTTTTTGTAGCATAAAAATATACATAAAAATATACCACTTTTGTCCTGATTTCTCTGAGCTGAGGGTCCATGGGCGGGTAAATGTATGGGTTTTTAAGGAATGGTGAAAGAATTCCAAAAAAACTTTGGTCTCCAGCCAACAAAGTCCAAGGGACACAGGGACGTGCAGCAGCACACAAACATATTAAAATATGAAAAATTAAAGGATTAAAATGTAAAAGATTATTATTGTGTACATAAATATAAAAATGCCTCCATGTCATATGCTCAGGGAGCCGTGGTGGAATCCGGCTTGTCCCGTAGATGGTCTGCTCGCACACTTTAACCTTGCGCATGAGCAGATCCATTTCCTTTTTCCTTTTTTTCGCTTGAAAATTCCACCATGTGAATAGCAAACCCGCCATGGCGCGAGTTGAATTGGCTTTTAAAGGGAATGGGAGATGAGACTCTGATTGGTTTATTGCTCGTTATGTCCAAAACACACCCATGACTCATTAAGAGAATATGGACAACCCTTTTAGACCATGCGCCGTGTGCGCCGACCATTTTTCCCATCGTTAAACTAGCAAAAGTCGATTCGGATACGCCCTAAGTGCACTTGTGCTGTACGCTTTAGACCATACGCTTAGGTTGTTAAGATAGGGCCCTAAGTCCCATCTGGCTAGCGCACTTCCCATAATGTTTATGCATTAAGCCAGTAGGCGGTCTTTTGTGGCTGTTTGAACATTCGACCACATGAGCATTTACAGTATGAAAGCTATCCGGTCAAATACATTTACGACTACCTCTGGAAGTGGTTGAAAGTGGACAAGCTCAAAATGTTTTAGACCCCGTTTACACCTGTATTTAGCGTTGTTCACTTGTGATCCAATTGACCTTGGAAAAAAATGGTGTGTGCATGGATAAATAGTTCCTAATTAGAAAACAGAAATCTGTTTTTAGAAACAGGTGAACTTTAAATTTCAGTCATATGGCTTCAGAAGTCAAAAGGACTTCTTCAATGAAAATATTATAGTGCTTTTCTGTCCTTTTGAGCTTTTGTGTTCAACAGTGTAAAGAAAGTCACAAGGGTTTTAAATGATTTGCTGAGGAGTATAGAATGACGATTTTCATTTTGGGTGAACTATCCCTTGAACAATACTGTGCAATACTGTACCTCCAGCATGACCACACATATCTGTTTGACACACTGGATAATGGCTTCCGGGGTGCCGGAGATTGTCACTGCGCGCTCTGTGGAGTTAGGCAGCATGTCCCCTGCTACCTGAACCTGAGCTCCTGTGGACTGGAGAAATAAAACAACAGTCTATGATTCAGAGCATCCACTGTTATTGATGGTGTGATCTGCTCTGAGACCACACAGCTCTCAGGGGAGCGCTGGGACAAATGTCGCCATCTGCATGCAAGCATATGGTTTCCGATGAAGTCATTTAAAAGACAAGAACATAATCAGCATTGCCATGATTTCCATACAGCAGGGGTCTTCAACCTTTTTTAGACCAAGGACTAAAGAATTGCGTTTTTAGTCTGGGCTATAATAGCATGTGTTTGGTGGCATATTAATATATACTTGTGAGTTTTGTGGCTTTGTGGTTGAAGACTCCTGTCATACAGTATTGCCCATTTTTTTAATTCTATGGCAATCCATGATCTGACAGTGAGAATAATATCAGTTTCGTACCTCTCTCATCTCTTTGATTTTTGAGCCTCCCTTGCCAATGAGGGAGCCGCACTGACTGGCGGGCACCACGAGGCGCAAAGTGACAGGGGGCTTACTGGTGGCTGGGCTGTTGCTCATGGAGTTGATTATATCCTGAAGAAAATCAAAACAGATTTTTTTAAGTATGCTTAACAGAAGTATTAATTTCAACTTTTAATAATCAGATTTTTCAAAAATGTGTACTACCAATTTTAAAATACATTGTTTGAAAGAAAGTAATTAAATTGATCAAAAGTTACAGTAAAATTACAGTAAAGAACATATGTTGTCCTATTAAACTAAACTAAAAGAATTTAAAAAATGCATTTTAGAATGATTTCTGAAGGATCCTGTGACACTGAAGACTGGAGTAATGATGCTGAAAATTCAGCTTTGCATCACAGGAATAAATGACATTTTACAATATATTAACATAGAAAACAGTTATTTTAAATGTTAATATTATTTCACAATATTACAGTTTTAACAATTTTTTTTTATTAAATAAATGTAGTGAGCATAAGAAACTTCTTAAAAACCCTTACGAACCTTTTGAATGGTAGAATACAGTAACATTGACAAAATAAAATTTTCTTTGTGTTAAGTGAGATTTTCAAATACTGTATTCAGGACAGCACCTCTTCAAACTTGTATGCGATCATAGCGAAGGCCTTAAAGATGGCATCTGTGGGTCCAGTGATGGTGACAATCCTCTCTGGACAGTTTCCTTCTGAGATGTTGATGCGAGCGCCGCTCTGTAAGATGCCAAATGTCAAGTTAACCCTCATGTCTGAGAGACTCCAAGACCCTTTTCGTTTATGTTTATCTGCTTACCCCCAGGGCATCCAAGATGTAGGTGCCTTTGTTTCTTCAGTAAAACACAAATGAAGATTTTTAACTCCAACCGTTGCGGTCTGACAGTCGTATAATGCATGTCAATGGCAACATTTTAGAGTATGAGAGCTATGAGAGTAAAAAAACATACACATACGAATCCATATTAAACCCTGCGGCTCGTGACGACACATTCCTGTCTTAAGACACGAAACGATCGGTTTGTGCGAGAAACCGAACAGTATTTATATAATTTTTTTACCTTGAATGCGATCTATGTACAACAGCCTTCACTGCGTGGTATCACTTCTGGTTGGTGAGGTCAAATGTACACGATATGGCTTATCTCAATCGGATACATACGGCGGAAGTGATCTCTCGCTCGTATCTCTACGCCATATCGTGAATTTTGACCTCGTCTACCGGAAGTGATGGCGCTTTGAAAACTGATGTACATAGTGTTGTATTTGAGGTAAAAAAAATGATATAAATACTCTTCGGTTTCTCGCACAAACCGATCGTTTCGTGTCTTAAGACATCAATGTGTCGTCACGAGCCGCAGGGTTTAATATGGATTCGTATTTGTATGTTTTTTTACTCTCATAGCACTCATACTTTAAAATGTTGCCATTGACATGCATTATACGACTGTCAGACTGCAACGGTTGGAGTTAAAAATCTTCATTTGTGTTCTACTGAAGAAACAAAGACACCTACATCTTGGATGCCCTGGGGGTAAGCAGATAAACATCAAATTTTAATTTTTGAGTGAACTATCCCTTTAACTCTCATCCTTCCCACAGGTCATCTTGACCCGAAACTCATTTTTTAAAAAAGATAAAAATTGAGAGTTCATCTGAGTGGTCCAAGACCGTAGGACTTTTGTCGCACTTGAACCACAAATTGACTGGATTCAAGGAGTTTCGTGGTTGAAATAAAAATTAAAAAAAAACACGTATTTTATAATTTTAGGGCTTTGGGTCATTTTGACCCGCGAGGGAAAGATTTCTTATAAAGTGCGAGGGAAGGATGAGGGTTAAAGGTGCAAGTTTAATATACTTTCCTTTATCTTATCTTAACAGGGAAAAATAACAAGTACATTTCAAATTACTATTATTATATTTAGACACAACATATTTAGATACAACAATGAGGTCCCTGTGATTCATGAACATGAAAAACAAAGCCAATCTCAACAGAACAAAAGAGTTTTGGTAAAATGAATTAGACAGGAAACATACCTCTTCACGCATCTTCTTCACAGTTTCCCCTTTCTGTAGCAAAAAGAACGACTGAATATTTAGATTCAGTGCTTAAAACATATACATACATACATACATACACAGTTCCAAGAAAAAGTATGTGAACCTTTTGCAGAATCTGTGAAAATGGGAATAATTTTAACAAAATAAGAGAGATCATACAAAATGCATGTTATTTTTTATTTAGTACTGTCCTGAATAAGATATTTTACATAAAAAATGTTTACATAGTCCACAAGACAAAAAAATAGCTGAATTTATTAAAATGACCCCGTTCAAAAGTTTATGAACCATTGATTATTAATACTGTGTGTCGTTCCCTGAATGATCCACGGCTGTTTTTTGAGTCTCTTGTTTGTCCTGAGCAGTTAAACTGCCCAATGTTCTTTAGGAAAATCCTCCAGGTCCTGCAAATTCTTCAGTTTTTCCAGCATCTTTTTCATATTTGAACCCTCTCCAGCAGTGACTGTATGATTTTGAGATCCATCTTTTACACACTAAGGATGATTGAGGGACTCAAACACAACTATTAAAAAAGGTTCAAATATTCACTGATGCTCCAGAAGGAAACACGATGCATTAAGAGCCGGGGGTGAAAACTTATTAAATTTGAAGATCAAGGTAAATTGTACTTAATTTGTCTTCCGGAAAACATGTAAGTATCTTCTGTTGGTTCTGAAGGGCAGTACTAAATGAAAAAAAATTATATTTAAACAAAAGAAGAAAAATCTTCATCCTGTTCAAAAGTTTTCACCCCCGGCTCTTAATGCACGTGTTTCCTTCTGGAGCATCAGTGAATGTTTGAACCTTTTTTAATAGTTGTGTTTGAATCCCTCAATCGTCCTCAGTGTGAAAAGATGGATCTCAAAATCATACAGTCACTGCTGGAGAGGGTTCAAATATGAAAAAGATGCTGGAAAACTGAAGAGTTTGCAGGACCTGAAGGATTTTTCTGAAGAACATTGGGCAGTTTAACTGCTCAGGACAAACAAGAGACTCATGAACAACCATCACAAAACAAAAAAAAACAGCCGTGGATCATCCAGTTAAAGGTAGGGTAAGTGCTTTCTGGTAACCGATGTTGCCATTTCAAATCACCAAAACAAACACGCCCCTATTTTGATAGCTCCGCCCCACACATACGTAACCCAGGCAACGACTATGGCGGAATCTGTGTGTTACTATGGTAATCCAGGTCGAATGTTCAATGAAAAAGTCATCCTTTCCATGCCAAAAACACAAACTGTTCTCATGAACAACTTGATAGCACAAGCACGACAGTCCAACTAACGAACATATTACAGTTATGACAAGATTATGACAAGATAGAGGGCTATCGATCACGAAAAGAGGAAGCAAACATATATTAGGATTATATTATCTTGAATAATATACTTGAATAATGACGCTTGAAACAGACAGTGGAGGAGGTTTAGACGCTTATACAGTGTGGAAATGAATGGGTAATTATCATAGCTGAAGTGAAGGACAATTTGATTGCAAATGGACAAGCAAGCAAACATGACACACGGGCATATTCAAGCAAAAGCCAGCATATATTAGTTCTGTGAAACAAAACAAAATCAATGTTACTCGCCTATCAAGAAAAAATAAAGCAACCTCGGCCTTCACTCCTTGAGTTCTCCAACGCTGGAAAGCTGATCCGATATTTACACGGGTCCTACTTCTTGCCTGCTCATAAGCCTTCTTTTGTTCAACAGACATTTTCCACATGAGTTTTTTATCTGCCATCTCTCTTTCTGTCATCGCTCAGCTAATGTCCGTCCTGTGTAGTGTCTTTTGAATAATGACGTGCACTGAGCGCTCTCTTCTCCCCGTCATTAGTAGACACGCCCCTTACTGCTGTTTGTTATGGTACTCGGCCCGAGTCACATTTCTAAAGCAGTTTTGAAATAACACTTACCCCACCTTTAACAACACACAGTATTAATAATCAATGGTTCATAAACTTTTGAACAGGGTAATTTTAATAAATTCAGCTTTTTTTTTTGTCTTGAGGACTATATGTAAACATTTTTTATGTAAAATATCTTATTCAGGACAGTACTAAATAAAAAATAACATGCATTTTGTATGATCTCTCTTATTTAGTTAAAATTATTCCCATTTTCACAGATTCTGCAAGCGGTTCACATTCTTTTTCTTGCAACTGTACATAAATACAATGTCCATATCTAACATACCTTTCCAATGATGCTTCCCACTTCCTGCAGGAATAAAAAAAGAACCAATAAAATCTTTGCAAGCATAAGCAGCATGATTTTGGCCATTCACAATTGTACAGTAACAGTGAACGAAAATGGCTCCATTTTATTTTCAGTCCTTGCTTACGGAGATTTAACGAGTCTAAAAGGTCACTGGTAGTGACGACCCCTGATTCACCTTGGCCTGAAACAGTGGGTCAGGAGAGGACACGTCCCTCAGGCACACTCTGCAGTTACATCATCAACCTACCCCCATCCACTTCTCTCTGTAATGCTCTGCGGGCTCAGCTTACCTTGCCGTGCATGAGAAGCCGGATGGTCAGGGTCACATTCAGCCCACCCTCTGACTGGACTTTGTTGGGTTCCATACTAGGAGTGGAGGTGAAGCAGGAATATGGTCACGTGACAGGAAATCCCCAGGAGTAGGACGAGAATGATGGTTCAGCAGCCAACCAGTCACCTGCAAGGGGGGATGGGATATCCAAGAGTCATAATGAGCCCAAGACTTCCAATTGAGAAATGAAGACGGTTGCAGAATGTTTGGATCTGCTCAGGAATGAAAGCTTGGAATTAAAGGAATGTTCCTCCATCGCTCGGCATTTGTGACATTTGTGATTGACACAGAAAATAATTTCGACTTGTTTAAAATAAATACACTACTGTTCAAAAGTTTGGGTTCGGTAAGATTTTTTTATGCTTTTAAAAAGTCTCTTATGCTCACCAAGGCTGAATTTATTTGATGAGAGAAAAAAAAAACAATAGCATTGTGAAATATTCTTACAATTTAAATAAATTCTTTTCTGTTTTAATATATTTTAAAATGAATTTCCAGCACCATTACTCCAGTCTTCAGTATCACATGATCCATCAGAAATTAATCTAATATGCTGATTTGGTGCTCAAGAAACTTTTTGTTTTTTTTGCTGCTTAATATTTTTGTGGAAACATTTTTCTTGTTGAATAGAAAGCATTTATTCGAAAAATAAATCTTTTGTAACATTATAAAAAAAGTCTTTACTGTTACACTAATCATTGACTCCGTGCTAAATAACAGTATAAATATTAATAAAAAAAATAAATAAAAAAAAACTTTCTGACCTCAAACAGTAGAAAAATGCAGTTACGGTTAAACACTTTAAAAGTATACAGTCCATTCCAGAGAAATGTGAATCTTGTGGTTTTGTTAAAGCACTCACTTGAATTATTCAGTAAATACCTGTTTTTTTTATTATTTTATTTGTTTTCCCAATTATCTGTTTGAGGTAGAACTACTTTTCAAGACGGATGTAATAATTTTATCTCAATAGACTCATGCATGTTAACACGTATGTAAAGTGGCTATGTACATTTTACATACAGTGTATGTTTTATTGCCTATTATTCCACTACAGTTACCTTACTTATATTCTTTTAATTACAAGTCAAACTGTTTTCTGTGATTAATCAACCTTATGCAGTAAGCATAGCTTGCGTTGAATATGGAAAATTCTTTTAATGCCACATCATTAATAGCATTTTATATTCATAGTCTGAACACAAGAGGGAGCACTTCACAAGTAATCAAACTAAATATGTTTGTTGCCAGGCAGTAATCTCAAATTAATTAAAAAAACTAACAGCCGCTGAGGTCATTCGGTTATTAGCATATAGTATGTAGCAGTCGAATACTTCATTGGGTATTATGCTAGTGTAAGAAAATACATGTTTTTACAAAAATGATAACAAAACAGATCGAGTTTAAACCAAACTGACCTCCATAAACTCATGTAAAAAAAAAAAGACAAGAGGTCCAATGCCCAAAAATGCTGGAGAGAATGACCAATACTCATAACAAGATGACAATATTATAGGTAGGCAAAGATTGAATCTGTGCAGAATTTCTGCAAAAAGGAAATATCTCTCAACAATTGTTATGGTTATGATGAAGAGAAAAAAAAAAAAAAATCATTTAAGAATAAAAAAAAATTAATAATTAAAAAACAAGAAAAATAAATAAAAATGTACATTAATAAAAAAAAAAGCATCAAGCATAAATCTGCAGATTTCTGTGGGTTTACCATAAACAAGGTCATATAAAACAACTTATTTTCCATTTTGTGTCATAATTCATAACATTCAGCTTATCCGAATCTGTATTTTCTCTGATCCCTCTGACGATTTCTCATCCTCAGTGGTTATAATGAGTATCTGTCTGTACTCTCGTGAGGGAGGGGGGATCCTAACTCCTCAGCACAGCTTCAGACCTGTCCCTTTTTCAGTGATTTATGCCGTCATGTGGGTCTGGGGATCAACAACGATTGAGAGATTGAAACATTAAGCCGTCCCAGTGCAGCTGCCAGACCTTCAAATGGGGCGCAGGATAAAGAGAGCAAAAAGTGAATGATGGTGAGATTGGCGACTGTAAAAATCCTGATGAAAGAGAAAATCGCATGCGTGCTCAAGGATGAGAAAGTTATGAGCACAAATTTTGGGGTTATGTGTGAAAGAGACGCATCGAGAAAGCAAAGGGAAGATAAGAACAGATTCACATGGGTATATGAGATGAGCTGACAGCTGTCCGCAAATCTCCTGCTTAGCTCAGATTAGAATTTTTATGCAATCAGTGCTAAGAGCACACAGAAGCAACAAAGCAAATGGATAGAAGTGAACCAGCCTGTACTTTTACAAATAGACATCCTTCATTTTAAGAAGCCCCTGACCTGAGAAAACCTTGTGAAAAAGAAGTGCGCTTAACTTGTAATCTATTAAGTATAAAAACTGTACTTGCAGATAATATAATATTAGTGCTTTTAAAGAAAGTACACTTTTAAAAACAAGTACACAAGTTTTTCAAAGTACATTTATAATCATGTTTTGATAATCTTTTGTCAAGCTTTACTGAAGTACAATTATGTTGATTACTAAAGCACATGTAAAGTACAGGTCAAAAAGCACTCTTAATGTTCAACTCGTTAACTTTGATATAAATTTTAACTATAATTATAACTTGCGTGAAAATGGCCTTATGGGTTTAGAGAAATGCTGTAGCAATTCACTCCAAGAATAAATCATGTAAAAAAGTAAAGTAATTACAAAGAATATTGGGTTGAGTATAGGGATGTTGACGATTAATCGATGATCAATTAATTGTCGATAATACATTTAATCGATAACACTTATCGATCATCGATTAAGCAGGATCTTGTGCGTGCGTGCTGCTCAACCGCGAAACATGTAAAGCAGACACGAGGAAAAATTAAGCGAGCACGCCAGAGTTATGTTTGGGACCATTTTACAGCTGGAGTTACACCATCACGACTATAAGTGTGCATGTGCATTTGCAGCCTTTTGTTTTGTGCAAATGTAAGTTGTAATGTTGTGTTTATTTTGTGTGGGCCTGTCTATATCTGATTTATCTCATAGGATGCATTTGGTTAAGAATTAACGTGGTAGTAAAGCATGCCGGTGATCAGCTACAGTGCGCGCAACTCAAACAGCACTGCACAACTAATAATGACTATGATTGGGACTGTCATATTACATAACATTATAATGAGAACACTAGAGTAATAAAACATTGTGAATTATTTGGGTTTAGTTTGCCGTTTCATCGCGTTGCTCCAGGAAGAGCATGTGCACAACATGAGTCATGCATTCTGAATAGCTTAATTCAAGTTCACTTGTGCATTTGCATCATTTTGTGCAGATATAATTTGTAATATTATGTTTATTTTGTATATGTCTGATTAATCTCATGAACTAAATATCGTGCTAGCAAAGAACTTAGGTGTACCGTTGTTCATTCAGTGCGCACAGCTCAAACAGCAACGCACGACTAATAATAACTTTGATTGGGACTGTCATATTACATAACATTGAGAACACTATTTTAATAAATCGTTGTGAATTCATTGGGTTTAGTTGCCATGTTCAGCCTGTTTTGTTTCAGGAAGAGCGCGTTCATTCTGAAGAACAGATATGAGGTTATATTTAATTATTAAATAAGTCATTTAATTAAATGATCAATCGCATTGACTCATTTTACAATCCTACTAGCCCTTTATTTAGACTAAAAACCCTTCTCATTCATTTGGTGAGGAACATGGTGTTTTGAGCAGCGTTTGCACACCCCGTCATGCTGTCAGCTATAAGCCACTGATGTAGACGCATATTGCAGTATTAAGGCTAACGATTAATTGATCATTAATTTAAACGACGATCGATCATGGGAATTTATGTAAATTAACATCCCTAGTTGAGTACAATGCTTGATGTTTTATTCTTCTTCTACGTTGTCATTGTATTCAGATATTTTCTATGATAGAGTGTAGAAACTCTCACACAACAACATATTGGATCTGCTCCCACACCAACACACTCCCTTAAAATACAAATCAGGACATTGTTTTGGGTAAATGTAGTTGGAAGTTTTAGGGCGTGAATTGGTTGTAGGATGCAGATATCACAGTGTGAGTACAGAAAAGGATTAAGAGGAGTGACAACTGTGTTTAGCTGCAGTGTGTGCTTGGTCACAGAGAGCATACAATGTTCCACACTTCTCCTCATGACTCACTTAATGTTGTAGTTCTTCATCCGCCTCAGATGACTTAAATCTCAAATGCCTTCAAGTTCAACCCCGCATGAAATCTTATCTAATTAAATCAGCCTGTAAGACAACAAACAACATGGATGCTGTGGGCGAGGCGCTAACACCTTGTGGCAACTTTACGCATAAACTACATTTGGATTGAGGAAAGGCAATCTTATCGTTTATGTGATGCTAATGCTCCATATCTGGTGCTTCAATGAAAAGCTGCTTGAATAACATGAATATTATTACTTAGATGATCATGTTTAGTGAACCGTTACGAATGCCTGAAGGATTACATTTTTAAAGTGCTTCTTTCTTTGTATATTTTGAGGTGGCATAATAGAGTGTTTCTTCAGACCCTTTTACGTCCCAGGGGTTGACTTAAATACACATATTATTTTTGCCATATGAAGGTCACATTTAAATTGGTCCAGGAAACTTTTTATCATGCCTTCATTTATTTATTTTCATTTAAAATATTTTTTAGGACTAGCACAAAACACAAACTTTCAGTCTGTGGAACATGAATTTCTCTAACTTGTCCCTTCGAAATAGGGCTTACGTCTGCATTATGCTTTATCCTTTATGTAGACTTAAAAATATAAAAAATTAAAACAAAATATTTTGATTTAGAAATATATTTTTTAACTTATGAACAGAATGTCAAAACAGAATATGAAACACAAATAATTTCAATTATATTTATATACATTTCTACACAAATAATGATTGACCGTCTAAACCAACAATTTTGGTTCTCTAAAACTTTTTTCAAAAGTTAGTCCAAACAACAGTATCAGTGAAAAACATGATATTTAAATGCATCCTCTGTAATTGACAAATAAGCAAGAATTGTGGAAATATTTAGTACATCATCCAGCAATTAAATGTCATAGCAAGACAGATTCTTGAGAGGCATGCATATACAGTACAATAGTTTTGTGTGAAAAGTGTGTTTAGTTTATAAAAGTCCAAAGGGCCAAAAGTGCCCACAAAAACACCCAAACACAGAACAAACACATGGTCGGGTGAACAACAGCCCACAGAATTCAGTAGACATCTGAACACTACATCTGTGAGCTGATTACAGCGTTCATCAGAGCAAAAGCAATGGCTGCATAAACACACTAATGTTACCTTAAATGGCATGTGTCCTTTAAAACACTTTCTTTTGATGTCGAAGTGTGTGTATTTAGCAAGCACATTTCCAATGCTTTTTAAAAAAGGCATGAGCAGATTAAAAATTAGCCATTGAAATACTTCACATTTTAATTCTATTTTATGTTAATCATAAGTCTGATATCTTCCCGGTAGTATATAAGCTCAGTCTTTACTGAAGCACAGGATACAGAAAGTGGGTCAGCCCTTCCTCTAAAGAGCTTCTGGCCCCTTCCTCTGTGGTACCTATTGAATTAATCACGCTTTACGCTTGGTCAAGCAGTGCTCCTAAAATGCTCCTTTTTTCTATCTCTTTCCACTTTGCTTCAAACGCAGTACAATACTGTCTCATTTTGATTCATATAAATGACCAACAGCCAAACATGTTTGTAAAAAAAAAACAGTTTTTCGATTAAATAAAACACACGTTCAACACATTCAATATTGATTCAACATTCTTGAAGGGATAGTTCATCCAAAAATTAAAGGGGTCATATGATGCATTTTAATGTTTTCCTTTTCATTAAGCGTGTAATGTATCTGTTTGTGAATGTATATGACCTGCACATTCACAAAGCGTTTTATTCTAACAGAGAACACTGATCCAGACCTGCCTCAAATGCCTCGATCAAAGTCTAGATATTACTTCCTCAAATGTCCGTGTAAATATTAGCATAATATATGCCACGCAAAGTTTCATTGAACTGAAATGTTGTCGTCATGTCACAGAGTGTTTTGATGCAAAAGCAAAACCGCTTTTGCTTTCAGAGGTTAACCAGAGGTTATGATTTATTTATAAAGCTGGCCCTTAGCAGTACAACCCAAAAGTTTGCTTGGGCACAGCGCACTTTACAGAGGACATGTTCCTGAACCTGGGAGAGTAGGCTACAACACCGGCAAAAACTACTTGCACTGTGAAACATTTTGCTCAAGTCGTGCTTGCAAAGTTGGTTCCAGTCAATCGGGTTGATCATCCGCTTTTTCAGAATCCGTTTTTGGCTCCAACTGATACGGTAAAATCGACGACATTAACTATGTGTTTACAAATGCTTAGAAGCTGAAGCTCACGATAATGGTAAGGGGCGTTATAAATCCGACACACACTTGAGGTGTTTGGCCAATCAAAATGCACTGGGTCAGTTGGCCAATCAGAGCACTCTAAGCTTTTCGGAAGGAAGGGCTTTGTAGAAATCTGCGCGTTTCAGACAGACTGTGAATAGAGGAGCTGCAATAATGTACAGTATGTGAAAAATAATGTTTTTTGAACATTAAACCATGTTAACCTATTACACCCAATAATCAAAATAAATAACTTTTAAAACAAGACCATAAGACCCTTTTAAAACAGTCAACCCTCATATCATTCCAAACCAAACCAAACCATGCTTCTTTTTTGTGGAGCAAAAACAACAAACATTGGACCCCATTTGACTGACTTTCAAAATTTCATTGAATGGACAAAAAAAAGAAATATATGATGTCCCACCGAAGAAAGTGCTGTTACTGTGCATTCACACCAGACGCGACTTGCGCTAATAAATCGAGCTATTCGAGCGTAGTTGGATGCTTGAACATTTTGAGTTTACTCGCTTCATTCGCACGTGACATTCACTTCGTAACAGACGTGAATTCGCGTCATAGAAGGGGCTTCTGCCAGGCAGCTTCAATCTCGTTGTGAAATGGCTGACATGGATTGTTTTAAAATACGGTGAATAAGCTCAATTTGCCGGCTTTAGGTAGCTTGTAGTCTCAATATATATATATATATATATATATATATATATATATATATATATATATATATATATATATTTATTGAGACTACAAGCTACCTAAAGCCGGCAAATTATATATATATTACCAGACTGTCCGACCTCCTCACTAACTTTCTTCCAAGCTCCTCACTATTCCTGTTTCTATAAAGTACGAAGATGTATCGTACACCTCCGGGTATCCACATATGATTTTGTCCTCATTGTTATCACTACTAGAGCAAGCTCCTGATTGCTTAACGTGGCGCGAATATCCGCCAAAGTCATTCGTGCTGCCTAATTCACGCGAAGAATGTCTATTCGTGTCTTTGCATTGACTTAACATGTAAATCACTCACACTTAACGCTTCATTTGCGTCTGGTGTGAACGCACCATTAGAGTTAACTAAAACGATTAAAAATAGTTTTCGTTAATTGAAATGAAGCTGAAATCGAATAAAATATAAATATTAGATGAAAAACGTAATACTTAAAGGGTTAGTTCACCGGCATTCTGACATAGAACTCAAAAGCGCTGCAGTGTTTACACAATGTAAACTGCGTAGGAGACTGACACAGACGAGAAGAAATTTAATAAAGTCTTTATTTTTGTTTGTTTTGCACACAAAAAGTATTCTCGTCGCTTCGTAAAATTAAGGTTGAACCACTGGAGTCACATTGACTATTTTAACCATGTCTTTACTACCTTTCTGGACCTTGAAAGTGGTGATTACATGGCTGTCTATGGAGGGATCAGAGAGCTCTCGAATTTCATCACAAATATCTTCATTTGTGTTCCGAAGATTAACAGGTTTGGAATGACATGAGGGTGAGTAATTAATGCCAAATTTTTAATTTTGGGATGAACCCTTTGAATGAAAATTAGAAATGTTTTTGTGGCAACTAACTGAAAATAAGTTAAAGTAGTAGTACTAAAATGATTCTAATTTAAATTGCAATAAAAATAAAGCTAAGAAATAAAAAACAAAAACTAATAAAATGACAAAGGCACATAACAAAAATAAACATATATATATAACAGTGAAGGACAGTCGTACATGTTTTTGAATGACATGATTGGGAGTTTTTGGGTGAACTATCCCTTTGCTACATTGTTCTGCCCCTTAAAACAATGTTAAAAATAAAAAAAATCATTAAAATTTGATTTAGCAGATGAACCTTGAGCTGCCGGTGTCCAATAAAACGCTTTTTTTTTCACTTCCATTGTCTCTATGCTTAACTTCACCTGTCTTAATAACTAAAATCTCAATGATTTTTGTCAAAAAAATCTCTCAACTTCTGTGGAATTTCTAAAAACAATGGATGCATGAAGACAGATTACATGGGTGATATGAGAAATATACAGATGTTAGATTTAAGGTGATAAATAACTGCTATGCCTTCACCACTCTTGACCATGGTTAATTTCCCCAAACAGGGGAGGTTAGAATAAGTGGATATATGGAGTGTACAAAGTAAAAAAAAAAATTCAAAGAACATATAAAACTGGTGTTTTGATAACTGCTATAACAGGAGGAGAAAAATAATGACCCTATTGCTTACAACAGTGTGACCTTGTAATAGGGAAAATAATAGGAGACAGAACCTGAGGCTGCAATTCACTCCCACACAATCAGAAACAACCAAACACCCCACTTCCTAAAATGACCACTGCAATTTAAGCAGTTCGGCAATGAGAAAATAAATCAAAATGCTTTTTCAGACCATAGGCTCTTTTTCTAATTAATGTGAATTGGAAAAAAACAGTTCTTGAACATCAGGAGCAAAAAAGACTGCATAAACAAGCCATTTGTCAACTGCTCAAAGCTATTGACCCTACTGGCTGAATCACAAAACAATAGAAATGGGTACTGTGGTACAATCATTTAAAAGGTACACCATGTAACTTTTTTGCTCAAAATTAAGTCAATACATCATCAATCCTTCTTCCAAAACGTGTTATACCCGTTTTTGTCATACCCTGATTCATTATGGTAAGCCTATTATGAGTGTATACATTTTAGACCTGATGGGATGGTTTTAGCGGGAAATTGCGTACATGCGTCACTTGTCTCATGTCACATTGATAAATAGAGAATAGTTGCTCAGGCTACATGGACGTGTGTATGGTGTGGGAGTGGCAGGTTATTTGTCACTATAAGTAAGAAAGATTGACATGTATCATGTTAAATCTCGTACCTCCAAAAAATCACCCGTTTAAAAAAACGCTGTACAGAGGAAAGTCTGCTGGCAGAAAGAGAATGCGACAGAACTCGTAATAAAACAAGAATCAACATTGGCTTGGCTTTTCAGAGATAGCGAGAACTGAGGGATTTGAAATGTTGTAAAGGTGATGTGGAGATATTTTATTGAATAGATAAATTGCCATATGTAGCTCTCTAACAGAGTTCATTGTAAAGCATTAGCTATTGAAGGGTCATTATGGTTGTTGTAGCGCTGTGCTGGAATTTATTTTCAAGGACACACCGTCTCTATTAATGGGTATCTACAGTAATGTCTTCAGCTAGTCAGCTTGAGATCCTTTCCATCCAAACTAGTTATATCTCCTAGTAGTGAATGTTTTATGAGCAGTATGATAATCTCTCTCTCTCTTTATTTTTAGTTAAAAGAAAGAACCAAGCAAAGCGGAAGCACAACCAAAACAATGTTCTTCTGCAAAACGCATGCAATTGTGTTTTTTAACTGCCAGAGGGCCAAAAGTTACATAGGGTACCTTTAATTTCTCCTTTGACAAAATCATGATAATGAGAAAGGGCAAATACTGTAATGAAACAATTTTACCAAAACAGTCACCTGACATTAAATGTAACCTAAAATGACGTTCACAATTTGATGCATTTCTGAGTGAGTGGAGTCAGATTGGAAGAGAGGGGTTGAAAAGACATGTGATGTCAGCTGAAAAGGAAAGTTGTTTCAAACAAAGGGAACTTTGCAAAAAGAAAACTAAAATTAAAAACTTGGAATAGCATGCACTAATAAATAAACAGGCACAATAAGACCAGGAACATGCTCAATTTTGATTTCATGACAATTTAATTATGATTTAGTTGTCCGTTTTGTTTACCTATTCTCTATGTCATCTGTCATGAATAACACAGACAAAAGTTTACATTTTGCGAATGAACATTATTGGAAACAAAAACTGGGTGACAAAAAGATGAGCCAATGCAAGCACGTCTATCCAAACTGCTGACGCACTGTCTATCACTAACACTTTAACTGTGCTTCTGTAGAGGGGTTGAAGGGTGCTGAGATCATACATTTAATATACCCTACTTACTTTCTTATTATCTCTGTGACTCCAGAATGAAAACTTTTACCGGAGAGACCAAAGTCTAACTCTATGAACAAAGTTAATTTCCGACAAAGACCAATTAAAGTCAAAATAAAATGGCATTCAAAGCTAATTTTCTTTTCTATAAAATATTGTAAAAAAAGGTAGGCTGGGACCTGATTTGATTGACCAATGAGGCGCTTAGATTACAAAGAATTGTTTTAATTTGAATAATGTTCAGCAAGCCCAGGAACCTGTAAATAGAGTTTTTCATGTTGACTTTAAGGTAAAGCTAAACCATAAAGACGTAGAACAGCGAGTGTGGTCCTGTCTGGCAAAAAATGGGGTAAGTCCCCGGACGAGTGGGCTGGCAGAGAAGCCTGGACAGATCAAGCACCATGATTTATCGTGTTAAACACATCACTAGTCCTGTCAGTGTATCAAAGGCAAGAGCTTAACGAGAGGCGACAGTGTTTATTGGAGACACTGGCTCATGCGAGATTTCAGGGCAAATTATAGCCTGAGGCAGTTTGTCTTTTCTCTTTGCTCTCGAAATCACAACCATGGGTGGGCACGAGCATGAGAGACAAAAAGCAACCAGGAAGAAGGGAGGTAACGGAGGAATAATCGGCAGTATAGTGCGGCGGAAGCGGCACAATCATTCTTCATTGACCTGAAAGACTGTCAAATACTATTTTCAGAGTGGCCAAAACAAAAGCCAAATAAAATTGTTCATGCTGTCTAAACTATTTTTACTTGTTTGTTTTTTTGGGGGGTTTTTTACATTTTGTCCTGGTTTTGCCCTTAATACAACAAATCTGGTCATTGAAAAAAAAATAAAAAATTCTAAAATGGATAAAAATAAAAGAAATATATAAAACATTGTCACCTATCAATCAAAGGTGTTCCCCACCCCTTGAATGTTTGTGTAAATAATTAACTAATTTGATCATGCTTCCAGCCACCAATAAGAGTTTTAACACAAGAGTTTAACAATTCCACAGATTTTCACAAAAAACAGCATCGAAAATGTGAAGTCCACATGTTTTGTCTATGCCCGGTTGGAAAGGTCATGCAGAGATTTTAAATGAATCAACAGTATTTATGCTCAACATGAAAATGACAATAATCAAAAAGAGAATTTGCTGTTGAGGATTAAATGTTACATGTGTAGTGCAACAGAATAATATGATTTCAAACAGGATTATGAACCCACAGCAAAATACTTCCGCTGAGATTTACAGCAGGATCAAAAAGTAAGACAAAAAAAAAAAAAAAAAATGTCTCTATGTCTATGCCTCTAAGTGCAATAAATAGCATTCTGTATTTTATATTATAATAAACATATGGAAACTGAAAAGTCTGAATAAAAAAACACTGATGTATGCCAATGAGTAACAGACCACCCACTTCTAATGTCTTGATTTTCACGTTCACAAGAGTTCACAAATGTAAAATATGTGCAAATGGTCCCCTTAATACCGATTTGAAGATCTGCATTATGATTGCTTTGGCTAAAAGAGGATATTCTCTCTGGTGATGAGGTCCTTATGATAGGTCATCGCTCTAACTGTGGGGAGGAATTAAATTAAAACCTCTGAATAAAGAGCAGGGTGGGAGCATCTGATCTGCAGCCATTAGAGATACAGAGAGGGAATAACGAAGATGGTGCATGATTCCTACACCTGTTGCAATTTTAAAACACAGAAAACACAAAGCAATATAACAGGAGCAAAAGGGAAAATGCTAAATATAATCTGAGTCTATCCACCATCATCTGGCCTTCCCTAATCCTCCAAGGCAGTCATTACATTCAAACATAAACCGGCCATAAGCATAAGCCTTCTCCATAATTCCACGCCATAAGAAGAATTTGACTGCAGAAAGTGCTTGCTTTCATCCTAAACTGGCTTACTTTCATAACAACTCAGTTTACAGTATGAATGTTAAAAACTATATTGTGTATTTTGTATAATGCCACAATACGTTTTAATATAAATTTAAACTGCATTTTCAGATTGTGATTCTGTGATAATAGAATGGATGTTCCACAAATGGAATAACACCAAGTATTTTAGGAATTAGCCATGTTCAAATCTGGTGTGCTGCATTGTCTATAGTTCAACAGAAAGAGAAACATGTTCAAACAATATTTATAATTAAAAAGGGTTAAAAATTACCTGAAACTCAATATTTAAAGCGAGTAATTACATTTTTAACAATAACTTCATAATAATATATTATAAATCAAGACCCTTACAATATTTTATTATAAGAAAACTGTAGTTTTAATTTTATTAAACATATAAAAAATTATCATAAAAAATAAATTAAAAAACAATTAAAAATTTATAACCTTTATATTTTATAACAAATTTTAAATACAGCTCTGGAAAAAAATGAGAGACCACTAAGTGGTCTCTTAATTTTTTCCAGAGCTGTATTTAAAATTTGTTATTTTATACAACACACATTACTAATGTTTAAAATGTTTAAAAAGAGAGCAATGTGGAATATTCATTCAATTAATCAAAAATAACTGACAGATTAGTTGCTTATTAAAATGGTTGTTGCTTGCAGCCCTAATCTTAAGTTAAACGTTTTTAAAAGGGAGAATTTTAACTATCTTTTAAAAAATATTCAAAATCATATACTCCAGTTTACATAATGAATAACCAAAAACACTACTGATTAAGACCAAGTCTTAATTTTCCTTTATTAAATTTCCAGCTCGCGCACAAAATGAGCAATCACAGTTCTTGATAGAGATAAAGTAATTTGCTCAATCAAAACCTTTCATGAGAAACGTATCGATTAAAATGGCCACTCATCCAAATATTGATTTCCTAATCATGCAGTGCAAGCACACAATGTTAAAACCAAGTGATACATCTTTTCACTGTAAAACAAAATGTGCCAGAATGTTTTCTGCCACACACGTTCCCCGTGGGTATGCAGCATCACCAGGGCTGGGGTCCCTTCGGCTGGGCGTTGTGTTATAAGGGAGGAGGGGGCGCATGAACACTCATATGTGAACAACTCTAGAAGAGCCTTTTGTTGCAGTACGCGTGTCTGCAGGGGCACCCTCCCCTACTCAGCCTGACAGGCGGCTCGAAAACTGTCAGCCCTGATCAGTCGCCCTTGCCTGGATCTCAACCCAAATTATAATCAAGAGCTCAGTCGCCCAGCAATGCCAATGCAAGATCAAGCAAAACCGATCCAGGGATCTGAGATCCGGGATATCGGTACCAATGACCCATGCTACGCTAACGGCCTACTAATCGAATGTGCCAAACTGCTAAATAGAGACACCTCTGGTCGTCTCCAGGCATCACAGTGAAAACCATTTCTGAAATAATCGACATGCTGGTAGAAAGCACAATACCGATTTAACCCTTACACCCTAATTTTTAGACGTTTCAGTACATATCTGCAAATAAACTGTCTGCATTTACTAAAGAGACTACAATGCAATGTTCAACCCTTGAATGAGAAAATTCTATGGTACCAACAATCCATTAGACATGTTGGGAAGATGGTATCATGACAATATAAACACACACATTAAACCTCTTAAGGTTCTCAGGTTCAGAATAACCTTTAAAAAAAATATATATCTAACTCCGTACCAATAGTTTTTTAGGATGAAATCGCTTCCGCTTCATTGTGACAGATAAAGAACCCATGACGATAATTGAAGTAACGACGACGAACAAAATTGTGTACCTCTCTAGAAGCATTAACCAAAGGGCCCAGCAGCGTTTAATGCTACGAACTGCCATCAAGGTCGGGAATCGCAACTGAGACTGACACAAGTCACAATCCTTCACGCCATACTGTCTGCGGCATACAGAGCATTGTCGAACAATATACGGATACAACACAAACGCAACAACCTACAGCAAATAAAGCAAATCACCTCAAAATATCACTAGCTACTTGGCTTAGACTACAACAACACATACTTCCTACAGTTTCAAGAAATTTTTCAGATGTAAATGTTAAATGGCCAATGGACATAGTCCATAACTGCTAGCATTAGGAAACTTGGGGCTAGAAGAATGATTCCAATGGATGATTCTAAAGTAACATTTTCAGTAGACAGGTGCCAGGTAAATTTTTCCGTGAACGTACAAACAGAATGCCGTTTCTTAAGACCAATCATAACTGACCAGGCCACAATGTTCTCTCAAAACATATGCCAAAAATAACACTTGAAAATGTAAAAAGATTTACCTTCACAGAGCTCCTAACCGATGGCCACCAATATTGATGTTCGGAAAGGACTGAAATTAAAAACCACAGAGGGAAAATGATTTCTCCAGCGATCTCTCGCTCAGCCCCAATGGAATGACACCATTTGATTGGTCCTGGTATAAGGTCATGTGGGTAAGGCGCTGGACACGTGATCCCTCACTGGATACAATGCGCAAAATAAAAAATGCCTAAATCCAAATTTCACTGCAGCAGTCCCTTGTTTGTCGACAGCATTATTACTGCTTGGGCTGAGGTAAAGGTTTTTGAGGCTAGAGAAGTCCCACTACGCTCAGCAAGCAGCCTCAGGGGTATTGGGGGTGGAATCGGCACCCAAGACTCCAGCCGTCTGGGTATCTCCAGCGGGCGACACGTCAGCGAAGCTGTACCCACCACTGTACATGCCCATTCCTGCAGTCTGGTCCAGCCCAGGGTGTCTGGTCACCATCTGTACACTCTTACATCAGTTACTTTTGTGATTACATTGTATACTTGTCTGTTGTGACATTTAAGCTTCAACCTTCATATGCTTCCATGCCCCTTCTACCTATCCCTCACCCCACTCTGTCCTAATTTTTCAGAGCTAAAATACGCATGGCATGAACAATAAAAAACAGGCGAACAGACATGGCCTGAAAACCAAGAGGTTTAAGCAGGGTGAGGGGTGGCTTTCGATCAACATCACAATATCTGACAGTCATTGTGTCTACCAGCCATTTTAATCTGGAAGAGTGAGGAATTATGGGGAGCTGCACTGGCACAATCTGGATTACAAACCCTTGGCTAATTCGCTTCAGTTGACCAGCAAAATTAATCATGAAACACTGAGGTTAAAAACCTGCAGAATCACAACTCATTTACAGGAACTATAAATTGTTACTGAGACAAATAAATGAAAGCCTTTGCACTTAAAGCTCAGTATGCCAACAATTGAGAATCTAGGCACTCCTGAGGTTAAGACAAACCTAAGACATCAATTTAAAAGCATTTAACTTCGAGACCCATCAAATGGGTGCTTCTTCTGTTCTCCACTGGGGTAAATTCGATCAGCTCACTGAATACAACAGAAACACAAATTCAAAGAGACAAACGTTCAAACATTCACAAAGGGAAAGAAACTTCAAGTGATTCCCGTGGAGAAGTGCAAGCCAAAATCAGAAAACCAAGATATACGTTTTAGCATCCTTACCAGTTAAAGGAAAGTTCTCAAGGTTTAGTAAGGACCAGAGATGGAAGACAGTAGGCAAAATGAGAGGAACGTGAATGCGTCTAGTCCTATAAGTAAACTCGACCATTACCTCCAGCAAGGTCAAAAGGCAGGGTGGGGTGGGAAGCACAGTGGAGTTGTTTGGGACCAGCATTGGGTCTATCATACACTCATCAATTGAGCAAGCTAATAGGCCATGACGAGCATGAGGAGACAAAGATACAACAATCATATAGAGTTTGAAAGGGTGAAGATCACATAGAAAGCACATTGAAAATTTTGTACTGAACATCAAATCAGTCTCTTGTTCTTCAAAGTACTCTTCTACCGTATGCCCGACAGATCTGCCATGCTCTGCAGAAGCACTTCCTGGATTGATCAGTTTAACTTTGTCTGTAAGCCCTAATTGAGCCACAAGCCTGCAGGGTTTAATTAAGAAGCTCATTACTGACTGCATGACACGAGGACTGTTGTACTGGCTCAGTGCCTTTGCTTCGAGAGGCCTGAAAAATCCATAAACCGCTGAGCATAGAGGGAATGTGCAAATGCCTACGCCAGTACCGCATGACAGCGGCCTCTTATTTTATGCACTCGAGCAAAATCTCTTTCCACTCAGATCTTCAAAAAGAGTTCTTCAGGACGTTATTAGTGACTATACGGGTTCCTTTTTACAGTGGAAAGAAAGGTTCTTACCCCACTAGCTTCAAAATGCTTGAGGTCAGTGAGAGAATGGTTCTTCCTTTCTAAGAAGAAGTGGATGCTTAAGACACATTGCCCTGGAGGTTTGGAGGAATTCTGTAGTTTAAGTGTATCCCTTGGCCATACCTTTACACACGCAGGCTGAGGATAAGTGGAAAATTCTGTTGCCTCAGGTCATACTGTTGCGAACTGGCTTGTGCTCCTGCTCTAAAAGCTTTTACGTCACCCCTCTCATCCAGACGTAGGTAATGGAAAATTTCGCCTGACCCTCCATTTGGTTGCAAAGAGAGTTTTCAATAATGGGACACCCCTGCAGCTAAAACCAATAGCTTGTGACATCCATTTCAAATGGATCTTTCAGAGTGGAACTGTCACCTTTATGGTGCATAAACAACCTTGGTAATTCACAAAGCTAAAACATGCAAGGCCATGTAATGTACAAAACACAAAACGTTATGTGTGTGCTACATCTCTGATATGGCGCAAAACAGTTTTATTAAAGGAATAGTTCAACCAATAAAGTAGAAAATTCTGTTATTTACTCAACTTCCTGTCATTCCAAATCTGTGACTTTCTTTCTTCTGTGTAACAAAAAATTAAAGAATATTTTGTAGATATTGAAGAATATAGACAAAGACTGAAGACACCTGATGTCAAACAGGTGCCATAATTGCTTTGAGAGGTAGGGTGAAGGGGCAGGTTTAATTAACTTTACATTGATGTGTTCATCAAGACCACTGTATGACTTCAGAAGACTTGGAACACAGTGCACAAGTCATACAGACCACTTTTATGAAAATTCTATAGTGTTTGTTTGTTGTTGTTATTTTGTAATTTTGAAGCTTGACAGCACCCATACCTACTCATTTTCATTATGTGTTACTCTTCAAAAATTCAAGCAAGTAGTTTACAGTGACATGAGGGGGAGTAAATGAAAATATATATTTTTTATGTTTGGGAGAACCATTCCTTTTTCAGGGATTTTTTCATTCTTTCTCTTTGCCCCGAGAGACTTTTCTTCTGAGCTCTTTTGTTTATGAATACTTCAAGATATTTGTTCCCATTAAGTGGATATGAACAACTAAGATGCATTTATGCAGCATCCCTTCCAACTATCCATGTTCAACTAGAAAGGTTTCTCATATACCTATCAAGAATCGGCAGATGTTTGATGTTCATCAAATATTGTTGTTCCAAACCTGTATGAATTTCTTTCTTCTGTGGAACACAAAATATGTTTTTGAATAGGTCATTTTTGACCACACTGACTTTCATAGTATGGGTAAAAACAGTTGAAACATTATTCAAATAGATTCTTTTGTGTTCAAAAGAAAGATAGGCAAACAGGTTTAGAATGACAAAGAGGGTGAATAAATTATGAAATGTTTACCTCTAAGTGAACTATCCCTTTAACACTGCTAAAATCTAACAACAAGTAAGAGACGACAACAGCTTCACTATGATACCATCATTTGTTCTGTGTAAAGTTTACCATCAAAACTTCACACACACAGAATGAAACTTGAATCCGTCTATTGCACATGCAAGAATGCAAGCTTATCTTTAAAAGGAAATTTATTTAGAGACAAGCAGCAATAAGAATGAATGCAAACACTGGCATATGTGCATTGCATGCAGTTTTATAGAGGGAATAGACTTTCTGTTTTTATTTTTGTAATACTTGTATTCAACAAGGATGCATTAAACTGATCAAACGTGACAGTAAAGTCCTTTATAATGCTATAAAACATTTAAATTTCAAATAAATGTTTTTTTTTTCTATCTACATGTCAAAAATATCATGAAAAAAATGTATCACAATAAAAAATGCATTAAGAAGCACAACTGTTTTTAACACTGATAATCACAAAATCCGCATATTAGAACAATTTCTGAGGTGTGTGACTGAAGACTGGAGTAATGATGCTGAAAATTCAGTTTTCAACATTGATAATAGTAAAAAATGTTTCTTGAGCACAAAATCAGCATATTACAATGATTTCTGAGGGATCTGAATTTTCAGCATCATTACTCCAGTCTTCAGTTTTGCAATCACAGCTTTATTCAACAAAAAAAATGTAACAATCTTACAGACCCCAAACTTGAACGTCAGTGTACGTTTCATACACACTATATCAAAGCACTATTCAAACATACTAGATACAAAATTCTGCTGTGTGTTACTGCACTTGTAAAAAAGACCCTTATAAAATATAGGGAAGACACTTTAGAAAGCTTTCTTTTAAGAAGCCAGGGTATACATTTTTAATGAAACGAAAAATGCAAAAGCAAAAGCCAATCGCATAGAAGTGTAATGCAAAATAATAATTTACTGTGGAGATATTCAGCTATTGTGTATCAGGAGGAAAGAGGTGCTGCATGTTAATGTGGTCCATCCTACTAAGATGTCTGTTCAGGTCAGCTTAACAGCACACTACATGGCTCATCCTTCCTTAAAGCAATGCCTCATCATCCTTCAAACAGCACCAGTGATTCAGAGAGACCTCTGGAGTCTTCTGGGTCTTTCCTTCCTTGCTGTCCTGTGCTATATCTTCTTGTGTGCACCAAGCCCCCCTCTGATCTACAACACGGAGCCCAAACACTGCGGCTCATGTGGCCGGGTGATGAGACCCAGTGACACAGGACTGAAGTGGCCGAGGAAGATGTCACAGCGACTCACTGATGAAGTTCTCCCAGAGTTCTCTTGCCAAACTCCCTCTCCCTGTACACACGTAAGGCTATTCTTCATAGCAACTGTCTACGCTGGCAACTTGAACATACAATACAGAAAACCAACTAGTGAGCCAGAATCAAAAATCTTTTATAACGGTCAGCCTGACATCTAGCCTACATTGCTTTCTGAAAAAAAAAAAGAAAAAAAAAAAGGATAATAAAATTGCAAAGGCATGTAGAACAAGTCAAACTAAATCAACATGCATTTATCAGTGTCTGAACGTTTGTCTCAGGTGAGTAAGATATCATCTTTGCATTCTGTCGAGAAGGCAAGAATGAAAAAAAAAAAACTCTGCTCTCAGTCACAGAGTTTTGAGGAACACACTATTTGTTCAGTAGAGTCTCTCCTATTTTCTGTCTAGAAAAGAGCTGGTCTGTTGCATGTTACAGGTATTCTCTTGTATTTCTGGGGGCTCATGGGAAGATTTATGTTGCAGATACACTATATTGTCAAAAGTTTTGGGACGCCTGCCTTTACATGCAGATGAACTTTAATGACATCCCATTCTTAATCTGTAGGGTTTAATATGGAGTTGGCCCACCCTTTGCAGCTATAACAGCTTTAACTCTTCTGGAAAGGCTTTCCACAAGGTTTAGGAGTGTGTTTATGGGAATTTTTGACCATTCTTCTAGAAGCGCATTTGTGAGGTCAGGCACTGATGTTGGACGAGAAGGCCTGGCTCGCAGTCTCCGCTCTAATTCATCCCAAAGGTGTTCTATCGGGTTGAGGTCAGGACTCTGTGCAGGCCAGTCAAGTTCCTCCACACCAAACTCATTCATCCATGTCTTTATGGACCTTGCTTTGTGCACTGGTGCGCAGTCATGTTGGAACAAGAAGAACTGTTCCCACAAAGTTGGGAGCATTACATTTTCCAAAATGTCTTGGTATGCTGAAGCATTAAGAGTTCCTTTCACTGGAACTAAGGGGCCAAGCCCAACCCTTAAAAAACAACCCCACACCACAATCCCCCCTCCACCAAACTTTACACTTGGCACAATGCAGTCAGGAAAGTCCCGTTCTCCTGGCAACCGCCAAACCCAGACTCGTCCATCAGATTGCCAGACAGAGAAGTGTGATTCGTCACTCCAGAGAACACATCTTCACTGCTCTAGAGTCCAGTGGTGGCGGGCTTTACACCACTGCATCTGACACTTTGCATTGCACTTGGTGATGTAAGGCTTGGATGCAGCTGCTCGGCCATGGAAACCCATTCCATGAAGCTCTCTACGCACTGTTCTTGAGCTATTCTAAAGTCCACACAAAGTTTGGAGGTCTGTAGCTATTGACTCTGCAGAAAGTTGGCGACTTCTGTGCACTGTGTGCCTCAGCATGCGCTGACCCCGCTCTGTGATTTTACGCGGCCTACCACTTTGTGGCTGAGTTGCCATTGTTCCCAATTGCTTCCACTTTGTTATAATACCACCAACAGTTGACCGTGGAATATTTAGTAGTGAGGAAATTTCACGAATGGACTTATTGCACAGGTGGCAACCTATCACGGTACCACGCTTGAATTCACTGAGCTCCTGAGAGCGACCCATTCTTTCACAAATGTTTGTAGAAGCAGCCTGCATGCCTAGGTGCTTGATTATATACACCTGTGGCCATGGAAGTGATTGGAATACCTGAATTCAGTGATTTGGAGGGGTGTCCCATTACTTTTGGCAATATAGTGTATTTGTTCAAAACATAAAAAAAGTAATTGTAAGCTAATTTAAAATAAGGAGTCGTCACATTGTTTCTAAGAAGTAAATTTTCTATATTTAATAATGGTAAGATATGAAGTCGAAATTTGAAATTTGAAATTATACTCACAATAATGAGGAATACATTTCAAGATAAACTCATAATTGCGAGATATGAAATTGCAATTACAATAAACAGTCACAGTCAGGAATAAATGCACAATAATGAGAAATAGTTGCAATTCTGATAAATAAACTCACATAAAGTCAATTATGAGAAAAAAGTTTTTTTCACTCAAAGCAGAGACAAGCTTCAATAGTTCTGGAGGCAACTATATCTGATGTTGTATTGCTATGAAGAAGAATATTCTACTGACAGCCCTGAATTATTTTAAGTCGCAGCTTCAGTTTAAAATTTTTTACAAAGTTTAAATGTACTGTATGATGCTTATGTATAGTAAACCTGGTTGGAAATCAATGAAACGGAACAATATACAGAGCAATAATACTAGAAAACAAAGAAAAAGAAAAAAAAAAAAGAGACCAGAACGTCGCCTCACCCTGCTGCAGGGGGAAAAAATAGAGCTGTGTATATATGCATATGTATGCACGCAATAACTAAATGTGTAAACAACATTGTAAAACATGCTTATTTATATAAGCTTTCAGAATGAGTAGATCTATAAAATCAAAGCCAAATGCCTGCCTTTGTTGTTTTCTGGAGCACTGAGAAGTGTGTGTTTAATGCCCTGCCTTAGAATCAGTCAGGCTGCATCAGCATCAAAGTGAATCATTAGTGGCAGAGGAAAGTATTGCAGGCTTAAAGCAAGCTTGAACAGAAACAAACAATCCATGTGCTGTTGAAAGCATGACTGTTTAACAAGGCGATTTATGCAAAACACAAAAGTGCATTTTGCTCCAGACCGGATCAATGTGGCAGTCGCTCTGGATTTCAAAAAAGCTCAGCTAACAGGCAGGGGCGGTTCTGGGGAGGGGGGGGGTTACTTTTGCAAGGTTGTTAAAACGATCAAATAAAGTGTTTTTCTTTCTACAGAGTACTAAAAAACCTCCCACGTCCACAATGTTCAGTCACAGAACTAGTCACAGACTATTCCATTTAGATAACACATCCATACTGGACATTAAGACTATTTGGAGAAAAAAATCCTATTAGCTATTATTGCAATTATTTTATTTATCTTACTTTTCTTGCCACTGTGCACACATTTGCAGTTGCAGATGGCTAAATGCACTCTGACTCATCCACTTCACATATTGTGATTATCATTGACGCATTTCTGTTCTTAACACAACCACGTCTTACCAAAAATTAATACATTTTTTAATGAAATTATACTTTAAATAAGAAACTAAAACTTCCAGTTAGTGGTGGTTTCGTTCAAAAGAGTTTGGTTTAATATTGCAAAAGAGCATCTTACAATGACATAGGGCTTGACAATAAGAACGGCCTGATGCCCTGGGGTCAGTGTGAGAGTGTTTCGGGGCAGCTGATGAGACTGTCACTTGTCTAAACCGACCAGAGCTGTGTTGCAGCACATGTACTTGTGTTTTTATGTAAATTATAAAGCAATTAGTAATGTTTTGTATCATATCATTGTTTTCCAGCACAAATGTGTTTTATAAATGTATAGCTGTCATGGAGTTACAATGCAGCTGTATCATTTCCATCTATTATTGCAAATATAATATATTTTTGCAATAAATATTATTGCAATAAAAAAGTGAAAATTTTAAATCTTATAAAAAAATTCTACATCTTAGAAATAACATATACACAGTCAAACCAAAAATTATTCAGACACCAGATATATATTTTTTTACAAGTGGGTGCAGGACACTATAGTTCATTTATGTAAGTGAGGATAGCAAAATAAAGTAAACTGTGACACATTATACCCAAACATTCTTCATACAGTGGACTACCAGTAAAATTTATAAAAATTTGGGACCAAAATTATTCAGAAACTTTGACCTGACCATGTTTTGCTTAAGTGTTTTTTCTTTAATTGCTAATGCGACTTTTTACACCACAGACTGAACAAAATGAAGCAAAATTGGTTGACCTAAATTGGTATTATCTTAAATTTAACAGCTGACAGCTGATTGGTTGATGGTAATCCATTACATACCTTTCTATACAAAGTTATCTGACATTATCAAGATGAATTTGTTCTGACAAAGTTTAACTCAGAGTTCTTGTCATCTTTTATTACCATTTTCTAAACTATAGGGAATAAACTGTGATAATGTGAGAAAATATTGAAGGTGTCTGGATAAATTTTGGTTTGACTGTATATATATACCAGTATATCAGTATATCGTGTACATGAATGTGGCGACTCCCTGATCAGTACTCTGACTACTGAACTAGGGAGCTGATTGAGACGCACCCCTTGTCTATGTGACACACACACACACGACGCACAGAAAGACACGCCAGAATCGAGTTCTCTTTCGCGCTTGAACAAACAATAACATAATTATACCAAAATGTCATTTTTGTTGAGTATTCTCAAAAGAGCAGTCTTAAATGAGTTAAATAACGTCTTAAATGAACTTAAAGAGGGGAGAAAATTAGATGTGCGTGACAGCAACATGTTCGGCAGCGGCAGATCTTAAAGTCACAGCATGATGTTGATGTGATGTCTGCCATTAATGTTCAAAGAACAAAGGTAACAGAGAAAATTGTAGCTTTAATAAGGAGTTATTCTATATTTAAATGTAAAAAAAACTCAAGAGTGAAATATTGACATCTTAATAATTAAGTCAATTTGCCATTCACTTCATGAGCCAATTATAAAATGCTTTTGATTTAAAATGACTGCAAAAAGAGTGGACTCACAGTACAAAAAAAATAGGTGCTAAAGGAATCATTGCACTCTGCTCATGTAGCTGTCATTTCAGTGAGCCTGAATATATATTGATTTGCGGTGATGTTAACATAAGTTGCATGGTCACTGCCGTACATTAAGAGAAGTTCAATGAGTTACAAAATCTGTAGATGTGCATGCAAGGGAAGAAAAAAAACATGCATCCAAGCTCTCACAAACAAACACAAGTGAATGTGCTCAAGCTGTGCAATATGAATATATGAATATATGAATACTTAAGAATGACAAATTAGAGTCACGACCACACAACACACCAGACGGAGTTGGTCTTAAACAGGGGTGAAATAGTCCATAAGTCAGGCATTGACTGCACTGAAAACATTAACTATGACAAACAGGGGACTCCAGTCCCCACTGAGCTGATAATGGTGGCACTGAGATGTTAATAAAAGTAATCTGCATGTGCCCTGCATTCACTCATCCCGCAGTCACAGATGGGCTTGCCTTTAATGTGCGGCCAGATGACAAGAGCATCATTTAAGCCAAAATACCCGAAAAGCCAAAGCATGCAGCCGAGACTGGAAGCGCTCCAGCATGCTAACTACCCACAAGCCTCTTCATCCATCCTCCCTGGACTGTGTATTGTAGTCTTTATCGCATATTATTTCCCCAAGCAACCTTGACTTTCAAAGAAAAATTTATAAAAATGAGATGCTTCGAGACAGGAAAACATTCTGAACTGCTGTCACTGATTGAGGAAAATTATAGACATGTCGACCCTGTCAGAAACCTCAGCTCTGTGTTCAGACAGGGAAAAGAGAAAAAAAAATCGAATCTTGTTGTAAAAACATTTTATAAGTGAATCAGAGGAAACCTGTCAAGAACATGTCTAGGCTTATCACTGTGTAAAAATACTGTCTGTGACCCTCAGAATTCCACTGTGTAGCAACGGATTAACATACATCAATGGGAGGCAACAATGTTAAAGGGGTACTTCACCGCTGGGAAGATGAATGTGTATTTAAATTGGGTCATTTATGTAGTAGAAATGTGAAATTATTTTAGAAGTTGGTGCCTTCTAGACTGAGAAAAGCCAGAAAATGTATTTTTGGCTCATGTGGAGGAAAGACAACAACTCCCAGAATGCACTTGCTTCGCTGCCCTACGAGGCCACTCCCAAGCCACGGCTACCGGTTATCACTTGCCCACCGCGGCACCGCCCCCACCGTCATTTTCATTTTTATACTAATAAAATCATTTAGTTCAGTTAGAGAACAGACACTACAATTAAAAACTGAACGTGTCTGTTCAATAAAGTGTGAGTGTGCCGAACAAGATTTCATTCAGTCAGATTTCATTCATCACGAGAGTGAAGAGCTGAGCTAAGCACGGCAGGCATTCACGGTTCGTGTCCAGTCTGGTGCGTTTTCAGATCATGCCTATGGAAGCTTAACTTTCATAGGAATTCATTGAAAAGTTGAAACACTCGCTTTGCTCCGCACTGCTCCGTTATGAATGCCTGAACGGCCGTGCGCATTTACATTCTGTGAGTGAGATCCCACCCCTATAGGTGGGTTGAAAACATGCGGAACAAGCTGCTACTACTGGCTGTAGTCTCTTGCCTCTGGCCAAAAAAGCCTCAGATGACGCAATCGGATGCTTTTTTCCAGACTTAAAATACATGAATCTCTCGTCTCAGGGGGATATGGGGGGGGGATATTATGATTCGAATAAACTACCGGGTTTCTACTGATACAAAGCTTAATGCTAATCGCTGAGGTAACCCTTTAAATATGTAAATAAAAGTGTCCAGTAACTCTGACACTAACTTTACAAGGTGGCAGTGCCAGAGGCAAACTTTTGGAATACAGAATTTGGTCACTAAGCTTTGCCTCCTATTTACCATTAAATCTCATTGGATAACCATCATCAACACGATAATGTCCCTATTTTAATTCCCCCAAAACTGTAGAGTTTATTTTTTCATTCCGGCAATTTACACCCAAATACAAACTGCAACTGACAGATGTTACCCCATGCCAGGGTCAGAAATTAACTTTTCCATTAAGGCGCCGTATGCAATTGATTCCCAGGGGCTCATACCTCCATCATTTAACCAATTACTTAAATCAATCATATTACTATATAGACTGTTGTCAATAAGATTTTATCATTAACAAAAGCCATATTTACTCCGCAAAGGTGGAAAAGAAGCTGCATCTAAAATAGCATATATGTTTATTTACACAGACTGTTTAATGTTTCTCATAAATTATAAAATGAACAGGAACTCATTACAGGGTCATTATTGTCAATTAATGCTCTTGATATTGTAATTATGATTATTAATGTTGATTAATAGAATACATAAAAATGTTTTTGTGTTTGGGGAAACTGCATGTCATATTCTGCTAACAATAAAACAAACTAAGAACCATTTATGAATTATTGCTTTTTACGCATTAGAAAATGAAGACTTCACATAATCTTATAAGCATGATGAATAAATTATATTAACTGGAATAAACTGTATACAGAAAGGGAGCAGAGAATGTGACCGATCGTGAAGCTGTCCATAACTTGGGTCTAGCGCGAGTGGAAGCACTCACAAACACTCCAGTTAAAATCACGAAAGCTGACTACACTGCGACATGAATCTCTTACATCGAATCTGCACTTTGTTGTTTATGATGGGAGAACTTGCGAGTTTCAGTCAGAATTCAGTCAGAGAGCATGTGCACTGAACAAAACTCGCCCCAAAACTCGTCCGAAATCACCCCATATGCCCTTAAATAGGGCACTATTTGAGGGGACAGCCATTTGTAGTTGTTTCCGAAACCATAGTGGACGTTATTGAGTGCACTCATTCAATCCCACAATGCACTGCAATAACGAGTGTACAACTGATGTACGCTCAATGGCTAGAGAATACCCGTAATGCACTGTGAGAGTCGCGTGCTGAATGAATTCCCGTCTCGCTGAATCAATTATCCATCCATTTTCCAAACCACGCTGGTCCAGCGCAATATCATGCATGTATACATTTCTTTTTTATTGATTATTAAATTGTTTAATTACGGTTTATACATGCTAGTTTCCATGGCAGAGTTCAAGATAAATCTTTTCATTACTATTGGAGCTGCCAGTTTGCTAAGTTTCAAATAATTATTAAACAGCAAGCAGAAACTATGCAAAAAGGGCAGCCCTTCTGGTGCTCTCAGGGCCTTATTTTAACGTTCTGAGCGCATGGTCTGAAGCGCACGGCGCAGGTGCACTTAGGGCGTGTCCGAGTCCACTTTTGCTAGTTTAATGACAGAAAAAGGTCTGCGCGGCAGGCACATGGTCCAAAAGGGTTGTACCTAGTCTCTTAGTCACGAGTGCATTTGCTATTTAAACAATGCGGTG
The DNA here is from genome assembly GCA_039654625.1 of Rhinogobio ventralis. Classification (NCBI taxonomy): domain Eukaryota; kingdom Metazoa; phylum Chordata; class Actinopteri; order Cypriniformes; family Gobionidae; genus Rhinogobio; species Rhinogobio ventralis. The sequence goes on from CM077197.1 coordinate 9,962,127, forward strand.
CTGGACGTGAAACTGAAACTAGCAAAAAACACGCGCCTGGCTTTGCATTGCGCCAGGTGTATGATAGGGCCCTCAGTGTCCTCATTCACTCCCTCAAGTGGACTATATTAGTGATGTAATGTAGGGAATAGTGAATGAGGGTATAAGGGGCGATTTTGAACACAGCACTAGTTTCAGCGATGACTAAACTGAACGCCTCTGATTGGCCATCACATTCATAAGCTCAACAGAAACATGTGTGATTGGTTATAATGCTCAATGCTGCAAAACTTTTCATGGCCTGGAAATTGCTATTTTAAAATTTCACGACTTTTCCAGGTTTTTTATGACATGGGGTTAAGGGTACGAACCCTGCATGAAGAGATTTGGTCATATGATGTGTCAGTACTGGTTAAATTTGTCTACCATCTAACTCTAAGCATTTCTCAACATCTAAGCAAAGCCTGTCAGGGTGAACTCTCTCGCATCGTGACAAAGCTTCGCCATCCCCTTTCGCCACCAACATGAGCCAGCGTGTGACACAAGCTCTCGACAGTTCACGTGAGTTATTTTTAATGCTCTGTTCCGCAGTCCCTTTGCTGATTGCCCTTGAGCAAAAGCTGCCAATGTGGCAAAACTACTTGCGATGACAAAGGACAAAAACTCCCTTGAGAGTTCCCTCTGAGGTTTCTGAGACAGGTCGGTGGGAAGGATATAACCATGAGGCAACATCGTGTGCAGCAAGACCCGGGAACCTTTGGAACTACCCATGGTGACAGATGCAATAATGCACACATTCACCATTAATATTCATTACGAGAGTTAGCCTAATTTCTACAGCATTCGCTCAGTCAGAATCATCCAGGCCCTGAACCGCAAGCACAATCAGCAGGAAAGTCTCATGTCACACCGGCTAAATATATCACGGTCAAATTTTCCCATACTGCTGCAAATGTCTCTCTCCTCCAGAAACATGCTCATAACATTCAATGGAGAAAAAAAAAATCAATTAATGCGGCGTGCTCAGAGCTTCTGTGCTTTTGAATTTAGCGCAGAAATGAACCCACACTCTTCAAGGCCTACAACATTCAGCGAAAGCTCCCAGCTGAATGGATGCTGATTCATCAATAGATTGCCAACGCAAAAGGTCATCCCATTTTAATGACATTTCCTGCTCAAAAATGGGCCAAAGAGGAACCTGCAAGAACCAGTTCAGCAAGATTATAAGGATTAGAAGGGGTTCTAGGCACACAGACAAAGAAAGGGCACCGTACTCACCAGAGTTGCAGAAAGTTGTGGATCTCAGGACATAAATGGGGAGATTGGACAGACGAAGAGGGGAAGAGAGCGCAGCTGTGACGCTGTGCGGATCAGTTCATCAGCCTTTAGACTTCTTTCCAGGTTGATAACCGGCCCATTCTGCAGGCAGAAGGGCAAATCAAAACAACACTGTGTCGTCATGTAAGTTTAAGCCACATTTGTCAGTCATGTGAGGCTGCCATACGTTGCACCTTCTCCACATCAGGGTCTCTGTGTAGCGAAAGGGGGTTTGCCTCAAGAGCACGGGTGAAATCGCACAAGCCATATGTGTGCTGATTTACTTATCTCACGGTTAACTGAATCCTTAAACGGAACATTGTGTAAAAAAAGAAAAGAAAAGGCCATCAGCTTCTAGTTAAGCGTCTAACATTTCTGTGGATGCACCACTTTTGAGGGTTTTAACCAAAAAATTTGCCATTTTATGAGACTCATAAATGCATGAAATGGTGTCACTAACCAGAGAGGGATCCCAGAAGTCTCTTGGGTTTTCTCTTCCAGGTCATGTGACCACGTGCCGTCACACTTCCAGACGACTTGAGAGAGTTCCGTCTGTCCAGTGTACCTCACCTTTTAAACAGATGCAGACGTGTGAGAAAACATTCAAAAATGCATTGATTCACCGATTTAATTTGATGAATTCTATGCATTACCTGAACAACTCCTTACTGTTTCTCTGTACAGGTTTATTTTTTTATTTGAATTTAAAGGTTTTCTTCTGCTCTTCCAAACCAAGATCCTGCAAGAAAGACAGGGGGAAATATTTGCATATTATATTAAGTAATAAATAAAAGCTGGAATCCAATTCCATTCCATGTATTTGCACAGTGCCTTTAACAATACATATTTGTGTTATGTAGGATAACTAAATATAACTTTTAAAGATAGAAATCATATTAGTTAGTTTCAACACACAACTTCACAATTAAGTGAAAATTACATTGGTTTGAGCAGATGTTGTTATTTATGTCATAGAAACAAAACCTGGCAATTTATTAGGAATTATTTCATGTGTATTACAGATTTCATTATCTACTAGAAATGTTTCGAGCCAAACACGCAGAAATTGATGTGATATGTTTAATATAAACAAAGTGTTTATTATAATATGTATATTATTATATAATATTGCATTATTATTATATTTTTTAAATATTAAAGTCTTCAAGTCAAGACTAAATATTCTATTTCTATTTGTCTGTTATGTAATTTTATAGAAATAAGGCCGTAAATTACAACACAAGTTACAGAAGATCAAAAGATAAAGCATAACAGGAATAATATTGTTCCAGATTGTCATCCCATGTCTAACATACAAAACTGCATAAAAATGAGCTTGTAGAGATTTTTTGCTACATATTGTAATTGTGACCATCTCTTACGTCTGTGACTGCACCGCCAAATCCAACCTTCAACTCCAAGCAATGAGAAATCCTTCAAATAAAAACAAGGAGACGTTTATCAGTACAAGTAAATGAACTGTCTGTGTGTGTGAAAAGTGCTCCCTCTAATGGTCATGTTTTGCATTGTTTAACAAGATGGTGATGAATTTGGCTCTGTGACAAATATATGACATCTATTATAAAATGGTTAGTGCAGAATACATTTTGATAAGTTACCTTCAAATCTGCAGAAAAATGCCACTAAACACACGTATAACCACACATTTTATATTCATTCAGCAAGTTACTACATTAATCACTGTTTCTGTCTTTACCACAGGATCAAACAATAATATAACTAGTGAGACATATTTAGCTTGACAAGCCATTGATATAGTGTCCCCTAAACACTATATCAACAACTCAGACACTTGACCTGTCAGTGAACTAAAACACAATTTACAGTACTTGGGGAAGACTGCCATCTATTGGCAAAATAAACTACAGACACCTACTGTCAATCATTTTTTCAGTTTGATGAGCACTCTGGGGGAAAAAAGGGAACATGCAGACTTCTCCACATGTAATATATTGGCAGTTAAATATTTACCCAGTCTGGACTCAGCTGGTCCAAAAACCAATTTGGCCCATTTATTTAGGGGCTTCAAGCGGATGCAAGATAAAACACTTCGGTCCTCAGCCTGTGAGCGATTGTGCAAACCAGAAGTTAATCAGTTCCTCTAAAGGCGCTTACAATCTGATCTCCTGTTTGACATGGAGCCACTTCAGAGGGTCCCCGAGATGAAATTCTATAATGATGTAGACTGAAATTCAGCACAAGGGCTCGACACACAAATCACACTGTATTAATGTTTAATGATCTCTAAAAGCTTCTATTCCTTTTTCGCTTTCTCAGGGTCCTGCGTCCCGGCGTTTACAGATTATCACCTGACCCCTACTCAAGGATTGTCCCAATGCAATGGCGAGCAAACACACATCAGTGAGATTAAAGATCTCCATTTGATGGCAGTTACAGTGCTCAAAAGATCCATAAAACACATAAGTTATCTCCTTGCGCCACACAGCACAGAGAGACAACCATACACACGCTAGGCACATGCACCACACCATGATGCAAGTGCATATTTAACACTGACGTCAGATTCCTTTGTTACATATTATGCTCGATGAGTGAAGCAGGAATTAGATCAAAAGACAAACACATATGGCATACGCATGTTTACATTTTGCTTTTCCTATGGCGCTATTTCAGACGAACAGCCTTTATAATATATTTACAATTTTCTCAATACTGTAGCAGTCACTCAAATATTTTTTTCTAACATAAATGAAATATTAATAAGATCTAAACTATTTATATTGTGAGCATTAATAATGAATTGCAGCCCTTTCAACATTGTGCTTCAAAACGTAATATCAAGCCTGAGAGGAAAGCAGATATTTTTCCATTTTCATTTAGCCGGAGGGTTATAAATTAAGATGGTCCATGCTTTGCTAAATATTGTAAAAGCCCCTAATGCATTAATCAAATAAGTAAATCTTTGTGGGGCGCTCGGAAGGCAATAAAGCCAGAGCAGCACAAAACAGTGCTACTGAAATGTGTTTAAGCGTTTCATTACTTTCATTTACTAATAAATAAATGAATCAACTTGAAGACACTTAACTGGCTGTAAAATTTTTGAATCAAATGACATTTTGATGGAGACGTTAAATGGGGAAAGATCTCCACAGGGCTTTTAGAGAAAGTGCAGACTCTTAACTCAGTCATGGAAAAAGTCGGCTCACTTCTGCCGGTGTGCAATTTCATTAACGCTTACATGCAGGCAGCCATTGATTTGCAAAGGAATCTCTCTGAAATGCAGGTCTAATCAATCAAACGTCTCCATTAATTTCAGCCAGGGCTGTCGCTTAAATTCACAGGGCCTCGGATGAAATTTTTATGGGTGGACCAAAGGAAGTTTATAATACCTGGAGAAAGCTATACGTTAGCTTTCCCATTCATCTCAATGACAGATGTTTGGCTGGCCAGGACCCCCCGGAAGTGTGCAACGAATGGCCGTCAATAGAAAAACATGTAGATGAAGCATATGATAACTACTCTAATTATGTGTGATTACGTGGTTAGTTGGGTATTATTACTTGCATTTAGCACTGTTTTTGCTCCCTGGTTGAGAAGCACTATAGAAGAGCTTCTCAAATGCCTTTTGTGTCCCCAGTAAAGATCATGATCTTACTGCCTTAATATGTTGAATAATATCAATTTTAAAGCAGCCTTAGTCATAAAGTCATAGCCTTAGTCATAAATTTGATTCATGAGCATTTTGAACCACCATACATCATCATTTTTCCTACCCCATTTTCATGACAAATACAACACTTTTCAAAGAAAAATTTACATTGTTGGGTATATCAGTAATGATTCTCTAATGTATTTTTTTTTTTTTTTTTCAATTATTAACTTTATTTTAACAATTATAATAAAGGTTTTTAGCTTGTCCCTCAAGTTATTGTCCACTGTTATTTTTGACTGCTTTCCCTTCAAATGAAAGTTGCAAAAGTTAAATGACATCAAATCATAAAGCACTCATCACTTCTTCGGAGGAAAAACAACTTGGAAAAGTGAGTGAGATCCTCTATTATTTTAATTGTCTATTTTGACAAATTATATCTTTTAAATATCATTTGGTCAACCTCAGTAGGAAGTAGTAGTGTGTTTAAAGATCTTTTGGTAATGTTTTACATATTGTTTAAGATCAAAATCCCGTGCAAACAGAGACAGGAAATCATCCATCCATCCATTCTCTACACTACTATACCCAGTTATTATTTTGTCCACCCTATTACTTAGTCCACTCTGTTATTACTTTGTCCACCCTGTTAAGCAGGGTTTTTTTTTTTTTTACAACAATTTCATAAAAACAGCAAAAAATACTGATAATTCAGTGACAATTAACATTTATTGGAGTATCAATAATGAAGTACTTTGAAAAAGTTTGAATAATTTGTATCTGAAAACAAAAAGCGTTCGTGAGAAGCAAGTAGGCTACAATTCATACATAATATATATATTTTCTGATGATTTGACATGAGCTGGACATGAGTTGTACACAATGCCCACAAAATGTACACAATGCCCACAAATTAGAGCACAAGTATTTTAAACTGATAAAAACTTGTTCTTAATATTGTCTTCCATTTCATTTATTTTGTTTAATAAATGTTAAATTAATTTACCCAAGCTTGACCAAAATCATTTTTCAATTTTTTTTTACATCAACCTATCATGATTACACACAAAAATCTTCTTTGATTTTCTAAATGTTGTGTCCAAAAGGCACTGAATACCATTATTAATATTATTATTATTGATAATGATGATGAAGAAATATTTAAATAATATTATAGAATAAAATTTTCTGTATAAATATATATCTGTAGATAATTCATTTTATTTCAGATATAAACTAAAATATTTTATATTTGTACAATTAAACATTAATTTAATGTTTTTTTATAATATAAAAATAACACAAAAATGAAGATATTTTTAATGAAATCTGAGAGCTCTCTGACCCCTCCATAGACAGCAATTTAATTACCACTTTTCAAGGCCCAGAAAGGTATTTTACGCTGTAAATACAGTGCAGCGCTTTCAAAGCGCTACGGCAGAACGGTGGCTCACCATTGGCTAGCTCCTGCGTCAGTATCACACGCATGCGTCGTGGTGCTCATATGAACAGCATTGGCCAATGGTTTTGCCGTAGCATTTTGAAAGTGCTGTACTGTATTAACAGCGTAAACTGCATAGAAGACTGGCACAGACAAGAAGAAATTTGTGAATAAAATCGTCATTTTTGTTTGTCAGAAAGCTCTCGGATTTCATCAAAAATATCTTAATTTGTGTTCAGAAGATGAACGAAGGTCTAACAGGTTTGGAGCGACATGAGGGTGAGTGATTAATGACAGAATTTTAATTTTTGGGTGAACTAACCCTTTAAGACCAGCCGCATATAATCGCCGGATCTGACACACATCCTATTTTCTTACAACTCTTTAAGTACATTTAAGACATTTGACTCATTTAACTGTGCTTGCGAGGATACTCGACAAAACAGGCATGTTGGCATAATTTTGTGTGTTTTTGTTCGTTCAAGCACTGGCTTTCTGTGTGCACGAGTTGTGTGTGTGTCACACAGACAGGAGATTCACAGATGCGTGTGGCAGTTTCCCTGCTGTCTGCGACCCAATCAAAACAGATCTGCAACCCATTTTTGGGTCTCGACCCATCATGATGGGTTGTTTCAACACATGTTTGGGTCAAATATGGACAAACCCAACCACTGGGTTTAAAAATGTAATTTAAACATTTAAACCAACGTTTGGGTTTGTCCATATTTGACCCAAACATGGGTTGAAACAACCCATAATTTTTCTTTTAGAGTGTAGGACCTTAGTGGACCCCTCTCGTCAGGGTCAGGGACAATATCCTGTCCCCCCAGATAATATACCTGATTTAAACTAAAATGAAAAAGAAGAGAATGTAAAAGCCACACAAAAGAAGAATTAAGAAGAATAATGAATGGTAAATAAGAAGTTCTTTAATATATATCTAAATACGTTCCAATCACAGTATTTAGCGGACACAAAGCAACTTTTGAGTTGAACAATAAAATTTTTGTGATACCAGGACTATACATCTAGTGTAAATTCTCTTAGAAATATTAAAATCATTGCTAACTGAATGCCAGCATACAATAAAGAAAACACTGATGAAAGCGTTTTTTTGCCTGGCAATGAAAATAATGCGGGCGTGGCAGTGTGAGAGATGGTGGTTTGCTTTCTCATGACAAGATGCTTTGAAAGTCAGTTTGAAAAGTTGAGCAAGGTTTAAAAGGGAGCTGCAGTTTCAGCAGCCCGAGCACAGCGAATGGAGCCAACCAAGTGCGGAGGGATTACACAGGAACAAAACAAGTCAAGAAGCAGTAAGCATAATGTTAGGAGAACTGCTTATGTGCAGAAACAGTCTGACAGGGCTGTGAGAGGCTGTCACTTATACACAAACACCCAGCAAAGGAGCTTAGAGGAACCTTTAAAAGCATTTCATCTACACCAGCTTGTTTGACTTTGCCACCTCTTTTCATTCTCTGCAATAAAAACCTGTTGAAAATGCAGACATTATTGCATAATCATGCCTTGAGTCACAAATCTAGAATACAATATCACTACTGTTCACACAGATGACTTTCTAGATATTAGAACTGTTTGATTTAGGAAACAAGTGACTCTTTGTATATGGGAAAATGACAAATAAAGATGGCAAAAAATGTATTCACTTCTGAAACACTGATAATATTTTCAATAAAAGTTTTAATTTAAAATGTTTTATTACAATATATTTACAAAACAATCTCTGGTTAGTCATGCATTTTTTACTTTAAGCCTTAAAAAAATATTGTATATATTTTAATATTAATATCAAGTCAAGTTTATTTTTTATAGTACACATTGTTTCAAATCAGCTTTACAGAAAATCATGATGTTAATGTTTACAATATAAATTAATATCTTTATGCCTTATAGTCACATTTAGTAGATTAGAGCTGGGCAATAATATAGTTATTACAATTTGCGACTTGAAACATTTAAATCTATGTGCATGCCAGCAACATATCTAATCTCTTTAACAGCTATTTACTACAGAATTACAAGCATTATTCTGAGTTTTGTTATATTATGTCAGGAACATAAAGCAATAAACCTCATTACTTGTTGAAAAACATCATAGATAATATAAATTATTAAATATTTGACAATAGTGGCACATGGCTTGATCTTTTAGCCGTCGGTTTGTCCAGCATAACAAATAGAAACATTAAATTAATTATGAAATTGTCTCAACAAATTAATAAATCCCTAAAGGCATCAAAACTAAGGTGTCAATGTATTTGAGACTGCCTCTAATAAACTCTTATAATAAAAAGTGTGAACATTTAGAATTGAGCAAAATCTGTGAAAAGTACAGTGCAGAAGCTTCATTAACTCTTACAATTAAACTATACTGTATCATTTTTTCATTGTTAATACTACTGTTCAAATGTTTGGGTTCAGTTTTAAGACATTAACTTTTATTCAGAAAGGATGGTGAGAAAGTGTTGTACATTGTTACAAAATAAATATTTTTTATATAAAATCTGTTCTTGTGAAGTTTCTATTCGTAGAATCCTGAATAAAATGCATCACAGTTTCCAAAAAAAAAAAAAGGTTCCAAAATGTATAACAATAAGCACAAAATCAGATTATTAGAATGATTTCTGACACTGAAGACTGAAGTAATGGCTTGAAAAATAACAGGAATAAATTACATTTTAAAATATATTAAAATAGAAAAGTATTTTATATTCAATATTATTGTTTTTACTGTATTTTTTTATTTAAAAAATTGCCTTGGTGAGCATAAGAGACTTCCTTCTAAAACATAAAAAAAATATCCAAACTTTTTAACAGTATTGTAAATACTAAAATACAATAATTTAATGGATATTTCACTGTGCTAAAGTCAAAATAATAATAATAATGTTACAGAGTTAAAAGGATTATTTTAATATGAAAATGGCCAAAACCATCCTCACAGCCACACAATGACGTCTTTCCTCACCCCTCTCAATGTGCTCTGCTCTACATGCAAGTAAGATAAAAGGCTTGTATGCCAATTTTCAATAGCTGTATCAGCCTATCCGGACACACGCGTATTACCCAGACGAGTCATTATACTTTATATGCCCTTGGCATTAATTGAGAGCTAATGGCATTTCATAGATATCCTTTATTTGACCTCTTTTGTGCTGAGCAGCTTTTGTATATTGCGGTTTGTGCTGAGCCTCAGACAAGAGGCAGTTCCCCAGAAGCCCCTATTCCACCTGGGTATCTATGCCTGAGGGAGACAGTTGTCCCATAATACCCTTCACAGTGTGTGTGCTCTTAACATATGGGTGGGATTCGCTCACACAAGTCGCTCACACAATCTGTGAAAGGGCAGAGCCAAGTTTTTAGGCCCAGAACGATGCAAAAGAACGCTATAAAACACTGCTGTAAAACACAGAGTGGCCTTTAAAGTGACCACAAAACACTACTTACTGTAGTAGTCATAATTACAGTTATTGATCATTGACAGCTAAATTGGAAATTTCAAATACTTAAATGTGCATCTCAATCAATATGACTGCATTTGACTACATCTGATTGATTATGTTTTGCAGTAGAACTGCATGAATAATCATTTAAAGATCACAATCTCGATTCAAACACCCACATGATCTTATTTTGAAATGACTATGATTCGTCTACGTCTATTAAACCTTTGACAAGTACATTCACAGCGAACATTCAGATCTGCGTTGGCGCTGCTGCTGACCCAGAGAGAGCAGTTGTCATGTATATAGAAGGTACGAAACAGCTTCACAAACAGTCTTTTCAACCACAGTATCATTATTGTGTTACAATAATTCATATCACAGAAGTACTGGGTTTATAGTTTGAATATAAACAGTGACGTCTATGGTAACGATCAAAATAGAGTAAATCTCCCTTTGAAAGTAACTTGACGCTTCAAATAAAGAGTGCATCAATGACACTTACACCAGTAGGTGGCGACAAGTGACTGTTAAAAACTGTATTTGTCATTGAATAATTAATTCAAGAGATTCGTTCAAAATCACTGATTCATCCAGTTTTGAAACAAATGATGCTTTATGAGCGATTCATTGAATTCATTCAAACCGATGAAAAAAAAATTAATTATTTTAATTATTTAATTATTTAATTATTTATTTATTTATTTATTTATTTATTTTTTAATAAACTGCAGCAATTTTATCAGGACCTCTAGTAAATGGCATTATTTTGTGTAGTTATCAGAATCGTGAAAGAATTAATCTCTATTTTAAACCAAAAAATTGTGATTCTCAATTAATCCAGAATAATGCAGCTCTACTTTGCAGCAACACAAACTGACATGCTTGTTTTGTTGAACTCCATATGGCATCATTTTATAAACATCGCAATACTGTCCTTCAATTCCTAAACAAATAGCTCCAAAACTTTAAAATAATTTACTCAACCTCATGTCGTTTCAAACCTAAATGGTTTTCTTTCTTCTTTCAAGGACAAAAGCAGATGTTAGGCAGAATGCTGTTTACACACTGTGGCTTTCCATACAATGAAAGTGAATGGGGTGTTGTCAAGCTCTAAAACTGACATAAAAAGCACCATATAAGAACAATAAAACTATTATTATTGTATGAATCGCACGCAATATTGCAAGCCTCCTGAAGCCATATGATAGGTTTGTGAGGATTAAAAAATTAATTAGCTATTCACTATAACTCTTAAATCTTATTTGTATCATTTAGATATGCACATATACATACATAAATGTATATGTGACATGCTTGTTTGATTGTGCAAAGTATATATAATATAATTAATTATTGCATTTATATACACTGCAAAATTAGGGAAACACTAAAAATCACAGTATAACAAGTCAATTAAAGGGTTAGTTCACCCAAAAATGAAAATTCTGTCATTAATTACTCACCCTCATGTTGTTCCAAACCCATAAGACCTTCGTTCATCTTCGGAACACAAATTAAGATATTTTTGATGAAATCCGAGAGCTCTCTGACCTCTCCATAGACAGCTATTTAATTACCACTTTCAAGGTCCAGAAAGGTAGTAAAGACATCGTTAAAATAGTCCATGTGACTCCAGTGGTTCAACCTTAAGTTTGATACACGCTCTGAACCAATTGATTTGAAACAGAAGATTTGTAAAGCTTCGAAGCTTCATGAAGCAGTGTTTTGAAATTGCCATCACTACCTGCAACCCAATCAGGTTTCACAAGCAGTCCTGCTCCTTTAGGATGGCACATCCATACGTGCTGTGCAAGGAGGTTTGGTGTATCTCCCAGCATAGTTACAAGAGCATGAAGGAGATACCGGGAGACAGGCTGTCACACGAGGAGAGCTGGACAGGGACGTAGAAGGGCAACAACCCAGCAGCAGGACCGGTATCTGCTCCTTTGTGCAAGGAGGAACAGGAGGAGCACTACCAGAGCCCTAAAAAATGACTTCCAGCAGGCTACTGGAGTGCATGTTTCTGACCAAACTGTCAGAAACAGACTTCATGAGGGTGGCATGAGGGTGGCATGAGGGCCCGACGTCCTCTAGTGGGACCTGTGCTCACAGCTCAGCACCGTGCAGCTCTATTGGCATTTGCCAGAGAACACCAGAATTGGCAGGTCCGCCATTGGCGCCCCATTCTCTTCACGGATGAGAGCAGATTCACACTGAGCATGTGACAGACGTGAAAGAGTCTGGAGATGCCATGGGGAATGTTATGCTATGCATATGTTATGCGTGCAACATCATCCAGCATGACCGGTTTGTCGGTGGGTCACTAATGTTCTGGGGAGAAATATCCTTGGAGGGTCGCACAGACCTCCACATGCTAGCCAATGGTTCCCTTACTGCTGTTAGGTACCGGGATGAAATCCTCAGAGCCATTGTCAGACCTTATGCTGATGCAGTGGGCCCTGGGTTCCTCCTGGTACATGATAATGCCTGGCCTCATGTGAGAGTGTGTAGGCAGTTTTAGACGACAAAGGCATTGATGCCATTGACTGGCCCTCACGTTCCCCAGACCTAAATCTAATTGAGAACCTCTGAGATATTATGTGTCGGAGCATCCGAAGCCACCAAGTAGCACCACAGACTGTCCAGGAGCTCACTGATCCCTCAGGACACCAACCACCATCAGGACCATTCCCAGATGTTGTCGTGAGTGCATACAGGCACGTAGGGGCCATACACACTACTGACTTACATTATGAGTTGCTGTGATGAACTTCATGCAAGTTGGATCAGTCTGCAACTTCAGTTTTTTACATTGATTTTTGGTATGAGTTTGAATTCAGCCCTCAGTGTGTTGATGATTTTGGTTTCCATTGACTGTTTTCACACAGTTTAGTTCTTAAGAAATTATAGAATGTATATAAAGATTTTCAAATAAAATATTTCATTAATTGAGATTCAATGTGTGATTTAAGTGTTTCCATAGGCACATCACATTGGGGTAAGAGATACACAAGAACAAAATGTCTTGACACTCAATATTCGAATATACACGAACATGAATGAGATTTGAAAACAGAGGCTTTTCAGCAAGTTATCAGTGAATAACAACTTAAATTTCAGTCTTTTCCTCTCACAAAGCTATTGCATGGGTTCAGAAAACATAAAATGCTTTAGATGAGCTGTCTTTTGTTCACTCCATGGAAAAGAAAAGTCAACATTCAGCTAAATTTCTCATTTTGTGCTCCACAGAAGAAAGAAAACCATACAGACTTTGAATGACATGAGGGTGAATAAATGATTGATTGCAGATCATTTACTCATTTTTAGGTGAACTATCCCTTTAAAATACAGTAACTTAAAATAGTAGATGATGCATAAGAAATTACAAAATAAAAAAAATCTTACTCAGACATGCATATATACTACCGTTCAAACTGGACGGTTAAAAAATAAAGAAATTAACAAATGTATTAAAAGTGGTAAAGACTTTAACATTGTCACAAAAATGTTCCATTTCAAATAAATGTGGAACTTTGTATTGATCAAAGAATCCTGTGTATTATAATGTATAATGTATATGTTAAAACAAAAAAATTCTTAAATTGGAACAAAATTTTACAATATTACTGTTTTTACTGTATTTTGATCAGATAAATACAGCCTTGGCGAGCACAAGAGACTTTACTTTAACTTTTGAAAATATTTTTTAAAATCTCACGACCCAAACTTCTGAGATATGTGAAGTATGCACATACTGTATGAGCAAATGTGTTTGGTTAACACTGAGCAATGCGAAAGACTGCAAATTAGCTTTTAAAATAGACAGGATCCAAGACTTGCAGAAATGTTTGGCAAAATGCTTGACACTTCACACCTTTATGATTGGAGGGGTTCTCCTTTAAAGGCTTTTAAGTCTTAATCCTGCAAAAAGGCTCCTGCAGAAATTCAAAGGCACGTCGCACATTTGAATATCTCCAGAGCTCTGTACCTCCCCCCTTGAGAGAAGAGCAGATAGCGATATCATGTGCTTTACCTTCGCCGCTGAGGTTTTATTGAAGTGAGGGATAGTGTTGTGATGTCACAGACAGTTCTCATCGAGTGGAATTAGCCGATAGATCAAATCCCTCAACCTCGTGGGAGAAATCACAGCGCACTAACTAATCTGCGGTTGAGATTTTCCTGCAAGAAGCAGATTGAGTCTCAGCTTGTGATGTGCTGCTGAAAAAAAATGTCAGAAATCAAACAGATCCCGTTAATTGCACTACACTTAAATTACTTATGCATGGGCACACTGAGTTAATATCTTCAACCATAGATGAAATCCAGCTTATCTGGTTTGGGTAAATGTTTCCAGCAGTCATCACACAGAAAATGCATGCATTGCAGATAATACATACTGCTGGTTTAATGTGTCAACAGTATCATATTGCCCTATTCCAAGTACTCTGTTTGTTAAGTCTTCCTTATGCTATTATATTTCAGATCATCATTGTGTTTTATAGTTATGTGGAGCATAGCATAAAAAAATCAATATTATCTCTACACTGATCTTAACAATGACAAAGCAGTATGTAAGGGTATATTGACTAAGCCTTTATTCACAAGTAAAGGCCTAGTCAGAGAAATGCCTGCCTAATAAGCATCCTGTTAATACTTGCTAGCCCACAGTACTTTAACTGTTTCAGGCAGTTCAGAGAAACCATAAGCTCAATATTTGGCCAAACACACCATTTCTCTATACTGATGGTCAAGACTGGCTAATAAAAAAAATATATTTTTAAGTGTTAATACAATTTATTTAAGTGTTCTATTAATTTTAGACAACACACACACTACCATTCATACGTTTCTATATTATGGATGCATTAAACCGATCAAAAATTACAGTAAAGACATTTATAATGTTACAAAAATGTCCATTTCAAATGCTTTTCTATTGATCTTTCTAGTTATCAAAGATTCCCGAAAAAATGTATCACTATTTTCATTAAAATATCAAGCAGCACAACGGTTCACAACATTGGTAATAATAAGAATTGTTTCACTAAATCACCATATTAAAATGATTTCTGAAGGACACTGAAGACTGCATGGCTGCTATAAATAGGAATAAATTGCATTTTAAAATATATTAACATAGAAAACAGTTATTATATTCCACAATATTATGGTACAACAGGGCTACAGACGCACCAGGGTAAAAGGCGTATTCAATTTTATTTTCCTCTAAACCACTTGCCGCAGCACTTTCCAAAACATCCGCTTTTCAAGATGCATGTGGAAATTTGGCTGATCCTTGACACGATCACGGATAGCAGCACAAAGTTGATTCTGTGCTAATTTGATCTAATATTTGATGTTTTTTAAAAAAAAATTTATGTTGTATATTTAAAGTAGCAAATGAGAATCTCTAAAATTATTGAATATATGTTGAGATGCTTTTCAGTTTTGTTCAAGGTAATTAAAGCAACAGTTTTTCATTAACGGAAGAATATGTAAAAGTATGGTATTTGGGGTAAAAGGCACAATATTTAACATGAGAATAAACAGCTGGCTGACTTTTCCATTTGTTGACATGACATGGTTAGATTCAGATGGTAAATATCATATATTAATTTGGGTGCCCACCATAGAGGTAATCACCATATTTATAATGAAACCACCATATTAAAAAAAAATAATAATAAAATAAAATATGATATTACTCATATCATATAATATAATAAAATATAATTTACTGTTACTACTCAATCTATTTAGGATATCATTCAATGTTTTCAGAATATTTACTTTTTAAAATATTTTGTTTCTATTTTTTTTATATATTTTTATATTAACATTTTAAATGACAGTTTATTTGTTGAACAAAAATGAATTTTATTTATCAAAATAAACAGAAAAGAGTACAAACTTTGCTAGTAATTATTTTGAACAAGTATTAACTTAGACATTATAAAAACATTATTTTAGCTAAAGTATTTATGCCTTTTGTCCCATGCTGGTGAGCTTTTTACCCCGTGTGTGTAGCCACCTCATAAGATTTTTAAACAAAATAAACCACTTTTATGATTTATTTTCACACAAAATCTGTTGCTCTATCAACGTTTAATACAAACATATACATATATATTTATATAATCATACACTATGGGAGTAGTGAAAAGCTAATTTTTCTTAATGTGTGCCTTAAGAAAAGCCCTGTTTTACCCTAATATTTTTACCTCAAAGTATGTATTTTAGTATTTGTGACCCATTAAAGACTTAAACATATTAGCAACTCTAAACTTCTGAATGGTATCCAATATATACTATTTCTGCATTTTATTAATCAATATGCCACAATGACGTCCATGAACACTTTTGAGTGATGCGCCAAGAAGTCTGTGAATCTGAAGTTTGAATCACTTCACTGAAACAGACAGTTTGAACAGACTCACATCATACTGATGTCCAAATTAAGGACTCCAAATACTTGTAAATCGTAACAGTCTAACAACAGTTTTAATGGACAAAAAATGTACTGTACACACAACATTGCCAGTAGAATCATCGCAAATATATTTTGAATATTTTATATATCAGTCAAATCCTCCTGAGGGCAAATATAAGGACACAGAATTGAGATTTTCAGATTTGCATACAGTACACCGCACAGAGCTGAGAGGAAACTCATGCCTTCTTTCCTCAATCTGTGCATCCCCAGAACACAGAACCGTTACTGCTGACTTAGCTGCACAGATGCTTTGGAAGAGCGAACGGCATCGGCTCAGGAAAGTGTGTCAGGCAAGCATATTTGTTATAGAGAGGGCAAGCCAAGAGCTATCCTGAACAAACGACAACAAAAAAATAGACCCCAGGTGAACCCACAGTCAAAACACGGCTGATGTTTACAGGTTTAAGACAGTAACTGTCACTCGGGAGTCCATTTCAGAGGCTAAAAAATACTTTTCAAGCAGCAGGTCACACCTTTCCCCTCACACCCTGACCTGCTGGGTTCAATCTGGCCATCGCTGCGGTCACAACACTCTGGATCGGAGGCCTTGCCAGGGAGCAGGTGGGAGGGCATCAACAGACACTGAACATGAGGCAGAGCTTTTACTAAAAGCTCCAGAGGCTCTAGATTTTATTAGAACGCATTTGCAAGGAAGCGGACATCCTCTCTCTCCTCCTCACAACGCTGCCGATCACTCCCCGTCCGATAAGAGGGGCGAGGCCGCAGAGAAAATGCTGCATCATTCATGGTTGGGTGTCTCCTCGCGTCACGCCATGTGACCCGCTGACACACTCCCATATTGTTGGGGGTTGGGTGCAAAGGCAGGCAGGAGCATGGTAGGAGAACCTGACCAAAGCCTCGTGCCATAGTGACACTCAGCGGATTATGTCTAAATAAAGCCTCAGCACTGCATGAATCACTCTGCTACTGATCCCACTGCTCGATGGAAAAGAGAGAGAGAGAGAGAGAAAGAGTAAGAAGCAATGTAAAAAAAAAAAAAAAAAAAAAAAAGTCGAGGGAGCGGGAATGTGAAGTGGAGAAGGCGTTCATCACTGGTGTGCCATGGCTTAGTCTAAGAGGCTTGAATAATCAGTGGTTAAGCTGTCAGCCCTGCTTTTGCACCTACCGTGTGCTACAAACTCCTGTGCGCTTTTAATCAAACAAAAACGATGAGATCCAGCCATGCTGCCAAGACAGCTATAAAACAGGCCTCAAAGTCTCTTTAAGACTTATCCTGACATATTATATTCCCTGCAATGCACAGGCACCATATGGTGGACATTTTCTCAAGTCTCCGACCTAAAGACTCAAGTCTTTGAGGTGAAGTGATCAGTTTTCTATTAAAGGTTAGTTTTATAAACCTATTTGAAGGGCAAGCAATTTAGCATATTTTGCTCATCTCTAATTTGGCGTTCAAGACGAGTCAACAATCCCTGTGGTAAAAGTTTTCTATACAATGCAGGTTAGTTTAATAAACTTTGAAGAACATTCAATTTTCAGTTTTCATTATGTCGTTCAATTCTAGGTCTAGGCCTCAAGCCCAAAGATAAACAGTTTGAGTGTCAATTCTTTGAATAAGAGTCCACATTTCCAAGTCCCTTACAGAGTTTTCTATAGATTAAATATAACAATATGGTTTTATAAATAACAAGGATGGCCCACTATAATAAAAACATAAATATATTTTTTAATAAACAACAATAATATTTTTTTTTTTACTAATTTAATAATAATAATAATAATATATTAGTAATCATTATATTATTATTATTTTTATTATTAAAAAAAGACAACATTTAAGGAAAAATATTTTAAAAATATATCAAATAAGGGAAAAAAGCAATGCTTATTTACTAACCTTTTCCAGAACATCTCTACTACATTACTGGAATCAATCAATCAATGAATCAATACATTTAAAAAAAAATTAAATTCAATAAAAACATTGCTACAAAAAAAAAAAAAAAAAAAACAATCATTCCACTGTGGTGGATCAGTAAGAAAATTCTTATTTTTGAGCCCTGGATTTTATATCGGAATTCCAATTTAAGTCTCAAATCAAGTGTCTGAGTCTAAGTTGAGTCTCATACCAATTAATTTGCGTCATGCACAACTCCAGTCCAAGTCTCAAAGTAGAGTTCCTTCCTCTGCCATATAGAAACAGAGAACAGCACAAGGTAACTATGTGCATCGGGTGTATAGCTTGGTCTTCATGACTGATTAAATTGGTTCGCTGACAGATTAACAACAGGATGACCTGACTTAATCAAACATCCAGCCGCATCAGTAGCTTACATGACCCATGGATCTGCTAATTCAGACAAGCCTGCAATGTTTCTCTAACCTTTTCCAGAACATCTTCTCCACTACATCACTGGAAACAATAAAAATAGCCGCGCCATCCAGCCAAGCATTAAGAACGACGGCAGCGGGTGGTCCAGGGCCGGTTCGACTCACTCCCACCCCCCTCCAGCTTCCTGGGTCCTGATTGATCTCACGGCCCATCGGCGGGTTAAATTACACTGCAGAGTGGCTTTGCGGAGAGACAAAGGGCCCAGGATTTCACAGGCCATAATTCTTTCCGGGCCTTAACTTTGAAAAGGTGCAGCATTCAATTTCAGCCCTCGGCAACACTTTGCATTCGCTTATGAGTTATGACATAGCCATGACGTTTTTAACTTACTATATGGCCATGCTGAGGAGACATGCGTACCAATCAGGATGGGGGTAAATAAACAAATTCTCTGTCAGCACCGAGTATCAGTAATAGCGCAATGTAATACAGTAAATAAAAGTGGCCCGTATTCTGGCTGAAGCTGAAGACGAGTTGGCTTCTTTCCACATCCTACTTGCCGAAAGCATTGAAGTAAAGTCGGATATGAAATCATTTACATGTACATTCATGTTTTGGATCTCAGTCCGAAATGACATCCAGGCTCCCATAGTTTCCTGGCACATAAGGAATGGAGAGGAAGCCCAGGGAATGGCAGAGGCCTTTTGATACTGCAACTCTGCCGAACCAGCAACTCGGAAGCCAGGACAGCATGAGATCCGGAGAAAAAAAAAAAACAGCCAAAGCACAAAAAGACCAGCTGCTTCGAGATCATGGGCGTCAGCGGGAAAAAAAAGTCTTGTTAGAGAGAATATAATTGAACTTGTCTGGCAAGTAATAGCTTTTCCTAAAACTTCACGCATCTGTTTCATGCTGATGAAAATATACAGTGAGGTAAATATGCAACTGAAACTAATCTAAAGTGGTTTAAGAGACATAAGTCCTCATCGACGACATTTGCAATTTACTCTAGCTTAAGAATCTGCCCATATTTATAATCATACTATATGTGATAAGCACAGCTTTCCAAGCTTTTCCAACAGCTAAAAAAGACACCATGCTAAAATGCAAATCCGGATTGCCTGACAGAAACATTTCAAAACACTCAAGCTGTAATCCAAATCTAAGAACCTACTAGATCTAAAGGTCACAGTTCTTTATAAGTCAAGCATTAAGGCACGTCCCACTTCTCAAGAGGTACCGCTATTTGTGCAATGATTTAGAAATAATAGAAAATCAGCAATATGAAACCGCTGAGTTGTTTAGGGTAAACATGAGGGGAGGCTAAAAGTCATTGGCAACGTCATTGACATTTCCTTTCTAAAATGCAAAAAGTTTTGATAGTCTGTAAGGGGGAAATTCAATGAATTTCTCGATTAGCATAAGATATGCCGTTTGCATCTTTTTGATACATTTTGATTTTACAAGGACTGACACAAGATGCTATTTAACTTAAACCAATGCTTGGTTAAATAAAGTAAGGCAAACATTTTCAAACCTTTTACAGTATGTTCCTATAACACGTCTGTGCTAATTGAAGATCCGTTTTTTGTTTAAACAATCATTCCTTCTTTATTCCACGTTTGGAAACAGGCCAGCAGTCAGCGAAGGAATAATGGTGTTAATTAAGACACCTGTTCTTCTGCGAATTCACTCGTTGCTTCCAATAACCCCAGATAATAATAAATGCTCTACATTTCAAAAGTGCTTAATAAAGAAAACATATACAGGTATGATGTGCTTGTAAACAGAGCAAACACTGGAACTGTAGTGCTGTTAATCAAATTGATTGGAAATGTCTTTACTATTGGCCAACTGTTAAAGTGCTGGAGACAAGTTCAAGATCTGTCAAATCATGGGCCGGTATTGATGTTTGCACCACTTCAATCTCACACAGCACCCATTCACATTATAGCACTGAACTGAATGAAGACCTAAGCAGTTTTTGTCTGCTGTGCTCTGTAGATTTAGACCTGAAACATACTCTAAGCAAGTATATTACCGCTAATGCTTCCAGCTACCTGATTTCACACATCAGTGCATCCAGGATTGCAAGTCCAAACTTCTATGGTCAGTTTTCTCCTTCAGGTCATCCACTGTCATGCAAAGCAATAGTTTTTTCTTATAGAATCGTGTTAACAAACAACTTTTTGTCTTCTCTCTATTCTGATAGTATAGAAATTAAAAATACAGTTTAAAAGAATAGTTCACCCAAAAATAAAATCAAACTTGCATGACTTACTTCTGTGCAGCACAAAAGAAGATATGAAGAGCGTAACTAAAGTCTTTCTATTGTAAAAAAAAAAAATCTCTCAAAATATATTTTGTGCTCCATAGAAAAAAAGCATACAGGTTTGGAACAACATGAGGGTAAGTAAATGATGACAGAAAATTCATTTTGGGGTGAATTATCTCTTTAATAGCTAAAAAAAAACCTACTAGATCTACATTTTTTTTGAAGGTATACACCTTTTGGGTACTGATGTTTATTACCATCAGATTTACGCAAATATAGATGTTAAAAGGTGGAATGTGTAATTTCCATGACACTAATGCCAACAAACATTTTGTTTACAGCTTCCACAAACACCCCTATTAAACAGATTGTCCCGCCCCAAACTAACGTCACTGGGTGAACAAATTATGGACAGAGAAATGTTGAAAGTTAAATGTTTTGACTTTTTTAGAGAAATCAAACTACGAAAACTTAAAACAACAAGACCAAGCATTCGTGTTATGCATGAAGTATGTTTCTGGCCTTACAGACCATATTAAATGTTTGAATACCTTGTTTGAATCAGTCAGTCCAGTAGTTACACCATGACATTGGTAATCCTAGAGCCGCAAAACCATCTGCAAGTTTACTTGAAACACTTCAGCATTAAAGAATTCTGACACACAAAAAATAAACTGCTGCAGGGGTCAAGGACAACACAGAGGAAGCGTGTGAAGCTAAAGTACACACTCGGATTGTGGCACGGAACATCAGTTTTCCAGCATAGCCGGTGGGCATTACATTGCTTCAGATAAAGTCTTAGATAGAAGAAGCGGTAAGCACTGAGTGTGTGAACTGAGTTTGGGCTCGAAAAGAGTGACCTCACAGATTCTAATCCCTCATCTCTCTTTGCACGCTTCCCTCTGAGAGGAACTGCCAGAGGGGAAACTTGAAAGCTAAAGAGAGTAAGGGAGGGTGTGTGAGAAAGAGTGTGTGTGAGAAACAGAGACGAAATAACATGCAAAGAGGAAAGAGTGTACAGAAGCAGATAAAAGCACAACAAAGTCACATTTAGGTGCTGGCTTACCTGCACACAGTTCACAAGACGGGACGGTGAAGTGAGGATAGTCAAAGGGGTTGTGGGAGGAGGGTCCGGGCGGGTTGATCCAGCCGCTGACGGGTGGTCCGGGAGGGAGGAAGGAAGGATGGAGTGACAGGGAGCAGGGAGACGGGGAGGCCAGAGGGGGGATATGAAGCACTAGTCCTCTGTCTTTCTCTCTTTATCCCTCTGGCACAGAGGCATAGAGGCAGACACCAGTACCTGCAGCCACTCAAATAATAGGAGAGAAAAGAGTGCTCACATCCACACACACGCTCCAGCACAGAGAGGAAAGAGAGAACGCCCCTCCCACTCCCTCCCAGGACCCAATCGCACGCAGACTTCTCCGGCAACGAATGGGAGCACAGGCAGCCGGTGCCATGCCCTAGCCAATAAGTGCAATTGCTCATATCCAGTTGGAATAATTAGTCCGAGAGCAACGCAGAGCGGCTTCCCTTCTGAAGGACAGACAAACGGGCGCACTTACCCAATAAGTGTGATTTAAGACCGCATCCGACATTAGAGTAATTAGATTGTGCCGCACTTAACCTAGCAGAATAACGCTGCATGCTCCACTGCAGAACTGGCAGAGGCGCAGGCTACACAGGAAGGGCTCTGGAAAGGTGCAATGATGTTAAGTAGGCAGAAATGATGCTTATAGAGGAGTATCATCATGTGTATCATTATCACACTGTGACGCTTCCAGGTTTACATTCACAATCAGGAGTAGGAATTTAATTTTTTTTTAAAAGAAAGTAAATATCATGTAATGCACATGAAATACAAAATGTTGGTCCAAAAAATCATTACGAATTCCTGTTTCTAGGTTATGCATATTGTCACATAAAAAATGTTTATGAACTGATCAAATGTCATTATATCATATACTACCATTCAAAAATGTGATATACAACTTTTTTTATTTAAATGAAATTAATACTTTTATTCAGCATGGATGCACTTGTTTGATCAATTATAGAATATTACAAAAGATTTATATTTCAAATAAATGCTGTTCTTTCAATTTTCTATTATTCAAAGAATCCCGAAAAAAAATATCATTGTTTCTATGAAAATATTAAGCAGCAACATTGATAATAATAAATGTTTCATGAGCACCAAATCAGCATATTAGAATCATGTGACACTGACTGGAGTAATGATGCAGAAAATTCAGCTTTGCCATCACGGGTATAAATTACACCTTAAAACATACTAAAATAGAAAACAGTTATTTTCAATTGCAATAATAACAAAAATATCACTGTATTGTTTTTACTGTATTTTTGATCAAATAAATGCAGGCTTGGTGAGCATAAGAGACTTCTTTCTAAAACATTAATAGCGAGCACTGGGACAGAATGCTGCCTGCATTGAAGGGCGAGTAACGTGTGAGAGAGAAAAAAATGAACGTTTACAGTGACATTACTACATTAAACGACTATATAATGTTGACTATAATGTATAATAATGCAATGAGGGAATATTTGTGGGTCCTGATAATAATAATATTATTTAAAAAAAAAAAAAATATATATATATATATATATATATATTGTTATAAAAAAATAAATAAAAAAAACCTCTTCTTTATTTTGGCTTAAAATATCGGCATACATATCCTATTGTGAGTTCAGTATCGCAATTTATATCGAATTGTGACACGAGTGTATCGTTACACCCCTAATGAGCAATACATTTTTTTAAAGCATTTATGAACCATTAATGTTCACAGTGCATGAACTAATATAATATAATATAATATAATATAATATAATATAATATAATATAATATAATATAATATAATATAATATAATATAATATAATATAGAAGGATGACAGTAAAAAAAATTTAACTGGCTACAAAAAAAAAAAAGTGTCATCTTAAAGGACAGTTCACCCAAAAATGAAAATTACCCCATGATTTACTCACCCTAAAGCCATCCTAGGTGTATATGACATTCTTCTTTAAGTCGAATACAATCAGAGTTGTATTAAAAGGCAGTAAAAGGCAGCCCAAAATTTAAAGCCCAAAAGAAGTGCATCCATCCATTATAAAAGTAATCCACACAGCTCCAAGGGGTTAATAAAGGCCTTCTGAAGCGAAAGTATTTCAACTTCAACTTATGAAAAAAGCGTAACTGGCCTGACGATGACGCCGGACGTAGTGTAAGCGTTTGAACAGCAAGAGGAGTTACACTTTCTTCTTAAGTTGAATATGGAAGGCGGTCCGCCGGAAGCTAGATATTTTACTTTATAATGTGTTAAATATGGATATTTTTCTTACAAAAACCCATCGATTCGCTTCAGAAGACCTTTATTAACCCCCCAGAGCCGTGTGGATTATAATGGATGGATGTGCTTTTTTGGGCTTTTAAATTGTGGGCTTCCATTCACTGCCATTATAAAGCTTGGAAGAGCCAGGACATTTTTTTATATAACTCCGATTGTATTCGTCTGAAAGAAGAATGTCATATACACCTAGACTGGCTTCAGAGTGAGTAAATCATGGGGTAACTTTCATTTTTGGGTGAACTATCCCTTTAATGCCACCTTAAAAAGAAAATGCCCCTTAAAATCAAGATCAGTGGCGGCAAATATAGCCTGTTACTCAAAAAGATCATTTCTGACTTTACACTTTCTCTGCATAAAATCAAAATCAAAGAGTCGGAACGGAACTAATTTCATAAAAACTTTTTCTGTTTTCCAGATCGATATTCTGGCTCAGGTCTAGGCTTGAGATCAATGGCGAACTGTTAGAATGAAGAATGAAAAGCACCTCAGCCAGCACTATCCCCTTCACAGCAGGAAGGACCGATGTGGGGACAGAGACTTAATAATGACCTATTAACAACCGCAAGAAAGGGACCTCTAAATGCTTTCAGGATGACAGGACGGCGCTCAAAGTGGTAAAACTTCTCTTAGCACCCAATTCTGCTGACATCCAAGCGACGAAGCATTATTTCAGGGTCAGGGCTCCCAAGCCGTTCTCGCTTTCTCAGAAGAATACGCACTTCTGCTCAGTGAAATCAATGCACCTATCGATACCGTGCATCATAACATGAGCCGATATGCATAGCATGAGCAAGCACAAACCTATGATAATTCAGCAGAGGTCCAAACACAGCCCTCCCAGATATCACTGTGTCAGTATTTACAAGTAAAGCAGTTTAAGCATGAAGTTGACAGCGACGGTGAAATGTGCTATAGACTGTGGCACGCTACAGAGCGTAGGGTTTCCTCCAAGAGGACTGGGTGGGAGAGGAGGGCCCATAAAAAATGCATGAGCAACAGGAGGAGATGTCATATCGGATATGTTTCCAGCTGCAGAGATACCGGTGTGTGGAGAGCCGTGAGAGTGAAGGTACAGTACAAGTGAACTCAGGTCTAAGAGGAGAGAAGTAAGGGAAAAAGCACTTAACTTCCACCGCTAAACCTGCCAAAACCATTGCTGCGCTGTGCCAGCAATAACAAAGATTTAGACGTAAATCCATTGATGCGCAAGAGATTTAATGGCTTATGTATGGCTTGATGTGTAAATATCCACAATCGCTATAAAAAACTAGCATTTACTCAGCCTGTATAGGCTGTCATCACACTTACTGCCCCAGTGATTTACATTTAGTCTGAGACACAGATCTGTTTCATTATAAACGCATTTACAACAATGGGGTTTTGAGAGAATGGCATACCACTGCCTTAGTCTACAATTTCAGAAAAGATATCTCATCAAATATTCATTAATTCTGGGGTACAATCATGCTTTAAATGTCATGCTTAGCAGGGGAGATGGGCTGCGACTTAGGCAAGAGGATTTATAACATGTGGCACTTATAAGTGGATGTCATTATACTGGGGTTTGATGTCTTTACACAGTGACTGACAATAAAAACAACCTTAGGCATCAAGCACAAATAAATTGAGGTTTTGTTGTTGAAAATAAAGCAAATAATCAGTTATTGGCCTGTGACATTTTTAAAAATATATATATAAATGGTTTAAATCTAACTCTGGCTCACTGGAAAAATGTGCCTGTGGAAAAATTTATAATTACGCATTTAGTAGGTAAACAACCATTTCTGAAATTAAATTTTCAGGGAATGCACAGCGCTTAAAGGGTTAATGCGTTTGAAATAACTTACCACCTACAATAAACCCTACACTAAACCTAAACAATAGTGTCAACAAAATCAAACAGGAGATGAAAATGCATGCTGAAGCAACCATGCCAGTTTAGCTTGCTTATAAAAGTCTTTGATCCGTTTTGCTGTGACTCGTACCCAAGCATTGAAGTGTCATGAAACCCCCCTGTTTTAGCCTGGTTGTTCACACCTTAGGAAAAAGTCTCTAGAAATGGAGCGTGTAAAGCTGTAGAAAAGTGGGAGTGTAGAGAGGGGGAAAAGGGGAGACAACAACCAATAAACACAGACCTACAAACACACTCATTATACAGAAACATGAATATTAAAATATGACCACAGAGCCACCTTGATGCATTTTAAAAATCTAACCATATGATAAACTGCCAAAACGAGAGAGAAACGCAGAAGAACATTTAAAAGGTCTAATAATATTTTCAATACATTTAAGAGCACTACAGTCTCTGTACAAATGACACGTCATACTTTTTTGCCTATATATATATATCTGCCCTGTAATCATAGTTTGTGTGAACACGAATAAAAGTTGTTGGTGTTTTAATGCCACTAGCAGGGCTTAACATTAAAGGCCAAAGTATACTTCACTTTTTACGTATACACAAGGGTCAGTGTACAGTGCGTATTTTTGTCATCAGAAGAGTACGCGCGTACTAAACATACTTTGAGTACTGTGTATTTACTTTGTAAATTTTTTTGCAGTATTTACATGGGTTGTAAGTCGTGGCGAGAGATTTCTCAAAACTGTGCATGCGTCAAATGCCTGTGTACACGTACGAGTCAAAAGAAGTATACGTTCGACTGTGCGTGTACACAAAAACGAAGTATACTTTCAGCTTAAACGCCAACCACGCCTCAGTGGCATGTAATGCAGTCACTCCTACTAGCCACTTTAGCTGGTTGAGTTTTATATAATATACATTTTTCAATTGTAGTCTTTTAAAAAGGCATCTGAAATAATAAACTAAGTGCAATGTAGTGTTGTCAAAAATATAGATTTTTTTAAACATATTGATACTGAAATGCTTCCAATGCTAGCCATTGACTATTGTATTTTTCTTTGGTAACACTTTACAATAAGGTTGTATTAGTTAACATTATTTAATGCATTAGTTAACATGAACTAACCATGAACAACACCTCTGTTCAGCATTTGTTCATCTTTGTTAACGTTAGTTAATAAAAATCCAACTGTTCATGGTTTGTTCATGTTAGCTCACAGTGTTAACAAGATTTTAATAATGCATTAGTAAATGCTGAAATTAACATTAACAAAGATAAATAAATGCTTTATAAGTGCAGTTCATTATTAGTTCATGTTAACTAATGTAGTTAACTAATGAACCTTATTGTAAAGTGTTACCTTTTTTTTAAACTAAAAAGTCAGTGGCTACTGTCAACTTTTTCATACAAGTTTGGAACATCATAAGGGTGAGTAAATTACAGAATTGAAATTTTTGGGTGAACTAACCCTTTAAGCCTGTTTTTAGGATTTGCAACTTTCAATTGTATAGTAAAATTCCATCCAATTGAATTGAATAATCCTTATATATTTTTCATATTATGAATTAAGAATTTTAAATGAATAAAAGAAACTAGAGCTTAATAGAACATTTTGTATAAATCTTAATGGAACAAGGGAATGGACTAGTTTATGTGATTCGTATTATAAATTTAAACATTTTAGCTTTTTTTTTTTAGATTTTTGAATACAAATCATGAATAGTACAATAGAACAATTAACTCTTATCTCAAAAGATGAGAAAAATTTTACTCCTAATGACATGACTGCTTTAATGATGGATTTAAATACATTTTCATGGT
The DNA here is from genome assembly GCA_039654625.1 of Rhinogobio ventralis. Lineage (NCBI taxonomy): Eukaryota > Metazoa > Chordata > Actinopteri > Cypriniformes > Gobionidae > Rhinogobio > Rhinogobio ventralis. The sequence continues at coordinate 9,990,080 of CM077197.1, forward strand.
CGTTAAAAACGTTTATGGATCGTAAATCATCTCGGTTAACATCCACTGGCTCAAGAGTGAGTTAATTTTGGATCCTGCTCATATGGTTTAGTAAACTTCAAAATCTGTAGATTGCAATGACTATGATATGTCATTGTTAGTTCAACAAATAAGCCAATATTTTGCTTGATATAATTTAGAGCAATGGGGGCTATCATATTTCCATAGTCATTCGTGTGACATCTCATTTAAGCTGCATCTCATTGACTGTTTTGGCAGCTTCATATGCAGAAACGAGTGCGCAAGATAGTAAATGAAGCAGCAGTATAAACCACCTCCATAAAACCAACAGCGTTCAGCGGCAGAGCATCTTCATTTCAGTGACTCACAAAGACAACATAAACACAGCACGTCTAACAGACATGGCTTTGCCTCCGCAACCAATGTAATTAAAGCCAACATCTTGTCCCGCTCTCGTATCATTACCGTCTGTAGACCATTTGGATGAGCTTTGTTATTACTTACTTGCTGCTAAATATAGATTTCCTGTGCCAGCGCTAGAGATTGCAGTCAGCTGCAGATTGTTCCTCGTGTTTGCAGTCACAAAGACTTACGTGGATACTATATAGACAGGGGTGCAACAAGCTCTTTTGGATTGGTCACCCCTTTTTTTGGGGGGGGGGTCACTGTAAAAGGCTGATTACAATGAAAAGAATGTCAAGGTTTATATTTAGGATATTCTAGTGCTGTATTAACAGGTAAGCTTATATACTAAAAGTAAATGCATGAGTAAAACAAATTTTTGTGCTGGGCAATCGATTAATCGCATCCAAAATAAAAGTTTACATAATATATGTGTGTGTACTAGGGATGTCAACGATTAATCGATGATCGATTAATTGTCGATAATACATTTAATCGATAGAACTTATCGATCATCGATTAAGCAGGGTCATGCCGTGCGTCCTGCTCAACTGTGAAACAGACACGAGGAAAAGTTATGTTTGGGACCATTTTACAGCTGGAGTTACACCTTCACCTTGACTATAAGTTTGCTAAATGTTGCTAAATTTTGTTTTGTCTAAATGTAAGTTGTGGTGTTGTGTTTATTTTGTGTAGGCCTCTGATTTATCTCATATAGGATGTATTTGGTTAGGAATGAACGCGGTTGTAAAGCACGCCGTGATCAGCTTCAGCGCGCACAGCTCAAAAAGCACTGCACAACTAATAATGACTATGATTAAGACTATTATATTACATAACATTATAAAGAGAGCAGTATTGTAATAAAACATTGTGAATTATTTTTGTTTAGTTGCCTGTTTCATCGTGTTGCTCCAGGAAGAGCGTGTCCACAACATGAGTCTTGCATTCTGACTTGCACGTAACTTAGTTCAAGTTCACTTGTACATTAGCGTCATTTTGTGCCGATATAATTTGTAATATTATGTTTATTTTATATATATATACACTCACCTAAAGGATTATTAGGAACACCATACTAATACTGTGTTTGACCCCCTTTCGCCTTCAGAACTGCCTTAATTCTACGTGGCATTGATTCAACAAGGTGCTGAAAGCATTCTTTAGAAATGTTGGCCCATATTGATAGGATAGCATCTTGCAGTTGATGGAGATTTGTGGGATGCACATCCAGGGCACGAAGCTCCCGTTCCACCACATCCCAAAGATGCTCTATTGGGTTGAGATCTGGTGACTGTGGGGGCCATTTTAGTACAGTGAACTCATTGTCATGTTCAAGAAACCAATTTGAAATGATTCGAGCTTTGTGACATGGTGCATTATCCTGCTGGAAGTAGCCATCAGAGGATGGGTACATGGTGATCATAAAGGGATGGACATAGTCAGAAACAATGCTCAGGTAGGCCGTGGCATTTAAACGATGCCCAGTTGGCACTAAGGGGCCTAAAGTGTGCCAAGAAAACATCCCCCACACCATTACACCACCACCACCAGCCTGCACAGTGGTAACAAGGCATGATGGATCCATGTTCTCATTCTGTTTACGCCAAATTCTGACTCTACCATCTGAATGTCTCAACAGAAATCGAGACTCATCAGACCAGGCAACATTTTTCCAGTCTTCAACTGTCCAATTTTGGTGAGCTCGTGCAAATTGTAGCCACTTTTTCCTATTTGTAGTGGAGATGAGTGGTACCCGGTGGGGTCTTCTGCTGTTGTAGCCCATCCGCCTCAAGGTTGTGCGTGTTGTGGCTTCACAAATGCTTTGCTGCATACCTCGGTTGTAACGAGTGGTTATTTCAGTCAAAGTTGCTCTTCTATCAGCTTGAATCAGTCGGCCCATTCTCCTCTGACCTCTAGCATCAACAAGGCATTTTCGCCCACAGGACTGCCGCATACTGGATGTTTTTCCCTTTTCACACCATTCTTTGTAAACTCTAGAAATGGTTGTGCGTGAAAATCCCAGTAACTGAGCAGATTGTGAAATACTCAGACCGGCCCGTCTGGCACCAACAACCATGCCACGCTCAAAATTGCTTAAATCACCTTTCTTTCCCATTCTGACATTCAGTTTGGAGTTCAGGAGATTGTCTTGACCAGGACCACACCCCTAAATGCATTGAAGCAACTGCCATGTGATTAATTGATTAGATAATTGCATTAATGAGAAATTGAACAGGTGTGGAACAATGTTTTGTTTGTAATAAATTCATATTTAGGTACAATATACTGTATATTTATCTAAAAAAGCATTCAGCTTAAACCTGTAGATCAAAAGATTTTTAAGGTCATGACAAATGAGAAACTTCAATTTAATCAAGTTGTTTTAAACAGTAAAAACTAGGGCTAGTCACATTTTAATCAAGTTAATTGTTTATACTTTTCACATTGCTGTATAGTCATACACCTTAAAGTCTAAGATACAATAAGTTATTGAAGAACATTTACACTATTTTTGCCTAGGACAATAAATACAGGGCATGATGTCACAACTCATAAGGTAAGTTGTCACCCAACATTATAAGCTTTTCGTCAAAAAGCAGTAGGACAATGGTCAACAAAATAATTGAAACAAATGTGAAATGTAACATACATTGCAATTGCAACATTGTAACATACACAAAATCAAACCACGCCAACAAATGTTATTAAATTAATAAATTGCATAATACTGGCCGACATTTTGTTGACAACTTGCCCCAGCCTTACATTAGAATAAATGGGATGATATTTCAGTTTTGATGAACAATTAACAACACACAAAACCACAGTTAGAGAAGATACACGTTTGTCTTTTTTTAACCTTAAAGTGTATAATAAAATGGGACACTTGTTGTGACAATAGCTCTGTCAGTGTACTAGCCGCTAACGTTAAATCACAAACGACGTAAACGTAATAGCCAATTAAGCCAAATCATATTCAATACGACTAATACCAAAAATCGACTAATACATAATTAAAAGGAAGTATATCCCAGATGAAGCTCCAACAGAGAGATGGAGAAGATAATAAATGTAACAGGTGCTGGAGTTGATTTCGACGGAGCGGGATGAACGTTATTTGCCAGTGTAGTTCACGATCGCGAGAAAGAAAAAAAGAAATAAGGCGCGCGCTGACTATCATGACAGACCTGCTGTAGTCAGTGAATGACCCTATAGAAGCAGATTTGATTTCTTGCTTTTCCTGATTCATAAATACAATAAAATATGATTTTTTTTTTACCTGATCTCCATCGTTTGCTGTGGAGTCGCTTCCTTCTGGTTTACGTCACGGCTAAGTGTTTACTGATTGGATCAAAATTTTAATATCCATCGCTAACCTTCAGACTTGCCGTCTTTCTGGACAAATCCGAGTCGTAATGGATGTTAAACTGATAATTTAACGAATGAGGCGAGAAGTAAGTTTAACTTAATTTCTTGAAAGTAAAACAATTAACATTAACATTCCACCGAATGGGTAACATTTCTTGTATGTATAAATATGCATGAAAATTAACACTAAAATACATTTTATTATTAAGTAAAGTGTCCTGAACATTAATCCAACGGCAGTTTTGTTTGGTCCATTATACAATTGTTTAATACATTAAATTTAAAAATATAAAAATACACACTTGAGGCTTCGGTCTTCTTTAAAATGAAAAAAAAAGGTTTTGTGTTTTTTATTAAAATACACCTTTTCTTCATATAAAGTGTTTTTTAGTCACACACAGTAATTATTTGAACATATAACCAACAATTTATTTCAAATAAACACTTTGAAGGGAAAAAAAACAAAGTAATTAATTGACATGCATATAAACATGTTTTTTAAATAGCAAAAGAGTTTTGGTAACATGACTGAGAAAACATGCATCCATCTTCTGCTTAGAAACCTTGTAAAAATTAAATAAAGTTACCTGAGATTGACCAATACACATTTTGAATAGCTAAATATATGTAGTATTAGATTCAGTGTAAAAAAAAAAAAAGATTTAAAAAAATAAAGTTTAATTTTGAAGAGTTACAACAAGCAAATGTCACCCATTCGGTGGAATGGCCCTACTATGCTTTCTATTGGTTTCAGTTAAATTGGGCTGCTTTTGCCATTCATCTGAATTACAAAATGTGAAATTTACCTTTTTATCTTGTTTATTTTCCTGATTGATTTTATCTTGAGGTGAAACAATGGGTTAAAACCTTTTTTATGAATTTAAAATCTAAAATACATACTTGTGAGAGGAAAAAAAATGTACCTTTATTTTTTAGCAATCAGTCAGTTAACAGTAAACATTCATGATATGAAATGGCTTGTGAATGATATCTAATGTTAATATTGAGGTGCCCCTATTGTTGATCAATATGCTGCTGTTAGGAATACCCGAATTTGCACCGGTCACTCAGCTGGTCGCTGGTTCTATTTTGGGGAAGAATTGTGCATATGGCTTCAGTAAATAAGGACAAATTGTGATTTTTATGTGAAATACTCTTTAAAACATCTAATGCTAGTGGGGAAAAATGAATCTCACAAAGGAAACAATGGGTTAAAACCTTTTTTATGAATTTAAAATCTAAAATACAAACTTGTGAGAGGAAAAAGTGGTCACCGGTCACTCAGCTGGTCGCTGGTTCAATTTTGGGGAAGAATTGTGCATTCAAGCACTTTGACCTAAGAACAAAACTTTGTTTTGTTTTTTTTATTATTTCAGATCACAACAAAAACAACAACAGTTAATCATAAAGACAGTCATCCTGCTGAGTTCTTGCTGTGATCCTGCAGTCAAGCCATACTCCATCTCAGACCATTTTAAACAGAACTCTTTGGCAGGCATAACATTTTATTCATTTTTGGCACACCATTTTGCTTAATCAATTTTCTAAAATGCTCATGGGTTATTTTAACACAGGCTTGGTCCACCTGACTGAAATACTTGCAGAGGACCTTTAAGTCCTGAGATACAAAAGAGGCCGCTTCACCAGCTCCCTGTCAGCAACCTCTCTGATTTGTGCCTTGAGGCCCTCTCAAGGCCACATCGCTAAATCCTATTGAACAGGCTGTAAAACCCTTCAGGCGGACAGAGAATCAGTGCAATAGGCACTGAGGAGGGACTGCAATGTCATCAAAGGGGCACGCTGTGCAATTTAGAGACATGCATGAATCAGGACTTTGGGGCCCTCGGCCATAGGTGCACAGAAGACGTTTGCCTGAGAGTATTTCATTGCTTAAACAGCATTTAGTAGAATCGCATAGTTTACAATTCCAGCCATTGAGAATGAAAAGCACTTACGTTGATCAAAAATGGCTTTTGTGTGAACTATAGGTCAGGATTTATACCAAAAGTCACAATCTTAATCTGACTGAGTTATTCAAAAAAATCTGGTTTGATGTACAAAATAACAGCATATAGCTTCAGTAAATAAGGACAAATTGTGATTTTTATGTGAAATACTCTTTAAAACATCTAATGCTAGTGGGGAAAAATGAATCTCACAAAGGAAACAATGGGTTAAAACCTTTTATGAATTTAAAATCTAAAATACATAGTTATGAGAGGAAAAAAATTTACCTTTATTTTTTTAGCAATCAGTCAGTTAACAGTAAACATTCATGATATGAAATGGCTTGTGAATGATATCTAATGTTAATATTGTGCATGAACAGACAACATAGTCTAAGATATGTGTAGACAGGTCAGGTTTTAAGGAAACAGATTTGAATACACAAGAAGTGGTGCCAAAATTATTGTGGCAAACGAAAACAAAATCATTTATTCAGTGCCTCTGAGACATGGTACAGCACATACTGGTTAAAAAAAAGACTAGAAGCCCACAGGGTTGTACTGAACACATCAGTAGCACTATAGTGGATTAGGTGTCTGAAATTCCATATGGATAGAAGATAAAGTGTCTTCATAAAACACATCTGTCTCTCCTAAACAACACTGTCAGCAGCTGTTTCATCAGTGAAATGCACCGAATGCAACCAAAGCCTTTATGATATGTCCAATGAATTATGGACATGTAACCGCTATTTTTGAGTAACAGATTTTTTTTTTTTTTTTTTTTTACATCAATATTTGTTACAAAAAATCTTGCAGCTTCTCTTTACTTAAATCATCCACTTTGCTTTATCAAAACTTCTGGAATCAACCAGAAGGGTAAAACAAGCAATGACACTAAGAAGTCCATATGAAATTTCACATTAATCACAATAGAAAAAACACAGTGATCCCATAGATGCAACAGAAGTATTTAAAATAATTTTGTTTTGTACAAAAACTCTTTTGAGGGACAAGTATTGAATTATTCAAGGCATCTTCTCTTTGCTCACTGGAGCTTTTTCAAGAGAGCGAGCAATTAACTATTTCAGTTTTGCACTTTTATCTGTGGAAATATGTAAAAAAAAGTGCTCACTAAAACAGAAAAAAAGTATTCTATTTTAATTGTTTCAAATCATATTTTAGCTCTCTTTATTGCAAAATAAATATTTTCTCTTTTTAAATCCTAAAACTATCAGGTCTGCCCCTCGGTATATATCCAACAAACCTTGGATGAAAATGAAAATGGTACAGACAAGTGGGGAGGAGAAAAGTTACACAAACAATATAGATAAAATTGGTTAAATATACCAATTAAGACATCTTCAAAAAATAAAACAACACAGATGACAAACAATTCATATACAAAATTTTATATGGATACAGTTAAAAACACTGCCTCAGTTGGCCTCACTTCTCTGGTTTAACCCCCTGAAAAATATGTGCCAATGCCCTGAGAGAGCAAACACCTCCACGTTCAACCTCCTGCCTCTTTGGCGTTACGGTGAGGGAATAAATGACTGGCAAATTCTCCTTAAGGCAGACTCAGTTCTTTTTTCATTTTTTTTCTCCATTCAATAGATACAGGCATCTACTGGAGTGAAACAGGGCCTGTATAAACTGTTGTGTTGAATGTTCAAAAGCTCTTTAGGACGGCTTTATTTCTTGGATTGTGTCATGTAGCTGTTCTCGATGCACAGCACGATGTAGGAACTGGAGCAGCTGCTGGAGGTCTGCTGGAGGAGTTGGCCAGCCTGCAGAGATGAGGCCAAGCCTGTCACTGCGCGGTCTCCGGTCCTCCACGTCTCACAGTAGTTATCCGTCTGCCTGTGACCCCTGCCACTGGACCCGTGCCAGATCATCTTCTCTGGCCTACAGGACAGAGGAAGAAAATTGATCAGTTTAGGTGGTTCTCAGACAGCACTAAAAACCTGCAAGACCTTTCCAAAATTACAAAGTCAAATTGCACCGGCGGACTGTGGGGTCAGGATACAAAGGATTTTAATCAGTCTTTTGGGAAACTACATTTTGTTTACAAGAATGGAAGAATGAATCATTGGACCAGCCAAAGATTGGGAAGTGAATTGTTGAAAGATATTGTTTTAAAGCACTTAACTCTTTTCCCCCAGCATTTAAAAAAAAAAAGTTGCCAGTCACCGCCAGCCTTTTTGATCATTGTCACAAAATTTTCATGGCCCCCGGAATATTTTGTTGCATAAATATCTGAACATGCAATATATCAAAGGAAAGAACAGAGCCTAAAATTTAAAAAAAAAAAAACTGTTTTACTCTAGCTTAATTCATTCTTTATCAATGGGGGTAAGTTTCATAAAAAGCAACATTTTGGGCAAAAAATAAAAAAAGTAAAACATATTTTTGTCAAAAACTACATCCAGATCAGATTCAGAACAATGATCAAAACACAGATGGAGTAGATCAAGTCCATCAACACTTCTAAGGTTGCACAGTCCTATACCTCGTACTGGGTTGACATTTTATTCAGTAACATTTGGCAGTTTTGATTTATATGCTGTTAAATGTTAATGATTGTATTATTTTACATATACATCTGCTTACATATGTTATCACTTGTTTCTGCTTATTTTACGCCTGTGTATTTTCCGGAGATTCTGTACTCTTTCAGAAGGTGTCATAGCACCACCTAGCGTTTAACAGTGAAATCACAGAAAGCCGGAAAATTCCGTCAATAGCAGAGCGTTTATAGCAAGTAAAGGGGAATATCCATGAGCAGAACTGTAGCATATTCAGGTTAATTTTTAAGTTTTGTCTGTCAAATATGTAATGTGTTTTTGTGAATGAACGGGACAGACAGACGGATGAACAAACAGATCAAATAAGACAGACAGACAGACAGACAAATGAAAACAGACAGGATGATCTGCTGAGGCCTCTGTTTGAAGGGTTCACACAGATCAGCCAAAGTCACTGGCACTCACCAGGCACTGTCCCTCAGGACATCTCTGCCATCAAAGGAGTAGATAGGAGCATTGTCCTTCATCCTGCTCTCTGAGTCACTGAAGAGAGACTCCCAGCTTCTGAAAAGGACTTGATCCTGCAGAAGAGAACATGCCATGAAAAGACAAGAAACGTGATCACCAAATGAGTTCATTGGTTAAGTTGTTGGAGAAAATCTTGAGGAGTTGTCAAAATGATCCACAAGATCAAATGATCCCCTTTGTATTCTGAAGCCCAAATCATACTCAATGCAAACGTAGATGATTCCACGAGCCCATAAATAGACATGGTAATGGGCTCTATTATCTGATTCTACCTACGCAAGCTCGATTTTGTGCATTGTGCGTTATGGATTTTCAACTGGACTGTGATAAAAGCCATCTCTTTCATGTAAATCCAAAGTAATGTCCTATCAAGCGCCGACAACAACAAGCAACATGATATTTTCAATTCTTTGGTTCCGCCCACTGTGATACTCTATTGGTTCTGCATAACTGTATATTAAACATTGTATCTTCTGATTTGTTTTCACAAAGCTGCGGGACAAATCACTTGTCGTTGGAAAATTAGGACACAGTGTTCGCCTAATTTAAATTCTTTCTGGTGGAAAAAAAATATATATTTTTTTATTATTCTGATTATTATATTAGTAGTATCTAATCTGATAATTATTTTTTTATATATTATTATTATTATTATTAATCATGTTGTTGCGAGGGCCGTACAAAGCATGGGGATGGGCCCAGTGCGAGTTAGAGGAAGGGGTGGCCCTCTCAGTCAGTCTGTTCGTGGGGGGTGGTGGGTTCCTTCTTCGGTTCGCTCATGTTCGCCGAATGTTTTTTCGTGATTAAAAGTTTTTTTTTTCAGGTATTCCACTCTGTGCTCTGCCTAAACCACCCTTAACCATGTTAATATCACTGTAATCTAATGGCTTGTTGCTATGATAATCTGGACTGAAGATCTACATGTCTAATGGACTACACACCTTTAGGTTAACAATCGGCAATGTCTCTCTGTCGGATTTGCGGACAATACTGTAGAGATCCTGAAGTTTGGAAGATAGGAAGGCTCTGAATGTTCCCTTCATCCCCACGGCCCGAGCTTGCTGGAAGCACAGGAAGTCTGCCCCACGAATGCCTCTCATGTTCCCCACTTGTGGAGAATTCAAGGCAATAAGATGCAACTGTACAGAGAAAGAAAGTGGTGTCAAAAATAGAAATAAACAAAGGGGACCTGTGCAAATATTGTGATGAATTTGACTGAACTAACCCCTGGTCCGGAAGTGTGGGTGTGGCCTTCTGGTTGAATGACAGGGGGGCTGGGACGGCGGGCTGGAGTGATAGGGTTCCTCTCAGGGTGAACAGGGTATCTGATTTCTGGTTGTACAGGATTGTACCTGGTATCAGTGTAGGGTGTGTATCGTGGATCAGGGTAACGGGAGTCAGGTGGATTGGGGTTTCTATTCTCTGGCTCACTCCTTGGAAACTCAATCGGCTGGTGCGGTGGAGAAATCTGCTCTGCTCCATTGTTAGCTGTGTGGTCCTGGGAATAGTGAACAACAGGGGGCGGCTGGACCGCTGCCACCTCATTGTCCTGGAGGAAAAGCCAACAAGCTACAGTCATACCTTCAGGAATTGATATGCTCATCCACTAATTCCAACTTCTTTTGATTAAATGGTGGGTGCTTATTTGAATGTTAAAGCATAAAAAGAGCTTTATTCACACTGCTTACCAGCTCTCCATAGAAAGGTTTATAATCTCCAAGCTGCAAATAAAAAGGAAATTGTGTTAATATGTGAAGACAGAGAGAGTAAATTCCTACACTATAATATTCTCCTTGAAATGGGTCAATGACAAATATGGATAAGATGATAAAATGAAGAATTAAACAAAAATCTAGTTTAAAACACATCCACCATGTTCTTAGAAATCGCTGCATTCATGTTTCTCAAAAAACATGTCACTTTGATTATCATACCATCATTTTGATTTAATGGCTCTAATAATGCCAAGTGGTATGTCCAAATAAAAAGTGATAACAATATGTAATATATATGTAATAAAACATATTTTAATGATTTTTCAAAGAGTTTTCAAGGATATTTTTCATACAATTTTTTTATAAATACTGTTATTTTTATATATACATGGTTATTCCATATGGCAACCAGAACTAACCCTTCTATACCATAAAAAGGTCAATGAATATTTTTTTATTTTATTTTTGAACACAATAAAAACATTTACTGACCTTTCCAGTCATGTCTACAGTCTACAGTAGTCCTTTTTATAACTACTTTCCAGTTTTATGGTTTTATTGTCACATGACAACAAAATGGCAACCTTTATGTTGGTTATACAACACTGACTTTGATTTGGTGGACAAATGATTTTTTTTTTTCTTAAATACTAACATTTTAGTATAAAACTACTCAATTGTTATTTTAATGAAATAATAATGAAGGATTATGGCAAGATATTTTTTTTAATAATTTTCAATAATTTCAGCCTTTTTTTCTTAATTAATAGCTTTACATTGATTACTATGGAAGCCTGTTTCCACCACTAAATAAAAAAATAAAAAGAGTAATTGCGTTATAAAGTCACAATTCTGAGATATAAATTTGCAATTGCGTGATATAAAGTCACAATTCTGACTGAGAAAAGAAGTCAGAATTGTGACTTTATATCACACAATTGCGAGTTTATATCTCAGAATTCTGACTTTATAACTCGCAATTGTGAGAAAAAAAGTCTGAATTCTGAGATAAAAAGTCGCAATTACTCTTTTTATTTTTTTATTTAGTGGCGGAAACGGGCTTCCATAGATTACACCAGATTTTTGACCATATAAAATTATTTTAATTCAGAAATGTTATCATAAAAGAGGATTGTTAACATCATTTTATGCATAAAATGCTTTTTTTTATTATAAATGAATAGGTGTGCACAAAAATGAGTGTTTTAAAGAACCGTACCATCACTTGTCTGACACCATCCCGAACTCTGAGGTAGAGATCGTTTCTGTCCAAAATGTAAATCAGAGCACCTTCTGTCTGTCTGCGTGCCGTAGCAATCATTATGTCATAAGACCTCAGGACAGTCACCTGCTGATACATTTAAAACCAAGGCTATGATTAAAGTATCAAGTGTCAGGTGTTATCAGATACACTCCATTAGTAATTTCTTCAATGAATGTCCCACTCACCCCAGATCCAGTGCCTGGAATTCCAGGTGGGCCAGGGGGACCTGGCGGTCCGGGAATACTGAGTGCTGAAACATACAAAAATCATACAGCATTGATTGTTATTTAAGTTCCTCAAGAATATTCTGAAAGCAGGGAGAATTTTTACTTGTTTTTTTCTTACGCGGTCTGTAGGCTCCTGGCAATGACGGTGACCCTGGAGGGCCAGGGGGTCCAGGAGGTCCTGGGTTTCCTGGACGACCATCATAACCAACCCCAGGTGATCCTGGTGGGCCCTGCGGTCCAGGGGGACCTCTGATTGAGTCTCCTTTAGGTCCCTGGAAAATATGAGACCATCCATATGTAGAGTAGGTAAATACTCAATTCAGGTTGTGTCCAGAAACTCCTATTAATCCTTACAGGAAGTCCTGGGTTTCCTGGCGGTCCTTGTACAGCTCCAAAACGAGGGTCATAAAATCCACCTCCTGGCTCTCCTTTCTCTCCTTTAAGACCGGACTCACCACGCTCCCCCTTCATCTCATTCTGAGGAAATGGGTGTCATGATTTGCATTGTTTACATCATAATCATAATCAAATGACTGTTTCATCAAATACTTTCATTTATGTATTTAGTGATCCACATACCTTGAAGGCATAGATATCAAAGTTTGAGGAAAAACCTGTCACAAAAAATTGTGAATATTACATTAGTGCATTAAATATCACAATACCTTTTACAATGATTTGATGATGTCAAGCTAGTAAGTCAGGGTACTTTAGAGAGTGACAAAAATTTACAGGGACAGCGCTGTTATTCCCGCCTGCCAACAGCCCTGAATGTCTAGAAACAGCAACAATGGTAAATTTTACCTGGCGATCCGGGAATGCCAGGAGTTCCCTGGTCTCCTTTCTCTCCTTTTGTAGCTTAAGAAAAAAAACAATGCATTGTTCAAAGCTGTCAAAAATTCACAGTTATGGAAGATCAAATGAGACATTTGAACTCATTCTATGCATTAAAATCAACATAAAATGCAGTTCTCAATCCTTTTTTCTTCCAGAATGTTGAGAATGTTTGAGTGAAACAAGGCATTGAAGGGAAAAAAAATAGGTTGGGACTTGATTTTATCAATTTGGAAATAATTGGACCAGAATAGACATTGAAAAAATGCATTAAAAGAGGGATTTATTACATCAACAGTAAAGACAATTTTGTTAAGAGGCAGAGCAAGTTTTTAAATGTCTTTTTTATTTAGAAAAACATGTGCAGCTAAATCTTGCTCAATAAGGTCTTTAAGAAAGTAGGGTACATATTGATTTCATGTTGACTTTTGTGACACTTTTATAAAATATATTTTGACCATGTGCTATGACATGAATGACTAACAACTTACCTGGATATTGCCTTGAATAATCTTCATATCTCTGAAATGGAACAGGAGATTGCAAATTACTGCTGTTGCAATCATGATCACTTCAATTCAACATAGCTACCATATGGAGCTCATTTTGCAACATTTCATGCATTAATTACTGCTTTTTTTTTTTTAAAAAAGCACTTACTCCAAATCTGTCCAAGGGCACAGCAGGTCCAGGGGGACCAGGGGGTCCTGGGGGACCAGGTGGACCCTTAAAAAGACACAAAATAACTTATGAGAACAAGCCATTTATATACCAACCACTGTTGGAACAAACTGCATGGTGTACTTACTGGGTAACTATATCCAGAGCCTGACCCTGGGTCTCCCTTCTCTCCTTTGTATCCGTTCACACCTGGGCGGCCCTACAGTCATAAAATGAAGATATTCAGTAATATTCAATTATATACTCAGTTAAGTATGCTGTTGCCTGTCAATGTATATTTTTGGTTGATGAAAGTTATTTTTTGAGAGACTTACGGGTCTGCCTGGCATTCCAAATTCACCTTTAAAACCAGGAGCTCCACCTGGACCCTGAAAATGAGATATGACTTAGTTGAACAGAATGTTCGTTTTTACAAAGTAGAGGCATGATAGAATTGTTTATGTCTTAACTTTGAATTAAACATTTTTTTTAACAAATACAAACGTACAGGAGGTCCGACTGGTCCAGGAATCCCACGCTCACCCTACAGAGAGTGAAATACAAATACATTTTTATGTATGCTACTAGTATTTTCCTAAGTAAGGTCATCAAAACTATGAATAAACACAAATATGGTTATAAATAAAATAAAATAAAATAAAATAAAATACCTTTTGGCCTGCCAATCCATCGAGGTAAAGTGGGTTTCCATCAGGTCCAACAATAAGTCCAGGTTCTCCTTTTTCTCCCTGCAAACAAAGTAAGGTTGCAGCAGTGAGCTATTGAGGTTTTTAAACACTTTATATTAAGCTTTGTGTGTTGGTTTCTGCTTACAAACCTTGATCGCATAGCCTGGTGAACCAGGTTCTCCTCTGTCACCCTTTGGTCCAATTGGGCCCTGATTGGATAAAGAGACAGTGGGTAAGATAAATGCACAAGTCTATATTATTAATGCGCCAAATTGCAATGTTGCTTGGAAGCCGTGAACAGTCTACACTTCTACTGTTAAAATTGTTTATTTAGATTATAATAATTTTTATATAATTTTAATAGCAAATTAACTGAACTAACTATGAACTAGACATTACCATAGTTAAGGGTATTTCCCTGCTTTGCATCACACAAAAAAAAACTGTTTATCCATAGTAAAAATAACTGCAAAAGTCTCTCGTCTTGTGGCTTTATTAATTACTTTTAATATAGTGTTTTGATCAAAAAGGGGATAAACAAATAAAGTTATACAGTACTTACTGGGAATCCTGCTTGACCAGGAACACCAGCCCCACCCTGAAAACCACACAAACGATATATAGATATTAGAACATTTGATGTTATGAGTAGATGTTATGTTATGTTATGTTTTTGAATGCTCACAAAACAATTTCTGGTCTCCTAATGTAGTAACAAGGGACTATTAGAGGCAGGACTTTCATACCTGACGCCCTGCTCCTCCAGTTTCATCATACTGTACAGAAAAATGACAAACAGCTTAATAAAAACATGAATATTATAGGCAAACAAAAAAGGCAATATAAATTTGAAGACTTACATTTTCAGAATAACGATAAATAATTTGTCCAGGTTGTCCAGGGGGGCCGGGTGGACCTGGAAGACCAGTTCCATCTCGTCCAGGTTCACCCTAAGCAAATTATCAAGTAAGTAAATTAATTTAAAGTCCTAGAAATTACATTGACATGACTTTAGACAGAAGTAAACTCACCCTCTCGCCTCGGTCTCCCCTATCACCCTTTGGTCCCTGCAGGCAAATGCAAAACACTGATATCAGCCTAAAGTACTGCACGCCAGACTGGCTATTTAGTACATTTACACAAGAGTTTTAGGGTGTTTGGTCCGGACCCCCTCTTAGCATTCACATTGGCATTTTTTACACCGAACCTAAAGATACGGTCACAACCTGATTAGTCGGCTTTTATGACGTATATTTCACAACGGAACTTACCGAACATCCAAAACAATGCTGAGCTGGGCTATATGCGCATGTTGTATGTGTGTAGCCTACATATGATGGTGCTTTGACCAGCTCAGAATAGCTTATAAAATGCGTAAAGGAGTCAAAACAGTGGAAGGAATCCCTCCGTCACGCACACAAATTAAGATCTGCTGTGAGGAGACGCTGTTCTGATGCCTGTACCGAACTGAGCAATCGCGCCAGGGTTCATTTTAATCGAACCAAACATGTCATGTGTGAACACACTTAAAATGAAGAGCACCTGTGGTCCAGGGAAGCCATCCAAACCAGGGCGGCCATCTTGTCCCTGAGGTCCTTCACTGCCCTTCTCACCAGGAAATCCTGGGAAACCAGGCTTACCCTGAGAAACAAGATATAAATAAATGACACAATCCTCAAATGAAAATTATATTTTAATATTTTAATATTTTAATTTAAATTATATTATATAAATCGGATTTAAATGAATAAATAGTCTTACTTGTGGTCCTGGGATACCAGGAGGTCCCTGAAATGAAATAGGATTGCATTAAATTACCTTTTAAAAATCAAAATGGCTAAATAAATGTACAACAGAGAAAAATTTACCTGGATTCCTACTGGTCCTCTTACTCCAGGAACTGAACTGAAGTGAATACCAGAGCCCTCCATATCATCCTGAACACATACAGAGAACACAATATTTCGAGGATTTCCTAAAAGACAGCGAAGCACAGGATGATTGACTAATACTTACAAAACCAACATGATAGCCTGGGCCAGGTGGCCCTGGTGGCCCTGGTGGTCCGACAGGTCCCATTGGTCCTGGGAGACCAGCAAGCCCACCCTGCCCAGGGAGGCCAGGGGAACCAGGTGAACCTGTGGTACCCTTTAAAGACAAGGAGTAAGATGAATAAAACAACACATGCAGTTAGCATTCCAGATTCCAGGAGCAAAATATGTTAGTTTGCAGAGAACACAATCACACAACGCATCTACAAAGCAATGCCACAAAAAGTCCACACTACCATCAGTACAATAATGATGCTACATTTCAAGCACTAGAACTGTAGAGTAGAAAGTTGAGATGCTTGTGAAGAAAATCGATTGCCACACTCAAAACTTGCTACCTGCCACCCTGCAGCTTTAAAGGAGAAGGATGAGGTATAGTAGGAGAGAAGATCATAGAGATAGCTGGGAAAGTAGGAGTTTTGCTACAGAGACAGAAACATAAAAGAATCCTCAGTGGGTTTGACTGTTTCAGAAAAGATGTTTTCTGAAACAGCTTTCCACACAACACCATTCCCTAACTAGGTGTGACACAATAAAGCAGCATTATTCTAAATTTCTTCTTCAACAATGGGCATTATTGATCATAATAATCTGATCTACAATGTTGTTTCCACTACATCTCACAATATGCATTGTGTTTGAGAGCATTGTATGGTGGAAATTACAGTTATGGAATTTTTTTTGTTTTTATAATAATTTGGCAAAATCACAGCTTGATTGGAAATGATGAACAATTTTAAAAATCTATTATCAAATAACATTTATCCTAACGTTTAACTTTCAGCACAAACATGCTCTTCACTGACAATTTTGTTTGCATGGTAATAAAGTAAACTAACTTTTAATAAAACCTTTATTAAAAGAAGAATTGTTGGTACAGTATGTAAATAAATCATTTTCATAAAATAAATAGCGAAATCACTTCCACTTTATTTGGATTATCCTATTTTTCAAGTATTTTCATGATTTTTTAATTTTTTTTTACTTTTTTATTAAATATTTATTACAATTAAATATTGTATTATGGATTTTCATATTTTAAGACTGAAAAGCTGCATCTAGGAAAATTAGTCTGTAAAAGATCAAAAATCTGTAGACAGTCTTGGAAAAAAAGTTCTGAATACAAAAAAAAAAAAAAAAATCCCCTAAAGTGACGAAAAACAGGAAATTCTTTAGTTCTATAGGTTTGTAGTTCTGACGCTGACAGTTAAATCTCACTGGTACAATATGTTACTTCACATAACTATACATCAGACATGTTTAGAGATTGTTATTGTGAAGACAAAACAACTTCTTCATTGATCTTGCTGTGTCACTCCTGGGTAGAACATTATGTTTGCCTCTTATTTAATTCTCTGTCATACAAAGCTTCACCGTATGTTCAGCTGTACACAACAGATATGTGATGTATGAATATGTGCATACTGTGCACAACAGTTTCTCACTACATTACGCAAACTGACCTTCTCTCCCACCGGTCCAGGTAGGCCCAGCTCACCGGCATCACCCTGTGGAGCACAAAATCAGTCCAGTGTCTAAAGATAGCTACCATTACATGGATCTCAACAGAGCTGAATTATGCAAGTCCAAATCCATTAAATGTCCAGCATAGCTGTCTATATATAGACAGGGTTCCCACACTTTTTACCAATGGATTACCATGATTTTTCCATGACCTTGTAAGTCATTTGTGATTTTAGCATAATGATGTTTTAGAAATCATTGTACAGAGATTATATTTGTATGTCAGACTATTATGAGGGGGTATATTATTTTGTCCCTGTACTTGGTAATTTTACAGATAGCCCTGATGTCAAGTGAATTCATGGATTTAAAATGTATACATAGTTTACAAATGTCTCCAGTAAGACCAATAAACAAACTGATGCTATCACTTTGGCCTGTGAGCATGTTTACTCTGCACAAGCACTCACAAACAGCTAAATTTAGATGATGAAATGTTTTAGAGCAAGATTTTATACATTTCTAAGACTTTTCCAAGCCTATAAATCACAACGTTAAATTCCCTGTTATGTTTTAGGTTTTCATGGAAGAGTTTGGAGTTCTGAAGTTTCAATCCACTACTTCATACCTTCTCTCCTCTTGGGCCAGGTGAGCCTGGTTTTCCCTCAGCACCTGGTAGACCTGGAAGTCCCTATTAGAAACAATATAATTATTGTATAGGCTATTTATGACATGAAACGAGAGGGAGGGGTGGGACTACACGCTATGCATTGCATCAGAGAACACACAATAGCCACAAGGCCACATCTCTGACTAATAAACACTTTATTCAACACAACATATTCAAACTAATATTATACATGTCTCCTTAGACTTACCGGTTGACCTGGAGCTCCATTTTGGCCAGGAGGACCAGGAGGCCCAAAACCACCAGAGCCTGAAGACGCAAGGCCAGGGGGACCGGGGGGACCAGGAGGACCAGGTGGGCCGGGCAAACCGGGCATTGCCTATAAACCAATATTGTTACAAAGTGAAAAATTACAAATAAAGTGTTAATAAAATTCACTACATTCTGCTTCCTAACATCCAAAAATTAGGGCTGGGCGATAAAATTGTATTGACAATTATCGTGATATAATTATATTCGAAATAATATGATATCAAGAGTTCCATAAATGTTCATTAATTTTTATGCGCCAAAAGCGTAACGAAACAGCACTACTCATTTGAACCAGGCCACACTCTCGGCCACGTAACCACTAAACAGCGCTGTAAGATCCAGTGAATCACAAAATGCTCTTTTGAAGTCTAGTGCGCATGAATTCATTGCGGCAGAAAATATACATATCAAATTTTATTATACTATTAATGTAAAAATGTATTAAATGTATTAAAGGAGTAATAGAATATAATTACAGTATTTTTGTGATTAAGCTATAGCATTTGTGCATTTATACTAAATGTATTTAGGCTACAGTTTTTCATACAAATACCAAAGAAACCATATAGTTATATTTTACCATAGTATTGAGGTGCTATATGCGTGGTTTTACCTGTTGTTATAATGATGTAATTTATGATACTATGGATAACCAATGGTTATTTTTAATAAAACTTAAACAGTCAAACAGTCAAAAAAGTATATTTAAATTTTACCATATAAAAATTAGGTTGTTGCAATTTATACAGATGGTACTGTTTTTGTTAATGAACATAAATTTATATCTGCATCCTAACTCAAGCTACTGCTACTGTCAACTCGAGCTGCAAATGTGCAAACACATGATCATATTATTAATATTGCAGCCTGTACTGCAAACTGTGCTGAAGATACACGTCATCATAGTCTGGCAACACAAACCTGTTTTGTGACTTGAAACAATATCACCCGTTAGAACATGCAAAAACTAAGAAATACATTTTTCGATTAAGATATTTATTTTGTAAGGAAAAATGACTGGAAAAGTGTGAAGTATTCAAAAATGTGAAGTGTTTGTATGATGCTAAAAATTCAGCTTTTTAAATTGTAATAATATATTTTATAATATTACTGTTTTTACTGTATTACTGATCAAATAAATCCAATCTTTTGAACAGTAGTGTACATGAAGTAAAATCAAGGAATATCGACAAGGAATGACGTTTGTGGGGTTCCAAAACAAAGACTGTTAGTTGATCAACATGCGATCTGAATTAATACTATAAGCTAATATAGTGTCCACAGGACGTACCCGCACACTGTCCATATCAAATCCAGAGCCCTCCATGTCCACAAATGTCTGAAAAATTAATACAGAGGAATGAATGTTTTATAAACCAGTTTTTCAATAGGAAAGGGATCATAAAAACAGACGACTAATAATGAACTCACAGGCCTATCAGAGTGAGAGGCCCCCCCAGAGGGGGGTCCTGGTGGGCCAGGAAGCCCTGGAGGCCCACGGGGTCCTGGCTGACTTTCACCTCGGTCTCCCTAAAATGAAAACATAAAAAGATGTTAAACAACTGATCTGGAATATAAAGGCATTCGCAATTAAATTGTAAATGGTGAACAAGCCAGATACTGTCAATTATTACTGACTTATTATAACACCAACAATACTTACTTTATCTCCTTTGGGTCCAGGAGTCCCAGGAAAACCAGGAGGTCCAACTTGGCCCTGTTACAAAAATTGATTTGTAATAAATTTGTACATGAAGCGCATGAATGCAAACACAAATACACAAAATCAACAACAGTACTGTTCCTGCCAAATACACAAGCAGATATAATTTCAGAAAAATAATGTCATTCAGATATATTGAGAAATGTTCTTGACCCAGGTCTGTTTTATAAGAGAGTTTATGAAATGCATTACTTACAGCTTTTCCATCTTCACCAGGGTCACCCTATAAAAGAGAGGATAGAATATTAGTTTTGTTCAGATATGACCAATGCCTGATGCATTATGCATAGTCTCAAGGACAGAAACACAATGTGCCTTTGTGTTTGCAATGATGCATATCTTAAACCTGTATTAATATCATTCTCTGTTTGTGATGAGGAACACCATAGGGATCTATTACTGTTCTAACACATCAATGGCAAATACAAGAACACTTCTGACACATGTGGCTTGAAAATGGTATAGCGCTGTTCCTTTTAAATGTAAATGCATTTGTTAATAGAAAATAGAGGCAGGTAATTGAACCATTCCTTTCTCTGCGTGCTACTCACCGGCTCCCCATCAGTTCCAGCAGGGCCAGCGGGTCCTGGTGGTCCAGGTGGTCCTCTTGGGCCTGCCACCTTTTGAACAAGTGACCCATCTCCTCTCACCTCTACATCTGGACTAGACCCAGGGGGACCGGGAGGCCCTGGAGGCCCAGCGGGACCAAGCTCACCCTTTGATCCAGGATAACCAAAACCAGAATTGCCCTGAAACCAAAAGGTAACAGATTTGAACATGGGTGATCCTTGTGAGAAAATGTTCAAAAATGTCTGTAAATGAATATGCATTAAAGAGAGGCACTTAAAGGTATAATTCACCCAAAATTCATTTTTAGTACAAGTATTTTACTAATTTCATGAAACACAAAATGAGATGTTCTTGTTTGCTTATCTAATTTTGTGATTCACAAAAAAAATATAATAATGACAAAACAGTGAGTGAATAATGACAACTTTTCCATTTTGGCACAAACTATTCCTTTATTTCACATTGTCACAGTTATGTCTAGGTATAAGCATCACAACAAACCTTCATTCCTTTCTCCCCTGCGACACCCTGTGAAAACACAGACAAAAATGATTGACCTGTCTGTCACTCGCACCACTCTAACAGATGGCTGAACATTTAAGCTCCCCATCATTGACTTCACACATTACTGTGAATTTTGAAGGACATAACTAAAGAAAAAGGGCCCTGTATCAGATACACAATAGAATGGATGGATGGATAGATGGAAACTGAGATGTTCAGAAAAACTCAGTGAGGGTCACACTACTCAACAGACCTTCTCTCCTTTTGCAGCGCCACCAGACACGGATCCAGATCCTGAATCGCCCTTTGGCCCCATAAGGCCCCTGTCACCTTGAGCACCCTTCTCTCCTCTGTCTCCTTTCTCTCCTTTTGCACCGATAAGATCTGTACATTTGAAAATGACTTTATTAATATAAAAATCATGCATTAATCTTATATGCTTGACATTTACCAAAACATATCTGGTGCATATTTCACTCCAAAATAAAATGAATCATATTTTGCATTAAGAAAATACATGGCCTTTTATTCTAAAAACCATTATGATTTTGCAAACTCTGATAAATAATGCTAAAAAATAATTACATATTTAAATTAAGTACTTGTACATCATCCTAGTATTTGGTGTGTTATATCAACAAGAATCCAACTGACAATACATACATTCATGGAAATTGTAAATCATACATACAGACATATTACGACAAGAAAATGTGCTTAATTGTTATGAAAATAATGTCAGAATGTAGAAGATCTAAATTTTCCTGAGAAGGCTTATAATGTCTTTTTTTAATATTTTGTTTTTGTTGTTGTGAAACGTGACCTGTCCATGTTTCTGTGATTTTCAACCTAACATACTTATCTAGTTGTATGTTGTGTTTTTTTTTATTTTTTTTATAAACATGACAATATTCAAAGAAGATGGTCTAAACTCCACATATTCATGCAAGAATATGCCTACAAGCAGAAGCTTCTATAAGCAGCTGAATAAGCAATCTGTCAATACAAAATACAATATATCAATTATGCTAGCATTAAACAACAAACATACATATGTGCAACAAACATACATATGTGCAACAAACATACATATGTGCAACCAACATACATATGCGGCAACACTATCACTTGCACCCAGATTGCTGCAGTCCTTGTTGGGCATCCACAGTTTTTGCCAGCATTTCATGCAAAGCATCATGTAGAAATTCTGCTAAGAATTTCTATCCAGAATTTCCATGTCCATTTGAGAGATTTTCATCTCTTTATTAGCGACCCACCTGTTGGACCTGCAGAACCCAGTCTGGACTCCACAGAATACCGTATTCCATCATCAGCCGAGCCCGACGTTCTTAGAGAGTAGTCAACGGAGTTTGAAGCTTTTGTAGAATCATCATACGACCCCGAAGTTTGCTTGCTAACACCAACTGAGTCAAGAGTTTGTCGAGAACCACCATACGTGCCCGATGATTGTCGAGAACCACTATTTGAGCCAGGGGTTCGTTTGGAATCACCATATGAACCGGAAGTTTGTTTAGAATCACCATATGAGCCAGATGTTTGTCGAGAATCACCGTAGGAGACAGAAGTTTTTCGGGAATCCCCATATGAACCCGATGTTTTTCGAGAACCACCGGAGGAGCCAGAAGTTTGCCGAGAGGAATCGACTGATCCTAATGTTCATTAAAACTTACCAATTCATTACCAGCTCATTTTGAGGAAAGATCACATAGCAAACCATTTAAAAATACTGTAGATGATTGTTGAAGCAAGTAAGAATGGATTATGGTCAATCAGCCTCCCTTATTGGCCCACACACCATGTCGCAGGTAGTAAAAACAACCCAAAAAAATCTTATTCTAAAATATATTTAAAAATTCACTAATATGTGACTATACTTTCTGTAATTGTGATATAAAACCTTTATCTCTCATAATTGTGACTTTATATCTCAAAATTATAACTGTAAATTTAAAAAGTCACAATTACAGTATTCAACAATGACAAATGTAGTTTTCTACACATCAAAACTGCATTATTGCCCCATTGGCATGGGCCATAATCCATCCTTGGGTTTAAGCCATCTATTATAAAGTCAGAATAACACACCTTTTAAGAAAACGTTTGCAACTAAATGTAAAAAGACATTTTCTCTTTGCTTTACACCAGTAGAGGGAGCCAAATACCACAGTGGCTCCTTCCATAAACCCACAATTTCATGATTAATACTAACATTACTAAACCTCAAATTAATATTTAAATCTTGTTGCCTTCAACACCCTGCTAAAAACACTAGCTTAGACCTGGTTGACCAGTTGGGGAAAGTAAGCTGGGTGAGTTAACAAACTTAACTTGCTGGTTGCAACAAGTGTAATCTAAATATCTTTCCTGAACAAAATGACTGTATCAACATAAAGAAAGCTGTAAATTAACCAACAATAGCACAAACATACATTACTCCAAGTTTACAAGAAGAAAAAGAGCCACTTAAGAGTTCAACAGAGCACTAAATGCTACTGATGATGAGCTGTGCTGTTAGACTAGCTGATGTTTTATAGACAGGCCAGTTCAGACCTGATATTGAACAGAGAAAGCTCACCTGTCTGCTGCTTCTCAAGCTTTCTGCTGGTCACCGGTGGCTGCTGGATCGGCCGAGAGGAGGGAGGTGTCGGCTGAAAGTGATACATATCATTATTATAACAATTAACATAATAATTAACATAAATAAACTGCAAATCAGACAATCAATCAACACTGTAATGCAACGTACATAAATAACAGCATGTATATTGATAAAAATCATATTCTTTAAGAGTGCCTTGTCTTGTTTTCCAATAAAAATGTCTAAGCATCCTTAAAACGACAAATTTGCAACTGTTGTAAATATTATATATTATTGCCTGTTTTATCTTGTAAATATGTGTATTTTGTCTTGTGGCACTCACTAAGGCTGCATTTATTTGATCGAAAATACAGTAATATTGTGAAAATAACACTACAATTTCAAATAACTATTCACTATTTATGTTTTGTAATGTAATTTATTCCTGCGAGGAAAAGCTGAATTTTCAGCATCATTACTCCAGTTTTCCGTGTCACATGATCAGAATTCAGATGTTATTCTAATATGCTGATTTATTGCTCAAGAATTTTTTTTTATTATCAAATGTTAAAAACAGATGTATTGCTTAATAGTTTTGTGGAAACTGATACTTTTTTTCAGGATTCTTTGACTAATAGAAAGTTCAAAAGAACAGGGATATTTGACATAGGAGTCATCTGTAACATATATTATCTTTACTGTAAAAATCTTTCTGACTCCCAAGTCTTAATATGTCTAGCAGTTTGCTTCTCAGGTGGATATATCTTGTTTTAGGGCATTTCGATATTTCTACTGTTCTACGCTTTAAAAAAAAAAAAGAAAAAAAAGTTGAAGCCTTTAAATTTGACTACAATCAACTTGTATGTTTAAGTAATTTAAGTTACATTGACTTAAAAAATGAGTTGAATCTTGTATAACTTATAAAAAAGTTGAAAATTGCTTAACTTATTTTGAGTTAAAGCAATGTAAAAACATATGTTGTCATAACTTATTGATCGTATAATTTTTTACAGTGTATGTTTAGGGAAACTCTAGAATATAAATTGCCTTTAAGTTAAGAGACATGGACAAAATACCACAGAAAACCAAATTTTGATTTCTTGGGGTCTTAAAGAATATGATCTTAAAGAATATAAAGAAGTACATCACCGCTTATTCCATTCATACCTGTTACCACACGTTTTAATTTCATTTCACTGATTGTGTACAAACACTTTGGCCTTTTGTGACCTCAGATATTGCCATGACCATCTTAAAACACTAGACGGCACTTGATATGGCAAATCAAAGAACCGTGACGCTGACTGCATAGATATTTGTATACTCACACACCGCGTTCAACCAACCGGGAGAGAGATTCAGAAATACAGCAAACAGTTAACAAAGCTCCTTGAAGAAAAGCTGCCAGGGCTGGCTGTTTGAAGCGCAGACACAAAGAGGGCCTGACCTTGCACTTTACAAAACATGCGCTGCTGAAACGACAGAACCTACTGATGAAATACCAGGCATCAGGTTCTAGAACACTCTGATCCTCAGATTTCACGCCGGGATTGAGAAAAAGGAGACTTTGTCGAGAGGACACAGAGTGCTCTGGTGGCCAGTGTGAGAGGATGCTGACAGTGTGTATTTTTGGAGCGAGAGAACGATCGTCTTGGGGAATGCAGGCCACGGGTCCTGGGGTCTAAAGATAGAGGTCAGGAGTGGGCAGGTGGGGGCTGTCCAGCTAGATGAGCAGGGGCTGCTAAACATCTGCCATCATGGTCACTGCTGCGGAGATGGAAGAATCTCGGCAGCCACTCTGACCTTGAACACATTACACTGAGTTATGGTGGAGGAGTTGAGGATATGGACAGATCATAAGGCACAGAAGGATATTTCCTTGTGCAATCAAAAAGGGGCCATTCTTTGCTGCCACATGTTTTTTGCATAATGGTCTTCCAAGAGAGCAATTTAGATCTCACTTGGAATGTACTGCATGTACTGGAATGTTCTAAGGGTGGTACACTTCAATAAACTTGTCATAGGAGTGTAGATCAGAGGTTTTCAAACTATTTGATTCCACAAAATATGATGATATTTTTAATTATAAATAAAATGATATCTGAAAATCATTACTTTAATGTCAAATTAAATCATTATTTTAATGTCAAACTTGATAAAAATAAATTATTAGATAAAAATTGTGAGACATACCGATAATATTTATATATATGTGTGTGTGTGTGTGCGTGTGTGTGTGTGTGTGCATGTGTGTGTGCGTGTGTGTGTGTATTGAAAGTGTTGCATTAAATAAGTAAAGTATGCAAAATATCAAACAAATCATATTATATGTATTCTGTAGAATTGACAGAATAATGAATAATGCATTTTATATATACTGTAAAATTGTAGTATTAAATTCTATATTTAAACTTTAATTCTGTTAACTTTCCACTCCAATTGTTATTTTATATATTATAATTTGCATTATAATTTGCAATACAAAAGTATTTCAAATAAAATAATTTACCAAATGCTTACATTTAAATGCAGTTTCACTTATCGTCTCAGACTTTTGGACCACCTGTATGTATACAGGCTTCTCTATAGGTCTCCTTAATGAATATGAGAACAGATAGATATAAAAATAGACTAATAAAACTTGAGCATTGAAGACATGCTAAAATTCAATGTTCTTTTTCATAGAAGAAGTGTAATGAAGTCAAACTGTTTACCACACTCACAAGACTACTCCTCCTCCACTAGATATAATAATCTCATAAAATTGGATTACACAAAATTAGGCCTACACAAGAGGCTGTCATGCAACACAGTTTGCAAGAATGCATGTCCACCAAGTGCCCTCCCCTCAAATGCACTTTCCAACATTCAAGCAGAGTTGGACTGACTGTGAAACAAGCGTGGAAAATGTCCTGGGGGGAATGTGGCATCTTCAAAATGGATTCCATGGAAAGACAAAGAAACATTTACTTTACAACACTTCGGAAAATGCTGTCTCTGTCACAGCATGTTAAAATGCATTGCATACTGTAAAAGCAAACAAAAGCCATGTAATTTTAAAATTGCTCGGTTAGAATTAAATTATTACCTGCATGTTTGGCAGCAGCTGTTTAAAGATGTTAAAAGAAATATAATGGCAATGAATACTTTTAAGTGGACGGAAAGGAACAGCAACCTCCAAACAAGAACAATATACTCATACAATTCAAATACAAAATAAAAAACAGCCTAAATGTCCTCAAATTGCACTGATGAACCAGTCAAACAAAAAGCAGACTCTTATGGTAGACAATCCTTGCAGTCTACACCTAAGAGCCACCTGGTTTCTTTCCATTGTAATTAGCTCTGGCATGCTCAGACAGGGCCTCACACATCAGTAGCAAGGGTTCATTTCAATTTCCACATGGCCTATTTCTGGATTAGTAA
Organism: Rhinogobio ventralis; assembly: GCA_039654625.1. NCBI lineage: Eukaryota > Metazoa > Chordata > Actinopteri > Cypriniformes > Gobionidae > Rhinogobio > Rhinogobio ventralis. The sequence continues at coordinate 10,017,525 of CM077197.1, forward strand.
CACAAGGCATGGGAAGATGGGCTTTAACATCTGGGATTGGTCTGGAGATAATAGCGTTCATCCGGGACTTTCCCCAAGATGAGCAAGTGTACAAGGACAGACCTGCCAGAACTCACAGACCGCTGCTGTGTAAATAGCCCAGAACCTCGGAATCACCGTTATATGTTTTGAATGTAAACATTGAATCGTACAACAAGTTTCCAAATGCAAGGTCAGCTTGATGTGAAGGCCAAGTATAGTAACCCATACTCAGAATTTGTCCTCTGCATTTAACCCATTTTATTTAAGTGGACACACATTAGGAGCAGTGAGTAGTGAACACACACCCACACTGGAAACACACTGGAAAGACACACCGGAGGATTGGGCCCAGGAAGCGATTGGGGGTTAGGTGCCTTGCTAAATTTCTTGTTGGTATTGAGAATTGAACCCGCAACCTTCGGGTTACCAGTCAGACTCTTTAACCATTAGGTCACGACTACCCCGTGGTTACCAACCCTCTCTCCTCTCCACTTATTGCTAGTGTGTGGTGAACGCGCTGGTGCCGTTGTACTGTGGCTGCCGTCGCATCATCCAAGTGGATGCTGCACACTGGTGGTGGTTGAGGAGAGACCCCTGACATGAGTGTAAAGTGCTTTGGGTGTACAGTAGTACAAATGAAAGCGCTATATAAATGCCTCATTCATTCATTCAACCAAAGCATAACAAGGAAAATGAAGGTATACCTGGACTGATGGTGGTCGGTCTCCATCTCCACTTGCTCCATAATCACCTGATCCCTGCAGATTCAAATGAAAAACTGCATAAATTCTCTTAACTATGAGTGTTGATTTCATCACACTGCTTTCTAGACAGCTGGAGGGCATTTAGTACGTCATAGGTCAAACTGATAGGCATTAAAGCTTTATCCTGTGGAAAACCTAGCTTGAGGCGACACATTCTTTTCTTGAAAATGAATGGAAGTGAATTCCAAGCACTATCAGCCGCAGATAGATAGCAATCAGTCGACAAACACTCCAAGTACACCTTTAAAGGAACGGTTACTCACCCTCATGTCATTCCAAACCCATATTGTTTTTGTTCTTCCATAAAACACCAAAGGATATGTTAAAAATTATGGCTAGGGGTGTAACAATATATCATGTCACAATATAACGCAATACAAAAATGCAACAATTTAGTACACCCAAAATTAAAATTAATTAGAGTTTTAGTGTCAGTACTACATTAAACTACTATATATAATGTTGACTATAATGTATAATAATGCAATGAGGGAATATTTGTGGGTCCTGATAATGCCAAATGTCTTGTTACCAGTAAAAAGTGGCCTACATTATTTTAAATATATCTAGTCAGTGACAGAGTGCAAGCATATCGGTCTAAAATAATTCTGTATTTTCAGCTTCAGAATCATGAATAGTTTTACTCTGATGTCACCATTGTCCAGTGCATTGGGTTACCAGCACCAAGTCCAAGCCTATTCATTTTAACCCCCATTGTAATACCAAATTTAGCAATTTAATCAACAGTACATTTTTTGTTAACCTTTTACCATACATGTATGTATTGGAGTATCGCAATAATATCGTATCGTGAGATCAGTATCGTGATATGTATCGAATCATGACATGAGGGTATTGTTACAACAATCTTCATCTCTGCCTGAGCTCCTAAATCTCTTTTAGGCACCTTTTGATGCGTTGCGTCAGGTTCATCATAGATTTTGTCATTTTGTAGTGTGTTCCTCACATACAGTACAGTAAAGCTATCGTATGGCTTCAAAAGACTCGGAATATAGGCCACAAGTCACATGGAAAAACTTTTGTGATGATTTCATGATGTTTTTTGGATAAATGAAATTGTGTCGTCTGGAAAAGATCTTAGACATTCTGTCTACACATCTTGTTTTGTGTTTCAAGGAAGAAATAAAATAATGCGGGTTGGAAAAAAACATGGGGTGAGCAAAATGACAACATTTTCATTTTGGGATAAATGATTCCTTTAAGGATTGTGTTTAATGTAAAGTTAGCTGCTTTGGTAGGACATTGTTTAAATTCCCAGGAAACAAAGAACTGATTAAATGTATACCTTGAATGCACTTTAAGTCGCTTTGGATACAAGCATCTGCTAAATGCATAAATATAAATGTAAAGTGATGCCGCATCAAATCTAGATGAGTCACCTGGAGGAAACAATGCACCAAGCAATCTATTCATTTCACTCTGTTCTCATTTTAAAAAAGACTACACAATAACTGGGTGAGCATTTAAACCGAACACGCACCTTCAAGCTTTCCTTTTTACAAAAGGCCATACACTAGTTTGAGTTTGCATGTATTTAAAGACCTTGATTTTTACCACTGATCTTCCAGAGAACAATTTTAGTGCTTCTCACCTCACTGCATTAGCTATTCTTTGGTTCAATCACCCATTTTAGAACCGCCCAACTTAATAGTGTGTGTAGCTACAATGAGAAACATTTATGTAGCTATTTCCCATTCCCAATTAGTTGAGACATAATTGAGGAATGACACAAGTGAAAATTATTATTTCAGACCTGTAGATCATTTGATTAAACAGGGTCTAAACATGTTACAATCTTGTATGTTCTTCTTGGTTTGGTTCACTTTCACATGGCCACATTTGAAAGCGATGTACCAAATGTACCAAAATGTGTTTATGTAGTAAGACTGTCTTCTCATTAGTCAGAGTACACCTGTTTATGTTCTGTCATCCTTCAAAGTGAACTGTCAAGTTAGCGCCGCAAGTTTATTATAGCTTTATCTGTAGCTGTCATTACACACACAAATATGAATATGAATGTAGCTGTCATTCCCACTCTAACTATATATATATATATGTATAGGGAGGGAGCATGAAGAATCATTTTTACACATAAATTGGCACCTCTGAGTCCAGAGCTCCAGACCATAAATTCAAGTCTTTGGGATGTGAGGAGACTTTACAGAGTGCTCGACTCTTGCATTGTCAATTCAAGATCTTGACCAAAATGGATGTTCCTCTTGATGGAAATAAATGTTGTGATGTTCTCAACAACAAAATCACTGCTTTTTAAAAAAAAAATTTTTATACATAAAACACTTCCCATTATGCATTATAATACAGCTTGGTTCACTGGTCCATTGGGTCAGATTACTTTCTCACCACAACCGCTCCAGAGTTAATTTTGAATCAGGCCAAGATCTTGGTGCAGATCTGAGCGTGATTGCAGTGTTCATATATGCTTAAACAATCCAAAGGGAGAAAACGCATCAGGTTCCAAAACTAATGCTCCAAGTGAACCAGGTGTGAAAACACATTTGCTCTCATTGGAGAACGTATGTTCTTTAAGTCTTACCGCATCAAAGTCATCTTCATCTTCTTCACAGTGCCGTGCAGCCGCCCCAGGGTCTCCCACCACCCTCAGATCACTGATAGCACCCTGGAATATACAAGCAAAGATTGGTAAGCCTATTTTGATGGTCATGGCAGGTGTTGTGACATACAGTCCATGTTGAATGGCAGCTGCTCATTAGAGACTGAATCCACTGCTCTTTCTCATGCTATTGCCTTCCCCAACAGAAACGCTGGCAGTCAGATAACAATGTGTGCCTGATATCTTACTTTTCAAACACATGGCTATCTGTCTTCATGTGGGATTTCCCTTTTATGGTTTGCGGCACAATTTCAAAGCAGATGGGGATAATATTCAGTACAATCCACCAAAACAACACATTTCTACTTTCAACGGCTAACATACACATCTCATTAAATGAATAATTGATCTAAAAAAAAAGGAAAATTTAGCCATTGTTTAATCATTTTCATGTTGTTCCAAACCTCTCTAACTTACTTTCTTCTTTGGAACACAAAAGGAGATGTTTAGCAGAATGTTGACGCTGCTCTTTTCCATACAATGAAAAGTGAATGGGGACCAAGAGCTGTCAAGCTCCAGAAATTACTAAAAGTAGTCCATTTGAAGTCTTCTGAAGCCGTATGATAACTTCGAGGAGGACCAACATTTAAGCTATCATATTGCTCCAGAATATATGAAATATAGTGTATGGACTACTGTTAGGGTACTTTGGTTGTGCTTCATGTTATTTTTTTGGTGCATGACTGCCTAGTAACCATTTATGTTCATTAAGAACAGCATGAACATCCAATCCTTTCCTTTTTAAACAAAGAAAATCATACAGGTTTGGTGCGATATGAGGGATTCATTACATTTTTGGATGCACTATCCCTTTAAGTTGATCTCCATTCAAGATCCCTTTATTTGGAGTCGTAGGAATTCTGTCTAAATTGCTGGTAAGATCTGACAGGACTTCCCCTCTCATGTCTCACGTACTAAGGTCAAAGGTTTAGGAGGAGAATGCAGTGAAGGAAGCTTTAAGATGTCTTAATTGTCCTTTTGTGTCACACTGTGACCTGCACAGAGACCCTCTTACAGCCTCAACACAGGGTCAGATTTACAGACCCGATTGCCCCACGGTTCTGCAGATAAGCACATGCTCTTAATGAGTGGGATGGAATAGCAATCATATCCTGCCTAATCAGGTCTGTAATTATGATGGCCACCTACTTATGGTGGAGTTCCCACAGGAAATGGAAGCCACATGAAACAAGGAGTCATACTGAACTGAACAACATCCATCTGCTTTTGAGTGGACATTATGAGCTCTGGGAAATGTGAAGCATTCCTGCTGCCTCAGTTGCCTCACTATGGTTATTGAACAATATGCTTGAAAGCACTAGCATGACTGCTGAACACAAGGCAGGATATTCAATCACATTAATTCATAGATCAGTTAGGCTGCTGTAGAAGCACAGCAGCTGGTAAAGAATCTGCTGGCTTATATGAGCTGTTGTTAATTATGATACATATTAAGTTCATAGTGCCATTGTATTTATATTTACTTTACATTTTATTTTTTATTGTAATTTAATTGCCTACATATTTATTTCTTTATTCTTGGATGATTTGATTAATATTAAGGTATTTAGAGGCACGCAAAAAATCACATGTACATAAGTATTCACAGCCTTTGCTCGATACTTTGTTGAAGTACCTTTGGCACCAATTACAGCCTCAAGTCTTTTTGAGTATGATGCTACAAGCTTGCCACACCTATTTTTGGGCAGTTTCTCCCATTCTTCTTAGCAGAACCTCTCAAGCTCCATCAGGTTGGATGGGGAGCGTCGGTGCACAGCCATTTTCAGATCTCTCCAGAGATGTTCTATCGGGTTCAAGTCTGGGCTCTGGCTGGGCCACTCAAGGACATTCACAAATTTGTCCCGTAGCCACTTCTTTGTTATCCTGGCTGTGTGCTTAGGGTTATTGTCCTGTTGGAAGATGAACCTTCGCCCCAGTCCGAGGTCCAGAGCGATCTGGATCAGGTTTTCATCAAGGATGTCTCTGTACAATGCTGTATTCATCTTTCCCTCGATCCTGACTAGTCTCCCAGTTCCTGCTGCTGAAAAACATCCCCACAGCATGATGCTGCCACCACCATGCTTCACTGTAGGGATGGTATTGGCCAGGTGATGAGCGATGCCTAGTTTCCTCCAGACATGACGCTTGCCATTCAGGCCAAAGAGTTTAATCTTTGTTTCATCAGACCAGAGAATTTTGTTTCTCGTGGTCTGAGAGTCCTTCAGGTGCCTTTTGTCAAACTCCAGACAGGCTATTATGTGCTTTCTGGCCACTCTACCATACAGGCCTGATTGGTGGAGTGCTGCAGAGATAGTTGTTCTTCTGGAAGGTTCTCCTCTCTTCACAGAGAGACGCTGGAGCTCTGTCAGAGTGACCATTGGGTTCTTTGTCACCTCCCTGACTAAGGCCCTTCTCCCCCAAACGCTCAGTTTGGCCGGGCGGCCAGGAAGAGTCCTGGTGGTTCCAAACTTCTTCCATTTACGGATGGTGGAAGCCACTACGCTCATTGGGACCTTAAATGCTGCAGAAATTTTTCTGTACCCTTCCCCAGATCCGTGCCTCGATACAATCCTGTCTCGGAGGTCTACAGACAATTCCTTCGATTTCATGGCTTGGTTTGTGCTCTGACATGCACTGTTAACTGTGGGACCTTATATAGACAGGTGCGTGCCTTTCCAAATCATGTCCAATCAACTGAATTTACCACAGGTGGACTCCAATCAAGTTGTAGAAACATCTCAAGGATGATCAGTGGAAACAAGATGCACCAACTCAACTTTGAGTGTCATGGCAAAGGCTGTGAATACTTATGTACATGTGATTTTTTCGTTTTTTATTTTTAATAAATTTGCAAAGATTTAAAACAAACTTTTTTTACGTTGTCATTATGGGGTATTGTTTGTAGAATTGAGGAAAACAATAATGAATATAATCGATTTTGGAATAAGGCTGTAACATAACTAAATGTGGAAAAAGTGAAGCGCTGTGAATACTTTCCTGATGCACACACACACACATATACATATATATATATATATATATATATTTTTTTTTTTTTTTAGAAATCTCAAGATCATAACATATATATTTCCTATGATCCAGACAAAGAAATATCTTGAACATCTTTTTATTGAAGAGCTATGAACAAATATGCCTCTAAATAACTAAATATTAAACATAAACCATCCAGGAATAGAGAAATAAATATGTAGCCAATTAAAGTACATTAAATATAATATTTTAAAATAAATGATAAATAAATAATTTAATAAAAAAATTTTTTTATTAAATTTGTTTATGAAATAAACAAATAAACAATAAAAAATAAAATAAAATAAAGAATAGCGAAGAAAGAATAGGGCAGCGGTCCACTGGTTTTCACTGATCTGAGATCAAGCTGTTGGGTCAGCTGCTGGACACTGCCACACAAAACTAGCAGGCGCTAATTGCTCCCCTGTGGTTTCTTAAAGCAATTACCTACTCTACTCAAACAAGGAAAGATGAGTGGACTTTTTTACAACCACAAAACGTATGTTGTTTTTTTAAACAGGCCAATTTGAGCAATCAAATCATGCATGTGATTGTTTATGTTTATTGCACTTTCCCTTTTCTAGCCTAAGATAACCTTAATTTGACTTGTTTTCACTGGGATACCATTATATCAAAGTATGGGCTGTGTACGTACCACAAATGTATCTGGGTCTGCTCCACTGGCATGGCCAACAAACACTCCAGCCCTGACATCCAAGTCCATATCATCCGGGGACCGCTCAAAATTGATGACCTGAGGATCTGAGTCACAGTTGAAGTAGAGAGAGACCTTCTCATTCAAAACACTGATGGAAAACCGGGTCCAGGTGTGCATCATGGAGGGCACAGAAAATCTGGCCGCCTCATATGAACTCTGTGAGTCAGGCTCGGTGTAGTAGAAGATAATATTCCGCTTGCCCCTCTCCACTGCCGACAGCTTTACACCAACATACATGATGTTCTGGGTTGGGTCAGTGATGGAGAAGATGACGCCAGGATCGGAGACCATGGGCTTTATGTTGAAGATGAGAGAGAAGTCACGGAAGAAAGGGTTGGGCAGGTGGGCCGCAGCTGACTGTCCCACATTGGAGTTTGGGCCAAACACATAGCCGGGGTTGTTATCACGATCAAAGACTTTGACGATGCCAGAAGGTGGAGGATCACCAATTAATTGCAACAGTGACACTCCACTTTCTTCTGTGGAAGGAAAGGAAAAGAATATAAATGGACTTTACAAAGAACAATATAAAAGTAAATGATCAGGGATGGGCAGCAGGCTCTGGCTAGGTTAAAAAGCACTTTATTAGTCTGCTCAAACAAATATTGTAGTGTAAAGTGTTCAACATTCAGCTGTGATGGGAAATCAAGCAGTGAGTCTTGACTTTAGTTGTGAAATCCTGTGAGAAAGTATTATTTTTGGCTGTATATAGTATCTTTAGTTTTAGTTTTAGTTTTTTTGTTTTCAGGAGGAAAATGTGTGAATAAAACACAGCTGACTCTCTAAAGAATAATGTAACAAAAGAGCTCTCATTGGTTGATCACTGAGCTTTTATCTAGAATGAATTCGCATATTTTTTAATATTCTTAATAATTTTCTTATCAACTTTTATTAAGGGAATATGATATCACTAGATTGTGTATAAATTAAATAATTCCCTTCATTTAACCTGTGTTACAATAATCAATTTCATGTGACTCATATTTGGGACTTCCATTGCCCAGTAAAAAATTTTAATAGAACGTGATCCCTTTGTTTATTGTTCCCAGAGGACCTTCTTGAGAATGTAATTTACTATGCAATGCACTGATATTTTTAAAAGAAAAATGTAAATGCTTTATACTATGTGAAAAAAAAAAAACTGATTTTGTAAGACACATGAGAGGCACCAATAAATACTTTATACTTGACTCAAGAGGATGTAAAACTTGTTTTGACCTGAGACATGTGAGTTTCATGCCAACTATTACAAATTTAGGCTTCTCCAAAATAAAAGCTATGTTATCAACAGTTGACACAAAGTATTAAAAAGTGCTGTCGCGATTAATCACACCCAAAATAAAAGCTTCTGTTTACATAATATATGTGTGTGTACTGTGTAAAATTAGTATGTATATATAACTACACACACGTATTTATATATTTAAGGAAAAATATATATATTTATATAAAAAATAATATATACATATATGTGTGTGTATTCAATATACATAATAATTATACACACAGTACACACAAATATATTATGTAAACACAAACTTTTATTTTGGATGCAATTAAAATAAACTCAAAATAAAATAAAACAAAGAAACATCACTGGATACTACTTTTTGCAGATGATTATATGCGTGTGTATATATATATATATATATATATATATATATATATATATATATATATATATATATATATATATATATAGAGAGAGAGAGAGAGAGAGAGAGAGAGAGAGAGAGAGAGAGAACTCAAGACTGCTAGGTGAGATCAAAAGGCTTGCCCTAAAGAACTATGGATAGCAACCTTCAAACTCATGCTAATATCACTCAGCACAGACATATTTAGCTAGTTGTGAAGATAAGCAAGACATGGAAACATCACAGGCTCCATGTGCTGACATGCCATGAAGTAGAGGGAGAGGTGTGAGGTTACAGCTGGACAGCTTAAGACCCTTCCTGCCTACACACACACAGACAAACACACTGCATCTTCTGGGCAATTCTGCTTTTTTAAATATAGATAAGTTGTATAGTTGTACAGTGCGTTTCTTGCTAAAACGTACCTTCTTTTTTCTATAATACGGAAGATAATTTTGTTTTGTGAGACAAAGCAGTAGAATGAAAAGAAAGCAAAAACAAAACAGCATTAAAAGAAAAACAAAAAGCAAAACAAACATAATACAAAACAAACAAAGCAAAACAGCATTAAAAGAAAAGCAAAACAAAGCAAAACAAAACAAAACAGCATTAAAAGAAAAACAAAGCAAAGCAAAGCAAAGCAAAACAGCATTGAAAGAAAAACAAACAAAAAAAAAAAAAACAACATAAAAAGACAGGCAAAACAAAACAGCATTAAAAGAAAAACAATACAAAACAAAACAACATGAAAAGACAGCAAAAAAAAAAAACCTAACGAAACAAAGTGTTTATTGTACTAATACATAAATCCAGCGTATAGCGTTAGTTCTGGCAGGTCACGTTAGTCAAGCTCGCATCAGCTGACTGTCAGCTGATCACGTCTACCTATAGGAATACGGTGCCTATCACAGCATGCATATATATATAGGCTCCTTCAGTGTAATCAGCTGCTATCGCGTTTCTCCGGAGCTAATTACCCTCCTCCATCCCCAGCTCCTCCTCTCGTCAGTCAGGATTTGGTATTCTGATTCCCCCTGAATCAGATTCCCGAATTAGGTTGTACATTTTAATATTGACATTAATGCTATCTGCAATACATCGTTGGTTCTGTTATGTTAACCCTAGGGGGGTTTATCACTGCTCTCCCTGCTCTTATCCATGCTAGGCTGATACCGCCAATCTAAACTATATGCTAATTGTCTATCATCTTTGACGATAGTGGTTCTGACAGAAATGTGTTTTGTAACTATTTACAGAAACATAAAGGATGATGTCAATTTCTAGAACTTTGAGCTGCATTCATGTTGAAAAATGCGTTTTGAACCATGACTTGACTTTGTAAATGCTCTGAAATAACTCACAACCACATGTTCTTATTTATCAAACAAGGATCAAAGACCTTTAGGGGCTTACATATTCATCATTAAGTTCTTCAGATGGTGCTTTTGTTATGAGTTGAAACAAAACCCCTCTTGCCTTTGTTGCAAATGAACGGATTAGAAAAGACAACACCTTACGTTTGGTTTTGGTGTGACATGCATTTCTAGTGGATAACGTTTAGCTTGTGAACCTATTTTTAGGGTAGATTCAACTAAACACAGAAGAACCACTGTTCTGAGTTTCACTATTCAAAGAGTAACCCATGTCTTTAGATCATGACAGAATAATGACAAGCTTAGAAGAGGAGGAGGTTTTGGAGCTCACCTTGCATTCCTGCACATGTTCAGGTGCTGCTGTGTAAACAGCGGACATGCTAAACCAGTGTTCCGAATGGCTAATGGCCACATCAACACGAGACTGAGTTTTCTGAGACATGTTGGGCTTGTGAAAATCACTTTAGGGAAACCAGAATACTGGACTGTTGCTTTTCTGACAACAGGCAATAAGTTCTAATGCCAGAATCCAGATGTGTGTCGGGATAAAAATGAGACTTCAGAAGTCCCTGAGGACATGTGTGTCTGCTCTTACATACATACATACAACAACAACCAGATATTTGACACTAATAACTATCATAAAGACTTGCAATATTTTTGCAACTGTAAAGTGCAAAGACAGTCTAGGAAAGACAGAATCAATAACAGTTTTAAAGTTAATGGATGCAACCTTACTTGACTATTGGGAATTGATTAGATTGAAAAAAGTATGTTATATACCAAAAATTGTAAATAATTTTTAAATAATTCAAATATTTAAAAAAAATCTTAAAATACAAATATATAAATATAATAACAATTAAATTTGCTAACATAATTACAGAGTACAGACACAATACAAAGTAACTATAAATGTGTAAGTTATTCTTATTTACAGAAAGCTAAACTTTTGGCAAAAACCACTTTATGTCAGTTGGTTGATCTGATTTTGTACAAAACAATAAAGTAACTAGTTTTAGTCTATTAACTTCGTTCCATGTCACACACTGCTGATGACCTGTGGCATCTATATGTTAACCAAACAAACCAACCTTGACATCAGTATGTGGTCAATGTTTTACTAGCCTGCTGTAATATGGTGAAGATCTTAATGGGCCACATTGTTAAAGTTAAATATTAGCATTTTAAATAGAGTGCTTGTTTATCTATTGATCCATACTAGTGTTGTTGTCCTCTTCAAAACTAAATAGCTTGGTTAAAGCAAAAATGAAAACTATTACAGGTGCTATATAACCTTTTTGGGTACTGAAAACACAAATGTGATATTAAACGTCAAAGCCACCCATCAAAATATGACTTAAGGGCTCATGATAAGCCTTGAGGTCCTTTCTCAAATTATAGCTGATCAAGGCATATTTCATAAAGGGGCAGAGTCCACATGCTGTGAGTATATGAGGCAATTCTAAATAACAAATGGCCTTATAAAACTGAAAACTGCTTAATTGCTTGTTGCATAATTTAAACTATATTCATCACCTTCAATAGCACTTGAAATAGTCAATGGGCCCTATCATACACCCGGCGCAATGCAACACCAGGCGCAAAGCAAGTGTTTTTTGCTAGTTTCAGCCCGACGCAGTTATTATTTTCATGTCCAGCACCACGTTGTTTAAATAGCAAATGCACTTGCGCCCATCTGTTCGGCCATGGGCATGCTGGTCTGAAAAACGAGGTGTGTTCATGCACATTGTTGGTGCGTTGCTATTTTAAAGCAAATGATATCGACTGCGCCATTGACCAACAAAAACCTGGTCTAAAGTGCAACTGGCTTTTTAAACGGAATGGGGGATGAGACTCTGATTGGTTTACTGCATGTTATGCCCAAAACACACCCATTACTCTTTAACCCCTAGAGGACTGCACAGTTTTGTGGCCCTTTAGAAGTTTTGACATGCTCTGACATTTGTGCTTTTTTCAGTTGCTTATAAACATATTAATGGCAAGACTTGTCCCCAAGACTTTTGACTAGTGGGTGTTGTTGCCTAGAGTTTTTGCTTCAAACTGATGTGAGAATCATTGTGCCTGCTCATTCACATAAAACAATATATTGATTAAAATTTTGTAAGACACTTTTTCTTTACAAAGCCCATATGCGAGGAGGCAAACAATCATGAACAATCATGAATAATGCTGTGAATTAAACCTGAGAGAACAAAGGACCACATAATGAGCCGCATAATGAATGAGCCTTTGAGTCAGGTATGTGAGAGGGAGCTAAGGAACAGGACAAAAGAAATATATGTTGTAGTTTATTTATGATATAGTTAACAATATAAAGTGAGAGAAGATTAGGACTAGGTACAAACTAGGTACAACCCTTTTTAGGGATGGAACGGTATGAAAATTTCATATCACTATTATAGTGACCCAAATTTTCACGATTATCAATATTATCACGGTTTTGTTCAAATGAGATGAAAGTGTTCAAAAAGAACAGATGCACACACTGAAAACATTTCAACAAGTTTTATATTGAAAAATCAACAAACAACAAATAAAACAAGCAGCTCTATGCACTTTTTTTAAGCAAGATTCTATTCTGTGGCATTTCCTTCCTTATAATGACCGTCGTCAATAGCAACGCATTATAACACATCCATGCATCATAACGGAACGGACGTGCTCTCTCATTTCATTCAAATGCAACTTGCGTCTTGCATCTGTGTTTTTGATTGTATTGAAAATGAAATCAGAGGACTTTACTATTAATACTACTATAATTATTACTATAGCTTCTTGTGATCATCTTGTCTGGACAATTGTTTTGTACACTGTACAATATGGATTTATAAACAGGTAAGATTTAAAACATTAATCTCAATTCAATATGTCCCCGTAATTATTTATGTGGTAAAGAAAACCTGTGTAATAAGTGTACAATGAATATACATTATTATCCCTTAAATGTCACCCTTAATAGTCTTGTTTAAACTTGTTCATTCGTCTTTGGCTCAAAGCCACTTGCTGCAAACTTTTCTTCACGGAAGCTTCACGTTCATTTCAATTGAGTGAGATAAGGTCAAAGTCCACTTGCCTTGCCAAGGTTCGCTATACAACAGTGGGTGGTCACGAAAACGACTCGTGTTTCCCCCTATAGCAGCGACTTTATTTTTGCATGTTCTGCAGACAGGGTGACCATCCACGATTAAGTTTCCCTCATATGACCACACCTCAGATTTGGTCCTTTTAGAAGGCTGAAAAATCTCCCGCCGCTGTCACTGCCTTCTGCCATTTCTTCTCATTCAAAAAACAACGTTGCGCGCTGCGCCTGCACCAGAATGATGCTGGCTGGACAGGATTTACCGCAAGTTTTCAAAATTGTGATAATCAAACACGGTTTTAATGATAATTACATTTTAAACAATATTACTAACCGTCAGTACATTTTATCGTGGGTTAATCAAGAAATCGTTCCATCCCTAACCCTTTTGGACCATGCGCCAGGCACGCTGACCATGTTTTCTGTCGTTAAACTAGCAAAAGTGGATTCAGACACGCCCTAAGTGCACCTGCGCCGTGCACTTCAGACCATGCACATTTAGATCATTAAAATATGGCCCAAAGCATATGCAACTGAACTGAAATAAAAAAATGTAACCCTCTCAACTTGAGGGTTGTAACTTGTTCTGCTGGTTTTAACTTGATGTTAGATTTAGCATTTTCATCTAAGGCTGTCTCAGAATGCAATTTCTAATCAAGCACTTTAAATAAGATGTGAGCTGTAATCAGTTTATCCTAAAGCTTTAAGAGCCCCTACTAGTCCCTTCTTAATCCTGACAGAAAATGCAAAATCATCAGCATCATTCACCAATCTTGCACTTGCCAAACGTCAGCAATCAAAACGCAACATGACCTAATTATGCCAAATAAGCCTATATTAAAAATGTGTTGGCTTGTACATTTTATTGGACACTAGAGAGCATTAAAGGCCGTAATACAGTTCAGTGCAATTGGAAACCTGCACAGCATCTTTTGCCAATACAATGGAAGAAAGAAGCATGATCCAATATGACATAAACAATTTACCCCTAGCAAACCCGTTTAACCTTAAAGGCACAATACAGGCACAAAGGACATCTCTGCTAAGATTCTCAACACATCACTTCCAAAAAAAAAAAGTATTTTTCTGACAGTCAAGTCATCTTGGCAATTGCAGGAATTGCCCTCTCAGTTGATCCATTACAGAATGAATTGAGCACACTGTCTGTTGGCACTCAGACCCTTTATTGTTGTGGTAAAGGTCCATGGAGGGCCTCTGACCCAATGAGAAATCTCGCACAATCACTTCCATTTTCCCAATGAAGCCATTTTTCTCTAAATCTAATAGCTCCATCTACAAGCGTCACTGGAGTCCAGACACTACATAACCCCATTATGATCTGTGACACTATTTGAGAAAGCTTTCAGAACAGTCATGGAAGGATATGAGATAGGATATTACAGAAGATGAAAGTGTGTGCGCAGCAGTGAGAGGGAGAAACTAGCTAAAAGTAGTACTAACAGAGCTATTTGTCAGTTGCTTGTAGTAGCTCTAGTGCTAAAAGTTACAATACTGGGTCAGCAAGTAACACAATTTTTTTTGTAACACTTTACAATAAGGTTTCATTAGTTAACATTAGTTAACTGCATTAGTTAACATGAAATAATAATAATGAACTGCACTTCAACAGCAGTTCAACAACAAAATATTTGTTAACATTAGTTAATGCACTGTGAACTACCATGAACAAACAATGAACAGCTGTATTTCTATTAACTAACATTAACAAAGATTAATAAATACAGTAACAAATATATTGCTCATGGTTAGTTCATGTTAGTTAATACATTACCTAATGTTAACAAATGAAACCTTTTTGTAAAGGTTTACAAGCAGCTGACAAATAGCTCTGTTAGTACTACACTGCAAAAATGCTCTTCTTATTTAGTATTTTTTTCTTGTTTCCAGTCAAAATATCTAAAAAATCTTAAATCAAGATGCATTTACTAGACAAGCAAAATTTAGTTTGAAAGAAATGTATACTTTTATTCAGCAAGGATCCATTAAATTAATAAAAAAGTAAACACAGTAAAAAACTAAATTAAATGTTACAAAATATTTCTATTGTTCTTTTGAATTTCCATTCATCAGAGAATCCATCACAGTTTCTAATGTTTTCAACATTGATAAGAATAATGAATGTTTCTTGAGCATCAAATCAACAAATTAGAATGATTTCTGAAGGATCATGTGACACTGAAGACTGGAGTAATTATGCAGAAAATTCAGCTTTGACACTTTAAAATATATTAAAAGAGAAAACAGTTCTTTTCAACAGTAATAATTTTTCACAATATAACAGTTTTTTCTGTATTTTTGTCTTGGTTGAGCATAAGAGACTTCTTTCAAAATAATTAAAATAATTACCAACCCCAACATGTTTAATGGTACTGTACATCAAAGCAATACACATCTGTTCTTTGAGAAGTTCAATTCATTTTTGTGAATCAATTTACATGAATCAGTTTTTAAAAAAATTGATAACACATAAATCTCTGCAACTGCAATGTATTTTGCTGCAAATTTAAATGTTATACTGTCATCATAATTTAGACGTTTTTTATGCCAGATAAACACATCATCTAAAAAGATCTGCTTTGTTTAAGTGCTTAAATAGTTAACTAGCTTGTAGTAGCTTGGGAGGTTAAGGTTTCACTGCAGTTTCCCGAGAACCGGTGTGCAGAAGGGAATTCTGATGAGGAATACATATACCTTAAAATAACAGACTAATTAACAAGAAAACCAATCAATCGTAGTTAAAGGAAGACTAGACGGTCTGTTACACATTAGCTTGTCATTTGCACATGGCCCCAGAGCCTCGCAAAAGCTAACAATGGCTAGAAGCTGTCACACTTAATCTATTGCCTGACACTTTTGTTTTCCAACACAAGCAGAACACCTGGAATTCACTTTTTAGTTTGCGATGAAACAAATGTCAAATCCTTCACATGTAGCTAGCATGAGAACCATATAATCAGCATAACTAAATCTATGAACACAACATGAGCAGTCCGTTGAGAAAGCCTTGTTTTCCGACATGCTGCTTACATTATAAAAAACATTAATATTGTGGTTTGATCTTATCCGCCATAAATTAGCCTTGAATGTCTCAAAACACTGCCTAATCTAATTTAGTTTAGATGTTTCCATGATTTAAAATGACTCTAATTGAGGTTGATGACTAGATTATATAAACATACACACGCAAACACATCTCCAATTCTGCAGCAGAATCTAAGGCCCTGTTTACACCTGGTATTAAGATGCATTTGGTTGATCAAATCACAAGTAGACGAGGGAGACACATTTCCGTTTACACCTGGTGTTTTAATCTGTCTCTTTTGTCCACTTTCAACCACTTATGTCCTGGTTTTTCTGAGGGGAGGGTCTATAGGTGGGTAAATGTATGGGCTTTTTCGATCTAATGGACGAAAATAAGCTTGCACAATTTACATGTGAACACGACCGAAGACGCTTTCTTGTCTGCTCTGATAGCCGCAAAACGACACTGATTAAGGTGAATGTGTGTTAGAAATCAGGAATGGTGAGAGAACATTGTGCTTGGTACGTTTTGCGTCTTCAAACCAAACTCTGGCTAGCGCGCTTCCCATAATGTTTACACATTAGGCCATCAGGCGAAGAGTACGTGGTCTTTTGCGGCTGTTCAAACGCATTCAACCACATGAGTGTTTACATTACGAAAGCAATCCGGTCGATTGTGATTTTGAATACCTCTGAAAGTGGTTGAAAGTGGACAAGCTCAAAACGTTTTAGAGCCTGTTTACACCTGAATTTAGCGTTGTCCACTTGTGATCAGATCGACCAAAACGCATCTTAATATCAGGTGTAAACAAGGCCTAACATATTTTCTTACTCCAGTAAATATTTCTCAAGGTAGATTTATTTTTAAAAGTGAATTTCTATATTTGCGCATACATAGTCCTGGCTACCATTAATGCCCAGGAAAAAAAGTTCATTGAAAACATTTTTTCAATATATGGGGTAAGTTGTCACAACGATGCCTGCCATTAGTATATATAGGACATATTTAAAGGGGTGGTTGATTATAATTTCACTTTTTTAACTTTAGTTAGTGTGTAATATTGCTGTTTGAGCATAAACAACATCTGCAAAGTTACAACGCTCAAAGTTCAAAGCAAAGGGAGATATTTTCTTTTAAAGAAATCACTTTTTAAGGACTACAAACGGCTGGTAGGGACTACACAAGCTTCCTCCCGGGTTAGTGGCATCACTAACCCTGAAATTTACATAAACCCCGCCCCCGGGAACATGCAACAAAGGGGGTGAGGCCATGTTGAGAATTTATAGATTATCATGACAGATTATGCTAATCAACGACTTGAAGATAGTAACTCCACATCAGCTACATACATTCATCAACCAACCACTCAGGAACATTGCATTCTACATGTTGTCACTACTTCTTTAGTCTCTCCATCATTGTCCGACTCCGGTTTGAACATAAAAAACTGAACAGTTTTCATTGCCTGTCTGCATGAGGTAATCAGAGCTGCTAACACAAGCTCTTGAAGCTCCGCCCTGTGAGCAGCAGCTCATTTGCATTTGCACTTATTTTACATCTTGTAAAAAGGGGGCAATCAGTTTTCAACATTGATAAGAAGAAACTTTTCATATCAACATTTAATAATATGCAGCCATAATATACTCCTTTCAAAAAATATTAAGAACATCTTGGCCACCAAAGTTGTAACTGCCCCAATAAAATGTGACAGCTTTGTGACCCTAAACTCTCAGAATAATTCAAACAGACTTTCTTCTGCTGCACCCCTTCAGAATGACTTGGATGGGCTCCAAAAACATGATATCCACTCAAAGTTGTCAGTATAACAAGCTGTCTGAAAGATAAAGTCTTTTTTAGACACTCCTTTAAGATAAAGGCCATTTGGCCCCAGCAAGCACAGCTTACAGTGCACTAAAATACTGTAAATGAACAGCAATGGAAATTCAAGCAAGAGTCTCAATGTTAACAAACTTATTTTTAAACCATATAAAACTGAAGCTATTCATCATGACTCTATTTGCTCATTGTGTATTTATATATGTCCATTTGCTTCACATGACAGTTTATTCTGTAAACGTGTTTCTAGATGTTTATCACAAAACCACACAAATACCAACCGAATGCTCTCAGGATTTACTTGGCAGAGAATTGCAATCATAAATTCAGCCTGAACATATGGACTAGCAATTCTGTGTTAAGTCACTCCTGCCAAAAATGTAACCTGAAAGCTGCATTTACTGCATCTCAGCACAAAGACATACTTATTAGAATACAGATGGTTCTATCCTCCAGCCAGAGACGATGAACATTTATCTGTCCTTCAAAGATAAGAACAAACTCTGGAATGAGGGGGAAAAGTCATATGAACGGCATCCACTGTCACAAAGAACTCAAGATCAAAGTGTATGCTTCCCAGCCATGTATTCAATAAAAATAGCTGATGTTTCAATAAGAAAAACACATAGTTCCAGGCAATGTACAGCAGACTCCTTTTTGACCATCTTTATTTAATAAAACCAAATTAACTTACAACCAGAACAGCTCATGGCATTTTCAACATGCATTGCATTGCTTTTATTTAATAAATCAGAGTAAAAGGGACTTTCCACTGCATTAACATGCGTGCATGGAGGAATGTAATATATCCAGCTTATTGGTAATGTATGGAAAGGTTAACAATTTGACCACTACCTGCATACTCAGATAAGGAACAGTATGCATTGCAGAAGTGTTTGCAGAGGTGTTCCTCTGTGTTTCTCTGTATTTACCTAAACTTGACAAATAACAGTTCTAAGATACCCCTACTTGAATGTAGGTTAAGAAGTGGGGTATTTTATGGTAAATTGTTTGACAATTCTTTTATGGATTTATTCTTTCACGTTTACCAAGTCTGACCACATGTATGAAACTATGCTTATCTGTGCTATTACAACGCACAGGGAGAAGTTACAGTTCGAATCATAAATCTTTAGCAGATCCCTATTTATATCACTGGAAAATTAAATGTACTCAACAGATTAGGTTATGAAGGATGTGTGCTGTTGATACTGGATGTATTCAGTGCTCCAAAGACTGGTTAAGAGTTATGATTCCCACACCTTCTGACCAATGAAATTGCAGGATATTTTAAACCATTCTTGATTTCATTACATTCAATAGATAGACTAAGACACAATTTTAAGCTAGGGATGCTCAGATCAATCGGCCACATATCAGTATCAGCCGATAATCACATTCTATGACTTGATCGGTAGTCAAGGTTTACATGACAATGATGTACTAAAAAGGGAAAAGTTTTTCCTTCACATTTTTTACGTACAGATGACACCCTTGTCAAAACGATCTCCGTTCAAACGGATCCATGAAAATGACTAAAAATGCTGTATTATGCATGCCAGGCCAGTAGTTGGCGATGACTCTTTGTAAAGAAACACAATGCGCCTATAGACTAAACATATAATACGCATGTGCATGACGTCACCGTTTTCCCAAATTAGGGTTTTTGTAGTTTTCAAGGATACAATAACGGTATTGTTTTCAAAGACTTGCACTTTGAAACCCGTTTTCAAAAGGTTCAGACCCCCAAAAAGGCATTGTCATGTAAATGAATGACCAAAACGCATAAAAAAGTTTTATGTTTTAAGTTGAAAATGGCCCCTAAACACAATTTGCTGAAGTAAAACCATAAAAAGCTGTCGCCGACGCCCATGAGGCTTTTGCGACACGTTCTGCTTTGTAACTTTGCGAAACTTTCGTAAACCATAATAAATCACACATCTTTATTTAGAGCAGGTTGTGATGATTCAAACAAGTGAAAATTGAGAAAATCCCTGCGGCGTGACATGACATGCCGCTTGGCTAAAGCTACAGGACTTCCGGGATCGCAATCATGACGCAGTGTTTTCCAACATCATTTGAAAGTTCAACCAGTGAAAACTGGATTTCGGATATGGTGGGTAGGGACGATGTGTAGAGACCAATTGGACAGATCTTGATTTACTGTGTGCCATAGAATAGGAGCGCACAGCTGAAACAGCGCTGGAAGATCCTCATTCATCAACCAGTATCTTACTACTTGTTACTTATTCTATGTATAAATATTTGTATGCTTTGTGGCATTTCCACATGTAAGTAGTTGTAATGTTCATTAAAACACTCAGATCACTTGTTTGGAGAGGTATTTGGACTTTTGATAAAAAGACTACCATGGTTCCAAATGCCATGAGTTTTGATTGCCTTGACAAAAGTTAGCCCGGATGCAGTTGACATGATTGTTAACAAGCCTCAACTTGATTTTATGACCTGTCATATATACTTTCTAATAGTCATCATGTCAAGCATAATTAATAACAAAATAAATCAATAAACTGCATCACTTTTTCTAGGGTTTTTCCAGCAGTGTTGTAACATAAGAACATCCAAACATGATCAATCAATTTTCTTACCAAAAATTTGAAAGGTTTAGTACATGAGACCATGTACTTGATGAGACTTTGCCTTTTTATAAGTCATTACTTTTAAGTACGCCACTTGAAATCATGTAAAATTATGAAAATTTCCTTCAGGGTGCAAGGGGTTAACAGTGACAGCCAACAGAGAGCATATCCCTTTTATAAATCTTGAATGATCGGGATCGGCCGATCACGATGACAAGAAATCGGTAGCCGGTATCAGCTGCAAAAATCCTGATCCCTATTTTAGGCAAAAAAATATTTTAGAGCTGGGTAACTAAAAGAAAATAATTCTGAAAACCACAACAATCCAAGACCGTGGGAACTGAGAGTCGCATGTGTATTGAAATACAAACACATAAACATGCAAAGATTTGATTTAGTAGTGCCATGCAGTCATCCATGCCGTTTTGACAAGTGTGCAAAGTAAATGTGTTAAAACACATCTCCCTCCCCAAAGACTTTGAGTGCTTACAACTGCTGAGGACCACACAACACTTACAGACAAACAAAACCCTCACCAGGGCTGGTGGATGACAAACAGACAGACAGGTGGCACTGGTTGAAAATGCATCTCTCTTTTTTGAGAGAGATGGCATTCTAACCGTCCATTACCTTTCTGGTTACTAACTGACAAGCACCGATACCCATCATGCTTCTCTTCAGGCAGAGAGTGGCACTCCACGGGGAGGCGGCCCTCATCCAGGAGCGTCCAGCAACTGTCACGCAGGACCTCGCAGAAACTGCGACAGGGCAGCGGGGGCAGCAGTCCAGGCGGGCCGCACCGCGGTGTCAACAGCAGGCAGAAAAACCATTCCAAACTATGATGGCAGTTTGACCGCAAAAGCCATGCCCATTGGGTTAAAACCACCTGAACTTCCTCCATGCTGCTTTGATTCAGAAAATTGGGCACCATGAAACTCTCCACTTTCATTCTGGTGCAAAATGGCAAATCAGGATCGACTGGCAAGCAGCGAGAGGATTCGACAACCGGCATGCTAGCTACAAAATACTCACTTTCAATGGTTAGTAGATTATCTGAGACAGAGTATTCAGAGGGGTACAATGTCGTGTTATCATAATCATCATGCTCAGTAGAATTACGCCCATTTAAGTTATTATATGTGCTAACATTTTTAACATTAATGCTTTCATTAAATTGACTGTATGCTGGGTCACTGACGCTCTGAAGTCCATCCATCTGGTCCACTTTGGTCTCCAGTTTGAGGTTTCCCACATGCAAACTAGCATTTTCACCAGAAATACCTGAAATGTTGGTTGATGTAACATAGGCATCCTGTCTTTCAAATTGAGAAGATCCAGATCCGGATCCAGAAGCAAATTCAGACTCAACCCCCAACCCGGACCTGGATATGAACTCTGATTCCCCCTCAAAATTACCTCCATTGTAACTGACCTCTTTTCCCACCTCAGTTACAGAAGCACTTGTACCTGCTGTTCTGGGCGGTTCTGTCCTCTGTCGTGATGTGGGCACTACGGTAGTCAGGTAGGCCGGTGTCTGCGCGCCCTTCACATTCGAGTCACCTAACCAGAACCAGCCATGTGTGTGGCATATCCTCAAGCACACCACAATAAAGAGGCACAGCCAAAACCTGAGCTCAGACATCACGTTCACTTCCAGTCATTCAGCAATTCAAACAGGATCCTGACATGCCCTCAACAGTAATCCACACAACACACACAGAGACTCGTCCCTGGCTCACCGTAAAGTCACCACAATCAGCCCACAAGCCATGCAGGAAAAGTTTAGAGGAGGAGTAACATATTTAAAAGAGAGCAGGGGGCTGCTTCGTCATTGGCCGAGCTTGGGACCTTTTCCTCCCCCGTATCTCCATCTTCCCTTTGTCCTTGTGAAAGAGTGTCTCTAATGATAGATATTCTTACCAAAAATGCCTGCAAGGCGTCCTTTTGTACACGCCGGTGCTTCTAAATGCCCTCGCTGATGGAATTTAGAGTTGTTTCAACTTTTACAGCCTTTATAGGGGCACAAAAATTCCAGAGACCCACTGTTACACAGAAACAAGCTGCTTAAAACACCTCTTAAATACAGACATGTATGCTTTAAATAGGGGGTTTTGTCATTTGCTGAACCTGATTTTAATTATAATTAAAAAGTAATATTTGTTTTGCATTCTACCAGTGCTTGCAAGGCATGAAAAAAATAAATATTTAGGTAGTTTATGAAATGTTGCAATAGAGACACTTTACAGTGAGATATCCAAAGCAACATAACACTACAGTTGACAATTTTGAGGTAAGTAGTTCACAAAGCATGCATTAAATTGAGCAAAAAAGACATTCATCAACTCTATTCATCAAAACATCCTGAAAGAAAGTATCACTGTTTCCATAAAAATATTAAGCAGCACAACTATATTCAGAAATGTTTCATGAGCATCAAATCAGCATTAGAATGACTTTGAACAGGTTTTTTTACTGTATTTTTGATTCAGTAAATGCAGCTTTGATGAGCATAAGAGACTTCTTTCAAAACATGTTAAAAACCCACCTCAAACTTTTGAACAGTAGTGCATATAGTAAAATTATACATTTTATAAATTATAAAAATTGAATGGAGTCTGTATGTTGAGAGCTAAAAAGATTATTGATATAATCAGAATATCTGAGGAATATCAATATGCAATCACTAATTATATATATTTAACAGATGCTATAAAAACCAAATTAAACCAACTTTCAGTAACACTTCATTTTAGTGTCATTGTTAAATATGTTACATGTAGTTACTATAGTAATTACTATAAATTGTGCATAATTACATGCAACTAACCCTAAACCTAACGCTATAGTAAGTACATGTAGTTACTTAATATTACTCAGTACTTAAATGTATAATTACAGTGTAACAAATACCCAACATGTAACCTAACTTTCTTATTAAGAGCTTTCTTGATACAAACTGCATTCCCTGTTTAGGAGATAGAGATATCATAAATCATTTCATAACTATGTCAATGAAGTTCAAACAGTAGCTAATTTAATTTGAGCTGGAACAAGCTGCCTAAAAATTCGCTCACCTCCAACATATAGGCTTAAACAAACCCCCAATATAAATCTTGTTCTCTGGTTTAAACTCACAATTAGTTTTGACAGAGGCCACCACATGTTCTGTGCTTCAGTTACAGAGTTATCTAGAGTTTGTGCACTTGTTCAGACAAGCCACGGGAGCTGGTGACAGAGACCCTCCACATACTAACTGACACTCTATAAGCAGTGTCAAACTACACATATTTCTCCTGAAGAAAAAATATTTTGACGTTAAAAATAAACATAAAAAATTTACTGGAGTATGTTCAAAAAGAAAATACTATTTTAGTCTTATACTTTCAAAATGTCATGTTTAATTCAACATGGTAGTACATTTCAGAATTAATTCATTAATTAAGTGTAAACGGTTTCTATGCCATTTTTGTGGATATGCCAGAATCACATAATGCTATGTTCTAATTCTTCTAAAAAGTAATTACATAAAGTTACTAAAGCATGAAAAAATCAGAACACAGCAACTTCTAAAATTACTATATGTTGTTATAATTTTAGGAGACACAACTATTCATTTTTTTTTTTAAAGTGCACTTTGTCAACTAAAATTGTCAATGTGCATTTCAATCAGAAACAAATAGACTACAATATGATATGATGAAATAATGACCAAATAAAAATAAAAAAAACATTTAAAAAAATAAAAGATACAAAAATACAAATATGACCCAATACTGGTCATATATTGGTCTGGCTTTTAATTTAAAGCAATTCACTGAAAAATAATGATTTTAACACTTTTTTTACAGTACAAAGTTAATTTTAATAGTGTGAAGTACTTTGGTTAATAGTTGAGAAAAGTAAATAAATAAATAAAAAAGCTAAAAACTTAATAAATAAGGTTTTTTAACTCTTTGACAGTGCACCTCAGAGTAACAGTATAAGCCAAAAGATACAATGAAGCCTTGTGTTGTGTTTTTCTTATTATCCACAGAGCTGAATTTATAGTAAGATGAGTCTAGGATGCATAATCACTCTTTGGGGTTTTTGATGTAAACTGCATAAAAAGCTAAATCGGGGGATTTGGTTCAAAGAAAACTCTAGAGATCTCGTCTTAAACAGTGAAAGCACACAATGAGGCATGCAGATATTTCAGAAACCTACGACGTCTGCCAAACCCCTTGAGGCACAATGGAGAAGTCAACCCCTCAGAACAATTCATCAGGAGGCAGAGCCAAAATCACTGGGGCTGCCCACGGTGAGTGTGGGAATGACATTAACAAATGCTGAGCAGCATTAGGGTGGACAGTTCTCAAACCCCAGCCATGAACACAGTGAATCGACCATGGACTCGGCATAGCAATTAGATTTCAAGTGGACACGGCTGAAAGAATTCTCAGTGGTTCTATGACAAAACCTAGTGAGCAGCCTTGTTGTCTACTGCCTATGTAGACAATTACCTTCTGAGATAGTGTCCTAACTGAAATGGAACCTCATTTAGAACAATTTAAACAGACTACTGTAGGTGTGACCGAAATCACACCCCAAATTTCGTGACCATTAAAAAGTACATTCTATATGGTATATATCATGTCATGTGACCTACAGCGTCAGTTGAGTCATTTCATTGCCATTCCCAACTCCTCCCCCGTTGTGTCATAGGATAATAAAATAGTCCATTGGATGTACGCTTCAGAATCTCACTGGAAGTAGTTGGTCATCTGGGTACTTTTTTTACCTATTGTTTTATACTGTGAATTTTTGGACACTATTCTTTTCACGTACTGTTTTTGACCTATACTATGTATACTAAGGAAGTATGCAACATCTTAGATTTTTTTTTTTATTGACCATGTCACTATGCATTATGAATGGAAGTCTCTTTTTTTTTTGCAATTCTGACTTCTGCTTGATATAAAGTCGCAATTGCGACATTAAAAGTAACAAAATAAAACATGACAATAAAAGTTTTGACTTTTTTTCTCAGAATTGCGAGTTTATATCTTGCAATTCTGACTTTATAACACGCAATTGCTAGATATAAAGTCAGAATTGTGAGATACAATATTGTGAGATAAACTCGCAATTCTGAAAAATTCAGAATTGGACTTTATAACTCGTAATTGCAAGTTTTTTATCTCACAATTTTGAGAAAAGTCAGAATTGCGAGTTATAAAGTCAGAATTGCGCAATTCTGATTTTATATCACGCAATTCTGACTTTATAACTCACAATTCTGACTTAATATCACGCAATTCTGACTTTATAACTCGCAATTGCGACTTTATATCTCACAATTCTGAGGGGGAAAAAAGTCAGAATTGCGAGATGTAAACTCACAATTGTGAGATAAAAAGTCGCAATTATCTTTTCAAATGTTTTATTCTGTGGCGGAAACAAGCTTCCATAATTATGGGATTGACTTCTACAAGAAGGATACATGCAATGCTACATTAGAACTTGGCCAAAAGAAGGTGTTATTGCTGCCAAACTTTTAGGTTTTAGAGCTTTTAGATGTCTTAAAATATTACCTATGTAAGCAACTAACTAGGTTTTAGAGCAGAGCCCATTTGTTAAAGAAAATCCTTCCCAAAACATCCATATTAAGTAACCAATAACCTAAAATATTTTATTATAGAATTCTGCTAATTCCTACATGCAAGAAACGCTTATAGTAAAGTTGTTTAGACTCCAGTGTTCACTGCAGGTTAAAGGAAGTATGACTTCATTCTTTTTTCGTCTCGTTACACAGGAAGTAAAGGTTAATGAACTGCAAACACAGCTTTACCCACAAGGACACTGAAACACGAGCAGCTATGAGAACATGACATCGACACATGCTTCTTATTACCTCGAGCCAAAACGGCACATATATCACCAAAGCAACTAACAAATCAATAACTGGCTGAAGTCCTGCTGTTTGCTTTTACATAAGGGTTAATGCTAAACCTTATGATTCTGGTCCTACATGGGTGGGAATCTTAGTTTACAATTCTCCACGGTGACTCCCTCGCAGTCATGACCTTTCTCGGTACACATTCAGGGCCATCGTGTTCCCTGCCATCAGCCAAATAGATGTTTTGGTGGATGAAAGCTGCACTCATCAGGATGTGATTTAACATGAATTGTAAAATATATGGCAGCTTTTACTCCTTGCTGTTACAGAAAAAAAGGTGCTTGTGATTTTTTTCTTTTGGGGAGTCCCTCATTCCTTTATGACTGAACTGGCATATTATTTAGGTGATCTTGAGTGCCAAGGGACCCTAATGATTTGGAAAGTTTGGCATCTGAGCTTTGTTTTGAGTAAACCTGGTATTAATTATACATCAAAACAACACCAAAATTTGAGGTGTTCATGATATGTGGGATGTGCAGCCAGAAAGGATGGGTGGCCAAAAACAACATCCACATCGGTATGTTTTCAGTCACACTCCTCTGCAAACTCATATGAGGAAACTGAGCTTTTCTGACATTTCCTTCCTCTCACTTATTAGAAAAGTGTCTTGGACATGTAATGTCCTTGGGTGCGTTTAAAGGAACACGCCGACATTTTGGGACTTTAGCTTATTCACTGTATCCCCCAGAGTTAGGTAAGTCCATACATACCATTTTTATCTCCATGCGTGCCATAACTCTGTCTGACGCACCCACCGCTAGCCTAGCTTAGCACAAAGACTGGAGGTAAACGGCTCCAGCTAGCCTACTGCTCAATAAATGACAAAATAACGCCAAAATTTTCCTATTTACATGTTGTGATGTGTATAGTTACATTGTGTACTAAGACCGACGGAAAATGATAAGTTGCAATTTTCTAGACTGATATGGCAAGGGACTATACTCTCATTCCTGCGTAATAATCCAGGAACTTTGCTGCCGTACCATGGGTGCAGCGGCGCAATGATATTAAAATTGTTCTTTTAAAATTTATATTCAACAACAAATACTGAAAAAGATTATCAAGTTTTCCACAAAAATATTAAGTGTCACAAATATTATATTTACAGTATATTACAATAGAAAACAGGATGGAAGGATGGATGGATGGATGGATAGATAATTGAAAAATACAGCATATAGGGTTGGCACTGCATTGAGGTGGAAAACCCTGTCAGATAAATGAAAGGATCTTGTGAATTTGAGCAAAGCTCTCTGTATTTACAGGTGACAGGGAATTTGTTGAGTGCTTGTAATTAACTTGAGCATAGGGATAATAACAGCATCTCATCCTGTTTCCGCTGTCCACAGGCTTTCTTTTTAAATGCAGAGAGAGTCTGAACCTCCAACTCAAGCTGACATGCCAAAAGCCAAAGTTATGAGATGTGCAAACAAGGTGTCCTTGATCCATAATAACGCAGAAACAGATGTGACATAGGTTTACTGCATCAGTAAACAGGAGCAGACAGGACAACAAAACTTGATTAAATATATTCTTTGGGTTTTTCCCACTGAGATTTGTCATTACTTAGTCAAACAGCATTGAAGCAGACATTCATACAGGGTTTTTAATGTCAATTTAAAGCAGTTTAAAATTCGGAACTGTAACTGTTTGTTCTAAAATGTTTATCAAAGAAATATGACTGAGAAAGATCCATGGTCACACAGTCTCCCTCCCACCTGAATATAATGTTTACATACTTTTAGGTAGAGGAACTTACAAAGTAAACTCACTCAAAATGATTTAATTTTAGTGTGTGTTACTGATAAGGAACAAAAGAATGTTTTACAGCAAAAAAAAAAACATAGCATAATATATTATTTGCCAATACTGTGATTTAAAAGAAGTCCGGTTATGGGCTAAAATAATCGTGCCTTGTGGCTCCTGAGAGTACGCAGAGGCACAAAATAGATCTATTATAGATGGATCACCTACTTAATAAAGGAAAAGACAGGTTTAGATCAGATTAAACTGAAAGACAAATTACAGATTAGATTAATGTCCTCTTAACACCAGCCAAAGGGGAAAACCTAGTGATCACATGCTGCAATTTAGAGTAACATCGCTCTTTCTCCAATAATTTCACTCTTAGAAGCCAAACTGAGCACATGTGACCCACTTTAACATCTAATTTCTAGGTTAGCCCTAAACGGACACCATATTGGACCACTTACAGGGGAATTAAAAGGGTCACATCACCTGCCAGTCTAACATTTCATCATATGCCACTTTATTGGTCCATTAATCCCTATATACGTTCAGAGGCAAGCATGCAAGAGGCAAAACATGCAAATGCTTAGAGACACACAAGCTTGCAAATCTATTCCAGACAAAATGATCAAACCCATAAATATTTCTCCTTTTGTGTCATTCAAATGACACGGGCATGCCTGCCTAGTCTAAAGCCCGGGACACACCAAGCTTACGAGAACTAGCACAGATGAAAGCTGACTGTGTTGTCACCTCTCGACGGCTGCGTCTCGGCCAAAAGGCTGCACTTGAACACACCAAAAGGACTAAAGGTGACTGTCAACTAGCACTTGCGTTCTGTGCCTGCGTGCAAGTTAATATCTGTATATATCAGCAGGTATCAATAGTCTATTTTTGTCAATTAAAAAAGGGAACCTGAAACTAGGATTGTAGATATACAAACTGTAAACAACTTTTGTTTTTATTCTCATGCACTGACTAAGCTGAACAGCCAATCAGAGTTCTCTCACCGACGGCCTGACGCTGATTCAATATGCTGAATTGGCCCAAAAGACCCAGACCAATCTGACTAGAGCCAACGGTGCAGAACACACTGGAAAAATAAGCCGACTCAAAAACAGCCCGACGTTGCCAGACAGCCGAACGTCGGCTTGGTGTGTCCTGGCCTTAAAGTTTCAGAAAAGCGCTGCGGTCAGTAAGATTGAGCGTGTAATCAGACCCCTGCCAAAAAGCCAGAGGATACTCAATAGCCCCTCTTGGTGTCCAGTGCACTTTCTATGCATTGTAGCCTCCTCCGATCTGTCCTCACCTTTCAGGTCCCCCATCAGAGAACTATACATCAAATATAACATTATACCATACAACAAAATTAGTGAACCTGATATGCACTAAGGCTGACAAAAGCTGTAGACATTTCAACATAAGTCCTTTGTGAAGGAGAGACAGTGGGAATCAACAGACCAAATTGAAACAATTTCTTCTTTAGCTGCATTTGAATACCATTACATTAAGAAAAGCTTGGATTAAATGAATAGTTCACCAATAAAATAAAATTCTTCATTATGTAATTCCAAACCTGTATGACTTTCTTTCTTATTTTAATACATTTTCATCAATTATTAATCAATTTAGCAGAATTTTCAAGTTGTTTTTGTCTATTCAATGAAAACAAATACTGGCCATGGTGGTGTTAAGTCAAATGGGTTTAAAACAACATGAAGTTCAGAAAATAGTGAAAGTATTTTCATTTTGGCGTGAACTATCCCAAAGTAAACACACAAAGGAAGTGCAAATGGATATAGAAGGTTAAGCTACCCATCGTCTACATTGACCTACAGTATGAGCTCTCTAAGGAGCATATGGAAGATGTGTTTTACAGCTAAAAGGGGTTGTAACCCCTGCACTGGGTCTCCATAAACCGAGTTCACCCTGAAAAAACAAATCTACAAGACCCAATAATGGTAAAGGCAGTTTGCACAGTAAAAACACCCTCAGCCTGAATCAACTACAAACTTAGACACAAATGCACACACACAACACAACAAAGTCCAACACCTTTCTTGCTTTGTGTGCATGTACATAAATGTTATCTTAGCAGGACCAATAAAGAAAAAACAGGCAATTGGGGAGTACAGAAGGATACCCCATCTTAAACTTCAAAGACTCAGTGACAATGACATGGAATGCATGGCATGCCTTCATGACACCAGCAGGCTTTTGTCTGGACCGCTCTGGCTCTCTGCTGGGTATAGAAGTCAGCAGGCGAGCCGCAGGAGGGCATTTACATGCTAAACACTGCTTCCTCAGGGAGGGCGCACTGGACAGAGCTTACCCAGGGGGGCACAGGGCTGCTTCAAAAAGTAATGAGTTTAGTTAAGGGACATCTTCTGAGTGGAGGGTGGTCCTGGCTTCATTATATCTCCAGTGGCTCCAAGAGCTCCACTGCTAGTCTTCTAGTGAGTCCTGGTATGTGTCATGTAGCAGCATTTAATTGTATTGATTTTATTGTTCCTAAAGTACTTAAGGTTTATTCTACATACTGGACGTAAAGGTGCAGTGTGTAATATTTATGAGGATCTATTGACAGAAATACAATATAATATACATCCCCTTACAGTGAAGTCACCCTTTTGCGCTGCCATGTTTCTACAGTAGCCCTAAACGGACAAACTTCTCTAAAGAGCACTAGCTACTCTCTCCTGTCTCAGATGACGAAATCTTTGTCCTGTGTCGGCCACCGTAGCTTCTCTCTGTGCTTCGAAAGGGTTAAGTGGTGGCCAGTTGCAATTCGCAACCTCACCACTAGATGCCACTAAAATTTACACAGTGCATCTTATATTTTAATAGACCAAAAAAATTGAAATAATAGGCCCCAAACATTACTTTGACAATTACATCACACTTAATGCTTATGTATGAATGTCGTTATATTAGAAACAAAATATAAAACACAAATAATATAGTAAAAATAAACAAATAATGGGTGATTTTTGTGTATATATTCGTTGATAAATATATAGTAAAATGATAAATATATACACTGCCGTTTAAAAGTCTGGGATCGGTAAGATTTTTGAATGTTTTTAAAAGAGGTCTATTATGCTCACCAAGGCTGTGCATTTATGTGATCCAAAATACAGTAAAAACAGTAATATTGTGAAATATTATTACAATTTAAAATAGCTGTTTTCTATTTGAATATATTTTTAAAATGTCATTACTCCAGTCTTCAGTGTCACATGATTCTTCAGAAATACAGTTTTTTTCAGGATTCTTTGATTATTAGAAAGTTCACAAGAACAGCATTTATTTTAAATAGAATCTTTTGTAACATTATAAATGTCTTTACTGCCACTTTTGATCAATTCCATGTATCCTTGCAGAATAAAATAATTAATTTCCAAAAACTGGAGAAAAAAAAAATCTCACAGACCCCAAACTTTTAAACAGTAGTGTATAATGATACAAAAGCTTTCTATTTCTGATAAATGCTGTTGTTTTTTTTAAACGTTCTATTCATCAAAGAATCTTGAAAAAAACTGTACACAATTGTTTTCAACATTGATAATAATAATAAATGTTTCTTGAACAGCAAATGAGCATATTAGAATGAAGGATCTGAAGGATTCTGAAGGATCATGTGACACTGAAGACTGGAGTAATGATTCTGAAAATGTAGCTTTGCCATCACAGGAATAAATGACATTTTACAATATATTCAAATAGAAAACAGTTATTTTAAATTGTGATATTTCAAAGTATTACTGTTTTTTAAATCAAATAAATGCAGCCTCAAATGCAGAACCCAAACTTTTAAACGGCAGTGTGTGTGTGTGTGTGTGTGTGTGTGTGTGTGTGTGTGTGTGTGTGTGTGTGTGTGTGTGTGTGTGTGTGTATGTATGTATGTATGTATGTATGTATGTATATATATATATATATATATATATATATAAATAAATTGTATATACTGGTTGGAAGAGAACCAGTGAATGTATTTCATCAGTGATTAAACTCATTGAACATAAATTTCCAATGCCACCTTTACTTCCCGGGGCTGTGTTTTATGTTATTTTATATTCCAAAACTGCACACCATTGACTGCTTTCTCGTAAATCTTGGAAGGTGACAGAAAAAGGGGGCCCAGCGAGGTGGTATAGGATAAGAAAAATGTTCCTGTTCCTTCTAAAACAATCACCCCTCCCATCCAGCACACTGTAAAACTTCCATTTCTATAGTACACTCAACTAAATCTGTCAGAAAACAACTGCTTGGAGAGCTGAGCAATTCCCCTAACTGTTCAACGTTATCTACGGACTTGCTGAAACAAAATCCTTACAGCTCCACCATGGGAAATAAAGCAGTAGAATTATAACACTGAACTCTAGGCCAGAAGTTCATGCAAACCACGCATCAGAGATTCCATAAATGAGAACAGACTTCCAATAGAACGCTAGAAGGTTTGCAGAATGAGGTCAGCCCTTCAACAGTCTATTCCGGCCTGCAGGAGACTTAGAGGAGCATGTCTGGGCAGAAACAAGTGTGAGAGACAGTTGTTTCTCGGCTCTGAGCGGCAGAGAAGACTCCCATTGAGAAATTGGACAGGAAGGAGTTGGTTAGGGTTGATGTCTACAATGGAAAATATCTCTCAGGACTCTGTCAGGGACGTGTCACGGCCCAGCAGTGCAGATAAGAAGAGCCTCCTCTTGACAAGCATCTTTCAAACCTCATTCAAGTCCTGCACTCTGGGTAAACACATGCAACAGAGACAACCTCATGAAGGGAGAAGCCCAGAGGGTCTTTATCCTGCTCAGACACGCTCCACTGCTCTCATTCATGTCATCAAATTATCAAAATGTAGCATCCCCGGAAGATCCTTCACAAAGTCCGTACTAACGATGGATGGTAAATACTGCAGTCTACATAAAAACAGGCCAAATCTGGATGCAACATGTAGCTTAACGTGATTAGGGAAAGACTTTCAACATTTCCAGATATAACAGAGTTTCATTACTAAAATGCCTGAGCAAACTAATGCCAGAAAATTTTCACATGACTACATCTGGGCATATATATTTTATTGCTGCGAATAATATAGTTGTCTCAGATGTCTGAAAATGCTTTCCAAGTGCCCTAAGGACAAAGTTCAGTAAGCATGATGCCGTTTTAGCATGAGTGGCTCCCTCTGCTGTAAGATGAGAGGTTTACACAATGTAAGCTCTTGTATAAATGAGATCTTTTCATAAAAATTGTAAAAACCTAGCATTTGGGTTATCATACTGATCTGAAGAATACTGAATACATATGCAAATTAAGTTGGAAACACTTTAAAAATAATGTTTAATTCGTTATCAACAGTTAACGCATTAAGTAGCATGAATAAGCATTGAGCATTTTTACAGCATTTATTTTAGGTTAATGTTAATTTATAAAAATGTATATTAATTTATAAAATTAATATTGTTCATTGTTCATTCAAGTTCATTCATAATATAGACTGGTAACCTGAAAATGTTAAAATGTACATGAAGCAATTAACATACTGTAAATGAAAGTATTGTTCACTGTTTGTTTATGATACAAAATATAGACAAGATGCTCATATTAAAACACAATACTCATATATTTAATCTTTTATTGTTTTTTTACCTACTCTCAAAAATTAAGTAAGGATTTAAATTTTAACTTTTGATTTGAATTGTCTTCTAAAAAATGATAAATAAATAAATAAATAAATAAATAAATAAATAAATAAATATAAATTTAAATAAATAAATATAAATATAAATATATATATATATATATATATATATATATATATATATATATATATATATATATATATATATATATATTCATTTACTTGGAGAAATAGGGACCTCAATACTATTTGGATATGATTTGGATAAGCAAACATCAACCTAACAACTACCCAGCAAAAATAATCTAAGCAACTGAATAGCAAATATCCAGCATTGCAGTGTGACTTTTGCAAGGAAACCATCTCTCAAAATAGTTTCATTTATTTATTTAGGATTTAATAAATGGTAACTATTACCCTTCTCCACTAGAGGGAACTATAAACACTCCATGTATAAACAGCTAAAGTGTTAAGAATAAAGCACGAGTGACAATAAAATGAGAAAGAAGAAAGAAAATAAGCTCTTAGACTTAACATTACAAACATTTGTTACATATAAAGATCTAAAATCCAAGATACTGTACATGAACCTTTACTGTGAAGTGGAAAATCATTTTGTTTGACAGGCTACCATATTATTCTTTTACACAGTGACAATATGCACTCGTTACTGCATTTACACAGCCTGATAAAGCCTTATCATGTTTGATCACTGAATCTATAGTTTTATCTAATACTGATCAAGCCTGAGGAGAGATTGAACGTGTGCAGCAAAAGCATAAAAAAACTTCCCCTACGGCCAAAACGCACCTGTTCAAACACGCATGCAGACACACGTGCTCGGGCTGTTAATAAGACTTGTCAGCATCTGATGCTGTGCTCTCTGTAACTGCAGTTCACACAATTCATACACGAGGGACAGAACTGAAAAAAAAGACAAACACAGAGGGGCGTCCCTCATCTGCTACTTAAAGTGAAGAAGTGTTGACATTATTGCCTTTTATCTAGTGTATATCAACACACTCGGGACCCATATAACATACGGTTACAATAATGTGCTGATTGCACATCACTTTTCTGACTGTATCAGGTTTGTGGTCTTACGTAGCAGACGTAAGATTTTAAATGAAGCATGTTTGGTCCATATGTGCGGTTTAGTGGCATGTGTACCACTAATATAACAATACGTATATATAACAATACATATATACACACACATATATATATATATATATATACACATACACACACACACCTCCTTTAAGGCTTGTTAGGGTGTTTTCACACTTGGTCCTTTTCAGGGGTCTGAGCGCGGTTCGCATGATTTTTGGCCCATATGTGAACACTCCAAACGATCTCAGACCCCTTTTAAAGCGAACCGAGGTGGTCTGGGTACGGTTCGCTAAAAACACGCAATCTGAACACAAACCGCTCTGGGCTTACTTGATTTTTATGTTTGCGAATTCCAATGTAGTTTGGTCATCAGGTGCCTCCGTACAAATCGGCTGTTCATCATGTCTGCTTCTTCTGGCAAATCTTTACAAATTATTCGTTCACAACTTACATTTGTTTTTGCAATTTCAACCGCTTCTGAACTGAGACGCGAAGCAGCTGTCACAGCGTGTGTACTAAACGGAATCTTTAGCGTCTTATTGCATTTATTTTAAAGTGTCAAAAACACACAAGTTTCACATAAACAGGTGGTTTTGTCTTAAGTGAATGTAAACATCTGCATTGCTAGCCTAATATAAGAATCAGTCGAGTACGTCATACAGTGAAGAATATGCAGTTTTATTTTTTCATGTGATTATTCCATTTCTTACATGAATGCTGCTTTTAGGCATACTTATACTTTACCTGGAAAATGTAATGCAGTTTATTTAATGTGCATCTTTCTTTTATTATTTTATTGTATTGTTTATTTTTTGTATGCTGATGTTATCATTGCCTTCTGCAATAAAATAATAAAACAATTCAAAATAAATGTTATTTACAAAGGTGGATGTGTGATATAGCTAGTGCAAGAATATGTAGTATTGCAAAAAAATATCATTAATTAATGTCATAAAAAAATTAAAAAAATCTTTACAAACAAATATCTTGATTACTGAGGCATAAACATTGTAAGTGAATGGGATCAAATGTTGAAGGCCATATGGTCAGCCATCAAACACTGAACTGGACTAGATCCAGAAAGCAACAGTATGAACAAAGGGGTCTAAGACCACATTCCTACTAAAGTTGACCAAAAAAGGATCTGAGTCCTCTTTCAGGGACAAAGAGAGTGTGAATGTAAAGAGAACTGGGTCCTTTTTCACTTGGTTCACCTCTTGGTCCACTTAAAGGAGTCTGAGTTCGGTTCTTTTAAAGAGGACCCAAGTGTGAAAACACCCTCAGTAAACGGCTAGTCTCAACGGCACACCCACGGAACGCTGGCTGAATCTGAGGAATATGGGACACTTTTCTGGAAACACTTCAGGAGTTTCAAAGTCGTCATCTGATGTTGAATTCTACAGGATGTCCGTGAGACGTGCGTGTTGCTTTCTTTAACGGTCCGCCTGGAAACAAATGCCGTGATGCCAAACTCCCTCGTGGGAAAAGAACGCTGTTGTGTTTACAACTGTGACAATGAGCGCTTACCAGGATCAACTAAACGCTGGATTTTCAAAAGTATGTGAAGTTCGCGGCTCCATTTTTGCAGTAAATTTGCACATCGTTCTTGAATGAATAATTTATAGATGCACGCCGGTCTGTTATTGCAGGGACATCGACTGTACATTTTCACGCCCTAAACATGACGCGGAGCAAATCTAACTGTGATTGGTTGCGTTACATCATGTCAGTCAAATGCCCTCTTGGGCGGTCCTCAAGCAACGGAAGCTGCGAAAGAGTCCAGACCTTCTGCCGTCAGTCTAAAGGTCTGGCTACGCGAGACTAGTAAACGGCTACTGTTATTATTGGCTAACGTCATTGAATAGGAAAGAGTATCAACACCCACTCACTACTCTGTATATTATCCATATAAAATCATAATTTACAGACAAAGCATTATGAAATCATTTACTTCCAGTTTGTGATGCAGCTGCTGTCAGATTCAATACAGCTGGCTGTTTCATCTTTCAACAAAGGTTTTTTGTGAACTCTCCATTATACTGTGCCCCATTTACAAAACAAAATGCTCCAAACAAACATATAATATATAATCCTTCCAAAGTGATCCGGGAAGCCATTAAAATAAACCATCCACTTGTTTCCTACACTGGGATCCTTGTGAAATCTGTATAGAGATGCAAACGAGCAGTTTAAACTAGAAAACGAACATTCTTTCACTCTTCCATTTGTCCTGTTCACAGACTCAAGTGTGGGGAATATGTCAGAAACTGTGCATCTGGATACTGTATCCAGCGTAGATAGCGTCAGTGATTATAACGGGTTTTATTTGCTTTTGACACAATGCGATATTTGTTTATAACAGACAAAGACCTTTTATGTGTCAAGGAAAATTTGATTCTCAAGTGATGAAAACGTGACTGTTTTCAACACTGATAATAAGAAATGTTTCTTGAGCACCAAATCAGCATATTAGAATGATTTCTGAAGGATCATGTGACACTAAAGACTGGAGTAATGACTGCTGAAAATTCAGCTTTGTTATCATAGGAAAAAGTTATGTTTTAAAATAAATGCATTGAAATAGATACAGTTTATTTAAATTTCAGAAATATTTTGCAATATTACAGTTTTTACTGCAGTTCTCATCAAATAAATGCAGTCTTAGTGAGCATCAGAGACTTCATTGAAAAACACATTAAAAAACTAGATTTCAACCAGCAATATACAACAGATGTACGTGCATTAGTAAAGTACACCGGGCAGGTGAGACTGAGGCAACATTCTCACTGTTTTCACCCTAGATAAATAAAAGGTGTTTTTTTCCACTTTAAATGGTCATGCACCTGGGAGATGTTTCGCTAGATCTCAGATTTACCGTGAAGAGCTTTATCTCAAGCAAACAGCTCATGAAAACACAAAGCTAAGATCAAATCTCACGCTCAGGCTTTTTCACCATGTTGACCTGAAACAAAGCGGCATCAAAACCGCAAGCATATGTTCTCTATTACAGTTCTTGGATGTGTTAGGTTTGCCATTTTTAAAAGAGGTTTGCCATTTTAATCAGCATTACACAAATAAACCTGATTTCCCAGAACAGTATTGGCTGAAATGTGAGAGGAAAAAAGCAGTTTTACAAAAGTACCATTAGGGTGCGCTGCTGAGACTAGTGGTGTGGTGGGGGGCCTCTTGGGGGTGCACATTGACCTCATTACAGAGGACACCTCAATCGAAGCACTATCATTAGCAGGGCTTAAGCTCAGTGCCGTGTTACAGCGTGTGTGTGCATGTGCGACGTGGTTCGCACAGGGAGAGCAGACGGGCTGCATTGCTGGACATGGGACCCGTCTGGCAGGAACAAGCCTCGTCTGTGTCTTGTCAACAGTGGGGTTGGGCTAATTATTTACCTGTGCTAAGATTTCAAACCTCTGACATGGCCAAGTCAAGGACAAGGTGTGGTCGTCCCCGTCCAACCATCCTTCCTCGGGTCATATTATCTGAGAGCAAAGGGTGAGGCTCAGATAAAGCAAACATGCCTAAGGAAAGGCTTTGTTGATGCTGAATCTTACAGATGACTACTCATCCTTCCTAAGTGAGCTCAAGCCAACACTTGTCTACACAAGTAAGCAATAATGACATAGATTTGGATTAGGTTAGGTATATGCGAAAGTAAATTTTTTCAAAAGCATTGCTAAGGAAGCCATGTATAAGGTTGGTTTTGGGTTCACCTCACCCCAATCAGATGCGTTTGAGGGCGCTTACACAATGCATTCTTGTACTGAAAAACAGCTGTATTTGGTGCAACAAAACAGAATGCATCTTTAAAAGTAAAGGTGTGGTCAACGATATTTCAGCTAAATTTTGTGATAAAATTGTCACTTGTCAGTATGAAGCACAACTCACATCGAATTCACATTCAAACCAATGTGCTTTTCTGTTGGTCTGCATGGTGAATTCAAGAGACCAACTAATCTGTGTGGGGAACTTTTTCACCCTCTCGTGAAACTTGCAAATCGCATGGATTTCTATTGGAATGACTGAATTACATCTGCAAAATTTCGTAGAGCGGCGATAAATGTGTCCATGCTGAATAAAACCAGCAGCCATATCACCCTGTAGCCTAAGACTGGTTTCCCACTGAAGCTAAGCAGGGCTGAGCCTGGTCAGTACCTGGATGGGAGACCTCCTGGGATAACTAGGTTGCTGCTGGTAGAGGTGTTAGTGAGGCCAGCAGGGGGTGCTCACCCTGTGGTCTGTGTGGGTCCTAACACCCCAGTATAGTGATGGGGACACTATACTGTAACAAGCACCGTCCTTCGGATGAGACGTTAAACCGAGGTCCTGACTCTCTGTGGTCATTAAAAATCCCAGGATGTCCTTTAGAAAAAGGGGTGTAACCCCGGCATCCTGGCCAAATTTGCCCATTGGCCTCTGTCCATCATGGCCACCTAATCATCCTCATATACTGATTGGCTTCATCACTCTGTCTCCTTTCCACCAATAAGCTGGTGTGTGGTGGGCGTTCTGGCACAATATGGCTGCCGTCGCATCATCCAGGTGGATGCTGCACATTGGTGGTGGTTGAGGAGATTTCCCCCATTCTATATGTAAAGCACTTTGAGTACCCAGAAAAGCGCTATATAAAATGTAACAAATTATTATTATAAAAGTGTTAATTTCTATAAAATCTTACTTACCCCAAACTTCTGAATGGTAGTGTATCACTGTTTCCACAACAATATTAAGCAGCACAACTTTTTTCAACATTGATAATAATAAGAAATGTTTCTTAAGCACCAAAACAGCATATTAGAATGATTTTTAAAGGATCATGTGACACTGAAGACTGGAGTAATGATGCTGAAAATTCAGCATTGCATCACAGGAATGCATGCAGTCTTGGTGAGCATAAGGGATTTCTTTCAAAAAAAAAAAAAAATCTTAATTATTCAAAACTGATTCAAATGGTGTATATGTAATTATGTTTAATAAAATCATAATTTTGAAATAATAATAATATAAATAGAATATTCCCTCATGAGATATAATGCCAATATATATAGCATAAATTCAATTCACACTACATAATTTAATTATAGCAAATAAGATGTAAACAAAATTGCTACAGTGAAATTAGTTACTTTACATCACATTTACTATTCATGCACAAAAAATGTAAGCAGATGCTGATAATCTCAAAATGGCCAGATATTGTCTGACTAATTTTCCTGACCAATATATATCAGCTCATCAATATCACAAAAGAAAAGAAAAGTTATGAGGTGAAACTCAAACTACTTGTGACCAAGCCGTGGCCTCTGTCTTGCCCTCCTTCATTTGCAACAATGGTTTCACTGACCTCCACACAGAAACCCACACCTGTCAGTCTTTAAAATGCCCATCAATCTGTTTCCTGAAAAGAGAGCCCTCTGCTGTCCTAAAGCTCTATTGAAAGGCACCAGGGGGGTGGGGACACTTGTAGACAACAGCTGTTTGTTGGCAAGGTCTTTGAAATTTGGGATTTTTGAGGCAGCAGAGGGCATAACAGAATTTGGGAGGTTAGCAAACTCAGTTACTTCCCACAAAGTCTGTGAGTAATGCCCAATAACTAAAACAATACCCTTATATAACACAAAACAACTCAAGGGGTCTTGCAAACAAATGAAAAAAAGGATACGTTTTGGAACAAACAAGTTATATAACTGAACATATTTCAGCAGTCTGCTGGGCTAACATGGTCATTTGTGCTGCAAGAATTAGGACAAAGCCACCAAAGGATTTGACTAGTTGAGTTTGACTAGTTTGACTACTATGAGAAGAGAGGAAGTTGACCAATGACACATTTGCTCACATGCAGTATGGAACCAGTTGCCATCAAGTCATGGACAGTGGGGAAAAAAACAATGCTAATTGCAAATTAAACATGCAACTAAAATATAAGCATGCATAGTAAGGATAGCAAAATTACAGCAAGGATAAAGCATTTTCTATAGGCCTATCTCATGTGGTTGTGAAATCAAAAATCATATATATATTTAAGCTCTATTGTATTTTTGCCACAAATTCATCT
Organism: Rhinogobio ventralis; assembly: GCA_039654625.1. Lineage (NCBI taxonomy): Eukaryota > Metazoa > Chordata > Actinopteri > Cypriniformes > Gobionidae > Rhinogobio > Rhinogobio ventralis. The sequence continues at coordinate 10,058,802 of CM077197.1, forward strand.
GTTAATAAGATAAGTTAGCAAAGTTAGACAGATACCAACATGGACAAGTTGCATGACATGCCATGTTATAAAAGCCATGAAAAAAGACCCAGACTAAATTAATAAGTTAAATATAAGAAGTTAATGTGCAACATTTTTTTAAATGGACATACACTACTGATTAAAGTTTTGGGTCAGTAAGATTTTTTTTAAAGAAATTAACACTATTATTATTATTATTATTATTCAGAAAGGATGCATTACATTGATCAAATGTGACAGTAAAGCTAAAAAAACTTAATATGTTACAAAAGATTTCTATTTCAAACAAATGGTGTTCTTTTGAACTTTCTATTAAACAAAAAATCTTAAAATCACAGATTCCACAAAAATATTAAGCAGCACAACGGTTTTCAACATTGATAATAAATAATACATATTTCTTAAGAACCAAATCAGAATATTTAAATAATTTTTTGAAGAATCATGTGACAGTGAAGACTGGAGTAATGATGCTCAAAAGAAAATTTAGCTTTGTTATCAAAAGAATTAATAAATTTTTATAATATATTAAAATGGAAAACAGTTATTTTACCTCACAATATTAGTTTTAACTATTTTTGACCAAATAAATTCAGCCTTGATGAGTCTAAGAGACTTAAAAAAAAAATAAATAAATACAATCCTCACACTTTTGAACGGTAGTGTATTTGTTTACTTTTGCATGATAAAAAATTATAAAAAAATAGTTTTGCATTGTGTTGCCACTTGATGTCTAATGTGAAGTCTTGATCCTAAAGCAAAACCTGTTGTGAATCACTGTCATAATGGAGGTCTCAACACAGACTCTTGCACGCACACCCACCTAAAAACACTGTCATCCCTATCACTCTCACTGATCCCAGACGGAAGAGGGGAAACGGAGGAGGTGATTGGAAAGGATTAACATCTGGAGAAGAGGCCATAATGGGACATGAGCCACCCAAAAACATCTGTACATGCTTCAGCAGAAGGAAACCTACACAAGCATCTGAACACTACTCTTTTCTTTGACGGAAAACACTACATCCGCTGCATTTATTGGATGCCTCGTAATACTGACAGGATGTGTTTGTTCTGGGAATTTCATGAAATGGTTATGTTTATGTTGCCTTTGTGTTTATTTCCAGATAAGTAAAGGCTTTAAGAATGAAAGGGTATTCAGCTTCAAAACAGCATCTGAGGAGAAGCATCTCTTACAAGGACCGGCCCAGCATTCTCCAGACATCTCTGGGGTTCGGGAACAAAGCTCCTTCAAAAGGACAGCCATCAGGGTGACGAAAAGGTGGAAAATGCCGTCTGCCAGAGGGAGAATAGCTGGGTCCTCCCTGCCCTCCCACCCAAACACTAGAGCAGCTCGCAGTGTGAGATCTTTTCAAACTCCAATGCACAGTTGGACAGAACATGTAGTAAGCATTGGGTCCTGTGCCCCTTCCCCCTTTTCACTTTTTTTTCCCTTTACTGGCCTTTCTTCATACCGGCTCAAACAGGGACAATGATATTTAAAGCCATGGTATTAGTTTAGCATCATATTGTAAAACTAAGAGCAAGACTATGCCACTTGCCAGGAGTTTACGGTATCCTCAGACATGCAAAACTTATTAACATGCTTTATCTGGAAACCACTATAAGATTTTAAAAGTATCATGCAAGGAGAAACCAAATTTGCTTTGAACTGTTGACATATAAGAGGTCTTCGTACCATTAAAACATCCTGCAAGTTTCATAGCTTAAAACATCCTCCTCATTACAAACAAAGCATTTATTTAATCAAGCTCCAAAACAGCTTTATTGGGTGATCTGTGACGTCACACTGGCAAATATATTTGCATATGCCTGCCTCCAGAGCAAGACATCGCCGAAAATATATATATATTATCGCACCATAGGCCCCGCCCACAGGCATTCAGTACATTTGCCTACACTGGATGTGAGTGTCGCGTCAAAAGCAAATAGAACCAAATATAAAATCACAGACGCTGTCTACATTGCAGTATACAGATGCGCGTTCAGTTTCTGACATACTCTACACACTTTGTTTTTTTGTGCAAAAACTTTAACATTAACATTACAAGTGAACCTCATGGAACATATTAAAATAATTAAAAAAATCCATGTCATGACCTCTTTAAATTTTCAATGAAAATCCCAGCAGAGTGACTCACTAAACTACTGACAGGTCTCCTCACTTATATATAATAATTATGAAAAAAATGCACCCATAAGAAGAATAAATAAATTATATATTTTTAATATCAATGGTTTCCCCTAAGACAATACTGAGATCAAATTAAGAGCAAATGGAAATGTTCTTCTCATATTTTTTTTTCCTGAGAAAAAGACCCCAATAGTCTTACATATGCTATCGAGCTTCAGAAGACATCTCAATAAATGTTCTTACTGTGGTCAGATCTCAAAATTATCTTAAAAACCAAATTATGTGAGCTATGATATCCACATTTTTTTTCTTTATACTAATACATTCTGGACCTCTATTATAAGTTCTAGTATTTTCAATATTTTAATTAGCTTTTTTTCTTTTGTTGCTTTCATAAAGTTTTGAAAACAAAACATGCAATGATTATTGCCATGATATTTTTGTGTGGAAATAAAAATAAAATAAAATAAAATCATTAGATTTATAAAAAAAAAAAAAAAAAGACATAATAGGAGACATTCTATGGAGAGAAGGCAGTAACTGTGTGCACTACTATTAAAGTTTAGGGTTGGTGAGACATTTCAATGTGTTTGAAAGAAGACTCCAAAAAGCTCACCAAGTCTGCATTTATTTGGCTGTATCAATCCAAAGTTTATCCAAAGTGACTTCCAAATGAGGAACAAAAGCATTTAATTTAATGCATCCTTGCTGAATAAAAGCATTGAAGTCTTACTGAGTCCTAGTGTATATAAGTATAAATAGAACACATTTGAACCTCACTGACAGTTCACAATTCCTTTGATTAAGAGCCAAATGGTAACATGTAGGAAGTTTCCCTTCAATACCAGCATTTCCTTTTTTGTCCTAAACTCAATATTTTCCAACAGTTCCTCTGTTAGCAGAACATTTGGGTATTTCGGTGAGCACAAGAAGCTTTTAATCAAGTTGAAATGAGGTGGTCTGACAGCAAGCGCTTTGTCAAGATTGCTCCATCACCTGTGCTGGTCCCACAGGACCCACATGTCTGCACGAGACTACACCACGTAACCTTTATTTATCCAGAGCCTCACTTTGTTAAAACTTCAACATGAAGTAAGGACATTATGTCTGTCTACCCTTTCATGTCAAGCCATTTCCTTTGTGTCACTCAACAAACCCTTGTTTGATAAGTCTAAATTTGGTTTTACAGCATCTTGTTTAACCTGACCTTGTCATTTTGTGGTACATCTACCCTCATAATTTAGTCTCATTTAATGGCTCTGTTCAAACAAAACCAAAATCTTTTGTCTCCTTGATTTTGTTACTACTTTAAATGCCACAGAAAAGAAACAGTAAAATAAAAAACCCAGACGCATAAGCTTGGTCTTAAACCTTAAAGACAGGGAGATTTTTTTTTTTGCACCTGAGGAATTAAGGGAGCAGCTACTGATGTGTTAAGACATGACTTTAAATAAGCTGACACCAGCAGAATTCAGTTAAAATTTGGGTCATCAGTTTCCATTTGATTCATAAAAAACTATTCCATGTACTTTGCCAGATTAGTCTTGTTTATGATGTTGCTGCACGATTAATCATTAAAAGATCGCAATCTCGATTTAAACATTCACACAATCTTATCCCTAAATGTCAATGATTCAGCTAGCCTATGCCTATTAAACCTTTGACAAGTACGAGCACAGCGAACATTTAACCCAGAGAGAGCAGTTGTCATGTATATAAAACGCTTCACAGTCTTTTCAACCACACAGTAAATCTTACAATAATTCAAATTATTACAGAAGTACTAGGATAAAAGTTTTTGATTCGGATATAAACACTGATGTCTAAGGTATGGTAGCGATCAAAATAGAGTAAATGCCCTTTTGAAAGAAACTTGACACGTCAAATAAAGATTGTATCATTTATATAGTTACGCCAGTAGGTGGCAACAAGTGACTGTTGAAAATGTTAAAAATGCGTTTGTCATTGAATCATTCATTCAAAAGATTCATTCAAAAATGCTCCAATCATGAAACAAGAGAAGTCTTTCTGAACGAGTCATAGAATCATTCATTCAATCTGATTTTAAAAAAATAATTAATTCAAATTAACAAAATATTTTTAAATAGACTGTTTTGTCTAGTTGTCTATTCAGAATCGTGTGAGAATCATGTTCTCTATTTTGAACACAAAAAATCATGCAGCTCTAGTTTATGCCTAAAAATATAGATTGGCAGAGGTGGAAAACTATTGCTGGGGGGGCAGATATATGTATATTAAATCACAGCAATCAATCATTTTAGCAGTGATTACATTGAAAAAGTGCAACTTCTGTAAAAGCTATCGACTCCTTTCTAAATTACAGTGGGAGGATCTCATGACTCCCTAAAGCGCATGTTAGTAAGGTTAATGACATAGACACAAGTCAGTGACTCAGGGCTTAAAGAAATTTGAGTCACTGCATCATTTTTGTCCGATTTTCCCCTTCACTCACTCATGGGAAGCTCCTACCCCATCCTGTGTTTATACAACCATGACAAATTCAAGTATTTTGCATGCAAAGCCCACAAGCATGCTTATGTTCTTGAGTACTGCTTTCTAAGCAGGTTTTAATAGCAAAACACTTCCAGTAGTCTACCACTTAGTTCTTCTCAATCAATTGTCTAAGAAAATGCTTACTTAATGCCTTTTTGCAACTTTTTAAGCTTAAGCAAGTATGAACTGCTTAGCTATGCGACTCCACAGCTTCCGCACCAGTGCTTGTGACCAGACTGAGATTTTGTATCGGGGCAACCAGGTCATTTCAATTGTAGCCCACCGCCTATCGCTGACTAGTAATCCTGGAACAAGACTCAACAGCCATGCGGCCTGAACATCAAAAGCCCCCTGCTAGGGCAACATTCAAGTGCACTTTTACACAGGCCTATCTGTGAAACAGAGCCCTTATTGCACTTCCTTAATTCAACACTTCCAAGCAATAAAACAACTTAAAGTCCAACTGTAGTCAATAATTTTATCCCTTAAAAGTTACCAAAATCACACCAGCTTAGAGTACATGTTCCACTTGGTCAACTTTACTGTAGTAACGCTGCACAATGGCAAGTGGAAATACTAGTTTAATTCAGCCATATATGTTTGAACCAGAAACTGATTCAGAAGAAGTGGAAAAGCGGATTATACAGGCTTGTCTACAAGCCGATGTATCAGAATGTTGATGCGTTTTATGTGTCGCTCTGTACGTTGAACACATAGCGGTAATTTATATGATTAGCTTTTGGCTTGACTATGTTATCAAACAGCTAATAATGTGTTGCTAATATTACACAAACATCTCAGAGTCAGACAGCTGCCTTCTAAAATCAGACTAAATGCATCTTGACTTTTTTTGTTAAAGGCCTATTCATTGACTTAAAAATATGATAAAATAAACCTTGACAAGGCTTTGTATTAAGGAATGAATGTGCTGTTATGATGCAAGAGAAAATAATTGCATGCGTTGAAGGCAATTTTATGTTGCACTGCAAAAACTTTGACAAAACCCATTCAAGATGGTGAACGTGAATAATGATGATGATGATGATGATATCAATACCTAATATTATTCACAAAAAATTCACTTAATACCTAAAATGAACTTAAATACATTTTTATTGTAATATTGTTTAAACATACTGTATGTATTATTATAATATAAATAAAACAAAATTACAATATACAAAATTAATTAAAATAACATGCAATACCTACAATTGTTAATTAAAAAAACTATTAAATACCTAAAATTATTAATAAAAAACTAATAAATCACTCATTACTTAATTGTTAACTGAAAAAATAAATAACTAAAATGAATTTAAAAGTAGTTCTAGTACAAATAGTTCTATACCTATTAGATATACCATGCTAAAACTCTATTGAGGTCAAATTAATATAGTGTCCTGTGTTCCTCACCTACTTGTATGAGCTGCTACCTTCAGCTCTGTCACTTCTGAGTAAACCCTGACAAAATGGATTTTGAGTGAAAATGTTCTATAAAAAACATTTAAAGACATTCAGATTTATTAAACAAGTAGACAGCAGATAGTAAGGCTCACCAGGTTTTGGAGCAGAGCCAATGAGTGCCACTAAGCGTTGTGACAGTATACAGTAGATACAGCTGTGGAAAACACAACTGACAGGACGTCCTAAATTGCAGAGTGTAAGTGGACATTTCAGGAGGGATTAGCCAAACTCACTGCCCTGTCCTGTGGTCACATGACCCTGAACTTCAGCTGTCTGTAAGCCCACAGGCTGACTCACATTCCCTGGGGAAACAGCCTGAGTAAACCAACCTTCCCTCAGGACATTAGAAATGCTTTCCCTCCTCCATCCTTCCTTGTATCCAACGTGTGCTGGGAGCATTCAAGAGCTTTTTCCCAGATCTGAGAGTTAATGTGCTTACTCATCAGAGCAAGAATAAAAAAACTTGAGATACAATTCTAGTTTTGAAGAACACCCATTATTTTAACCATTACAAGGTGAGCCTTGATGTGTCTAGAAGGGAAAGAGCTTATGAGAACAGAATTAATGAGCATGATCAGAGAGCCGCTTTGAAACACCGCTCTCCTGATGAGTGCTGAGCAAACAGGGACAAAGGAGAAATCTGGAGGGTGCACGTACAGTCGGCTAACGTGATGTGACAGGCAGACATCTCTAAAAGGGGCTATAGACAGAGGAAACTACTCTTAGAGAGAAAGAAATCAGTCTTGAACCAAGTCTGGCAAAGAAGATCTTCAAACATCCACTGCCTCTGCCCTTCCTACACTCTCTCTCTTATCCAACCCCAAAGGCCTCCTGAAGAGAATACATTCCAACTTAATTATCCTGCTGGAACAAAAGAGCCATGCCAGACAAAAAGAGAGAGAAAGTGCGAGAAAACGAACAAGAGTTCAAATCATATTAAGGCAAGGCATTATTTACAGACCAAAGAGTCAAAAAAAGGACAGGACCAACATGAGAACATCAAAAGATCAAAGCTTCCTGTTTAGAAATATTCCCTGATTCATAATAATTCATGTTGCACAGTAAACAGACAGTTTTTCGTTGTTTGGCAGCAGGCAGGGAATGTAAAAATCATACAAATTAATATTCAAAAAGTAAAAGAAATTTTAGAAAAGAAGCAAAATCCCTTGTAAGAAAGACTTCCTAGTTCCTTAGTTTTACTATGCCTCTAAATTTAAAACAATACCATATGGTAGATCGCTACCAGCAGATAGATAAAAAGAAAATATCATGCTCTTCCTGTTCGGAGGTTTAGAAAAACTGATTTCCCAGGCTGTTTCACTTGGCATTCGCCAGTAGGCCACTCCTACAGTGAAGCGTGACTATAAAAACTTTGTTTGTACAAATTCTTCAACATGTGGGCCTTAGGCTAAGCTGTTGAAAATGTTGTGGTGTTCTCTTAAGATGAAAAACACTACTTAAAGTAAGCGCTTGAATATAATTACTTACAGTTATCATTAATTAAAATCTTAAGAACAATTACTTTATTCAATAACCTTAAAATAAATGTTCAAGGAGTGCACAATGTTAAGTAAAAAGGTAAACTTTGACAAAGCCTTGTCTGAAATTTTGAAGAGAGAAAGTTTGAAAGCCATGTGGTTGCTAGTAGTTGCTAGTGGTTTTCAAAGTGGTTCTTAGGAAGTTGCTAAGGTGTTGCTTAGCACTTTCAATTGGGAATTGCAAGAGGATGAGAGAAAATTTGAAAGCCATGTCCTTGCTAGGGTATTGCTAGGTGGTTGCTAGGTGTACTGAGTGTTTGCTAAGCGATCTATAAGGTGTTTCAAGTTGCTGGAGGGTTGTTAGTCTGTTCTGGGTGGTTGCTAGGGCATTTCTAAGCAGTTTCTAAAGTGTTTTCCAAGTTGTTATCAAGCAATGGCTGGGGTGTTTGCTAGGGTGTTGCTAACGTTTTCAAAGTGGTTCTTGTGAAGTTGCTAGGATGGTTTCTAAGGTGGTTCAAGAAGTTGATAGGGAACTGCAAGTGGTTGTGAGAAAGTTTGAAAGCCATGTGGTTGCTAGGGTGTTACTATGTGTTCTGAGGGGTTGCTAATATGTTGCTAAGTTTACTGAATGGTTGCTAGGGTATTGATAAGTGGTTTCAAATGTGTTTCAAGAAGTTACTTTTTTATGGAATTGCGATTAGATAGATAAATAGATAGATAGAACGATAGATAGATAGAATGATAGATAGATAGAACACCTATCTATCTATCCATCTATCTATCTATCTATCGTTCTGTCTCTCTGTCTAGATAGACAGATAACAAACCACATTCTAATTTTAAAGCAACTTAATGGGATTCAACCTGATCCCTCATCCTGACTGTGAGCATGCTTAAGGGAGTCAGTCTGGTGCTGAGGTAAGAGAGGGTCTCATTGTCCACCAGCCACATTCCTGACGTTGTCTGTGCTTTACTAAGGAGACCCTGTGGGGTGGGCAGTGGCCTCTCACGCTGACCTTTGCTGGAACTTCAGCCACTATGCTCACCAGCATTTAAGAGCAGTGGTGGGGAGCAGAGATGAATCAGCAGGAAGATAAAGGGACTTGTTCAACATGAGAATGGACAGAAATCAGGCCCCTGTATGACAGGCCCCCTACAGCAGAGGGGATTTATCAAAGGTAATGGGTAGCTGGCTTTCTCTCTCCTCCTTTCTCTCTGCCTCTTTATGTCCTTCTTTTCAAACAATGCATCATTCATAAAGGGAAAAATAAAACAAAAGCAACAACCGGAGGGTACACAAGAGACAATTTGTAACAGGGACTTTAGAAGCCATAATTTAATTAGGACACAAAGCAACAGGAAAACGCTGAAACACTCTCACCGCACTTCAGACAGGCCAGTCACTGAGCAGTTTCCAGCAAGAAAACATTTCTCAAAAGGTTGTTTTGTACAGAAAATGACAGACACACTAGTGTAAAAAGTGCAAACGTAAATAAATATGAAATGTGTGTGAGGGATTTGGGGATTTTTTGGGGTTTATTCTTTTGTGTAATTCCTGTCGGCTTTCAGTCTAAAATTTTGTTTAGTCTAAAATCCCTTTCAGAGCAAATACATATCGAAATCCCATGAAATGTTGTCAAAAAGCTGAAAAGTATTGAATATATATTTCAATATTTTTTAACCTCTCAATATTTTGCTTTTGCTCTGAATTTTGTTTTTAACATTTTTTTTACCACCAACTAAACAGCCATTGTAGCCAATTAATAAAAAATGCACAATGCAAGAATTAAAAGACAAAATATGTAAGATTTTTAGATTAAAATATCCAAAAACCACTAGAACAGTTATATATTTTGTTGACCTGTGTACTTACATTATCCCAAACGTTTCCAACAATGTTCAAATCCAGAGAAATCAGCTATTTTAACCAGTGTTACAGACCGTGTTGTTGCATCGCCTGTCAATGACTCATTCATGAACATGATTTCTGCCCAAGTCCATCGGATTCCTTTCCATTAGCTGTCCATCAAGACTACAACTCCCATGATTCCAAGGTCATTCACAGCGTCATTAAGCCACAACTTTGTTTTGAATAAGTGACCTCTAGCAGCAAAACTTACATACTGTGCCTTTAAAGAATTTTGTTTATATGCACCATTTAAGAATAAATAGTGCAGAACAGCAAAATTTGCCTACATGCATACATGAAAAATGACATCTGAAGACTTTTGATGCAAACAAACCAAAGAATCAGTTTTGAATCAATTCACTAAAACAGTTTGAACTGAATCACGAAAAATTTTCTAATATGGCATCTTTGCTACTAAAGTTTAAATCAGACACACAATTACAACATACTTGCAAGAGTATAGAATTATAAATCTTCAGGATATTAAAATGTTCAAGTGTTTTTTGCTTTTATACTTGCAGCCAATGGAAAATAACGTAAATGTTTGTTAAAGTAGCGTGATATGTAATGTGATCTGAGGTCATAGAACGCAGGATCACTGAAATTTGTGTAATCTAGAAATATACAAAGCTTATTTCTTCCCAAGCATGTTTCCCACACAAAAAAAAAAACTTTACTCCAGCTTGTAAACAAATTACAGTTTAGGAACGGTTTTACTCAAGTTTGTTTCTGCTTTGGTGGGGTAAATTATGGTTATTCCTAAGAACTGTGGAAAGACATAAACCCAGTAAAGTCTGAAAAGCATCACAAAAACCCTACAAAGTCAAAACAGAGCACTGCTCACTGTGAAATGCTAGCCGGCAACACACACATGAAAAGCTGTCAGTTGCAAATCCAATTAGATTTATTTCCTTCACAAGATATCAGTCTTGGTGATCCCTGAGGTATACAACACAAGCTAATGGAGAAAGTTGCCTCTAGGTAGTGAAACCATGGCCATGGAGACATTTTGGCTGCTGTTGGCCTGTGGCTGAGAAGTCGGCTAAATAAGTTCCTCAGTAACTGTCCAAAGGTCTGTTTAGCAAAGATCAGGTGTATTGAATGACATTGTGTAACTGAATAGCACTGTAAGAGCAGGCAGACTGGTGAACAGAATGCATGGCAGGAATGTGGGCAGATACAACTGTTGGGTTGGAGGGAGCTACACCTGACAGGATCACAGTTTAAGAGTCTCTCGTTTCCCTTCACTGTCAGGTCAACACATATCTCCCTCCGCCCTCCAGAGAAAGTCCCACCACAAATCTGCAAAAATACAAGACTTCTCTGACTTTATTGAGGAATAATTTGTCACCGCTATGCTTCTCAATGTAAATTATGCATTTGAACTCCTGGAAGATGGCCAGTGCCCACTAAAGCTCACATCCATTGAAATCTTCCCACTGTGGCTCCTGGCAGCCCAGGCACATTTTATAAGAGTTCTGGCTGGCAGAAGTGAAGTCCATGTATTCTGAATGAGTAATCCCTAACATTTGCCATCTCATAAAAGACTGTATCAAATCAGATGAAACCGATCCTGACAATCCTGGTAACAAAAAAATACACAAAACACCAAGGGCAAGATCTTACTCTAATTCCCAAAATACGTGGATGGGTGTGGAAATTTCTGCGTTGGTTCTACTGACGACGAGCAAATTAAAGAACACAGGATAATTTCCATAATGACCAACACAATCTACAAAGAGCAGCGCAAAATAGCATCTGGTTTAAGACATGCTTTTTAGCCGTTAAATAATGGCACAAATACCAGTAAATTGATTAGCGCAAACCTTAGTAAATCACCTTGCATGATTCATTTAAATACTCTCCTGCTCAATTTTTTCCGTCTGAAAGGGAAACTCCTACAAATGCATACGCAATAAGGTCAGTCACAAAAATAACCCTGTATACGTCTTTCAGCGCTAATTTTCACTCTGTGTCTTCAGTAAATCCTGACAGTAGCCAAAATAGGGTTTGCGCTGGTGCAAGCTGTTAGTAAATCTGGCCCCAAGTACGGTGCCCAAACTGAGACTTAAAATGTCTCGAGGAGCTTTCTTTGTTCATTCAGATTAGGAATGGCATTAATACTTTACATAATGTACTAGAATCAGGTACTCACGCCATGGGTTTTCAGTGAGGTTACTGAGTTCACAACTCTTCCACAATACTTAAAGCGTTTTAAAGGCTCCTAAGCTTATGCTTTCATAATGGTGAAAAGTCATTAATGTCAAAGCATAATCTTAAGTATTTGATTACTAAATCAACACTGCAAAAATTCAGTTTTCCAGCTAGTAAAAAAAAAATCTAAACAGCCTTTAAAGCTGTATGTAAGTTTTTCACTTTATTAAAGCATAAAAATACCATATATGCTTGCAGATATTTAGGAAACATGCTAAATTCACCTATTTGTTTCTCAGAAAAACAATGCTACAGCCAGTTATTCTACTTTGAAATGTGCGTTCCGTGTCGGAATGTCTGTTTCTGTTTCGGTCTGTGCGAAACCGCACACTGCCAGTTTACCCAATAGAATTTCAACACCCCAGGTGCCAGTTGGTGGAAAACACATCGTATTTTGTAGCCATTGAAACGAGCCAGCGAACAAACTGGGTCAGAGATTGCAGATTCTAACCGACCTAAAAAGCCTCGGTATCCATCTAAAATCTCTATGAACGAGGGCATATAAAAAAGCGATATCAACTCATCAACTTACAGTGTGGCTTTCATTGTCAATTGTGCTCACTCCTGTTGCGTGTCTTCAAGCTGGCAACCCGCGTGAGTGTTGAGTCTGAGGAGGAGGGGGCAGGGGAAACAACGATCTCCAATATTTTGAATTTGGCAGTACCTATTTCGACCACTAGCTGTCAATCCTACATACCACACTTTAAAGAAATATGTCTTGAATTTATTTTTTTAACCCCACTTGCAAGTAGTATTTTCCTATTTAAAGAGACAAACTAAATTTTCTTTAAGTTTATGCTTAAAACAAGGGAAAACTATTTGTTAATGGAGTAAGAAAAATAGTTCTCAAAAGTTTTTTTTTAAATGAGGGACTAGTCAGATATTTTTGGGGGGTATACCAGAAATGCTGTCATTTCAACTTAAACTGTACTGCACCCAGAATATTCTTACAGTGAATCAAACAAAATGGAAATCCATACACCTCCTAGCAATAAAAAAAACAATCATTAACCTCAATTTTTTTTTTCAAAGCCTGTGCTCCATGATCAGGGAACACTTTTAGAGGACAAAATTTCAAGACTGACCAAAGGTCGATCAAAGATTTCAGCATGTGGTGACATGATTTTTTTCTTCTGCTCTATGAACATACTGCCTGTTAATATGTAAAAATACTCACCAAAAATTACAGGCAACATCAGGGCCCGTATTTATCAAGCCTCTGAGAATTACTCACAAGAACACTGCTAAGAATTGACTTAAGAGTAAAAAAATTCTTGGCTCAAAGCTGCGCTTAAAAGTTAGTTATCAAGCATCTCAGTCATACTTTAAGTGAAGTGCAGGACTAAATCTTAAGTGTCAGTCTTAGAGATGATTCATGACACTTTGCTGTGCCACAAACGGGATTTTGGATGACGATATAGGCATGGACCAATCACTGAATAGATTTCCATATTTAAGAATATTCTCAGATAAATTCACATTGAATGGTGAAATTCCTAAGAGTTTACATTCAACACACATTTGACAATAAAGAATTTTCAAGAGAATACATTGTGATATAAACACTGGAAATGAAAGATTAACACGTTCTCTTACAAACTATACATTTTAAACCGGTGTGCTATTAACTGACCTGCCTATATATAGGTTAGATTTTATGATATAATCCAAAAGAAAACCGAATTGGCAGGAAGAAGAAGCGCTACTGCTTCTGAAGAGCTCAGCAGATCCTCTAAGGAGACGCAAACAAACCTGCTATTGTCACTTTCAGAGGGGTGCACTTAATACACCAAATTCCTGGCACCTGACAAGGTGAGGCCAGACAGCAATGCCACCACAAAAATCCAATGACAAGCAGAGGAAAGGGTTTAAGCTTTTGTTTTAATGGTAATGTCAGTTGAACTGGGCTTAATAAGTCTTTAACAAAAGCATACCTGAAAACAAAACCAGTGTCCTTAAAAGCATGTTAGTTTAGAAGCAAATGCTCTGTGACTGCAACAAGTGAGTCAAATGTATGACTCTTATGAATTAGTTCTTTCAACTGAATCTGTAAAAAAAGACTCACAAATCAGTTTATGAAGTCAGTTCACTTAAGGTCAATTCACACTGCACCGACAGACAACAACACACTTTGTCAGGTTTTGTCGGATTAGTGTTACAGACTGTCGGCGTCTGTTGGCATTGGTTGGCGTTTTTGCCAATTGAACATGTTGAATCTGCGTTTGTCACGTCAAGGAATGCCTGAGAAGTGACATACTGTAATCTGGTGATTGTCTGTGTTGGTTGCATCTGTCGGTGCAGTGTGAATTGGCCTTCATTCACCAAACTGCAAATATCCAAATCTAAATGAACCAAGAACTTTAACTGTTTTCGTCTTGTGAGACTTAAGTCTCTTAGGCTTTCTTGCTTAAAACTCAAATGGATCAACTGTAAAATCTCAAACATATAAAATGGCCTTCTAAACCCAGTGAACCTGTTAAACATAGAATCTGTTGCCGTTTCTTGGTGTTGCTTCATTTTAAGATCTCTAGAGTCTGTCAGTGCCTGTTCACATTCCTGTAAGTAGTCATATCTAATGAAATAGGGGCCCACAGCTTCGCTTTTCTGTGGGCATCCACTGACACACGAACCAGATATCCAGCATTCTTGGCATTCCCCTGTCAATCAGTGAGTAAAACTGATTTGACTTTTATCACCACAACATTGTAATGATAGAGCCAAAAGATCAACAACCCCTGGGGCATATCACAAAGCAATTAACTTTTTCCATATGGTCATGTTAAACATAACTTGAGGTATAGGATGAATAATGAATCGTTTACAATTATAGAATCTCTATACTCCATCTACAAGTGATATAAATGATGTGGCCTGGCAAAGGTTTGCAGCAAACATTTTTTTTTTTTAGATTTGCTATGGTTTAGTCAATAGCATAACCACAGATTTGGGATGCAGCCTGATGAAAATTGGCTACTGCGCAATATAACACATTTTCTTGCAATATAAAAAATGTTCTTCCACAGAGAAGGTGGTAAACACGATAGAAAACAGAAATTTTCAGACTGAGCAACTGCTCTTATTTAAGGAAGTCCCCAGGTTGTGAAGCAAATGCTGGATCCATAATCATGATTCTGAGCCATTTAATCTCCACACCTTTGGTGTGAGCAAAATCAGACTCTCATCTTTCTTACTTTAAGGGTCCCAAAGCCACAGTGTAAGAACTCACATGTAATGACAAGCTTAGCATACAGTATACAAATTATAAAACTCTCTTTGTTGTTTATTTTAAACCATAATTTGGAGTCTTAATTAGAGTCTCTCTTGAGTCTTTAAATGATCGTTTGAAATGGATGTTAGTGAACTGAAGACATAACACAAGATAAGACACTGACTGTAATTTTTACTTCAAATAATAAGACCAACATATAACAGCCATTTTACAAAAGACCCCACAGCTTAGATGCTAATTTCTAAATAATGGTCCTGTTTATATCTAGTATTATCATCCGACTCCAGTGATCCCTTCACAAGCTGTGATGGTCAAGTCTCTGATTGTGTGACTACAATTATCAATTACTGTCAGTCACTATGCTGATGAGGAAACATTATGTATGAGAAAAAAACAGTGATAATAAACAAAACAGTTTGAATATTAAATCATTAGTATTTATGCAGTCATTTTTCCAAAGCTAAAAGAAACTATTTTTTTGCACATTTAACTCGTACAAAATTTTTGTTTGTATACACTACCGTTTAAAATGTTGGGGTCAGTAGGAAGATTAATACTTTTATTCAGCAAGCATGCATTAAATTGTTAAAAAATGACAGTACATAGTTTTACATCGTCACAAAAAGAATTCTATTTCAAATAAATGCTGCTGTTCTTTTGAACATTCTATTCATTAAAAAATACTAAGCAGCACAACTTTGTTCAACACTGATAATAATAAAAAATGTTTCTTGAGCACCAAAATCATCATATTAGAATGATTTCTGTAGGATCATGTGACACTGAAGACTGGAGTAATGGCTGCTAAAAATTCAGCTTTTCCATTGTTGAGCATAAAATATTTCTTTCTAGGGATGAGACGGTGAGGAAATTTTCCCACCGGTTAATCGACGTGTGACAACACCGGTAATACCGGTATCACCGACAGGGGCTTTTAAAGCGCTAATTCTAAACCGAAAGTAAAATGCGCACAGCCAATCGGGTATTCATAACGGAGCGCAGCAAAACGAGTGTTTTCAATGAATTCCTGTGGAAGCTTCCATAGTAATGAACTGAAAATGCACCAGTGGACTATAAAAACTATAGAAAAAAAATCAAAACAACGGTGGGGGTGGTGCCGCGGTGGGCAAATGATAGAACCAGTAACACCGTCAACACCGACTATCGTAGCAAGCCTTCTTCTTTCAGAAACATTTAAAAAATCTTAACGACCCTAAACATTTGAACAGTAGTATATAAGCGACATGTCCAAGCAGGTGTCCCTCTTAGTCTACTTATGATACTGTATCTATCTTGCATGAATGATGGTTGAATAAAAGCACTCCAACATTCTGCTCTGGTCAAAGCATTGCATTCTCATTCTGCTGCTGATGCCAGACTCATGAATCACCAGCAAAGATGCAGATAGTGTTTTCCAGAGCTGCTGGAACAGGGATTTGTTAAAACAATATTTGTCCGGACCTGGTACATGCTACACTTGAATGAAAATTACTAAACTAAACTCTGGTTATCATCTTAGATTTAAAACAGCTTTGCTCATTGATGCAAAACAAGAGTGACCTAAAAGCAAAATGGGGCTTGCTTGGCACACAGCTACTCAAATGATCTAGAAATGCACAAAACAAAATCCCTGCCATGTCAAACCACACATCATCATCATAAACCCACCCTGTGATATCTGCAAAAGCAGAGTACTGGTGTCTTCACGGAAAACCCCGAATATTATGCGAACCATACAACTTCAAAACATATTCTCTGAAAGCACCACTCAAAGCTAGCATGAAATTCCACAGCATGGGGAATGAAATGGTCCCGACTTCAAACTTAATCCCTGTTGTTTGGTGACTGACTGTTAAAGAAAGCTAATACTTAAGGATTAGCAGACAGAATGTGACCTTTTTGCTTGTTTGTAAGAATGACTCGCTGATGAAACTACGAAGTGAACTTACCTCTACACGCTCATATGTAACTATAACCTACCCTTCTTTAGCCGACATGGTAATCCTGTGTAATGAAGTAAGAAATTATCTAAGGGGTGACGTCTTGCCTCAAGCAACATCAGAAGGTTTAGATTCAACAGGACCACTGAGCATGACAAAGGGGTCCTTCATCAGTCGGGCCGTGCCTGTCCCGCAATTAGTGACAGGCAGGCTGAAAAGAGATCGGCGGTCGCATTGTTTTCCATGAGACGATTTCCAAAGAGGGTCTAAGATTTCCAGCCACTCGATTTAAGATAATAAAGGGCAAAGGAATGATAATCTGAGAGAAAAATCTCTCTGAGAACTGTGGTGACACTTGCCTCAGGAGAGCACTCATTAAATGAATGTGTTTTGTAGACATAGTAAATGTGCTCCAACAGCAGGAGACATGAGACTCATAGCCAATCACTGAAAGTCTTGAGCTAGATAAAATCATGACATCAGTCAGCACCAGGTACCAGCATGGACCTGACCCAACTAGTCTCTGTTTTTATGGGACTAAACTCAGACAGACCTGGATTCCAGTGGATATACACAAGTTTTATTGTTCATTGTGTCTCGGGAATTGGTAAGACTGATCACTAGTTAGGCCATGTGTACTGTAGCATTATGCATTGTGGGAATCATAAGGAATTTAATAACTCTAGTTCTGATTCCATTGCCACTTCATGATTACGGTTCCTCGATTAATTTTGAGAGGAAGCACCAAATAATCTAAATATACACCAACTTACAAAAGTTTTGTTTACCATTTTTTTATGTTTTTGAGAGAGGTTTTTATGCTCATGTGGTTGCCCTTTATTTTACAGTAAGTATACTTACAGTGTACTTACCTAAAAACAAACGGGATAATGTAAGGTAACTACATGGGTTAAGGTTAGGTTTAGGGGTAGGTTCAGGGTTAGTATAGTTATTTGCGATTACTATAATAAATACATAGTATGTACATGGGGAACAGGTCTGTAAAAAAAAGTGCTTTCAAAAATATAGTAAAAACTGTAATATTACTACAAGTTAAAACTGTCAAGCTGCATGTATTTTAAAATGTAATTTCTTTCTTTGATGAAAAGCTGTTTTTTCAGCATCATTACTCCAGTTCTTCAGTGTCACATGATCCTTCAGAAATAATGCTGATTTGGTGCTCAAGAAATATTTCTTACTATTATAATAGTTGTACTGCTTAATATTTTTGTGGAAACCCTGATATATTTCAGTATTCATTGATGAACATAACGTCCAAAAGAACAGCATTCATTTGAAATGGAATTTTTCACCAGAACCTGAGCAGTTCTACATTAAAGTTAATACAAATACTGTATAATAAGCAAATCCAAAGAAACATATAGATAAGGTCTCACTTTACACAGAATTCTAGCAAAGACCTCACAAACAGACAAACAAGGACAAAATAGACTTCAGTGGCATAACATTTCAAAAGCAGTGCCAAAGATTGAATAACACTGAAAGGGTGTGGAAAAAATGAAAATCTATTGCTTCAACTTGGCTTTGGCTTTGGCTTTCAAGCACTGGTTTTGGGGCAATGGAAAACATCAACTATCATGCAGCCTAATATCTTTAAAAAAAACTTGTGTAACAGTTATTTTCAAGTATACAGCAATGTAGCCAGGGTAATTGGTGCATAAAGGCATTATAAACCTAGAGCACTTGTTCATGCTCTCCACCAAGTTACTCCAAAAAGCCTGTAACAAGAGAGTCAACTGTTGACTCGTCCAGAATGATGGCCTTCCCTCGCTTGTTGTGTGGATAACTTTATAGCTTTGTAAAGGAATGGACTGGCAAATCTTTCACTGCTCTCTAAATGTTCTAACTACCCCACAATTGGCTTAATTCCCTTCCCATTTTGTGAATGTCTCAAAGAATGGCACTGTGCCATCTGGCCTACATTACAGAGAAGAATAGAGGACTTCCTCCACTGTTTCGGTTCCAGCTCAGAGACAGGACAGTTGCGGCCTCCAAGCATGCTGAGCAAAGTGATGCTTTGGCTTTTGTGCAATTAAAAAAAAAATCCCAAGTGAAAACGACTTAGAACTTCCAGCCCCTGCAGTCTGTTTTTATTTAGCAAATTAGATGCATCCTTATGCATCTCAATAAACTGTTTCAGAATCCATGGAGACATTTAAAGGGATAGTTCACCCTAAAATTCTTACATCATTTACAAGGCCATTTGACTTTTTTTCTTCTGTAATTCACAAAACATGAATTTCAAGGAATGAAAACTGAAGCTTTCAATTTTCAAGAAAAGAAAAGAAACAAAAGCAGCACAAAATAATCATAAAAGAAGTCCATGTGACTCATTCACTATATTTCAAGTATTGTTAGGTCATAAAATAACTTTGTGTGAGAATCAGACCACACAGATCTAAATAAATGAATAAATATTTTGGGGCCAGTAGGATTTTTTGTTGTTGTTTTTGCAAGAGATTAATATTTTTATTCAACAAGTATACATTCAATTGGTCTAAAGTTATGGTAAAGACTTTCAAATGGCAAAAAAAAGTATAATTCAAATAAATGATGTCTGGTTCACTGGAGGTGAACTTGGAATATAGCACACTAGATCTAAGAACCATATTTAATGTACCTTTCTGTTGCTTTTGTGTCCTTTTCTTAAGCTTGAATGCTTTAGTTCCCATTCACTGTACTACTTGTAAAGGAAAAACAAGCACTATCTTTAGAATTTCTCCTGCTTTGTTCCACAAAAGAAAAAAATTGGTAATACTTTAGTTTGGGGTCCAATTCTCATTATAAACTAGTTGCTTATTAGCATGCATATTACTAGGTCATTGGCTGTTTATTGGTACTTATAAAACACATATTAATGCATTATTCTGTATGACCATATTCTACATCCCTTAATCCTATCAAATATCTAAACAGGCCCAGTTACAGAATCAAATCATTGAGGGTGCTTCTGAAATCACTGAGGGTGCTCTAGTAAAGTGCAGATGTAGGCTAAGCAATGGCTCCACCATAGCGGTGTATACAGTGAGAAATGTAAGATTGTTTACAAGTCACTTTCACATCACTTTTGCAAATAAGTAAAATTTCAAAAAGATTTTGCTACAAATGTTTGTCTATTAATCTATTAGTCTGCCTTTACATTGCTTTAATGCGTTACTAGTATTTTAACATGTCATCCTTCTGAGAAGCAGAACATTTATTGAGAAAATTAAAAGACATAAACAGGCAAAAACAATGGGATTTTTTTTATCCAAACTTTGTATAAAGATGATTCTCAACTATGTTATGGAAGATATAACAGAATAATTTTATATACCATTTTACTTTATGCAATATGCATGTAAACATGGCCATACATGTGTTTTCAATGCAATGTATCTATACACTGTATTTAATTTGCATATTAATGTGTTTTTTGGGACACTATGTAATGTAAAAAGACGTGTAAAAAGGGGAGTAATAAATGGGAATATTCATAAGAATATCCAGACTTAAAACGGTGTATGTTGTCAGAGAAATTCGCTAAAATATGTCTTCTACAGAGGCAAAACATTGATTCTGGGTCTCAGGAGGATATTTTTGTCTTGTGCAGAGTGTCACTTTCGAAAATTTGCAGCATGCAATTGGCCGTCGTCCTCTTAGCAGCATGAAAAACAATAGTTTTATTCAATTAATTTTACTGTAGCCTCGAAAGCGAACCAAGATTGCTCACTAAAATGCTGTTGCTTTGTCAGTTCATCGCAATCTCACAAAGTTCCGTAATAAAAAGTTGTCAACAATGCACAATAAATCTCTTACTTAGCTACATAGTGTCTTCACTTTGTTAATGAGAGGTTTCGCGAGCCTGCATTAACGCAGCACTGAATAAAACTCTGGCGTTTTGAGCCAGATTAAACACCTGATTAGACATTGCGTGCAAGAGATCACAACTAACGTTATATCTGTGATTGGCTACAATACTCACCGCTGCAAAAACACGTTGTAATAGATGCATTTGATGCTCTCCAGAGTGCAAACACAAATTGGCAAATCTGCCAAATCTGTTTCGCCAATATTATTGCTTTAGCTTGTGTTTGAGGGTGCTTAGCACCCTCTAGCCCCCGCCGTAGAACCTGGCCTGTCTAAACCTACCAACTATTAATAAGCAGTATTTAGAAATGTATTGAGACAAAAGTCATAGTTAATAAATAACAGTGAGAATTGGACCCTAAACTAAAGTGTGACCAAAAATTCTTACAAGTTAAAACAACATGAGTGTGACAGAATGATGACAATTTGAATTTTTGGGTGAACAATCCATTTAATTCCATCAAGTCTTCAAAGATACTGCCTTCCAAACTAAACCTACATCCAAGTTAAACCCACACACCCCTGACTCACCACTCTTGAAATCAGAGAAGGCAAGAAAATAGTCACAGCACAATATTTGCTCTATCCCAGCATGCCTTAACATGCCTCTAGCTGTCAAGGCAAAGAAGAGAGCCACACTAGCAGTGAGAACCAAGAGGATCCTTGAATGCCATTTCATGTGACCTCCTATAGAAAAAGGTGTTGCTATAGAAAACAGGGTTTTTGCACCTGCCTCAAGAGGGCCTTTAGAGTGTTCAGTCTCATTGCATTTTTCCCTGACAACTAAAGAGCATGAATGATACCGTCTCCCATATCTGACCTCAGCCCCCATTCCCAGACCTCTCAGGAGAGACAGAATTGGGTAAAGGACCTCTGCAAATCTGTGTTTTGTTCTCAAGCCCACTGCCCTTGATGGTAATCTCCCTGCCCAGGGGACAGACGTCTTTCACACCATTGGGGATAAAGATTTATGTGGGGTGAAACAAGAGAACTGTCTGTGGACACTGCTGTTGGTGAAAGAATGAATGAAAGGAGGGGATTTCAAATATCTTTTAAAAGCTACTTTAAGGAAGACTATCAGAAAACAGAGAGTGAACAGTATTAAAAACAGAGAATCTACAAAAAGGTAAGAAAAACCCATATGATCATAAGAAACCTTTACAAGCACATATTGAGCAGAAATAGACGCTGAATTGCCTGGAGCGACTAAAGGTATCAGTTCACTGGCCTTTGCCCTAATAGTCTTGTGTGGTGTACAGTGGTGGTCATTCAAATCCCACTTTCATTCATGAGAATAAAGGCACTGGTATGGATTTCGTGGGATGTTGTATCTGGTTTCATCCAGCCCTGCGTTCAGTAGACTGTTACTTGGGACATGTAAACACTTCTTAAGCTGGTGGGAGGATAAAGTGCCAGGTAACGGGATCTTACTTCTCACACAGGGGCCAAACTACGCTTTGTGCCTTACAAATCTACACCTGGTTGGCATGGAGACCATTTTCCTATGGGCAGCCCTTCATTACTGGCCAATTGTCAAGATCTAATGACGAGATGACTATCTGCACAAGCATATTTTATACATCTCCTATTAGAAAAAAGTGTTAAGTAGGGTTGTGCGACATATTGAGTATTTTACGTTTTATTCACCGTTATTTTGTTGGATATATAAAATTAATCGATATCATGAATATTTCAATGATTTTAATGTAACTTATTTAGCCATTAAATGTCTAAATTATGAGTGCATTAGCACAGCTACATCACTTGGAATGCACACTTTTTTAAAAGCTACATCACCCTAGTGTCAGTGATGATTTACTTACATATGAAAATACTTACACAATCATGACTGCATGCCATAAATTCTCACTAAATCACTATCAAAATGATCACCTTTGAAGTTATAATTATTTGCTTGCAGGCAAGATAAAACAAGTGCAGCTCTCATCTATTGCAATTAAACATAATAATTGTTATAGAGAACAATTATTCAAAACAGTATGTGTGTGCCAGCTGCCATTTAGAAGACAAAATGAGAAATGACTGTAATTAGAGACATATAAGAAGATCATATATATTGTTATTACCAATTTAAAAAAAAAAAGTACAATCAGATTCAATTTAACAGTTGTAAAAAATGTAAATTAGTTTTTATATGGTTTCTTATGTTCACCAAGGCTGCATTTGATCAAAATACATAACAAACAGTTTCAATTATTATTCCTGATGGTAAAATTTTCAGCAGCCATTATTTCAAACTTCAGTGTCATGATTCTTCAGAAATCATTCATATGCTCATTTGGTGCTCAACAAACATTTCTTATTTTTTATCAATGTCCATCAACGGTTGTGCTGCTTAAAATTTTTTGTGGAAAATGTGATGCATTTTTTTCAGGATTCTCTGATGAATAGAAACTTCAAAAGAACAGCATTTATTTTAAATAGATTTTCTTTTGTAACAAAATAAAAGTCTTTACTGTCACTTTTGATTAATTTAATGCATCCTTGCTGAATAACAGTATTAATTTCTTTAAAAAAAAAGTTTTTTACAGTACCATTATTACAAAAGTTACATTAAATAATAATAATACAACCCAAACATCATTCATCCTGGCTCACAAGCGACAAGCCAAAAATTCATTCTATCTGCCTCAGATCCACTGAAGTGCAACTTTACACCGATGACAACAGACAGTAATAAAGATAATGTGCAGTTGTCCACAACCCCACCCGTCTGCCCCTCCTTATCAACACAATCTTCTTCCACAACAGCTGCAAAAGCAAGACACTATCTGTAAAACCCAAATAGGAAGTCAATCCATCATCTTTTACACAATACACCTTACAATAAAAGTACACACAGTGTCTATATCCGCATAATGCAATTTTGGCAAAAGTCAACTTTTCCTATTTGCCTTTAACGCCTTTAAACCACAGGTGCATTTCGGGGGAATTAGAGATGTGTACAGAACCCATTGGCCTGTCATTTGTCAAATAACGCCACAGAGGTAAACTGCCGCCACAATTACAGGTGAAGGGAACGAAAAAGTAAGGGTTTCAACCTGGGCAGGAAGGACTTCTGGAGCGCTCAGTGGCCTATTAGCCATGATGATGGTAGGGTGCGGGCCATAAAGAGTAATACAAATCGTCCTTTCATGACCCAACAGCTATAATTATGGTTTTCCTATTGGTTTTTGGCACTAAATTGCTCAAGCTCAGTGTGAGACCAAGAGGTTCAGACACCAAGGACTGACGCTACATGACAAAAAAAAAAAATACAAACAACAGCTGCTAGCGCTTACAGCATCACCCTGAAAAGGAAGAGGGCATGCAACAGCAAATTCAGATCAAAGCTTTTGGAGAATAAATATCTAGTGGTATGAGGACATGAGTGCATGTTTGCAAATATTTTCTAGAATTCAATTGTGGTTTAAAGCTTTGAAGATACTTAGAATAGACCTAATTGTCTCGGGAAGATATCATTTAGACAGAGCTGCGTTTATGGCACTGGACCAAAATGAGCTTTGACCTTATGAATAGCCACGGCACACACCTGCTTTTATTGAGAGGACACAAATGCACTGGTGGAACAGCTGATAGCTCATTGTGCCAAACAAACAAAGAGCAAATTCAACTTTGTGACCCAATAAAGTTAAAGAAACCAGTTTAAATGAAGACCCAGCTCACAAAAAAAACATCCGGCAGGTCTTCAACACTATACATCTGCCATTGCTTAAGTTTATGGTGATTTCTAGGGATGATGTGTATAATAAACAAATTGGGCTCTAAATGTCAAACAAAACGGTAACCTACAGACTGAATGATTTACCTGCTGGAAATGCTATACTCCTGATCTCATCAATTCTAAATCTCTGACATTACGCATGCTATTAGAATGCACATCCTTTATATTGTGTGGTAAAGTAAAAATGACAAGCATTAAGGAGAAACATGTGTTCTCATTACTGTCACTGAATGTTAGCGGTACCCTCTGTTCTTGCAGGATTACTGTGAATAGATTACAACACTGCGCTGTAAAACACAGATGTGTCGCAGTCAGTTCCCATTCATCAGTGCGGTCCCCACCCTTTTAGCTGGCATGTTGGAGTATCACATTTCCAAAACATGGATATATTTCAAGCAAATCTGTAGTGATAAGCCATTACTTGGTCATTTTGGGTTCACTGGTTGTTAACTGTCCCCACTTGGCTGGTTAACAGTAAAGAGAGTCCATTTTGACCCACACCGCCCATCTATCCTAGACCCTGCTTTACTATCAAATAAATTGCCTTAAAGACCACAGTTTTAGGTAAATTTGCTAGATTGTTCCAAACATTAAAGTCCCAGCCTGTGTTGCATATGTAGCCTTCATAAGTTACAAATATTGTGAGGAAAAAAGCCACAGGCAGCACAGCAGGCAAACCTACTGCATGAACTTTCCAACTTCAGTTTATATTTTTCATGTCAAGGTGTGAGATACGCCTCATTGCATATACTGTAGGTCATTGCTGGGTCAAATTGACTAACTAAACACATTAACCATAAAAAGGACAACATAATTGCTGCATGGTGTGGCAGAGGAAATATATTGTGTGTGCATTCCAAGTATATGCACAGTTTTTGTTTACTTTTGTGTTATAAACAGTTTTGTTACTGTGGAGGCTCACCACTTCATGTATAAAAAAATGGCTCCTGAACTCAAGGCCGCGACCATGTCTTGAACAATGGGGGAACCAATTTTTTTTGGATGGGGGGGTATTAGGATTTTAGCTACTTACGTCTTACTACAAAACTAAAGCAATGCGTTGGAATTTGCACTCTTCTTCTGTGAATAGTAAGCCTGCCTTCTTTGATTTGATTGGCCATCAATCATTCTGACATTGACAAACATTTGTTAGACCACTGAGGCAGAGCAGCCAAAAAAAAATATTTTTGTCACCCTAACAACAAACAGTGTGTAATGGAGTGCAGAAGAGCAGCCTCAATAACCAAATCAAAAGAATCAAATATTGGGTGGGACAATTTGGCCATTTCTAATTATTGTGGGGGGGGGACTTGTCCCCCTCAGTGTCTATGGTGGTTACGGCCCTGTCCTGAAGCAAAACCAGTTGAGATCAACTGATCTAGAGAGATTTTCTCTCTCAAAAAATTTGATTCTTAATTTGTATGAAAAGGAAGCTAAATTCTACCCATTAATTATTGATTTATAATTAATGTTATGAGAACATCGCATTGAGTATGCATTAGAAATCTAAAACACAAGAAATGGCTAAAGATAGAGAAGTTTGAGATTTGACAATTTAAGTGTTGATAGTGGAAAAGTGAGTAATGAGAGCCATTATTCTGCTTGGCAACTTTGTAAATCCTTGCATCACCAGTTACCAGATCACAATGCCTCTAAGTTTAATGATAAATCCAGACTCTTTGTGCTGATGGGGTACAGGAAAAGTGCACAAACACACATTCTCTCTCTCACTCACTGACCCTCACACACACACACACACACACTTTAACCATCTCTTGATCCCAGGGGCTCCCATTCTCACAAAGTGGGTTAAATACAGCCTATTTAACTCACAGGATAATGCAGTCTCCACTGCTCCTCTTGAAAAGAAGAGCTGGGTTAAAGAAAAATTCAATTCACATCTCTGCCTCAACACTTCTCAGACAGAGAAACGGGACCCCCACTAGAGTCTGCTAGTGGAAAAAGTCTGCTATAAGTGAATCTGTTTATTGACTGGAAAATCTGTGGATTATTGAAACCACAGGAGTTGCTGAACCAGGACAGAACTTGAGAACATCCATTTCCACTTTTTAATTTCTTCTAATGGTAACACAAAAAGAAAAATGTCCAAGCTGCTGTCCACAAAAAAAGTGGATGGTGATTTTTACTGCCAATCACAAAAAGAAATAAAGCACCATAAAAGCCTGCAAATCTAAAAAAATAGTGAAAAAATATTTAACCTCTGGCTGAACTATTCCTTTAAGAAAGCACCGCCATTCACCTACAAGAATGCTGCCGCTAACTAAAAGGTTAAGCTTCACACGCAGATCACGCCTTTTTGTCAATCGTATCGTAGATCATCTGTGTAAAAAGTAAATGAAAACTCAAGGACTTTGTTGTAACAATTACATTTTATGTGTGTCATGAAAAGGAAGGCATTCCATTTGTTTTAAAATATGATTAGTGAATATATGTTAGTGCCTGTGGGTGTTCAAAGCACTCACTAAAACATGTTTAGGCAGTTAACATAAATTTAGCATCAGAACTTGCATTTAAAGTCGTCATGTCATATCATGTTTAATCCACCCTTTTTAACCTCACCAACAAATTCCCAACAATAAATTATTTCATAATGGAACATTGGAACATCTGAAGCTAAAGTAAAGAAGATATAAATGCTATATGAGATCATCAATCCAACAAGAAACAGATGATATATTTATGTAATAAAATACTGTAAAGAAGCATCAGCAGTCAAGGAGGTGTCAGAGTTCTCTGGTCCAAAGTCTCAAAGTAAATCAAAAAGTGTTAGGTCATCAACATCAACATCTACTCTACCCATAAATTCATTTTCATTATTGACTACCATACATCAGTCGTGTTTTAAAAGTGCTACAATTACTAACTTTCCTTTTCTTTTTGCTAAAGTAACATTTGCAATCGAGTTTGTAACTTAAAAAGCTGGTCTAACTAAAGCACTAGAGAACAGGTCATGGAGGTTATTTGGTCTCTAGGTATCCCTGAGCATGAAGAAAGCTTTGTTTTGGGTAAAAGCGCATTGTTTCTTGCAACCACCGAGTTCTCAACAGGACATTCCTGCCTCCTATCGCTTAGGCATCCATATACAGCAGGTGGGATGCCTTGTTTGCTGTGATTTTTAATGCAGAATTTCGCTCAGCGATTAAATGTCCCAGTGGGGTGTCCTTTTACAGCTGTTCTCCTCCGGCCTGCTGTGCAGCCTCAGGCCACGATCAGTCAAAGAGCGACAAATTGATGGCATGACAAAAGAAAAGTCCACTATGAGGCAAGAAAGTAGTCTGCATTCTGACAGTACCAACACAAAGTCAGTCACTTTGTCAAATTGAAAGTTATCTGTGATTATTTAAAATACAGTGTGGCTCTCTCCCAACATTACATAATGATTAGCAGACTATTATTTAATGTAAATTGAAATGCTTACAAATGTCATTACATTTTTTATCCATATGTTCAAGCACTTTTTTAAAAAAACTATAAATGATTTTGACAGATGGTTTACAATGATTAATTCATTAATTCATTAATAAGAAACATTATATAATGCTTAACTGACCATTAGTTAATATATATTTAAATAGCGATGAGATAATATGCTAATATGAAAAAGTTGTGAAAAAAATTAAGCACTTCACATACTATTCATTGTTAACACATTATTCATTAACTCATAACCACTCTAAAGATCATACATTTGGTATTTGTTTGTTGTTTGTATGCAGACTTCTGCTATATACACATCTTTACAAATCAATTATGAATTACTTGTACATGTTCTTTCCGTACCCAATCTAAAGTTGAAACTATTCATTATTTTTAAATGTTTACTAATCATTTAGTACCTTTATGGGCATTGGACTTTTAGCTGTAACAATGTTTGCTAAATAAGTTTAGCTAAATGCTTGCTAAAGACATAACAACAAAACATTAATTGTAATTTGGGTGCAAAACATGGTTTTATTGCCTCAACGCTTATATCATTAAACAGGATATTCCTTGAATCATACATCAACAGAAGAAATCCAATACATTTTTCAAGAAAATACTTGTTTATTTATAAAAACAGAGTAATATAAACAGTTTAAACCATGTTCCCTTATAGTAAACAATCTGACCCCTGTACACTGTTGACCAACCCTTGCCTATCCCTAACCTACCCATATCTCACCTCAGTAGCAGCAAGAGTGTTTTGAAATAGAACATGAACACATTTGAAGTAAGTACATATTTAAAGACACCTAATATAAAGTACGACCAGTCATACTTGTATCGCTCAATTTTCTGTTGAACATCTGAATTACTTAAAGCTACCAAATGGCTTTTTGCATGTTTACATTTATAAATAAAAAAGTGCATATTTTCAAGAAGAGCACGATCGTATAAATTGAAAGTTTAATAACATTTGTAAGCATTTTAATTTACATTAAACAATGATCTGTAATTAAATAAGTTCATTAGTAAACATTAACAAGCACATTATCTCATATTTCTAGATATGTGAATATATTAACTAATGTTTTGTTAATCATTACATAATGTTTGTTATTGATTTATTCATGAACATTATTATAAAGTGTTACCCTCAACAATACTACATCGCTATAAAACAATTAAACAGACATTGATATGGAGTCGCACAGTGAACACTTGATCTCTCCGTAACCCTGACACATCAAGAATTTACTACCTCCAATAAATCTATAAACCCAACCAGGGAATCAGATCTTTGCGGTATCTATTATTTAAGGCACAACACTCATAGCCTAAATATTGTCAAAAAGGCAAATGGCACACCCACAAACTTTGATGCAAGTTTATCCCTCTATAATGTGATGACAGCAACAGTGATCCCTGTCAATCAAATATTTATAGAGGTTCTCAGTTTCTCAGATATGCCTTACATGACAGCTGTACAGACCTTTTCTTAATTAAATGGCAAAGCCATGGCAAAACGATACACATGGGAAGAGACTCCATAACTTCCAAAACTACTGTATATTGTAGGCAGATCCCACAAACCACCACAGAAACTTTAAACAAGTCCAGGCTAACTCTCACAAAATCACTGAGAAAGTGGGAGGGGGGAAAATCTGCAAATTTTGGCGTCAGACCTACCCCAAACCTGTCAAAATATTTTGATAAGATGTACACCATAAATATATATAATTGTTTTGTTTTTTTTTCACAATTAACAATATCAAATATTTATATTTTAATAATAGGCCTATAACTATTTTGGGGTGGGGGCTGAAAAAATGCAATTGCTGGCCAAAACAATCCTAACTGTTATAATAGATACACACATACTATATAGGCTACATAGCAGTCCAGATCATCACGAATGCCCAAAGAGTAAACAAAAAAGTTAACTCATTTTTTCCCACAAAATATAGTAGTCACCTTTTATAACAGATCACTCAAAATTGTAATGTTGACACGTGCATTTTCTGTAGAGCTGCTTTGAAACTATTTGTATTGTGAAAAGCGCTATATATAGCAACAAATAAATGTGAAATTAATTGAATTTAACAACATGATCTTTTATATGTTGATCATTCTGCTGTCTTTGATCAAATACTGCAGCACTACAGAAAAGAAGTATGTGTCTCTCGACTTTTTAACAAGTCTAAGGACACACGTGCCAGTGGTCCAGCTCGCATCCCGTGCGGATCTGTACTCACCTCTCATCTGCGATGCCGCCGGTGACAGAGCAATGAACACGCAGCAGATTAACCGCTCCAGAAACGCACGACACCTGCAACGATGACCCACATTTGCTTAGATTTTTTTTGTTGTTTTTCCATCTTTACACTCTAAAAAGCTTCTAAAAAGCATTTCTCAATTATACCTTCTTGCCATTTCAGAAACTGATCTCTTCCGATAGCTACATGAGATCCTGGTTGGAAGGTGGATGAAAGTTTCCCGCTTTAGAGTGAGAACAGCCCTCGCGCCGGTGCAACAGCTGATGAGAGTGATCCGAGAGCCTCACTGATGAACGAGACGGAGCGAGAGGACAGCGGCACTGGAACAGTTCAAGACAAGTCCTCTGGGTCCTAAAGCCTAACTCGACAGCCCACCTACCTGCATTCTCGGCCCCTGTGACAACACGCGCTCTCGAGGTCAAGTAGCCTACGGAAGCCCTAGGAGACCATGTATTATTTTTGTCTTGTTTTGTTTTTGAATTATTGTCTTGTTTACTTGTGATAACTTTATGTCATCTTGATTTAGCCTAACTAAAGCAGTTTTATTGAGACTTCAATAGATTTTTTAGTTGTTGTTTTACTAGTCTACATTTTTAAATGGAATATATACTGCAGCATCATGGATCGATTAGATACATTTTTTGTGAGAAACATAGTGAACATAAAAAAAGTAAAAAAAATAAATAAAAAATAAACAAGAAAAAATAAAAGACAAGATTACTTGAAAAAAATCTCAAAAAAGGTGAGTAGAATTGTACAAAATTCTAAATTTTTAATTCTAATAAAAAATGTATTTGATGTACATGCATTAACTTAATTAAAGGATTAGTTCACTTTAAAATTAAAATTAAAATTATCCCATGACTTACTTACCCTCAAGCCATCCAGGTGTATATGACTTCTTTCTTTCTGATAAACACAATCAGAATTATATTAATAAATATCCTGACGCTTCCAAGCTTTATAATGGCAGTGAACGGGGCCAACGAGTTTGAAGCTCAAAAAAGTGCATCCATCCATCATAAACGTGCTCCACACAGCTCCGGGGGGGTTAATAAAGGCCTTCTGAAGCGAATCAATGGGGTTTTGTAAGAAAAATATCCATATTTAAAACTTTATAAAGTAAAATATCTAGCTTCTGCCAGATCGGCTTCCGTATTCAACTTACGATAAAAAAGTGTAACGCCTCTCGCAGTTCAACTGCTTACGCTATGTCCGACGTCATACGTTGCGTCAGTTACGCTTTTTCCGTTGAATATGGAAGTTGGTCTGGATTATTATGGATGGATGCATTTTTTGAGCTTCAAACTCGTGAGCCCCGTTCACTGCCATTATAAAGCTTGGAAACTTGAGGATATTTATTAATATAACTCTGATTGTGTTCATCAGAAATAAGAGAGTCATTTACACCTATGATGGTTTGAGGGTGAGTAAATCATGGGCTAATTTTCATTTTAAAGCAAACTAATCCTTCAATTTTAGAAAGTGTGTTGTAACACGGGGTCAGTTTGTCAAGTCAGAAAAGAGCTATGGTGACGTCATCAATATCATCTCATCTCCTTTTGGAGCTCACAGGAGAAGAGTCATGTTACGGAATTTCAGGAAGAAAAGTAAAACTTTTTATCAAGATAATTTTTTGCCTAGCAATCATTGTGTTGTAGATACAATTATTTGAGTTGCATAATCTACAGTAACTATTTCTCTAGTTTAATTTGATGCTTTGCGTTCATGCTAACTTCATGCTGACAGTTACAGTAGCTAAGTTATGGCTATTAGGGGTGGGATAGTTGTAACAGTTCATTAAAAATGTTACAACCAAGCGCGTATGATGTTTCCAGTTATCAATCACATACCCTGTTAAGACAAAATAATTTTTTTGTTGTGCATTGAGGGATTAACGTGGTAAATATGTTTCATTCATAGTTTATGCGCATGTCTTCTAATCGGATAAAAACATTATCCACCTCAATTGAGCACATCCAATTTTTCTGTGCACATTTGTAAAATGTATGCACATCTCAGCATTTCTATCCAGCGTTTTTTTATTATCTGTCACAGTTCTGTTTGTGTTTTGGGCTTTCAGTTTGTATTTTGATTTTTTCCTGCGTTCCTTTGTTCAGTTTCCCGCCTGTCCTTTGTTCCTATGGTTACCCTTGTTAGTTAATTTGTCCCAGCCGTGTCTAGTTAATTATCTTGTTTCTGTTCACTACTTAAGTTGCACCCTCACCTTCAGTCTTTGGCTGAATCCGGACTCGCCTCCATACCCTCAAATAGTGCACTATTTGAGAGGACAGCCATTTGTAGTGGTGACTGAAACCATAGTGGATGTTATTGAGTGCACTAATTCTATCCCACAATGCACCGCAAATAACGAGTGTACAGCTGATGTACACACAACGGCTGTCCGAATTCATTCTCTCGTTTTCAAGTGAACTGTATTAGTGGACTAACATAGGGAACAGTGAATGAGGGTTTAGGGGGAGATTTCGGATTCAGACTCTTTCTAGTCACTGTTATGTTAGAGTGTGTTTCCCTGGTCATCTGTCTGTTCCTGAGCAACATTATTAAAGTTTCAGTTTGGATTTTGATCTTCAGTTTGTTCCTGGTTCCTGATACCGTTACAATATCCCAAAATTCACATAATAGGTGGATGGCAACATAGCTAGTGACTGAACTGTTATGTGACAGGAATACAGTGCATGCACAAACACACACACACACAATTGTTTTTGTGCTAACTTTAAAGTCCTTAAAGAAATACAATACAAAGTTTTTTGTTACTTTAAATTATTCACTTTATTCAAAATGAATTATTCTTTGTTCTTCAATAACATTCTTGCATACATTTAGATTGTGTAGATCTGATTTCAGCAAATCACCTTTCATTGTTACATCTCTCCCCAGCCTGTGTTACTACTCACCCCAGTGGGTAGGTTGTAGCAACGGAACTCTTTGTGTTTGACATTAACTCAAATATTTTGTGATTGTGTTGCACACGTCCAACTGAGTTATATTTGTAACAGACAAATGTGGCTACCATGTATTACATTTTGAGACATATAACACAAACAACCACTGAGTTACAGATGCTCAAACAAAAGGTGTTACTTTCATCCCCGGTCTCCCCTACTTGAAAAAAAACTATATTTGTGTTTCATATTTTGTGTAAACAGAGCAACTACGAAAAAAATATTGTTAATCATATGGCTTTATCTAAAAGACTGTAGAAACCTGTGTGAGAAAAAATAACTTTTGGATTTCTTTGATGAAGCTGAGTGTTGTTTTTGCCATCTTTATTTGATAGCACTGCCAGCATGTTGGCAGAAAGATCATCAATAGTTCTATGTCCACCATTGGTCAACCAAGCGGATAGTCCTGCTGCAAACTCACACCATTGGTTGAGTCAATGTTGCAGAGCGATTTTTAACCTAAATGGCTTACCTACTCTGCATGTTAAACTTGAATAGGAGATGACATCCCCTTTAAGCTACTTTATTTGTACTGAGGAAAGTTTGAATTGCCATTAAGAAAAAGGGTCATCAAAAGAGAAACAAATCTGATCCTATCTTTCACTGGGAACAATTCCAAATGTGTACAAAGTTCCTCCTATGCTTCCAGTCCTAATCTGTCTTTCAGATGAACTTGTCACCAGTGCTCTTAAGCGAAGCATGACCCAGAGTGCAGTTTTAACTTGGGGTTAACGTGGTGTACTTGTGCAATGCAAAGGATAAGCTGAAGTCCATTGTGAGCACATAAAAGTTAATCACTCCTCAAATATGTCTGTCACTGTCTGGTATGCTGTCAGTTAGAATGGACTCATAAAATCAGAATCCAGATAAGATGTGTTCAATGAACTCAAGACATGATAATTCTTCAGATTCTTGCCGATTGCAAATGCTCTTTCATGACCACTTTGGGCAAACATGCTTCTAGACGTGGTATAAGATTAAACAAAGACCCTTTTAAGAGTGATCACAAAATATTTCCCTTTTTTTTCAAGTTGAAGCCAGAGCGCACATTCTTTACAACAAGTATGGGGTAAAAGAATGTGTCGCCCAATCGGATTTATTGCACCAGTGTGAAGTGGGTCAATAAGAGTGCAGCTTTTGTTTTCCCAGTCAGGTCATCTTTCTTGGGAACAGTGGGTCAACAAGAGAGGAAGGGGAACAGACACGCACGCACACACCTACAACTTCAGGAACACCCACTGGCACACACAAGGCCACCTCATCAAAGCATCTCCAGCATGTTCTTATTACGAGCACTCTGCACCACGGGTAACCTCTTACTGTGGAGGAGAGGGAGGAGATGGGGAGGATCGCCGAGGAGTCTGATGCTAGCCGAGTTCAGTCACTCCCTCTGGAGCAAAAGCTGTGATCAGCAGCTTGTGGGCTGCTGTTGAAACACGTTCGCAACCCTGGTGAGCTTTGCATTCCTATAAAAGCAAAGAATGCATTAAGAACATGGCAGAGAAATAAATGTAAATATATATATATATATAGGAAAATGCTGAATATTTAGCATCTCATCACCATACTCATCTCTTTCTTCTACACCATAACTACCCTTCTGTGCTACATTGCTTTAAACATTAAACTGAAATAAATAGGACATTGAAATGTACTTTAAATTGTAAAAGGACAAATTCACTGTAATATCCAACAGCTGTTCTTACTAACACTTTTTATTTAACTTTATTTAATGTCCAATAATTTGTTGAACTTACTTAAAACAATTTAGCAATCTGTAATGTTTGCATGCAATGCCTCCGTTACTCAGAAAACCCAAGTTAACATTACTTGACTGGTTTGAGTACCATTTTGCAAAGCAAAAAAAATAATACAATAAAAAAACAGGCGGGGCTACACTGTAAAAAATCCAACTCACAAAATTTTTAGCTAATGATTATGTTTTAGTTAACTGGACAATTAAACGCAAAAATGTTGGCTTAACCAGTGAAAAGAAGTTGGTTCAACAATCGTTGGACCAACCTAGTATTACTTGTAAATTCGATTTGTAAATGCAAGTTAACAAGCATACAAGTTGCAACAAGTTCACAATGCATTCTGGGTGCATCATGCAAAACTCATCCATGGCTCCCAGAATGCATTGCGGCATGAAGCTTGTCACCATTGTTGAGATTCATAGGCTGATTCATGATGTCTGTGGGAGTAAATCTCACACAAGGTCAAAGTGCTTAGTGTACAATCTGTTTTAAACCTTCTTCAGCTTTTCTGATTAAAACCATGCTGGATCTTTTCTAGAATAAAACAAAGTTAATAGTATATTGCTCATATTAAACTCATATGACCATAAAATCAGTGAATTAAGCCACTACACAACGATTATATTCTTATCATCGAGCAGCCGACAGCATCTGATTGTGTTTTCTCTTGCTTTTCTTGCCATAGCAAACTCAGTTACAGCAGTTAGAGAAACAATAACATTCAAAAGTCGTCAAACTGCCCAACTAAAGAAAACACTGATCACCATGATGGTGACATAAAAAAAAACATTTTCAACACAACAATCAAAAAACTATAAAAACTCAACTGAACAAAAGATCTTAAATTGGGAGACACTAATTAAGTTAAGTGAACTACTTTGTTTATAAGTTGAGTAAACTCAAAAAAGCTGTGCAGCAAGTTGCCTTACAATTTTAAGTTATGTCAACTTTTCTTTTTTTACAGTGTATTCTTAATAGACTTTTCACTTATTTACTCCACTTTTGCAGTTATCATTCTCCTTAGTTGCATTCACTTATTTTAAGTCATCTTGAATGTTATTTTGTCAATTTTGGGACAACGTCACATAAGTTGACTTCATAAATTCATGTTGATTTCCTAAAACCATTATGGGGATCAGTGTTCCCATTGGTTAGGCACTTGGAACTTAATTTATATTATTGTAATTCTCTTCCTATTGATGCAGCGATGCAACAAGAAATTACAGTTATTGGATTTCAAAGGAAGGGAAGTAATATTTATATTTATTTATTCATATATATGTGTCTGAATGATATATAACATAACTAAACTCAAATAATGATCTTTAACATTTTTATTGCTAACAATTATGGCATAAACACCTTGTGAAAATTTTAATTGGACTGATATAATCCGTCTATATTTGTGACAATATCTTGCAATTGAATTAAATTAATAAGACCATTACCATTTTATTTGCTGTCGTTATTTGGGTAATACTGACACAAGACAGATAAAATACAAAAATACAAAATAAAATAATAAAATTGTAAAATAAAGCCAAAAATAGTCAAATTAAGCAATCAATTTATTCACGCCGCAATGTACTCTGGGAGTACACTTCCTCAGATCACAGATTAAATTGACAAAACTTAAATGGTTTAAGTAAGATCAACTTGATAAAATTAAGTTATGCTTACTTAGTTGAATTAAGGCAACAAGTTTGCACAATTGAATTAAGTAAACTGAACAAATTTTGAACAAACAGGGCAAAATGTAAGTATTCTTTCATTGAAAATGATTCCCTCCACTGCAGCTCTCAAGTCATATTATGGTGCCTGAGATGCTGGAAAATATGGAATATGGAAAAATGTTAACCCTTGCTTTGTGTTCCACAGAAGTTGTATTCTTTTAATAAAGGCAAGACCATCTGGATTACACAGTGTGTTTTCAAAATGCTTACTACGTCAGGAAAGTGTTAGTAGACTAATTTTGATTTCAGAAAGGACTTTAGTTTTAGAAAAAAATATGAACACCAGATTTTTGGCAGTACACAGATTTGCTTCACAGATGGAAGAATCAAGGTAAAAAAAAACATTCAAAGAGCAAAGGCCTGTAAGATTAGTCTATTTGAAAAAGGTTAGTAATCTACTCAACAGAGCTAGTAACTTTAGAATTGCACAAATACACAACTAGATTAGCCTTTCACCAGACACAACACACAAACTTTTAAAGCCAAGACAGCATTTTTTCACGATCATCAGTCATTTCGCAGTTCATTAGCTGAGAAGAAAAGCAGTTATTTCCAAGCCTGTGCATTAGTGGCACATTTCATGCGGGTGGGGGGGGGGTGGAAACAACAACAAAAAAACACTGTGTGTATCTTGGTTATACAGAGCAGTTAATAAGAGCATGTCTCAAGAAAATCAAGTTATGTTGTATAACCCCCTTATATATTCTCCAGATTATTCTCCAGTGCACTTTTACTTTCATTCATTTTTTGTCTCTGTGTGTGTGTGATTACTATAACTACAAACAACTTATGAAAAGAACTTAATAGATAAAAAAAAGAAATTCAAACCAAACTCCAAACTACTTTCATATGGTGTTTTCATTGTCGAAGGATCTTGTATCAAGAGATGAGACAAACAAAAATACTTTCATGTTCAAACTATCTTCTTGACTTAAATGAGCTGCACGACACACTGGCTGACATGCGTTTTTCCAGCCAAAATAAAAGGAACTTCACACACTCAAATAGGACATAAATGTGTTTACAGCAAACTATTTTGAGTCAAAGAACAAACAGGATCTTCTAATATCATTTTAGTTTGTTCCACTTGTCAAATAGCTATTGAGACCCAAGTTGCAGTTGATTTCTGCCTGACTGAATATCTCTATTTTGTCCATTTTTGCACAAAAAAGTTTCATTGTTTCATTGTGCTCATCCATGTCCTCCAGCTAAGCTCCCATCATTTCCCTCTTGATTTATAATGTGTTGCTGTTGTGCCGAAATAATCTGCAGTTCTGTTTCATACATAGACCCTTTGAATCCATTCTATGTGAACGTCAATCAAAGACTCTTCTGTTTGGAGACGAATGTGTCTGGTCTAGTTGTAGATTTTTTCTGTAAAGAGTGGATTTCATATTTTAACTTTTAGAATAGTGATTCAAATTCCACTAATATGACATTCGAGCTGATGACTGATCTGTGTATGCTGCTTTATTCTCAAGGAATTCGGATTGGTTTTGCCACAGTTAGGGCTTGACACAGAACAATTGTTTGAAAGCTGCTTTTTTGTCTGACATAACTTTTAGCAATATGTGTTTTCATGTAGCATTTGCAGAAAATCACTCAGGACTATGTCAATGTCAACTTTCAAAAAGTTCAACAGTTTGGGGTTAGTAGGATTTTTTTTTTAAAGAAAAGATGCATTAAACTGATCAAAAGTGACACAAATGACTTTTTTGTAACAATGTAAATTTCAAATAAATGCTATTGAATTGAAATATTGAAATGCTTTCTATTCATCACAGAATCCTAAATAAAAAATATCACAGTTTTCACAAAAATATTAAACAGTTATATAGCTATAAATATTAAACTTTTTTCAACATTGATAACAATAAGACATGTTTCTTGAGCACCAAATCAGCATAGAATGATTTCTGAAGGATCATGTGATACTGAAGATGCTGAAAAATCAGCTTTGCATCACAGAAATAAATTACATTTTAAAATATATAAAAATCCATTATCCATTAAATTGTAATAATATTTCACAATATTAGTGTTTTACTGTATTTTTGATCAAGTAAATGCAGCCTTGCTGAGAATAAGAGACTTTTGTACTTTCAAGCAGGTATTATCGCCTAATAAACCTGATGTGAAGCTATAATGGTACATTATTCCATCTTGTTATACAAGTACTTTCCAAATAAATGAATGCACTATTTTCAGGCGCTGCGTAATATCATTGTGCCGCTGCACTCATGGTACGGCAACAACATTCCTTGATTATTACACAGGAATGAGAGAATAGTTCCTAGCCATATATCGGTCTAGAAAATCGCAACTTTTCATTTTCCGTCGGTCTTAGTACACAATGTAACTACAGAAGAGTCAAGTTTTAAACAGGAAAAATACTGAAAGTCTTTGGTCATTTTTGAGCGAGATGCAAATGATCTAATCAGATTCAATGATCTATGCTAAGCTATGCTAAAAGTTCTACCGCCAGACCCGGAGATCGGCTGAATGGATTCGAAAACGGTAAAACTCAACTGTTTAACTCTAGGGGAGTTGGAAAATAAGCCTATTTTCAAAAAAAGTGGAGTGTTCCTTTAAACCTATGTGACTAATCAGCTGTTTCCGCTGATGGTGTTTTATTTACTGTTGTTACCAATATCACCGTCATCCATTTGAACAGCTTGATGGAAACACACTTAATCCATATTTGTTTTTGTTTTTTGCGAACTTTGAAAAGATTTGCTTCACGTTTGGATAGAAACTCAGCTAGTGTCTCAAACTATGGATCTAGGCAACACTTTTAGTTATTTGGGTGAGGCTAACAATGGCTAACAATGTTGTGCATGAAAGAATCCTGTTATCTGATTATGGAATCAGGACGAGGGCCCTCTTGCCCCAGGTTGGGTAAGGTGTATATATCTAGTAGCTGCAAGAAGCTCAGACGAGATAAGCACCAATACAGATTACCGCTGTTTATTGTATGACAAAACTCTCTCATTAACTCAACTCTTTTTGGGTATTAACATAATGCCAAACATTCAAGAATGTGTACGTGTTATTACATTTTGTGCTACTGTATATAAATTCAGAAATACACTTAAACACACTTTCACAATCCCTCCTCCTACAGGATTGTCCTGGTTTTGTTCTTCTTTATGGTTCAACCAGCATTCAACAGAAAAAATAAAGAGGCTATCTATCTATTTAGAAATAACACCACCAGCCCTCCAGCTATTGTCATAGTGACCTAACCAAAAAAAAAAACACCAAGTATTTAGCAAGCACAACGTCTCAAGATATTTACAGACAAAATAAGCTTATTTTATGTTTAATATACAGTGAGATTTTGGGACAAATTTAACTTTGGTTAGGGCAACTCAGCACAACGCCACTGTAATAGCATCCAAGCAATTGAATGTGTTGGTTTTTACTTGAGGACTGACCTGACATTACATGGGAGTGTTTATCGCTTGTCACTTTATCATATCATGCCAATGAGCAGCTGCAAAGAACCACAAACCATTTCTGAATCATTTTCAGACTAAGCAACAACACTAAAATGCATAAAGCTTATGAGGAACAAAACTAGAACTCAAAAGAGAAGTAGAGAATTATTGTGATTTCAACAAAACAGAAAACAGGACAAAAGGTCATGAACACTCTCAATGGAAGCACCTGATTGTAATCTGCATAATTTGGTTCCAGGTGCTCCTGCAGACTGCCTTGTTCACACATGTAGGCCAGCATATCTTCAGC
The DNA here is from genome assembly GCA_039654625.1 of Rhinogobio ventralis. Classification (NCBI taxonomy): domain Eukaryota; kingdom Metazoa; phylum Chordata; class Actinopteri; order Cypriniformes; family Gobionidae; genus Rhinogobio; species Rhinogobio ventralis. The sequence goes on from CM077197.1 coordinate 10,099,270, forward strand.
TACCACCCTATACCTCAAGTCTTTTGCCTGGAGGCAAGCAGTTAGTGCTGTCCAGGTCTCACAAGGCCATCAAAATTCCTGACACCTTCCATTCAGGTCATTTTCCATCTGTAAGGGTTGAAGTCATTGGCACCTAGACTGAAAACAAATTAACTGAAGTCAAGTTAAGACACCTTTAATTATATAAAGCTTTATACAACACAGATTGTTTCAAAGCAATGATCAATTATGCAAACAGAATTCAATTCTGCTGCATTAAACCAGCTCAAAAAAGACAGTAGTGCCATTGTTTAGCTTAAGACAGTTCGGTAAATAACTGTGTAAAGATCAACAATTTTCAATTCAGCTATGAAGCAGTTCTGCAGAAAACAGTGATGTCATCATCCAGCTCTGTTCAGCTCTCATCCAATATTGTTAGTGCATTTAAAGTGCCCCTCTTATGGTTTTTCGAATATTCCCTTTCATGCAGTGTGTAATATTGCTGTTTGTGAATGTAAACGTTCTGTAAAGTTGTAAAGTCGAAAGTGCACGATAAATAAAGTTATTGTCTCCCAAAAGAAAGAATCGACTCTGAACCACCTTAACGAGTCGTTTGTATTTCGAATCCCACTGCGTGACGGTTCTACGTCACTAGAAAAGATATTTGCATAATGCCCACATATGTTGTATGCTGTCTGACCAAAAACAACTTGACCAGCCCTCAAACGTAATTTTATGACGACTGCTTCTCAAATCTCAGAGTTCAAAGCGGGATTCGCAAAACACTTGCTCTTGAAAGATGGGTCAGTACCCAGTTTATTTAGACCAGCTTGCTCCTCAGAATCACAACCTGTAAGTATGAAAAATTATTTATGTAAGTATTGTGTAAGTTACTGCCTAACTCACATTATTACTAACTTACTGAAATACTTATGCTAATCAGCTGTGGGCCACTATTACCTAAAACTGTGTCTATTAATGTAGATTGTCTGTCGCTCTTACTACTTTGAGTAAAGATAATGGAAGGAGCAAGATTTGTTTTACAAACGTTTATGTTGCATCAGTCATTCACGTTAGTGCTTGGCTAAGGTAAGCTGTAGACCAATCACAACAGAGTGAGCCATCTCGCCAATCAGAGCAGAGTAGTCTTGCAGAAACGAGGGATTCAGGCCCTGTCCACACGAACATGGGTATTTTCAAAACCGCAGCTTTTTCTATGCGATTTGGCCGTTCGTCCACATGCAAATGCAGTATCTGGTCACTGAAACCTAACTTTTTTGAAAACTCCTGCCAGGTGAAGATTTTTAGAAACTCCGGTTGCAGTGTTGTCGTGTGGACAGTGAAATCAGATATTTTGGCTTGTTACGTCAAAACCGGAACCGGCAATAACCTTTTTTCCAGGCTTCTGATTGGCCAACATGGCTTTCAGGTTAGGGTTATATTGCCACCTGTTGGTTTGGCATGCTCTTGACAGCGCTTCATAGCATGTTTTTGCATTTCATGTGGACGTTTTTAAACGGAGGAGGAAAAACTTTATAAAAATACCCATGTACGTGTGGACTAGGCCTTAGAGAGACTGATTCATCCAACGAGTCGTTTGAGAATCATTGAAAAATGTGGTGATGTGTAATGTATATTATGAGAAAATGTGTTTTTTGACCTTTGATGCATGTAAACCTGTTGTAGGAGACCTCCAAAACTAAATTAGGAGCCTTTAAAATAGCATAATAGGGGCACTAATATTGCTGAATATTAAGTGTCCCCAACTAAGCAAGTCAGACACGACAGTGCAAGGAACCCAAAGTCCATTGGTAAAAGAATGGAGGAAGAAAAGAAAAAAAACCTTGGTACGGCAGCAAAGTTCCTTGATTATTACGCAGGAATGAGAGAATAGTTCCTAGCCATATATCGATCTAGAAAATCGCAAACCAGCCTCAGTCGGGGGTCTTTTCTCCTCTGGCCAAACAATTGTGTGAATATGATAGATAGATAGATAGATAGATAGATAGATAGATAGATAGATAGATAGATAGATAGATAGATCTAAGTGAATGCAAGTATGCAAGTAAAGACTTCAAGTCTGACAAATATGCATGGATTCTCTGATTCTTTGTCACCACACAGTGGTTGCCGAAAGAATTGCAGGAGTATCAATTCTTCATTTGTGAACAAACTGGCCTACTTTATACACAGAGCATTAAAACATTAGTCTTTGTTCAGATTAAACAGACTGTGCTTTAATTGCGAACATGTTTAAACAAATGAGTACTTAGGCAGACAGTTCGTAATGACTCTGCAGTCAGACAACCTTCCAGCTGAAACGTTTCCTAGCAAACACACACACAAACAAGCAAGTAGAGACAGGGCACTTCAGACCTTTAGCATCCAGGCAGCATTCTAAACCTTGTGTGAATTCATTCGTAGCCATTGCCAGGACCATGAAACTGTCTGATATACAAGCATCACCTGCCTGTTTTCTTTCAACACAGCAGAAGAACTGGATTAATTTTAGGATTTACAGAGGTAGTAATATTAAATGATAGCTTGGCTCTACTGTAGATCAGTGAGGTTGTATAGGAATAGACTTGCCAGGCTCAATTTTAAATCATGAGGAAAAAGTGAGGTTGATGTAGGAAAAACAAATAGCTTTGCACCTATGGAAACTGATAGGTCATGCCAGGTTTATGTCACTCTGACTTAGTGATATACAGGTAAGCACTGTTATGTCAAGAAACCGGCTGTTTGATTGGTTAACTCTCCATTGTCTAAATTGCATAAACCAACTAAAATGACAGCAAAAGAAACAACCACATTAATAGAAACAACACAAACACATTTTTTTTAGTTACCTTAAGAAATCTCCATTTCAGCACGTCACCTAGAACATTCTTTCAGACAGTGTTTTGAACAATGTCAAAGTCAAACATGTTCACCCGCAACACAGAAGTGCAATGAATGAGAGAGGCATGCATAGTTTCACAAATAATCAGACACTTTCTTGGTATTCTGACATCCCTTGAGAATCCTCTGCTAAAGATGTGCTGCTATACACGTACATCATTCATGTCCATTCATGTTTCAGGAGGCAATCTGAGAAAGTATTTGGAGCCTGGGGAAACGATCTGTGCTTTAGGTTTAGTAGTTTATAAGCTTATTCTAGCCCATGAAATTTCAAAAGAGTCTTTAATCAGATCATATACACCCATGAAAACCAGCCCACTGCATATTATAATTTGTCATAACATACCGGGGCAAATGATAATGAAATTCTAGCGGAATTTTAGAAAAGAAACATTTCACATAGTCATTTCTACACTAACAAATTCTGTGATTATTTAAGCCAACAACATTTACACCACATCAAAAATGATTGAATAATGTTTGGGGGGGGGAATCAAATTGCTGATTAATTTCATTACTATTTTATGTACCCTAAATAATATTTTCACAATTTTTGCATAATGACAAAAAATTACTTGCAATGACAAGCAATATATAATATTATATATGTATAGGCATAACATTATGACCACCTTCCTAATATTGTGTTGGTCCCCCTTTTGCTGCCAAAACAGCCCTGACCCGTCAAGGCATGGACTCCACTAGACCCCTGAAGGTGTGCTGTGGTATCTGGCACCAAGATGTTAGAAGCATATCTTTTAAGTCCTGTAAGTTATGAGATGGGGTCTCCATGGATCGGACTTGTTTGTTCAGCACATCCCACAGATGCTCGATTGGAGTGAGAGCTGGGGAATTTGGAGGCCAAGTCAACACCTCAAACTCTGTGTGCTCCTCAAACCATTCCTGAACCATTTTTGCTTTGTGGCCGGATGCATTATCCTGCTGAAAGAGGCCACAGCCTCAGGGAATACCGTTTCCATGAAAGGGTGTACATAGTCTGCAACAATGCTTAGGTAGGTGGTACGTGTCAAAGTAACATCCACATGGAAGGCAGGACCCAAGGTTTCCCAGCAGAACATTGCCCAAAGCATCACACTTCCTCCGCCGGCTTGACTTCTTCCCATAGTGCATCCTGGTGCCATGTGTTCCCCAGGTAAGCAACACACACGCACCCGGCCATCCACGTGATGAAACGTAATGAAAACATGATTAATCAGACCAGGCCAACTTTTTTCCATTGCTCCGTGGTCCAGTTCTGATGCTCACATGCCCACTGTTGCCGCTTTCGGTGGTGGACAGGGGTCAGCATGGGCACCCTGACTGGTCTGTGGCTATGCAGCACCATACGCAACAAACTGCGACGCACTGTGTATTCTGACACCTTTAACTTCTTGAGCAATTTGAGCTACAGTAGCTTGTCTGTTTGATCGGCCAGCCTTCGCTCCCCACATGCATCAATGAGCCTTGGCCGCCCATGACCCTGTCGCCTGACCACTTTTGATAGATACTGACCACTGCAGACCGGGAACACCCCACAAGAGCTGCAGTTTTGAAAATGCTCTGACCCAGTTGTCTAGCCATCATAATTTAGCCCTTGTCAAACTCGCTCAAATCCTTACGCTTGCCCATTTTTCCTGCTTCTAACACATCAACTTTGAGGACCATTAACAGGTGCCGTGATGAAGAGATAATCAGTGTTATTCACTTCACCTGTGTATATAAGTAATATTTACCTTTGATTTTTTTTATGTTCTTCAGTTACACTGTGGTTTCCTAAGTACACTATCTTTTGGAGGATTTTTTATTTTATTAAAATAAATTTGTTAGGGATAAAAAGAAACACAAACACACAAGAATGATAAAATAAAAATTAACATACATTAAAAAAAATAAAAAAAATAAATATGCAATGTGCCCAAAGTTAAAGAAACTCCCAGCAGCAGTAGTGTGGCTGACATTCAGCAGATTAACTGCAATAATGAAGTAGACTTACTGAATAAATAGGGGAGAGCGGGGCACAACCTAATGCGGGGTTAGTTGTAACACACATGGTTTAACACTTTCCCCACATGCCAGGATGACGAAACTTAGTGTATTTATTAGTTGCCATATCAACATTATTTAGAGAAAAAATTGCGCCAAAATGAAAAAATCTTTAGAAGATATCACTCAACATTTATTTAACCATAGCAAAAGTAAATGTCTTACTTAAGTTTATTTTTCATCTGTTTTTTGTGTTTATTTATCTATGCTGTATAGCTGTATTTAGCTATGTGTTTGTTGTTAAACTCAAAAATCTGTATATTTTTAATAATTAAAAAATGCCATTATTTTATTTAAAAAAGTTAATAATTGTATTTTATTGTCAAAATATTTTAGTTTGTCTTGGATATTTTATATCAGATAACATTTTAAGGTGTCATATGCTTATGTTACAATGTGCCCCTCACATGTTATATTGTGCCCCACCTATGGGGCATGTTGTCACATTTCACTTCCATTCTTTCAGGGTAAATCAAGAAAAAAGTATACACTGTATTACTGAAACAAAACCACATAATTGTACTATACGTGTGAAATTAATGTGGGAAAAAAATAAATACTCTGAACCCCAAGTGGATTTACACAAACTGAGAAAGTCAAAAAGCGTTAGGTTGTGCCCCGCTTTCCCCTATGTTTTGTCTGTGTACATGACGTTCAATTCTTAACTGTGGTGAAATTAAATTTTATGTGCCTATTCATGGTTCATTGTGTACTACAATTCACTCTTTTGGGGAGCTCAGATTTAAAGTTGCCCTTTTATGCATTTTCGAATATTACCTAACGTATGCGCTGTTATTGATACAGTTAATGATGCAGTTCCCACATGTGCACTACAATAAATTAGAAATATACACATGGGTTTGTTGATGGACATACACTTGTTAATGCTGATGGTGAGAAATTACAGTTGCAACATCTCATGATGAACGTCAAACTAAGTAGCGTATCACTGAGTTACTGTCTTATGTACAATCGCTGAGCTTTAAGAAGCCTCTGGAGCTAAAATTCAGTTAGGGTGCTTTGTTTCCGGCGCACACTGTAAGCGGTAGACCAATCACAACAGACTGGGTCATCTGGCCAATCAGAGCAGAGCAGGCTCACAGAAAGGAGGGATTTAGAGAGACTGAATCATCGGACGAGTTGCTTGAGAATCATTGAAAAATGTGGTGATGTGCAATGTATATTATGAGAAAATGAAAGTGGGCTTTTTTTACCTTTGATGCATGTAAACCTCTTGTAGGAGACCTCCAAAACAAAATTAGGAGCCTTTGAAATAGCATAAATGTTAAACCATTTAAAACAGTGAGTAGAGATGTTTTACACTTTTTGACATATCTTCATCTCTGTGCCTCTATCTATCATATGCTTGGTTACCACAGATAAACCAATGTTTTCTAAGAAAAGGAGATATCACTTGTCAGACCAGTGGCCACCTTTGTAAACAAATGGCTAGAAATACGTTTAGATAGTTCTGGCAGGCATGCAGCCAAGATCTTACAACATGTCTGAGCCAGTCAGAAGAAAGACGCTTATAAAGCAGTGACGACACTTTCCTAAAGTAGACTACCTCTACTCAGATACAAAAGAACTTTGTGACAATTTCAGCTCAGTTTGATAACCAGAAAACAGATTGCTATGATTATTATATAGGGAAGAAACATCATAGACAGATTCAGATTTTATTATTTTGGTGATGGAATCATGAGGTAAAACGAAAAGTTTTCATTCAAAATTGTTAAAACGGCATATAAAATAAGATAACTGGATAATGACAGCTGTAATCCCGCCAGCAGAGGGAAGGGGCGAGCCATTTAGTGCTCCCCAGAGATGCACTTGCCATCATCAAAAAACTATAAATAACTCTAAAAGTTAAAACTCATTCTAAAACGTTCTAATACCTATTTCATATAGCCTATGTCATTGATTGCAAATTCAGGAAAACTTACTTGACATGTTTTATAAATTAAAGAGAAAGAAAAACATTTCTACAAGTTCCAGGTTTTATCATAGGCTATATGTTCACACTGACAATTTTTGGGATTGACAACCGCATTTACTTACAGGTGTGAGTTTAGAAATGTCCCGTTCACACAGCACTGTCTGTACTGTATTCTCTTACCAGTAACCATAGTGACAGTAACCAAAGTAATATCAAAGATGGCGACATCCATAAAACTGGAAAGTTTGATGCGATAATTGAGTCCAATTGAGCCGTAAGTTCATCCATCAAATCTTCATTAACCAACAGAAGCTTCAATGTAAACGCGCTAGCCGGACCCTTTAACTGTTGCACTCACATTTCACAAACTGACACTGCATTTGAGTTGTGCATAGAACACAAAACTGACGGGAGCCGCTCCGGTGGCACACAGCTCATATCTCCATTGCTGCAAGTTACTGAAAGCAAAACCACACACAAAACCCTTAGCAGAGCGGCTCTCTCGCACTGTATGACATGACAGACAACTAGCTGTCCAGTGCGGTTCCATTCATATAGCGCAGGTTACACAGCACAACTGCATTCTCAGAAAACCTGCGCTGTGTGAACGGAACCGGAATGGACAGCAGGGTTGCCAGGTTTTCACAACAAAACCCGCCCAATTGCTACTCAAAACTAGCCCAAGACAAGCCCGATTGTGTTTCGGGGGGTTTCCCAGTAAAAATCGCGTTCAGGGGTAAAATATGTGGGGGTTTTTGGCAGGGTTTCCTGCTAAAATTCGCATTCCCGGGGCTAAATATCACATAATTGGGGTCGCTTCAACCCACGGACATGAGCTCTGTCTTCTGAAGGTTTTAGATAACAGTCACTGTTATCCACCGGAGCTGCTCCCATCAGTTTTGTGTTCTACGCACAACTCAAATGCTCCGCTCTCCACACAGATATAAAAGCTGCTGTCGGATAATGAAGATTTGATGGAAGAACTCGACTGGCCTCTTGTCGTATCAATAAGACTTTTCAGTTTCATACGTCGCTATTTTTTATATTACTTTAGTCACTGTTGCTGTGGTTACTGGTAAGAGAATACAAACTTGACTTGTTGTCTGAACGGGACATTTCGAGACTCACACCTGTAAGTAAATGCAACTGTCAATCCCAAAAACTGATTGAACATAGCCTCTTTTTCTTCCAAGTAAACAGACCACACACCCCTACCCCTTCACGTGAATATGCAAAGGGAAGGGGTAGGGGAAAGGGAAAGGGAAGGGGTAGGATTGGAATTGGGCCTTAATATCTAGTATACAAACTTCCTTTTTTGACAAAAAATGCAGAAGATAAATGGTCTCGTCTTGTGACTTCACTGGGTCTTTATCAGCAAAGCATAGCTATTAACAGACTCTTAGTGTTGTTTTTAAAAATTTTCCTTTTGCAGAGTCCTTATTGCAACAGGTTGCAACACACAAAGAAACGATGCACTTGCTAATATCTTATTTAGCAGCTGGGGGAATTTAGAAGTTTCAAAAAGAGGACCGCTAATCCCTGCAGGTTTTCACAAAGTGGCTTGTACAAACCGTTTCACTGCCAGGATGCTGGTTTCAGGGTTCAGGGTAAGATCAGATTACTTCCAATGGCTGAAATCAGAGGAGGCGGCGTTGAGCCTATGAGACGTGAGCCTCTAAACAGCTGAGAGGTCAATGCTCTCTGTGTTCACCCTCACACATTCATAAGCCTTATCACACGTGCACGCAGTGCCCCTCTGGATCTTTTCTTTGAACGCTTCGTTTTTAGATATTTTCCACAGTTGCGTAGCTTATTTAAGGACACTTTGCTGTACCTTCTCTGACAATGTAAAAAAATAACAAAATAACACCATCGGCTATGTCAGTATTGTCAGATTACTCTAACTGACAGCCGTCACAACGCCATTTACATCAAATGTTGTTGTCATGTTTTTTAAACAGAGTACGTGTGATCAGTATACTTATCTAAATCATTTGTAGGGCTACACATCTACTAAGGCTGATGACAGATCCCATAAAATTATGACCATTACCAGGAATCCTCTGCGGCGTCTGAATGCCATCAGATGACTACGCTGGCACTGCTGCCATAAACAAAAGGTTCTGAACCTTCTGAACCTAAATGCTGAAAGTTTTCAGGAGGCCAGAAGGCTGCTGCCCTTCTCCTTAGATTTTATTGCAAGGTCTCAAGTCAAGCAATCTGCCCAGGATGAGCAATCCAACCTATCTTTAGCCACTGCGAGCAAGTGAATGGAGAGCCTGAATTATCTTCACTGCTGTCATCAAGGCTGCCAGTATTTTTAGGGGACAGCAGCAGCTGCAAAAGCATTTAACAGTCTTCTACGAACAATAACACTAGGGGTGTCTCAGGACTAAACGCCACAGAGATTGTGGGACTGCTGGAGTGTTCAAAGGAAAGCTGTCTGATAAGGCTAAAACCATCTTAAAAGGGTGCAAAATGGGCAGGTGACACTGACTAGATGTTAATGAGGAGAATATACCGCAACAAACTTACCGAAGTGGAAAAGGATTATTCTGTTAAAAAAAAGAAAAAAACTACAGCTGGAAGTGAGGGCCAGTGAAGCAGGAGAAGCTGGTTGCAGCGGAATGTATATTGACAGTTGTCTCTGAGGACTGGAGAGAGGTAGGATATGTTAATGTTACAAAGTGCAGTTTCCCTGAGGTCAAAGGTCAGTCTTATTAAATTAGGAGCACAAACAGGAGGTTAATCTCCTTTTAAAGTCCTATGGGAAAAGATTGTTACCAGTTTAAACCTAATACCAGTTGGAGATTTAATAAGAGCATTTGCTTTTACTTTCTTTTTGATATGTGTTCCTCTATGTTGATTACATTGAGGAACTTCTGAACACCCGTTTTCTTAAGACAATATTCAGTATGCAGTCAATATATAGAATTAGTGTTTAAAGCTCTTCAGTCATAGGGAGATTCTTATAAGGTAGTTTATGTGTTACATATATCATGTTTGTTGTCCTGTTTGTAGCGTAGCAAAACTCTATGCGTAGCATGATGAATATCTAGCAGACGTTTAAGGTTCTGAGGAGGATACTTATACCCAGATCGTTTTACTTAAGTTAGCTGTGCGTCATAGATTCCCAAGACTAGCGATTCACGTGTTGTGCCATCCTAAAACAGATAAACCAGTCATGGCGAATAAACATCCCCCTGTACACCTCAGAGGCCAAACTTGCAGCGTGATTGAAATTGAGAAGCCACACATTAAAAACGAATCAAATGAGGGCATATTAAACCAACATGATCTGGATTACTTCATATGCAACAGATGATATTTTCAGAGGAAGATATCACTTAATAGTACAGAGCAAGTGTTTCTTTCCTGAAACGAATGACAAACAAACTAATTTTGACAATGACATTTAACAGCTAAATTCGTCACTGCATTTGCTAAAAGGGGTGTGAGAGGCATAGCATATTTTGACTGAGAGGTCCCCATGGGGTGTGTCCTGTGTGAGTGTGCGAGACCTGTGTTGTATGTGCACGCGTGTTCTGTGGTGTGCTTTGTGATACCTGACACATGCCCCCTTACAGGTCTTTATTTAGGGCAGACTATATAAAGCACTTTCCCATTGAAATACAGCACCAGCTGTGTTAGTTATGTGTTGTGGTCACTATTGCAATAGGGCTAAAAGATGGTTCACCTCTAGAGCTTTTCTCACACAAGGCATAATTTCTAAGAAAGTTCTGGGCATTAAGTACTAGTAATAGTATCCTTTCTCTCTGCGGAGAGCCCACACTATCAAATCCCACTAGTGCACATGCCAACACCCTAAATCAACAATTAGTTTTTAATCAGTCTGTATACTTCAGCAGATTGTTGAAGATTTGAGAAATAGCTGAAGCCGTCTTCCAAAATGATTGGGACTTGAAAAGTTTGAAAAGTTTATCTGAGAAAATATGAGAGACAAATACAGTTACAAATACACACAATTATTGCTATATGACAGGTCAAGTCAGGTGTTCATTGTTGAAAAGTTGAACCAACACTGAGCTATATCTCTTTTGTAAATGATGGCAAAAAGTCAGATCCAGTGTCAATTGTAATTCTGCTTTAAAAATATAATAATTATGCAATTTATATAATATCAAACTATTTATATTTACCTGTAATGAGTTGTGACATTGGAAGAGGTCTCCATGATGGCAAAAAGCAACTCTGAAGTAAAACAGAGCTTTAAAATTAATTTGTTATATACAACAGAGCTTAACATACAGTAAAGCTAATGCAGTTTGATTTAGACAGTAATTTGTTAGACACAAGGCTTCCCAGGTGCAGTTGAAGGCAGCATTATGCAATAAACAAACTAACATGAAATTAATTACATTAATGATTCCTGTTTGACTGACTATTCAGGTATTGGTGGCCTCTAGACTTGTTATTTGATAAGACTGTATTTACCAGGGTTTTGTGGAATTCAAACGTGAGGAACTGACTTCATCTAACCATCTCCAAGGCCTATAAACATCAAGATTTAAAGGATTAGTTCACTTTAAAATGAAAATTAGGCCATGACTTACTCACCCTCAAGCCATCCTAAGTGTATATGACTTCCTTCTTTCTGATGAAAACAATCAGAGTTATATTAATAGATATCCTGGTTCTTCCAAGCTTTATAATGGCAGTGAACGGGGCCAACGAGTTTGAAGCTCAATAAAGTGCATCCATCATAAACATAATCCACACGGCTCCGTATGAAGAGTATATATCACGGCTTAATAAAGGCCTTCTGAAGCAAATCGATGGGATTTTGTAAGAAAAATATCCATATTTAAAACTTTATAAAGTAAAATATCTAGCTTCTGGCGGACCGCCTTCTGTATTCAATTTACAAAGAAAGTGTAACGCCTCTCGCAGTTCAAAACGTTTACGCTATGTCCAACGCCATACGTCGTGTACGTTACACTTTTCCGTAAGTTGAATACGGAAGGTGGTCTAGCGGCAGCTAGATATTTTATTTTATAAAGTTTTAAATATGGATATTTTTTATGATGGGCCCCATTCACTGTCATTATGAAGCGTGGAAGCATCAGGATTTTTATTAATATAACTCAGATTGTGTTTATCAGAAAGAAGAAAGTCATATACACCTAGGATGGCTTGAGGGTGAGTAAATCATGGGGTAATTTTCATTTTAAAGTGAGCTAATAAGATTTTTAAAAAATCAAAACGATCAAACAAGTTACAAATTGCTCTTCTTTATATTCAAATTCAGTACTGTTTGCTACCTCAATTTAAATTCAGGATGTGAACTGGAATTTAAAAGGCATTCTATATTAGATTTTGAATGGTCCACAACCCTAGTATTTACATGCAATATTATATAAATAATGTATGAAACTGCTGGTTATTATCAAATCATATATTAAATGTATGTTTTTATTTTGTTTTTATTTTTTTTATGATTTAGAGTCTTACTTGATAAACAGCTGGACAACAAAATTCTTTCAGAGTAATAAAGAGACTGAATGCCTGTAGCCTGTCAATCTGAGTGGAGGTTGGCAAGTGAGCAGGGATGGATGTGTTTGGTGGAGCGCCACGGTTCCTGGCCTACCCTCGTCCTGTGGTTGTACAGAGTGGCACAGATGCAGTTCTGAAATGCCAGATCAGTGGGGATCCCAGACCAGCAGTTATATGGGAGAGAAACAATGAGAAGATTCACCCAGAGGGCAGATACCGGGTGTTTGAGGATGGCAATGTCTACAACCTTATCATAACTTCTGTGACAATGGAGGACAGTGGACAATACATCTGTAAGGCCAAGAACTCCATTGGAGAGACTTACGCAGCAGCCACTTTGAAAGTAGAAGGTGAAGCACAGGAGATGGAATTTCGGGAGGAAAACAAGCCACGCTTCCTCATCAAGCCCCTCTCGACTAGGGTTGGACGAGGAGAGGATGCAATGTTCTCCTGTAAGCTGTGGGGAAACCCTAGACCAGAAGTGATGTGGGAGAAGGATGGCAAGAAGTTGAATGAGATCTTCGAGAGCACACATTTCACCATCAGCTATCAGGATGGAGGGTGGTTCCAGCTAAAGATTTTCAAGACAAGAGCACCAGATGGAGGGGTGTACACGTGTAAGGCCAGGAATGAATTTGGAGAAAGTCTGGCTGGGGCTGTGCTGTTGGTGGATGCCGGTCCAGGACACGAAGATGAAGGGAACCGTAACGGATACACTAATGGCCACTGGAAAGCACATCAGGGAAAACAGAGAAGTGGTAGGCAAGTTGCAACAAGGCTGAAAGATGACCCACTACCAAACTCAGCCAAAGTGAAAATGTTTGCAGTGACAGAAGGGAAACATGCAAAGTTTCGTTGCTATGTAACCGGGAAGCCAAAACCAGAAATATTATGGAGAAAAGATGGGAGACTTATCTTGTCTGGGAGACGGTATCTCCTGTATGAAGATAGAGAGGGTTACTTCACACTTAAAGTTCTCTACTGCAAACAACAGGACAATGGAGTTTATGTCTGTTCTGCTTCAAACACTGCAGGGCAAACCCTGAGTGCTGTACACCTTATCGTCAAAGGTAAGAGTTATCTCATTTGAAATATGATAAATGCAGTACAATACAAATCCAATACAATTTTATGATTTTACCACTATACAGTGGTAATGTTTTCTATATATTTACCATTATAAAGTATATATTAGTTTGACATACACTTTTATATGGCCTGTACAAGTAAGGAGCCAGTTGCCGTCTGTTGTGTCAAGCATTAGGTTCCCTAATCAACAATAAATTTTATGATGATTTACCCAGTCCTATATCTGCAAAGTCACTTAAGCTTTGAAAGGCCTGAGGCCCACACATGTGATAGAAATCTCTGGAGGCAAGCTCATATTTCTCACATGGACCATCAAACAGTCAAAACTGATTGCTTTGCATGACCATATTGTATAAGGCAACACCATAAAGCTCAAAAGGGTTTCAAGTCTCCAAAGCTAAAATGAAGGTATGACTACTAATGCACGAATAAGATGAAAAAATAATGAATAATATCAGGGATATGGTTTAAAATCTTTAAGACATATTCCATATGTTTTCCAGTATAAATACTTAGAAATAAGAAGCAATACTGCTAAAATCCAAAGACTTTTATAAAGCATAAGTTTTCATAAATGTTATCTTGAATGTAAGCCTTACTGCACTGGCAGATTTTTCTCTACTTATAACACTGAATTACACAAAATACCCTCATATTACAGATACATTTATCTGAAAACTACTCTAAATATCTTAAGAGGGGTTGCTTCAAGAAGTTTTAGATATTTAAAAACTGGAAAATTAGACAAAATGCAGTACAGTTCAAACATTGCTTTCCAAAATGTAATAGTATAATAATACAAAAGTAACATTCTGATTACAGATTATCTCAAAGCCACTACTGAACAAAGAAAAAAAAAATTGACTTTCAATGCATGAAAATCCATGCTGATCAAGGCTAGTGTATGCTAATGTTGTTCTAAGAAGTTATCCAGCATAGTCATGCATTTCACCAGCAAAACGTGCTTTTTGACCAGCATGGTTTGTCTTGTGAAGCTGTTCTATCAAGGTAGTCTTGCTGGCTAAGCTTTTTAAAAAGCATGGTGGGGACACCAGCACATCAGTATCCAAAACACAACATGTGCTAGTCATTGTCAGTGGGGTCGGTATTTGATATATTGTAAATGCATCATGTATAAGATAATGCAGATTTATCCTTTTTGGGTCCTTTCCATTTGTAACAGAGCCACCTGTTCGATTTAAGCAACCACTGAATGACTTGCAAGTATGGGAGAGAGACTTGGCTGTTCTTGAGTGTGAAGTTCCTGAGGACTCTGTTCCAATCACATGGTACTTAGAAGACAGACGACTACAGCCTGGAGCCAAATATGGGATGGAAGAGTGGGGGACAAAGCGTCGACTGACAATTCGTGATATTGGAGTTGATGACGATGGGATTTATCTATGCGAGATGGCTGATGGGGGTAGAAGTATTGCAGAGGTAGCAGTCAAAGGTAAAACAAAAACTTAATATTTACACTATATCGCCAAAAGTATTGGGGTATTTCAAACACTTCCATGGCCACAGGTGTATAAAATCAAGCACCTAGGCATGCTTCTACAAACATTTGTAAAAGAATGGGTCGCTCTCAGGAGCTCAGCGTGGTACCATGATAGGTTGCCACCTGTGCAATAAGTCCATTCGTGAAATTTCCTCACTACTAAATATTCCATGGTCAACTGGTCAAATGTTAGTGGTATTATGGAAGCATTAGTGGAAGCAATTGGGAACAACAGCAACACAGCCATGAAGTAAAATCTGAGCAGAGGCGCACAGCCCACAGAAGTTTCCAACTTTCTGCAGAGTCAATAGCTACAGACCTCCAAACTTTGTGTGGCCTTCAGATTGGCTCAAGAACAGTGCGGAGAGAGCGTCATAGGTTTCCATGGCAGAGCAGCTGCATCCAAGCCTTAAATCACCAAGAGCAATGCAAATGCAGTGGTGTAAAGCACGCCGCCACTGGACTTTAGAGCAGTGAAGACATGTTCTCTGGAGTGACGAATCATGCTTCTGGCAATCCGATGGACGAGTCTGGGTTTGCCGGTTGCCAGGAGAACGGGACTTGCCTGACTGCATTGTGCCAAGTGTAAAGTTTGGTGGAGGGGGGGTTATGGTGTGGGTTTTTTTTTTCAGGGGTTGGGCTTGGCCCCTTAGTTCCAGTAAAAGGAACTCTTAATGCTTCAGCATACCAAGACATTTTGGACAATTTCATGCTCCCAACTTAGTGGGAACAGTTTGGGGATGGCCCCTTCCTTTTCAAACATGACTGCGCACCAGTACACAAAGCAAGGTCCATAAAGACATGGATGAGCGAGTTTGGTGTAGAGAAACTTGGCTGACCTGATTTCAACCCAATAGAATACCTTTGGGATGAATTAGAGCGGAGACCGCAAGCCAGGCCTTCTCGTCCAACATCAGTGCCTGACCTCAAAAATGCGCTTGAGGAAAAATAGTCAAAAATTCCCATAAACACACTCCCAAACCTTGTGGAAAGCCTTCCCAGAAGAGTAGAAGCTGTTATAGCAGCAAAGGGTGGGCCAACTCCATATTAACCCCTACGGATTAGGAATGGGATGTCATTAAAGTTTATGTGCATGTAAAGGCAGACGTCCCAAAACTTTTGGCAATATAGTGTATTTGCCATCATCTATCTGGGAAAACAAATTCATCCGATTAGCATTTGCAGTTGTATAACTTTTAAGGGACTTCAATCAAATGTAAACTTACTCTCTTGTAGGCACTATAGTAAGAAAGCTGCCACGAAAAGTTGATGTCCTGGAGGGGGAAAATGCAGCTTTCTGTGTGGAGGTGGAGGAGGAGGAAATGGACATTCATTGGTACAAAGATGGAACAGAGCTAAGGGAGACCCATCAGACCATTCTCAAATCTTTTGGAAGGACACACATTTTGGTATTTGTAAACACCACACCACAAGACTCTGGTTTGGTCATGTTCTATGTGGGTAGATCAAAAACTTCATCTCAGCTACGAGTGAAAGGTATGACAACTTTTGTTGGGAATTATTAATATGTGAACACTTCTATATCAGCATGTCCAAATGTATTCATTTTCAACTAACCTCTTCTTCTCTTGTACTAATTTCAGCGGCAAGGCACTGTCCACCAAGCTGTCCTATCGGGGTACAGATAAACACAGAACGAGCAAATGCAGCTCTTCTTTCCTGGTTTCCTGCACAAGACTCACGAAAGAATCCCCCTTCAGGGTATATAATTGAGAGACAAGAGGTTGGCTCACAAGAGTGGCTGCAATGCTTGACCACAGACTCTGCAACCTCAGTGGAGATTCTTGGCGACAGTGTTCCATGCGAGGCAGACTACAGATTTCGGATATGCAGTGTCAACAAATACGGAAGGAGTGGAAATGTAGAGTTCCCTCGAGCAGTTCACCTTGGTAAGCTCCTTTATAAGGCTGTCCATTGTATACATATAAAAAAAGCACTAACAAACCTAATTTCCCAATTTTTCTAGTTCCAGTTGCCAGAATCCAAGCCCCTCTACAAGATGCTTTAGTACCAGAGGGCCAGGATGCCTGCTTTACCATTGAGCTCTCTGCCTCAGTTATAGGCACTTGGTTTCTAAATGGAAATCAGCTTCAAGACGATGAACGTTTCTCCATAAGGCGTTCACGTACACACCAATCCCTACGTATTCGCGGGGTACGAGACACAGACAATGGAGCAGAGATCACCTTTATTGCCTACGGAATTCGAGATTCTGCTGCTTTGTATATACAAGGTGAATACTTAACTTTAATTTCCTTGCATTGAGATATATTTATGAGGATATTAACAATTGTTGTGTTGCACTGGCTTTTATATTCCTCTTAATCAGCTCCACTGGTAAAATTCACTCCACTTTCTGAAATGGATCGAAACAAATTTGTGGAGGTTGGCAACCCTATAGTACTCTACTGTGAGCTGTCAGACCCTGAGGCTCCAGTCCGTTGGTATAAGAATGGTGTTGAACTTCAATCAATGGAAGGTCTGCATATCCAATCAGAAGGTACAATGAGGAGGATTGTCATCCAATCAGCGGATTTCTCCCACTCAGGAGTGTACAGCTGTGACGCTATTGATGACGTCATCAGGTTTAATGTGGAGGTTGAGGGTGAGTCATTTTTGTTCTTATTTCTCCTTACTTCAAAGTTGTGAATCAGCTTCATAATGTTGACATGTCTGAAATTTAAGAATGAAGGCATTTATTAATGCATAAAATTTCATTCCATGACTCAAAATCAAATATGTCAAATAAAAAAATCTTGCACTTGCAAGTCTCTAAAGTTTACTAAATACTGCTGAATGAAAACACATATAGCTCCACCAGTGAGGTTCTCAGTTCTTCCGGAGGGTGAGAGGAACAAATCCATTGAAGCAGGCTCAGCGATAGCACTGCAATGTGAGCTCTCAGATCCACTCGCCCATGTCTCCTGGTACAAAGATGGTGCAAAACTTCTGCCACAAAGTGGACTAGACTTCAAATCCGAGGGCACAAAGAGGGAACTCTTTGTCCAATCAGCTGAATTTTACCACTCAGGGGTGTATAGCTGCAAGACAAGGGGTGATGCTGTCCACTTCAATGTGGATGTTAAAGGTGATTTATATTTTTACATTTTCATTTTGCCAGACAACTAACAAATGGCAAGACAATGGCGATGTTGATTAAGACTGTACAGATGTTAAAATACATTTCAAATTAAATGTAAAAAATGACTATTCAAATCATAAAGTGGGACTTAAAACACTCTAAAATATCCATAGCCCCACCTGTGAGGTTCTCAGCTGTCCCAGAGGTTAAGCGGAGAAAGTGCATTGAAGCAGGCTGCCCCATTATTCTGCAGTGCGAGATTTCAGACTCTACTGCACAGGTCCAGTGGTACAAAGATGGGGATCAGCTCCTTGTAGAATCTGGAGTAGACATCAAATCAGATGACTGCATGAGAACACTTAGTATTCAGTCAGCACACCCATCTCATGCCGGTGTGTACAGCTGCTCAACAAAGGATGATGTCATCAAGTTTCATGTGGAGATAAGAGGTGATTTGCCATCTTTATTCCTGACTCACAAATTAACAGTATGTCTTCTTGCAAGTATGCCACTAACAATCACTGCTTTCTGTGTTGCACTTATGTCACATAATGTTTCAAAGATTTTATGTTGTACAATATCTCTGTCTCCATTTTTTCTGCTTTAGTTTTACAATTTTGGATTATCTTTTCAGTCATTATTTTCTTGTATATTCAGTTGTTACATTACATGTCATCTTAAAGCAATAGGTCCTTTAATCTGGATAATTTCTTGTAATTCTTGATGATTCTGATACAAACCATCATCTGTAGCTGCAGCAGTGAGATTCTCAGCTGTTCCGGAAGCTGAGAAGAATATATGCGCTGAAGCTGGTGGCCACTTTGAACTCCACTGTAAGGTCTCAGATCCTACAGTCCATGTCCGTTGGTTCCACAACAATACACAGCTCCAGCCAGAGAATGGTTTGGATATTCAGTCAGAGGGAGATGCAAGGACACTGGTAGTCAATCCAGCTGAGCCAAGTCGTTCTGGAGTGTACAGCTGTGAAACATCTGACGACTCTGTCCAGTTTACTGTGGATATCAAAGGTGATTAGTGACTTTTTGAGAAACTTATACATCCAGTAACACATTTGCAAAACTAGATGCACACTAACAATCAAGCTTTTTTGTTGTCTGCGTCTCCTTAGCAGTGCTGTTATGGACATGCCTCTCACCATGCATCCAATTTATGGGCAGTGATTTGATACAGATATTACGTTTTGCATTCCTTTATTGAACTTGCTTCTTGGCAGATGGTCTGAGAAATCACAGATTAGGCAGTCTAGATAACTTTTTAATGAAGGATATTAATTCTGTATATTCTTTAACAATGCAACGGATCACCTTTAGACCCATCGGTGATGTTCTCAACATTGCCAGACACTGTGAAGAACCAGATGGTTGAAGCAGACTACTCCACTGATATGCACGGTGAGATCTCAGATCCAAATGCCAAGGTGTGTTGTTACAAGGATGGTGTAGAGCTCGTCTCAAAAAGTCAGCCTCATATCAAATTGGAGTGTACCAGGAGGACGTTAGCTGTCAAGACAGCACAGCCCTCTAACTCTGGATGGTACGACTGTGTGAAAACGGGTGATGTCATCCAGTTTAATGTACAAGACCAAGGTGATTTTCAAATATTTGCTTCTAATCTTCTTAATGTTTTTGTGTGACAACTAACAATTGTGTGCTCTACGTAGCTTTTTTATTCTCTTTAAATGTATTCTGACTATGTTACTTGTACATGCCCTTGGCTTCAGTGGCCATAATTGGTTCTGTCTTTCTGCGTTTTGAAAAATAGTCACTTACATTGAATAAAGCATTCCTTTGTCAATGGTCATCTGTAGTGCCACCACCAACATTTTTGGCTGATCCTGAAGTTGAGATGACCAAATGCACTGAAGAAATGGAGCCTGCTGCACAGCATTATGAGATCTCAGATCCCACTCCATATGTCAGCCAGACCAAAGATGAGGAGGTCGTGCTTCCTCAATCTGAACCTGCAGCTGAATTTGAATCTGAACTGGAACTTGAATCTAAATCTGAATTTGATCCTGAAAGTCACTCAGATGCATCCAGAGGAACTTTAATCATCCACTCACCTGAGACGTCTCTTTGTGAAGTAAACAGCCCAAAGACACCAGATGATCCCATCCAGTTTGAAATGGACCAAGGTGGTTTGCCACTTATTTGTACGCCATTCTGAATTAGGAACATTGACATGACTGAAGCAAGTCAGTTATTGTTTTCTTTGTGGCTTTCCTAACAGCAGAACTGTCTCACTATGAGGTGTTCAGTGGTGAGAACTATGCTGACTCTGCCCAGTGCACTGTGGATATAAAAGGTGATATAATGCTACCTCAACCCAAGCACTTAACCCAGCACCTCTGTGCCACTAACAAGGGCGGTTTTAACTATCCAATGGCTCTTCCTGGAGATGCTGGTCCCCTGCATCTTGGTTACCTACCCAAAACAGCTCCTAAAACTAATCCATGCTTTTATGTCTTTATCCAACATCCAGTTGGTCTGCAAACCCTTCTTCCAAACTAACACTCACTCTATAGACTTACAAATCGTCATTCTTCATTGAAGCACATTTCATTTAAACTTTACTGTACACCATCTACATTTGCTTGAGTCATCTTGTTCATTTTCCATTCTGAATCATCATCAGTACTGTGCTGACTGTATTATAGAAAACTGGAATACAGAATGAATGGATGAGTGAATGAAAGTTGGTGATCTGACTTCTTGCGTAATCATGTGTTTAACCAATGTGTTTGAATTGTTTTTAGACCACTATGTGATATGGTCATCTCTCTTACATTTTTACAATCTTGAAATAATCTTAAAAATTAACCAATCAATAAAACTACATCTTTAAAAGCTTTTCTGATTACGAAGACAGAAAAGTACTTCAACTTTTCTTTGTGTAAACCATTTAACTATAGAAGAGTTCCTGAGAAGATCAGGAACTGAGGCTGAGATCAGATCTGAAAAAGAGAACAACAAACTCACAGCGGAAAGATCTGGAGAAGGGACAGAAGTGTCCATTCCAACAACCTTCAGGCTGACTGAAGGGGAACCACAGTCACAACCAATGCTACCACCACAGCTACAACCAATGCTACAACCACAGTTAAAACCAATGCTACAACCAATTCTACAACCACAGTTACAACCAATGCTACAACCACAGATACAACCAGTGCTACAACCACAGATACAACCAGTGCTACAACCACAACTGCAACCTCAGCTACAACAGTTGCAACCACAAGTGCAACCTCAGCTACAACAGTTGCAACCACAAGTGCAATCTCAGCTACAACAGTTGCAACCACAAGTGCAATCTCAGCTACAACAGTTGCAACCACAAGTGCAACCAATGCTACAACAGTTGCAACCACAAGTGCAACCAATGCTACAACAGTTGCAACCACAAGTGCAACCAATGCTACAACAGTTGCAAACACAACTGCAACCAATGAACCAGACCAGTACTTCAATTTCCGAAGATGAAGGCTCAGATCATATCACAATACAAGAGAGTGACATGGATCAAGATGTCTTAGCTTTTAAGGTGGCTGTTGAAGGTGATTTAAATAGTTAGCTCCATCATTCTGCAAATAATGATGAGAGCAAAATATATGCCATTGACATTTACCACCTAACAACCAATTAACGTCATTCGTCTTTTTGGATCCATCTACTGAATTTAAAAACAAAAACAGCTGCATGTAGCTATATGTAGCTGCATGTAGCTATAATGTAGCTGCATTTTATAATTATTCACCAGTAAAATTCTATCACCAAATATGTATCTAACAAAGATCATCTCACTAAAAAAATGCTATTGTATCATCTCAAATCTAACTTCTAGCAGAAAGAGCAACATTTTGATATAGGTTATAAAAAAAACACTAAGATACAAACCTATAGTAAGTTATAGTAAGTTTATTTAGCTTAGTTAACTTAAAATATGCAATGTAATGTGTCATAATTGTAATACATGTCTCTTTTCATATAACTTGAAATATCCCTAGCTTCGAGGACAAATTGCACACCAATTTGTGGAATGGATGAGAGCTTGCCCATTGATGCAGACTGTTCCAGTGTACTGCTAACTGAGAGCTCTGACCATACAACTCAAGAAAAACCTATATCCTGCCAACAAGATGAAGCAACAATGATAGTGAATAAACCTACAACACAGAAAGAGCTCATCCTATCATCAAATATGTGTCTGCAAGAAGCACATGTTACCAAGGATGAATTTGCTTATCAAGAGGAACTGAAAGGTGATTTAAAGCTATGTTTAACACAGCATTAATCAACAAAAGCAACTAACTTCGTCTGGCTTTTTGCTTAAATGTTCTGTACCCAAATCGATCCAAATTGATTCACACTTATACTCTTGATAGATAACTCACTATAAAACATTGCTTTGTCCCCTCAAAACTGAAGAACCTGGCCATAAAGAAGAATTGTTTACACAAACACTCGAAACTGAAGTTGTCAGACCCATTGAAGGTGATTCTCCAGTTCATTGGTACAATGAAGGAATACAATTTTACTCTGAAAATGGACATGTTCTTGAAATGGAGGAAGGTGTACGAAGACTGAATGCTCCAGCCACTGCCTTGGGTCAATCAAAGGATGATGACATAATATTTAAGGTGGATGTCAAAGGTGATTTTAAACTAGTTTAAATCCACACTGCTACATAATCAGTTCCAGTCATTCAAGCGTTATTTAAAAAAATAAAAAAATATAGCAAGAACAACAAAAAAAAACATTCAAGAAATGATTTTTAGATTTAAAAAAAAGTACCATATCAAAGTAGTAATTGATACTCATAAAAACTTTAATGTAGTATAGCCTCTCATTTTTTTATGGCTATGTAGCAAAAAATAAATATTTCCCTATCATGCATGTTACATGTTAATTATAAAAACATTTATTTTGAATATGACCTGTTTAGTTCAAACAATCTGCTTACATTAAAACATATTAAATTAAACCCCTTAGCTACATCTTTGCAAACTTCAACTATCCATGAGACTGAAAGGAGCGAGTCAAATGATGAAACAGGCATTGCTAATTTTCCACAACCTGTGGTATCAAGCACAATGGCAGAGGTGTGCAGGTACAAGGAAGGTGAGGACCTCCAACAATGTGATGTTATCACCCAATCTGAGGAAACTCTTGTTGTCAAAACAGCCGAGCCGTCTCACTCTGGGGAACATGCTTGTGAGACAGATGATGTCACCGTCCAGTTGGCAGTGGACCTACCAGGTGATTCATCAGTCATCTACGCCAGCTCAATCCATCCGATTACCAAACTAACCACTTCAATCATGCAATTGTCACTAACTTTGTAGAATCTTTTGTTCAAATAAATGCCAGACTAATAGGCTGTTGTAAGATGTTGCACTGCTAATGAACATATCAGTAAATAAATTACTTTTTATCCAAGATAGTGCTTTTTCCCATTGACATTTCCCTTTCATAGCAGCATATTGTAAAGTTAAAATAAACATTAAAATAATAAAAAAAAATTGGTCACACCAATGTCTAAAGTATATTTAAAGAAACTTTTACAGTAATTGTCAGCTGTTCAGATATCTATTTAAAAATTATCCTGTTGATATATTACTACTATTACTACTAATAATGTATAACAAGCATTATATATGGTATACTGAGGAAATTACAGAAAGTTCCATCACTAACAAATGTACAAAGGCAAAGGCCTGATTCATATAGACAGGTAACAAAACTAAATTTGTTTTAAGTATGTTTGTCTCTGATGTTTGTTTCTCATGTTTTGTCTTTGTTGTTAAATATCTGTGACTTTCCATGTTGTCCTTTACTCTTGCGCTACTAATCTTTCATCTTATATTCTGAAGTTTGAGTATGTCTGTTTTCTGTGTTGTATTTTCACTTTATTGATTGTTACAGTTAATTGTCAGCATATTCTTGAAGTCATGTTCATGCCAAACAGACTCTGAATGATTGTCAATTTTTTGGCTCATTCTTGAAAATCAAGTTGAGAAAAACTACAAATATAAAATTAAATCTATGTTTTATAAAAAGACAAAATATAAAAGTAAATGTGTCTGTACAAAATTGTCTGTAGCTCCTCCAGTGATGTTCTCCAGTGTCCCTGAGGCTCAACGGACCAAATGCATTGAGTCAGGAAGACCCTTTAATCTGCAATGCGAAGTCTCAGACCCTGATGCGCAAGTCTGGTGGTACAAAGATGGGAATGAGGTGCTTCCTCAAGATGGTATTGTCACTGTGAACGAGGAAGCAATGAGAACACTCTCTGTGCAAACTGCTGAATTATGTCACAGCGGGACATACAGCTGCCAGACAAATAATGATGTCATCACATTCCATGTGGAAATCAAAGGTGATTTGATGCTTTCTGTCATGAAGACACCACATGAGATGTGTGTAAATCAAGTCAAGCAATCTCCTGCATTTAACCATATAAAGTGGTTGTTCAGAAGCAGAAGGCAAATATTTTGGCATTTAACCCTCAAAAGCAGCTTGACATGTTAACTGATCACTCAAGCACACGCATTTATAAATAGAAGAAATACAACATAATAGCCAGTAATTTTCCAGTAAATCATGCAGTTCTTTCTCTATGCCATTCACAACTTTGTAGCTCTATCACTGAAGTTCATTCCAATTTCAGAAGTGGAGAAGAACAAGTCCACCGAAGTAGACTCACCAATTGTTCTGAAATGTGAGCTACCAGACGCCACTCCTCAGGCGCTCTGGTGTAAAGATGGTAGAGAGCTGGCCCCAAACCCTGGGCTCACTTTCCAAACAGATGGAAATATGAGGAAACTTACTGTTCAATCAGCAAAACTGTCTGATACTGGAAACTACACCTGTCATGTTCCAGGTGATACCATATCATTCAAGGTGGACGTTCAAGGTGATTTTCACAACACTACCACACAAATTAACTATTAAAATGATAATATGCTTTGTATTGTTTCATGGCCCTATATACTGTATATATTCCTTTCATTTCTAATCACTCCCTGTCGGGAAAAATGTATCTCCTATAACATCTTTTACCATCTATTTAAACCCTGCTTCTCTCACTTCTTGATAACTGGGCAAATCCTGTTACTAACACATATGTAGGTTAAGACTGCCTAAATGTTTTTCAACAGATTTGTACTTTTTTGCACAAATTGATTTGTCGATAACCTACAATATTATTTACATTTTCCAAATTTCCATAGCTCACCCTGTTAGGTTCTCAGCACTCCCAGAAATTGCAAAGAACACGTTTATTGAAGCAGGCTGTCCCATTATACTTCAGTGTGAAATCTCAGACCCTACTGCCCAAGTTTCCTGGCTCAAAGATGGAGTCGAACTCCGACAAGACAGTGGACTTGAAATTCAATCAGAGGGCACTATGAAGACAATGATCATCCATTCTGCTGAGCTCAAACACTCAGGCGTGTACAGCTGTGAGGCTGTGGATGATCGCATAGCATTCAAGGTGGATGTTGCAGGTGATTTTGAGTCTATATACTTTTTCTCAAAACCACTAACAATGTGTCAAATAACGCTTCATCCACTAAATGCTGTTTGCCCTTATCAGATTTTAACAAAGAAAACATTAATAACCAAATAATCAAAGCCCCATTTTGTTAAACACTACAATAATCTCCTCACCCCTTTTGCTGACACAAACAATAAATACTATATAAAAAAGGGATTGTAAAGGTTTTTGAACATCTTTGGAAACGCTTATTGCTATACAATATCACTATATTGTATAGATGATGTCACCTAATTTAGACCTGCTCAGTAAGTTATATGTTCAGAAGAATATGCTTCAGAACTACAGTAGCAAATAACGAGAGATCAACTCATAATATACACAAGGACTCAAAGTGTCTCATTCATTAGCCGTACGTAAGTTTTAATCTTTTTCATTATTTCATTTCATTATTTCTCATCGATTACCTGGATATATAACTTAGAAAGGCTGAATTCTATGAATTTTGACTGAACAAAAATCCTCTTAGCTCCACCAGTGATGTTCTCAGCTGTTCCTGAGATTGAGAAGAACAAGTCCGTTGAAGCAGGCTGGCCAATCATTCTCCAATGTGAGATATCTGATCCTACAGCCCTGGTCCAATGGTACAAGGATGGATTACAGCTCCTACCTCAATCTGGGGTTTACATCAAATCACAGCACACCATGAGGACACTGGTTATCCAATCAGCAAATGTATCCCACTCTGGGTTTTACAGTTGTAATACTGCTGATGATATCAGCGAATTTTTTGTGGATGTTAAAGGTGACATATAAACCATATCCAAAGTATTCTGTTATATAACTAACAAATACATCAACTTTGTAGAATTCAGTTTCCATTGGATGAAAGCATTCTTCTCTACCTTTCAACAGATCCATTCTGCTGCTTTTATGGGCTCCTTAACCATTTCCCTAATGCAGGAATATTTTTGAAGCTTCACAAGTTTGTTTGCAATTTTTTCACCAACTACTGCCATCCTTAGATGCTATTTAACCAGCATCTTGTTTCTCTTTACTTAAAAACATAAATAATAATAAAAACATTTACGCTGGTCAAGCATGCCTTGTAACCATTATTATCTGTGCTTAACAGCACTTCATTCTCACAAAGCTTTCATTAACTGGGTTTTCTTTTTCTTTGTATTTCATTTGGCTTTTAGAGTGGAGAAAGAGTTCTACAGGGCTGGCCAAGCAATCATCATCAGTGCTTGAATTGCATGCTTGACATGTCATACTTGTGTGACTAAGTAAAAGCAGCATAACAAAAAAATGAATGTCCACTTCCTTCTCATTGCAGCACCTCCTGTTACATTTGCCAACATACCAGAAGACGATCTGCACAGAAATATTGTGGAACAAGACAATCTACTTCTTTGCTGTCAAGTGTCCAGGTCAGATGCTACTGCACAATGGTACAAGGATGGAGTAGAGTTAAAGTCTAGTGACAATGTCCTCATAGAGTCAGAAAACACTTTACGAAGGCTGATCATCCTGTCAGCTCAGCTGTCAGATTCTGGAACATATACCTGTCGTGCTGGAGATAGTGCCTTAATATTTAAAGTTAATGTAAGAGGTGAGTAAATGTGTCTATATTTCTACCAACAAGTCAAAATCTGATAAAATTACATTTGCAAGGCTATTTTCTTTGTTTTGCTTTACAGAACCTCCAGTGATGATTGTATATCCCAAGGAAGATGTCCACCTTGATCGCTATGTTCCTGAAGAAATTGTCCTCAGCTGTGAACTTTCACGACCAAATGGAAAGGTGACATGGTTCAAGGACGGACAGAAACTACAAGAGAGTGAAAACATAAAGCTAAAGACAGAGGGTCCATATAGACGGCTAAAAATTCTGCGCAGTGGTGTTGAGGACTCTGGAGAATATGTCTGTGACACAGCTGATGATTCAATATTCTTCAATCTAAACATAAAAGGTATCAAATTCAGGTTTAAAAATAGCATGTACAAGAAAAAGGGATTTGTGATGTCAGCCGGAAGGAAAATAATCAAAAAAGTTATTAAATTGAATAAGATTACACTGTTTTTATTCTTGGAATAATATTCACTGGTGAATTGCATGAATTATGTATAATAAGATCAGGAACATGCATTAAGAATATAAGGTCAATTTTTATGTCATGTTAACTTTTGTGGCATGTTCCTCTAAAGAACCACCGGTGCGCATAGTTTCTCCAAGCCAGTCCCAAATGGAACTTTGCCAACAGACTTCTGAGAGGATGGTCTTGAGCTGTGAAATCTCTAGACCCAATGCCACAGTACGTTGGTATCGAGATGGTCTTGAAGTAGAGGAGAGCGACTGCCTAATTCTGGAGGTTGATGGAGTCTATAGGAGGCTTATTATCCCAAAACCTACCGTCAAAGACTCTGCAGAATATGTCTGTGACACCGCTGATGACTCAGTAACCTTCTTTGTAAATATTGCAGGTATGCCACTGACCCCATGATTTAATCATTCATAATTTAAGACAACTTTCAGTTCTCAGTGTCAATAATGACTTAATTTCTTTGTGCAGAGCCACCGGTTCGATTTATTCGGCCAAGGAAAATGACCTATGCAGTAGAGAAACTTGTTGGAGACATTGTGGTCCTTGAGTGTGAAGTGTCTCGACCAAATGCGGAAGTTAGCTGGAAGAAGGATGGAGACGAGATTGAGGAGAACAGCAACATTACTATCACAGAGGATGGCACAGGTCGACAGTTAACTATTCACTGTGCAGCTTTTGATGATGCAGGGCAATATGTCTGTGATGCCAGAGATGATGTAATGGATTTCCTAGTAAAAATCAAAGGTACATTTCAGGGATAAAGAGATTTTTTTTAATAAAAAACTGTTGAACCCATCACTGCAACCAACTAAAATTCTACTCTTGTCCTTCCAGATCCACCACTAAAAATTCTGCGGAAAGCTGACATAGAAACGAAACGCCAGTTTGTAGTATCTGATGCGATTGTGTTAAAATGTGAGATCTCAAGAGCAAACGGGGTGGTCATTTGGCTTAAAGACAATGAGAAGATTGAGGGAAAGGAGCATTTCATCTGTGAAGAGGAAGGGACATTCAGATCTCTGATTGTCCTGAGTGCTGAGTTGAGGGACTCAGGGGAGTACATTTGTGATGCACAAGATGATAAAGTTGTCTTCACTGTTACTGTAGAAGGTACTACTTGTTAAAAGGCAATGTACACAAAAAATGCTAAACATTTTAGGAGTTCAATAGCTTGTCATTGGGGCAGTATCCTCAAAAGTACACTTTTGTAGTGCTGACAAAAGTACTGACTTCGGTACCTAGTCAGCACTGAAATTTTTAAAATATGACGCTTTGAGTGCTGTTGAGCGGAATCGTAAACACCTCTGACTGGCCATTGTGCTCACATGCTCATCAAACATGTCTGTGATTGGCTACAATGATCAGTGCTTCAAAAACATGTTATAAATATACATCAATGACCCTTTTCACAGAGCGCTTACACAGATACACATGGGAGCGTTTGAATGCAGGCATCTATCAGTGGACCGGCCCACTGATCGACGGCTGCTTGTGCTTTCAAGCACTCCCGCTCCCGTTTTCAAAACACTTTCAAGCACTTCCGTGTGCTTTCAAACGCTCCCCTGCATTGATCATTGTAGCCAATCACAGACATATCCGATAAGTGCGTGAGCACAATGGCCAGTCAGAGGTGTTTACAATTCCAGCTCAACAGCACTCAAAGCGTCACATTTGTAAACTTTCAGTACCAACTTGGTACCAAAGTCGGTACTTTTGACAACACTACACTTTTGTACCTTATCTACCTACCAATAGGCAAGGCAAGTTTATTTATATAGCACATTTCATACACAATGGTAATTCAAAGTGCTTTACATAGAAAAGGAATTAAAATAATCAATATAAATTACAACAGATGCATAAGAAGAAAAAATATCATGCATAAGAAATAAAAATAACAATAAAAACAGAGTCCTGAATCACTTAACCCTGGTCTGAATGGAAGAGTCAGAGAGCTTCGGTTCGTGAGACACACTAGTAGCAACTCCTGGCTTCCTAGTGACCACACTGTCTGCCTTTGGTGGCTTCCAGTGTCCCTCCAATCCTTTAATGGAGTGGAGTATTCAAATAGGTGTAGATAAGGTACAAAGCTGTATCTTTTGAGGGTACTCCCCCACTGACAAGCTTTTGTACTCCTAAAAAATGTTGCCTTTTTTTTTCTGACAGTGCACAAAAAATAACTAATTATTTTTGCACAGAGGCTCCAGTGTCCATTGTTGGAAATTCAGAGAAGCCAGAACACCACATTTTAATGACAGGAGATGAGCTTATCCTGGAATGTGAGGTATCACGAGTAAATGCTATAGTCCAGTGGTACTGCAATGGATGTTTACTACAAGAGGATTCACGCACACACATTGAAAGCAGAGACACAATGAGGAAGCTTGTGATATCAGGACTTCAGACATCCGACTCTGGAGAGTATCTCTGTGATGCCATTGATGACAAAATGATAACTAGGCTAACGGTTCAAGGTAAATTTACCAGTAGCATAGCCAAGAAAATGCAATTTCATATGTATCAACTGAAACATTGTGTGTAAAATATGGCTGCCCCCTAATAGTCCACTAAAGGTTAAGGCTTAGTCAACCAAGATTTTATTAGTCGTTTAGTTGCAGAAAAAAAATCCACAGGAAGTGGCAAACTCATGCAGTCAGTGAGGGACAGATAGTTAATGGCAGGTCCTTGTGGTATTTACAGTATGTCTGGCAGGAAATCCAAACGTTCGACTATCATCCATCAACCCCAAATATGGCTTATCATTTGAAACATGTAAGTACTAGCAACTTTACATGGCCGCTCACTCTAACATTAGCCTAGATAAACGTGCGCTATTATTAGGCACATATCCAAGTGTTCGTGTGGTGTGGAAGCTAAAGTATAGCGTGTTTACTTTATGATATAGAGGCGCCGACGCGATCAATTGCATTTTTTCAACTTAAAATACAGATAAGATTATTACATCATTCCAAACTGTACAGGTTCTTCTTTTATTTGTGTACACTCACAATAACAACAAAATGTGCTTTCTGCCGCCTCAGTTTCCCTGAACTGCAGCGGGTCACATAAATGAACTGAAACTCATCGTATAGGCTACTTGCCTCACAGACATGAGAAATATATATATAGAAAGCTTGAGTCTACTTTTAAATGAACCAATTCGAATCTAAAACAACTCTCTGATTATGTAATCCACATATGTAGGCTGTGGAGATGACGAGTCAGCTTCACCAACTTAATCTTTGCAGCGGACACTGACTCAGAAAACACTAATTTATTAATAAACAATAAAAATGCTATTTTATAATAATAAACTTGCTATTTTTTCCAACACATTCATAATCATTACTTTTGACAGTGCTTTGCAGCAAGCTTTATGTGTGCGCTTGAGCGTGAAGCATATATTCTGACGTAATTAAATTAATATAAATGTGCGATTAGTCGACTAATGGCTTAAATGATGACTACTAGTCAACTAGAAAAATCTTAAGTCAGGGGCAGCCCTAGTGTAAAACACTAAATAATAACACAATTCTTTTTCATAGAACCACCATTCAAATTCATCAAAAAAGAAGAAAAAACTAATATTTCAGCCTATGAGGAAGACAGTGTGACACTACGTGCCGCTGTTAACAGGGTCAATGCCCAAGTGAAATGGCAGAGAGGTCATGATCCAATCAGAGGGGATCGTTTCCACACAACAAGTGATGGTAACAACCACTACCTTACCATTAACCCCCTTAAGAGATGTGATATTGGAGAGTACACATGTCACGTGGGATCCGACGAGATGCACTTTAGTGTCCATGTCAAAGGTAAGACTGGGGAATGAACCATTAATTTCTACAAATAGTTATATGTACTGATAACTGATTGCTTGTAAAGGTCTGCAATAAATTGTTGTCTTTACTGTTTTGTAATCAGCAATGAAAGTGAAATTCTCCAAACCACTGGAAAACGTAGTGGGACTCAAAGGTAGTGAAGTGGTTTTAAAATGTGAACTGTACAAGTCAAAAGGAGATGTTCAGTGGCTTAAGGACAGCCAAGAGATTGCGCCAAACAGACATTTTACAATCAGAGCTGATGGTCGAGTGAGAAGCCTGACAATACATAACGTCACAGAAGATGATGCAGGAGAATATGCATGTGAATCCAAAGATGAAAGGACATCAGCTGCTGTAGTGGTCAATAGTAAGTAAAATTCTACCAAAGGACTGCTGGATCTGCTTAAAATCACATATCACATATTACTTTAGTGCCAACGTCCTTCTCTTCTTTTCCCAAGTTCCTCGCATTGTGGAGTTTATTGCGGAGCTACACAACATAACGGTCATGGAAGGAGAAGACGCAACATTTAAGTGTGTGGTGTCTCCAGAGGATGTGAAGTTGTCCTGGTTTAGGAATGGCCAGCCAGTTTCATCAAATGATAAATTCAACATCTCAAGTAATGGATTATGCCATATGCTGCATATCAACAACTGCCAAGTCTCAGATTGCTGCAAGTTGACAGCTAAGGCTGAAGGTGTGATTTCCAGAGCTATCCTTCAGGTCCAAGGTAGAATATCATCCATCATTAATTTATTGCTTTGCTTGATTAAAACAGATGAATACACAAGTCAATATTAAACATATTAAGTGATAAATTAACAAATAGGTCATTTTCTACAAAATGGTATTTGGAGTGTAGAGAGTGGTATTTTCTTTAAGAGCCTGCACAGGTCTTTAATGTCATGTCAACATGTTTGAGTTTAATAATGACCCTTTCAGGCATGCCTGAATTGTTGAAAAGGTGCTTATGATGGCTTGTGCTTAACAGCTTCTCCAGTTAGAATTCCACTCTTAACTGACAGAGACAAGTGTTACTACAGCACATAGCCATGTAGAACGAGGAGCTGTACTTCAAGCACATGAAATAATGTTGCTTTGCTCATTGGTTTTCGAATATAAAGAGCTTTATAAAGTGTTAAAAATTGGTTTGGGGGAAGATTTTATCAATTGCCCTGATCTGTATTCAGAGGCACAGGTGCTTTTCACAAAGAGCATGGACGCGGTGGTTGCAGAGGAGTTTGGTGAGGCAACGCTTGAGGTGGAGGTCAGCCTTGAGACTGCGGAGGTGCAGTGGATGAGACAAGGAGTGGTTATACATCCAGGGTCCAAATTCACCCTAAAGCAGAGTGGCAAAAAACATTCTCTCACAATCCACAAACTCACCCTTTTAGACCGAGGCACCTACAGCTGTGAAACCCTCCATGACCGCACACAAGCCAAGCTCAGTGTGGAACGTGAGTCTGCATGTGCTGATCTCTTTCTCACTATGTGCTGTTGTTAGCATTTCTTTACGGTGATGGTCCCTCATTACTGCCCGTTGCGATGTTGTTGTCTTAAACAAACTGAATCAAGTAACCAAGAGTAATGTGAGCAAGAGGCAGCTACTTTACTGACACTTGTTCCATGGTGTGACAGCAGCAAACAGGTGATTGGCAGACCACTTACTGAGGCCCGGGGAACAGCTTTCTGTATTGACATTAGATCAGAAGAGCTATGATAATTCAATTAAGCATGTCAAATGAGAACTAGATCAAGAGCTGGTAGAAGGTCCTGGCTGAGTAACCTTTTAATTCCTTAGTTGCCTGTGAAACACAGATATTATGAGAGGAGGATAAAAGTTATATGTGTCTCTACTCACTAACTAATTACCATTGCTTTGATTATTAGCCGTCTACATCCAACTTACCAAACAAGCTTTTCAATGTCTCTTAACATAACTTCTCATGATAAAATTAATTTGCTCTTTAGCAGACAAGCAATTAATTACCAGTGATAAGCATTCCTTTCAGGATAGCTCAAGATGATGAAGCTGTGCTGTACAAATGAGCAAGTGATGAGAGAAAGTCTGTGCTTTGGCTGTTCCTGGCACCAACTATGAATCTGGATCTGTTTTCATTGCAGCTAAATTTATGCACTGGCCTTCAAAATCTAGGGTGGTGTCACCAACTCTCTAAAATAAACCATCCTTTTCCACGGGGAATGCCTGCCTGCCTGTCTGTTTTGGAACACTTTAAAAAAATGTTGGCATAGCCCTGATCGAAGGCAGGATTTAGTGTATTGCTAACACCAAGCGTACAAAACCGAGCCAACTAATTCAGCAACTGTTGTTCTATTTTTTTCTCTTTATAATCTTTCCCTTTCATCTTAATAACTCTCTTTCTTTTCCACACACTTCACTGATTTCTAACTGCATCACCATTGAACTATACTTTTTTTTTGTCTTTAACAACCTGTGCAGCACGAAAAATCAAGATTCGGAAAGGTCTAACTGAGATACAGACTTACGAGCGAGAGACCGCATCTTTTGAGGTGGAGCTGTCACATAGCAATGTGGAGGGTGTATGGCAGAAGGATGGGCACACTCTCAAAAACAACAACCACTTGCGTATGACTGCAAAAGGACGGGTACACAGCCTTACCATCTCCAACCTGACCTTGGATGACACAGGCACCTACATATTCTCTGTTGAGAATGTCAGATCATTAGCAAGATTGGATGTTAAAGGTACTGTGCAAATTAAAACTATTTTTATAGTAGAGACTTAAATGTGAATTTTTTTTTACTACAAAATCTTATTATATGTTGTTTTTATGTTTCATGTTTTTAAATCAAATCTGTCAGTGCAGTATAAAATACACTTGCGTTAAAAACACATTCTCTGAAAACTAGTCTTAATATCTAATGCAGTGTTATCTCAATTATATTTATCTTCTTCAAGCATTTAAGACAAAAAATACTCAATGTTAAAATATAGTCCTAATCCAGTTTCAAGTGAAAAGACGACTAAAAGTAAGTCATTTGGCTGACTTACAAACACTGTGGCACCTTTAAAACATTACTTAGTTTATTTCAGCTGCGTGCCACATCAACTACTGGCTCCTCAACCGATGACATAAGTTCGGGGCATAACAACTCTTAGTTTAAAAAGTTACAGAAATGCTGATAAGAGTTAGTTTAGAAAACTAGTTGTGCAGAAATTACACAGATTACCATTAAAGATGCTGCAAGTGATTCAGCCATTACATTCAAATTTAGCCACTGAAAAAAAACATCCTTATTCCTTCAACCACACAACTTATCTCCAACACAATACCACCCAAAAAATATCTCAGCTAACCTGAACATGTCAAAGAAAAAAAGGCCAGACTCCCTCAACATAACAGACATCCAAAATGACCTAAAAGACATGGCCAAAATCCCTAACAAATTCCCTAAATAAACCATAAAGGTCATGCAAATACTCATATTTACTTATTATGACAAGGCATACAGGGCAAGGCTTGCAGTAATCGGTCTTATGTTTCTTAATTGCCTTGAAAACAATTAGGCCTAACTTATAAGGGGTGGAATCTGGCCATGTTTAACTTGGTCGTGAGAGGTAAGAGGGTCCAGGGCAATGATGTAAGTTCTCAAACTGGTTAAGTTTCTGATGCTGATGACAGTACAATGGCATGGGCAGACAGTTTTGCTCTTACCATGTGTCAGGTTACACATATAAAAAGATATGGATCACATGATCAGACTCCAGCTACCGAAACATTTCAAACATTCACAAGCATAAGGTGCTGGTGTAAGGTAATCTCTTCTATGCCAAGTCACTCAATAGGGCTTATCCTTTGGAGTCACAGAGCTGTCACTGAGGATGACAATAACGTGTTAAATGCCACTACAACAAAGTCCTCTAAGCACAAAGCTGAGGTATGGTTAAATGATAAGCTCCTGTTGTACTAGACAGATTGACATGTACACAGTTGACTATGTGATCTCAAAAGTCAAACAAGGGCAACCAGAGGTAAATAATAATTATTAATAATAATAAAAAGTGACTTGCTTTTAAGATCACAGCCTTTCAAATGTGATTCAAATGGTTTTCTGTCGATAAGCTGATCAATGTCAAATGAAGTCTACAGCGGCAAAACTCAGTTCGGACTATGCTAAAATACCTCCGTTTAGGGATGTGTCTGTAGCAAGTGTGCTTAATCTATGTTTCCGTATAAAGTATAGATATGCTGCCAATTTAGCCTAGCCAGTATAATAACAATGAAAGCATGCAAACCGCAATATTCAACATATATACCCTTACGAAAAAGAAGTTTATATAAGTGTTCTATTAAAAATAAGAAAGTATACTTTGTCTACTTTTTGTATACTTCTCAGAAATATACTTAAAATAGCACTTAAGTATACTTGACTTATACTGACAGAAAAGTCTAAGTATACTTGGCTTGTAATTATTTAATTTTTTGATTGAGTAGACGATTAAATATGCTTTTTTACATAGTTTACATACAGTCTTATAAAAAACTTACATTGTTTAAAAATATTGATTAAACTATTGATAGAAAACAGACATGTTCCTAATTCTGTGTATCTG